>OZ020508.1:99944766-101144766 GCA_963971375.1 Platycheirus rosarum
AAATAAATGGAAAATTTGATATTTTTTTATATTTGACGGTTTAAAGGTGCTTATGTCTATTCTAATCATCAAATTTATTAAAGCAGACATCGTTTAGGAGATCAATTCGAAAATCTGATATTTTGATATTTGAGTGTTTTAAAATGTTTATTTCCATGCTTATCATCAAATTTGTTAAAAGCAGACATCTCTTAGGAAATCAATGCGAAAACCTGATATTTTTGGTATTTGAGTGTTTTAAGATGTTTATATCCATTCTAATCATCAAATTTAAAGTAAGGAGACATAAATAAATGGAAAATTTGATATTTTGTTATATTTGACGGTTTTAAGGTGCTTATGTCTATTCTAATCATCAAATTTATTAAAAGCAGACATCGTTTAGGAGATCAATTCGAAAATCTGATATTTTTATATTTGAGTGTTTTAAGATGTTTATTTCCATGCTTATCATCAAATTTGTTAAAAGCAGACATCGCTTAGGAAATCAATGCGAAAACCTGATTATTTTGGTATTTGAGTGTTTTAAGATGTTTATATACATTCTAATCATCAAATTTGGTAAAAGCACACATCGTTGAGGAGAAAAATTCCAAATTCTGATATTTTTGATATTTGGATGTGTTAAGATGTTTGTATCCATTTTAATCAACAATTTGAAGTAAACAGACATAATTTAGGAGATAAATGCGAAAATCTGATATTTTTGATATATGAGTGTTCTAAGATGTTTATGTAGCAGACTCCGTTTAAGATACAAACGCGAAATTAAATTATGATAGTTTTGAAATTTGATGGTTTTAAAATGATTATATCTATCTAATCGTTGATTTGTAGAAAGCAGACACCGTTCAAGATATAAAAAAAAAATTCTGATTTTATTGATATTTGACTGTTTTATATACATTTCAAACATCAATTAAAGTTAGCAGACATCGTTTAGGAGATAAATGCGAAATTCTGATATTTCGATATTTTACCAAATTTTGATATTTTGTTATATTGACGGTTTAAAAATATTTATATCCATTCTAATCATCAAATTTCTTAAAAGCAGACATCGTTTAGGAAATAAATGCGAAAATCTGATATTTTATATATTTAACGCATTAAAGATGTTTTAACCCATTATAATCATCAAATTTGTTAAAAGCCGACATCGTTTAGGAAATCAATGCGAAAATCTGATATTTTTATATTTGAGTGTTTTAAGGTGTTTATTTCCATGCTTATCATCAAATTTGTTAAAAGCACACATCGTGAGGAGAAAAATGCCAAATTCTGATATTTTTGATATTTGGATGTGTTAAGATGTTTGTATCCATTTTAATCAACAAATTTGAAGTAGGCAGACATAATTTAGGAGATAAATGCGAAAATCTGATATTTTTGATATGAGTGTTCTAAGATGTTTATGTAGCAGACTCCGTTTAAGATACAAACGCGAAATTAAATTATGATACTTTTGAAATTTGACGGTTTTAAAATGATTATATCTATCTAATCGTTGATTTGTAGAAAGCAGACACCGTTCAAGAAATTAAAAAAAAATTCTGATTTTATTGATATTTGACTGTTTTATATACATTTCAAACATCAAATTTAAAGTTAGCAGACATCGTTTAGGAGATAAATGCGAAATTCTGATATTTCGATATTTTACCAAATTTTGATATTTTGTTATATTTGACGGTTTAAAATATTTATATCATTCTAATCATCAAATTTCTTAAAAGCAGACATCGTTTAGGAAATCAATGCGAAAACCTGATATATTTGGTATTTGAGTGTTTTAAGATGTTTATAACCATTCAAAACATCAAATTTGAAGTAAGTAGACATCGTTGAGGAGATAAATGCCAAATTCTGATATTTTTGATATTTCGCGAAATTTTGATATTTAATATGAATCATCATTTGTTAAAAGCAGTCATCGTTTAGGAAATCAATGCGAAAATCTGATATTTTGGTATTTAAGTGTTTTAAGATGTTTATATCGATTCTAATCATCAAATTTAAAGTAAGCAGACATCGTTGAGGGGAAAAATGCCAAATTCTGATATTTTTGGTAGTTGAGTGTTTTAAGATCGATTCTAATTATCAAATTTAAAGTAAGGAGACATAAATAAATGGAAAAATTTGATATTTTGTTATATTTGACGGTTTTAGGTGTTTATATCCATTCTAATCATCAAATTTGTTAAAAGCAGACATCGTTGAGGAGAAAAATGCTGAATTCTGATATTTTTGATATTTGGATGTGTTAATATGTTTGTATCCATTTTAATCAAAAAATTTGAAGTAAACAGACATAATTTAGGAGATAAATGCGAAAATCTGATATTTTTGATATATGAGTGTTCTAAGATGTTTATGTAGCAGACTCCGTTTAAGATACAAACGCGAAATTAAATTATGATAGTTTTGAAATTGGATGGTTTTAAAATGATTATATCTATCTAATCGTTGATTTGTAGAAAGCAGACACCGTTCAAGATATAAAAAAAAAATCTGATTTTATTGATATTGACTGTTTTATATACATTTCAAACATCAATTAAAGTTAGCAGACATCGTTTAGGAGATAAATGCGAAATTCTGATATTTCGATATTTTACAGTTTTAAGATGTTTATAACCAAATTTTGATATTTTGTTATATTTGACGGTTTAAAAATATTTATATCCATTCTAATCATCAAATTTCTTAAAAGCAGACATCGTTTAGAAATCAATGCGAAAACCTGATATTTTTGGTATTTGAGTGTTTTAAGATGTTTATCATCAAATATGATATGAGTGTTCTAAGATGTTTATGTAGCAGACTCCGTTTAAGATACAAACGCGAAATTAAATTATGATACTTTTGAAATTTGACGGTTTTAAAATGATTATATCTATCTAATCGTTGATTTGTAGAAAGGCAGACACCGTTCAAGAAATAAAAAAAAAATTCTGATTTTATTGATATTTGACTGTTTTATATACATTTCAAACATCAAATTTAAAGTTAGCAGACATCGTTTAGGAGATAAATGCGAAATTCTGATATTTCGATATTTTACAGTTTTAAGATGTTTATAACCAAATTTTGATATTTTGTTATATTTGACGGTTTAAAAATATTTATATCCATTCTAATCATCAAATTTCTTAAAAGCAGACATCGTTTAGGAAATAAATGCGAAAATCTGATATTTTATATATTTAACGCATTAAAGATGTTTTAAACCCATTATAATCATCAAATTTGTTAAAAGCCGACATCGTTTAGGAAATCAATGCGAAAATCTGATATTTTTGGTATCTGAGTGTTTTAAGATGTTTATATCGATTCTAATCATCAAATTTAAAGTAAGCAGACATCGTTTAGGAAATAAATGGAAAATTTGATAGTTTTTTATATTTGACGGTTTTAAGGTGTTTATGTCCATTCTAATCATCAAATTTGTTAAAAGCAGACATCGATTAGGAAATCAATGCGAAAATCTGATATTTTTGATATTTGACGGTTTTTAGATGTTTGTATCCATTCCGATCAACAAATTAGTTGAAAGCAGACATCGTTTAAGAGATCAATGCGAAAATCTGATATTTTTGCTATTTGAGTGTTTTAAGATGTTTATTTCCATGCTTATCATCAAATTTGTTAAAAGCAGACATCGCTTAGGAAATCAATGCGAAAACCTGATATTTTTGGTATTTGAGTGTTTTAAGATGTTTATATCCATTCTAATCATCAAATTTGGTAAAAGCAGGACATCGTTGAGGGGAAAATGCCAAATTCTGATATTTTTGGTAGTTGAGTGTTTTAAGATCGATTCTAATCATCAAATTTAAAGTAAGGAGACATAAATAAATGGAAAATTCGATATTTTGTTATATTTGACAGTTTTAAGGTGTTTATATCCATTCTAATCATCAAATTTGTTAAAAGCAGACATCGTTGAGGAGAAAAATGCCGAATTCTGATATTTTTGATATTTGGATGTGTTAATATGTTTGTATCCATTTTAATCAACAAATTTGAAGTAAACAGACATAATTTAGGAGATAAATGCGAAAATCTGATATTTTTGATATATGAGTGTTCTAAGATGTTTATGTAGCAGACTCCGTTTAAGATACAAACGCGAAATTAAATTATGATAGTTTTGAAATTTGATGGTTTTAAAATGATTATATCTATCTAATCGTTGATTTGTAGAAAGCAGACACCGTTCAAGATATAAAAAAAAAATTCTGATTTTATTGATATTTGTCTGTTTTATATACATTCAAACATCAATTAAAGTTAGCAGACATCGTTTAGGAGATAAATGCGAAATTCTGATATTTCGATATTTTACAGTTTTAAGATGTTTATAACCAAATTTTGATATTTTGTTATATTTGACGGTTTAAAAATTTTTATATCCATTCTAATCATCAAATTTCTTAAAAGCAGACATCGTTTAGGAAATCAATGCGAAAACCTGATATATTTGGTATTTGAGTGTTTTAAGATGTTTATAACCATTCAAAACATCAAATTTGAAGTAAGTAGACATCGTTGAGGAGATAAATGCCAAATTCTGATATTTTTGATATTTCGCGAAATTTTGATATTTAATATATTTGAATCAGCAGTCATCGTTTAGGAAATAAATGCGCATTTAACGCATTAAAGATGTTTTTACCCGTTCTAATCATCAAATTTGTAAAAGCCGACATCGTTTAGAAATCAATGCGAAAACCTGATATATTTGGTATTTGAGTGTTTTAAGATGTTTATAACCATTCAAAACATCAAATTTGAAGTAAGTAGACATCGTTGAGGAGATAAATGCCAAATTCTGATATTTTTGATATTTCGCGAAATTTTGATATTTAATATATTTGAATCATCAAATTTGTTAAAAGCAGTCATCGTTTAGGAAATAAATGCGAAAATCTGATATTTTATACATTTAACGCATTAAAGATGTTTTTACACGTTCTAATCATCAAATTTGTTAAAAGCGACATCGTTTAGGAAATCAATGCGAAAATCTGATATTTTTGGTATTCAAGTGTTTTAAGATGTTTTTATCGATTCTAATCATCAAATTTAAAGTAAGCAGACATCGTTTAGGAAATAAATGGAAAATTTGATATTTTTTTTATATTTGACGGTTTAAAGGTGCTTATGTCTATTCTAATCATCAAATTTATTAAAAGCAGACATCGTTTAGGAGATCAATTCGAAAATCTGACATTTTTGATATTTGAGTGTTTTAAGATGTTTATTTCCATGCTTATCATCAAATTTGTTAAAAGCAGACATCTCTTAGGAAATCAATGCGAAAAACCTGATATTATTGGTATTTGAGTGTTTTAAGATGTTTATATCCATTCTAATCATCAAATTTTAAAGTAAGGAGACATAAATAAATGGAAAATTTGATATTTTGTTATATTTGACGGTTTTAAGGTGCTTATGTCTATTCTAATCATCAAATTTATTAAAAGCAGACATCGTTTAGGAGATCAATTCGAAAATCTGATATTTTTATATTTGAGTGTTTTAAGATGTTTATTTCCATGCTTATCATCAAATTTGTTAAAAGCAGACATCGCTTAGGAAATCAATGCGAAAACCTGATATTTTTGGTATTTGAGTGTTTTAAGATGTTTATATCCATTCTAATCATCGTTGAGGAGAAAAATGCCAATTCTGATATTTTTGATATTTGGATGTGTTAAGATGTTTGTATCCATTTTAATCAACAAATTTGAAGTAAACAGACATAATTTAGGAGATAAATGCGAAAATCTGATATTTTTGATATATGAGTGTTCTAAGATGTTTATGTAGCAGACTCCGTTTAAGATACAAACGCGAAATTAAATTATGATAGTTTTGAAATTGGATGGTTTTAAAATGATTATATCTATCTAATCGTTGATTTGTAGAAAGCAGACACCGTTCAAGATATAAAAAAAAAATTCTGATTTTATTGATATTTGACTGTTTATATACATTTCAAACATCAATTAAAGTTAGCAGACATCGTTTAGGAGATAAATGCGAAATTCTGATATTTCGATATTTTACAGTTTTAAGATGTTTATAACCAAATTTTGATATTTTGTTATATTTGACGGTTTAAAAATATTTATATCCATTCTAATCATAAAATTTCTTAAAAGCAGACATCGTTTAGAAAATCAATGCGAAAACCTGATATTTTTGGTATTTGAGTGTTTTAAGATGTTTATAACCATTCCAAACATCAAATTTAAAGTAAGCAGACATCGTTTAGGAAATAAATGGAAAATTTGATATTTTTTTTATATTTGACGGTTTAAAGGTGCTTATGTCTATTCTAATCATCAAATTTATTAAAAGCAGACATCGTTTAGGAAATCAATTCGAAAATCTGATATTTTTATATTTGAGTGTTTTAAGATGTTTATCATCAAATATGATATGAGTGTTCTAAGATGTTTATGTAGCAGACTCCGTTTAAGATACAAACGCGAAATTAAATTATGATACTTTTGAAATTTGACGGTTTAAAATGATTATATCTATCTAATCGTGATTTGTAGAAAGCAGACACCGTTCAAGAAATAAAAAAAAAATTCTGATTTTATTGATATTTGACTGTTTTATATACATTTCTAACATCAAATTTAAAGTTAGCAGACATCGTTTAGGAGATAAATGCGAAATTCTGATATTTCGATATTTTACAGTTTAAGATGTTTATAACCAAATTTTGATATTTTGTTATATTTGACGGTTTAAAAATATTTATATCCATTCTAATCATCAAATTTCTTAAAAGCAGACATCGTTTAGGAAATAAATGCGAAAATCTGATATTTTATATATTTAACGCATTAAAGATGTTTTAACCCATTATAATCATCAAATTTGTTAAAAGCCGACATCGTTTAGGAAATCAATGCGAAAATCTGATATTTTTGGTATCTGAGTGTTTTAAGATGTTTATATCGATTCTAATCATCAAATTTAAAGTAAGCAGACATCGTTTAGGAAATAAATGGAAAATTTGATATTTTTTTATATTTGACGGTTTTAAGGTGCTTATGTCTATTCTAATCATCAAACTTATTAAAAGCAGACATCGTTTAGGAGATCAATTCGAAAATCTGATATTTTTGCTATTTGAGTGTTTTAAGATGTTTATTTCCATGCTTATCATCAAATTTGTTAAAAGCAGACATCGTTTAGGAAACTGCGAAAACCTGATATTTTTGGTATTTGAGTGTTTTAAGATGTTTATATCGATTCTAATCAAATTTAAAGTTTGCAGACATAAATAAATGGAAAATTTGATAGTTTTTTATATTTGACGGTTTTAAGGTGTTTATGTCCATTCTAATCATCAAATTTGTTAAAAGCAGACATCGTTTAGGAAATCAATTCGAAAATCTGATATTTTTGATATTTGAGTGTTTTAAGATGTTTATCATCAAATATGATATGAGTGTTCTAAGATGTTTATGTAGCAGACTCCGTTAAGATACAAACGCGAAATTAAATTATGATACTTTTGAAATTTGACGGTTTTAAAATGATTATATCTATCTAATCGTTGATTTGTAGAAAGCAGACACCGTTCAAGAAATAAAAAAAAAATTCTGATTTTATTGATATTTGACTGTTTTATATACATTTCTAACATCAAATTTAAAGTTAGCAGACATCGTTTAGGAGATAAATGCGAAATTCTGATATTTCGATATTTTACAGTTTTAAGATGTTTATAACCAAATTTTGATATTTTGTTATATTTGACGGTTTAAAAATATTTATATCCATTCTAATCATCAAATTTCTTAAAAGCAGACATCGTTTAGGAAATAAATGCGAAAATCTGATATTTTATATATTTAACGCATTAAAGATGTTTTAACCCATTATAATCATCAAATTTGTTAAAAGCCGACATCGTTTAGGAAATCAATGCGAAAATCTGATATTTTTGGTATCTGAGTGTTTTAAGATGTTTATATCGATTCTAATCATCAAATTTAAAGTAAGCAGACATCGTTTAGGAAATAAATGGAAAATTTGATATTTTTTTATATTTGACGGTTTTAAGGTGCTTATGTCTATTCTAATCATCAAACTTATTAAAGCAGACATCGTTTAGGAGATCAATTCGAAAATCTGATATTTTTGCTATTTGAGTGTTTTAAGATGTTTATTTCCATGCTTATCATCAAATTTGTTAAAAGCAGACATCGTTTAGGAAACTGCGAAAACCTGATATTTTTGGTATTTGAGTGTTTTAAGATGTTTATATCGATTCTAATCAAATTTAAAGTTTGCAGACATAAATAAATGGAAAATTTGATAGTTTTTTATATTTGACGGTTTTAAGGTGTTTATGTCCATTCTAATCATCAAATTTGTTAAAAGCAGACATCGTTTAGGAAATCAATGCGAAAATCTGATATTTTTGATATTTGACGGTTTTTAGATGTTTGTATCCATTCCGATCAACAAATTAGTTGAAAGCAGACATCGTTTAAGAGATCAATGCGAAAATCTGATATTTTTGCTATTTGAGTGTTTTAAGATCTTTATTTCCATGCTTATCATCAAATTTGTTAAAAGCAGACATCGCTTAGGAAATCAATGCGAAAACCTGATATTTTTGGTATTTTGAGTGTTTTAAGATGTTTATATCCATTCTAATCATCAAATTTGGTAAAAGCAGACATCGTTGAGGGGAAAAATGCCAAATTCTGATATTTTTGGTAGTTGAGTGTTTTAAGATCGATTCTAATCATCAAATTTAAAATAAGGAGACATAAATAAATGGAAAATTCGATATTTTGTTATATTTGACGGTTTAAAAATATTTATATCCATTCTAATCATAAAATTTCTTAAAAGCAGACATCGTTTAGAAGAAAATCAATGCGAAAACCTGATATTTTGGTATTTGAGTGTTTTAAGATGTTTATAACCATTCCAAACATCAAATTTAAAGTAAGCAGACATCGTTTAGGAAATAAATGGAAAATTTGATATTTTTTTTATATTTGACGGTTTAAAGGTGCTTATGTCTATTCTAATCATCAAATTTATTAAAAGCAGACATCGTTTAGGAAATCAATTCGAAAATCTGATATTTTTGATATTTGAGTGTTTTAAGATGTTTATCATCAAATATGATATGAGTGTTCTAAGATGTTTATGTAGCAGACTCCGTTTAAGATACAAACGCGAAATTAAATTATGATACTTTTGAAATTTGACGGTTTTAAAATGATTATATCTATCTAATCGTTGATTTGTAGAAAGCAGACACCGTTCAAGAAATAAAAAAAAAATTCTGATTTTATTGATATTTGACTGTTTTATATACATTTCTAACATCAAATTTAAAGTTAGCAGACATCGTTTAGGAGATAAATGCGAAATTCTGATATTTCGATATTTTACAGTTTTAAGATGTTTATAACCAAATTTTGATATTTTGTTATATTTGACGGTTTTAAAAATATTTATATCCATTCTAATCATCAAATTTCTAAAAGCAGACATCGTTTAGGAAATAAATGCGAAAATCTGATATTTTATATATTTAACGCATTAAAGATGTTTTAACCCATTATAATCATCAAATTTGTTAAAAGCCGACATCGTTTAGGAAATCAATGCGAAAATCTGATATTTTTGGTATCTGAGTGTTTTAAGATGTTTATATCGATTCTAATCATCAAATTTAAAGTAAGCAGACATCGTTTAGGAAATAAATGGAAAATTTGATATTTTTTTATATTTGACGGTTTTAAGGTGCTTATGTCTATTCTAATCATCAAATTTATTAAAAGCAGACATCGTTTAGGAGATCAATTCGAAAATCTGATATTTTTGCTATTTGAGTGTTTTAAGATGTTTATTTCCATGCTTATCATCAAATTTGTTAAAAGCAGACATCGTTTAGGAAACTGCGAAAACCTGATATTTTTGGTATTTGAGTGTTTTAAGATGTTTATATCGATTCTAATCAAATTTAAAGTTTGCAGACATAAATAAATGGAAAATTTGATAGTTTTTTATATTTGACGGTTTTAAGGTGTTTATGTCCATTCTAATCATCAAATTTGTTAAAAGCAGACATCGTTTAGGAAATCAATGCGAAAATCTGATATTTTTGATATTTGACGGTTTTAGATGTTTGTATCCATTCCGATCAACAAATTAGTTGAAAGCAGACATCGTTTAAGAGATCAATGCGAAAATCTGATATTTTTGCTATTTGAGTGTTTTAAGATGTTTATTTCCATGCTTATCATCAAATTTGTTAAAAGCAGACATCGCTTAGGAAATCAATGCGAAAACCTGACATTTTTGGTATTTGAGTGTTTTAAGATGTTTATTTCCATGCTTATCATCAAATTTGTTAAAAGCAGACATCGTTTAGGAAACTGCGAAAACCTGATATTTTTGGTATTTGAGTGTTTTAAGATGTTTATATCGATTCTAATCAAATTTAAAGTTTGCAGACATAAATAAATGGAAAATTTGATAGTTTTTTATATTTGACGGTTTTAAGGTGTTTATGTCCATTCTAATCATCAAATTTGTTAAAAGCAGACATCGTTTAGGAAATCAATGCGAAAATCTGATATTTTTGATATTTGACGGTTTTTAGATGTTTGTATCCATTCCGATCAACAAATTAGTTGAAAGCAGACATCGTTTAAGAGATCAATGCGAAAATCTGATATTTTTGCTATTTGAGTGTTTTAAGATGTTTATATCCATTCTAATCATCAAATTTGGTAAAAGCAGACATCGTTGAGGGGAAAAATGCCAAATTCTGATATTTTTGGTAGTTGAGTGTTTTAAGATCGATTCTAATCATCAAATTTAAAGTAAGGAGACATAAATAAATGGAAAATTCGATATTTTGTTATATTTGACGGTTTTAAGGTGTTTATATCCATTCTAATCATCAAATTTGTTAAAAGCAGACATCGTTGAGGAGAAAAATGCCGAAATCTGATATTTTTGATATTTGGATGTGTTAATATGTTTGTATCCATTTTAATCAACAAATTTGAAGTAAACAGACATAATTTAGGAGATAAATGTGAAAATCTGATATTTTTGATATATGAGTGTTCTAAGATGTTTATGTAGCAGACTCCGTTTAAGAAACAAACGCGAAATTAAATTATGATAGTTTTGAAATTTGATGGTTTTAAAATAATTATATCTATCTAATTGTTGATTTGTAGAAAGCATACACCGTTCAAGATATAAAAAAAAATTCTGATTTTATTGATATTTGACTGTTTTATATACATTTCAAACATCAATTAAAGTTAGCAGACATCGTTTAGGAGATAAATGCGAAATTCTGATATTTCGATATTTTACAGTTTTAAGATGTTTATAACCAAATTTTGATATTTTGTTATATTTGACGGTTTAAAAATATTTATATCCATTCTAATCATCAAATTTCTTAAAAGCAGACATCGTTTAGGAAATCAATGCGAAAACCTGATATATTTGGTATTTGAGTGTTTTAAGATGTTTATAACCATTCAAAACATCAAATTTGAAGTAAGTAGACATCGTTGAGGAGATAAATGCCAAATTCTGATATTTTTGATATTTCGCGAAATTTTGATATTTAATATATTTGAATCATCAAATTTGTTAAAAGCAGTCATCGTTTAGGAAATAAATGCGAAAATCTGATATTTTATACATTTAACGCATTAAAGATGTTTTTACCCGTTCTAATCATCAAATTTGTTAAAAGCCGACATCGTTTAGGAAATCAATTCGAAAATCTGATATTTTTGGTATTCAAGTGTTTTAAGATGTTTATATCGATTCTAATCATCAAATTTAAAGTAAGCAGACATCGTTTAGGAAATAAATGGAAAATTTGATATTTTTTTATATTTGACGGTTTTAAGGTGCTTATGTCTATTCTAATCATCAAACTTATTAAAAGCAGACATCGTTTAGGAGATCAATTCGAAAATCTGATATTTTTGCTATTTGAGTGTTTTAAGATGTTTATTTCCATGCTTATCATCAAATTTGTTAAAAGCAGACATCGTTTAGGAAACTGCGAAAACCTGATATTTTTGGTATTTGAGTGTTTAAGATGTTTATATCGATTCTAATCAAATTTAAAGTTTGCAGACATAAATAAATGGAAAATTTGATAGTTTTTTATATTTGACGGTTTTAAGGTGTTTATGTCCATTCTAATCATCAAATTTGTTAAAAGCAGACATCGTTTAGGAAATCAATGCGAAAATCTGATATTTTTGATATTTGACGGTTTTTAGATGTTTGTATCCATTCCGATCAACAAATTAGTTGAAAGCAGACATCGTTTAAGAGATCAATGCGAAAATCTGATATTTTTGCTATTTGAGTGTTTTAAGATCTTTATTTCCATGGTTATCATCAAATTTGTTAAAAGCAGACATCGCTTAGGAAATCAATGCGAAAATCTGATATTTTTGGTATTCAAGTGTTTTAAGATGTTTATATCGATTCTAATCATCAAATTTAAAGTAAGCAGACATCGTTTAGGAAATAAATGGAAAATTTGATATTTTTTTTTATATTTGACGGTTTAAAGGTGCTTATGTCTATTCTAATCATCAAATTTATTAAAAGCAGACATCGTTTAGGAGATCAATTCGAAAATCTGATATTTTTATATTTGAGTGTTTTAAGATGTTTATTTCCATGCTTATCATCAAATTTGTTAAAAGCAGACATCGCTTAGGAAATCAATGCGAAACCTGATATTTTTGGTATTTGAGTGTTTTAAGATGTTTATATCCATTCTAATCATCAAATTTGGTAAAAGCACACATCGTTGAGGAGAAAAATGCCAAATTCTGATATTTTTGATATTTGGATGTGTTAAGATGTTTGTATCCATTTTAATCAACAAATTTGAAGTAAACAGACATAATTTAGGAGATAAATGCGAAAATCTGATATTTTTGATATATGAGTGTTCTAAGATGTTTATGTAGCAGACTCCGTTTAAGATACAAACGCGAAATTAAATTATGATAGTTTTGAAATTTGATGGTTTTAAAATGATTATATCTATCTAATCGTTGATTTGTAGAAAGCAGACACCGTTCAAGATATAAAAAAAAAATTCTGATTTTATTGATATTTGACTGTTTTATATACATTTCAAACATCAATTAAAGTTAGCAGACATCGTTTAGGAGATAAATGATGTTTATATCCATTCTAATCATCAAATTTGGTAAAAGCAGACATCGTTGAGGGGAAAAATGCCAAATTCTGATATTTTTGGTATTTGAGTGTTTTAAGATGTTTATATCCATTCTAATCATCAAATTTGGTAAAAGCAGACATCGTTGAGGGGGAAAATGCCAAATTCTGATATTTTTGGTATTTGAGTGTTTTAAGATGTTTATATCGATTCTAATCATCAAATTTAAAGTAAGGAGACATAAATAAATGGAAAATTTGATATTTTGTTATATTTGACGGTTTTAAGGTGCTTATGTCTATTCTAATCATCAAATTTATTAAAAGCAGACATCGTTTAGGAGATCAATTCGAAAATCTGATATTTTTATATATGAGTGTTTTAAGATGTTTATTTCCATGCTTATCATCAAATTTGTTAAAAGCAGACATCGCTTAGGAAATCAATGCGAAAACCTGATATTTTTGGTATTTGAGTGTTTTTAAGATGTTTATATCCATTCTAATCATCAAATTTGGTAAAAGCACACATCGTTGAGGAGAAAAATGCCAAATTCTGATATTTTTGATATTTGGATGTGTTAAGATGTTTGTATCCATTTTAATCAACAAATTTGAAGTAAACAGACATAATTTAGGAGATAAATGCGAAAATCTGATATTTTTGATATATGAGTGTTCTAAGATGTTTATGTAGCAGACTCCGTTTAAGATACAAACGCGAAATTAAATTATGATAGTTTTGAAATTTGATGGTTTTAAAATGATTATATCTATCTAATCGTTGATTTGTAGAAAGCAGACACCGTTCAAGATATAAAAAAAAAAAATTCTGATTTTATTGATATTTGACTGTTTTATATACATTTCAAACATCAATTAAAGTTAGCAGACATCGTTTAGGAGATAAATGCGAAATTCTGATATTTCGATATTTTACAGTTTTAAGATGTTTATAACCAAATTTTGATATTTTGTTATATTTGACGGTTTAAAAATATTTATATCCATTCTAATCATCAAATTTCTTAAAAGCAGACATCGTTTAGGAAATCAATGCGAAAACCTGATATATTTGGTATTTGAGTGTTTTAAGATGTTTATAACCATTCAAAACATCAAATTTGAAGTAAGTAAACATCGTTGAGGAGATAAATGCCAAATTCTGATATTTTTGATATTTCGCGAAATTTTGATATTTAATATATTTGAATCATCAAATTTGTTAAAAGCAGTCATCGTTTAGGAAATAAATGCGAAAATCTGATATTTTATATATTTAACGCATTAAAGATGTTTTTACCCATTCTAATCATCAAATTTGTTAAAAGCCGACATCGTTTAGGAAATCAATGCGAAAATCTGATATTTTTGGTATTTAAGTGTTTTAAGATGTTTATATCGATTCTAATCATCAAATTTAAAGTAAGCAGACATCGTTTAGGAAATCAATGCGAAAATCTGATATTTTTGGTATCTGAGTGTTTTAAGATGTTTATATCGATTCTAATCATCAAATTTAAAGTAAGCAGACATCGTTTAGGAAATAAATGGAAAATTTGATATTTTTTTATATTTGACGGTTTTAAGGTGCTTATGTCTATTCTAATCATCAAATTTATTAAAAGCAGACATCGTTTAGGAAATCAATGCGAAAATCTGATATTTTTGATATTTGACGGTTTTTAGACGTTTATTTCCATTCTAATCATCAAATTTAAAGTAAGCAGACATCGTTTAGGAAATCAATGCGAAAATCTGATATTTTTGATATTTGACGGTTTTTAGATGTTTGTATCCATTCCGATCAACAAAAGCAGACATCGTTTAGGAGATCAATTCGAAAATCTGATATTTTTGATTTATAATCAAATTTGCGAAAATCTGATATTTTTGCTATTTGAGTGTTTTAAGATGTTTATATCGATTCTAATCATCAAATTTAAAGTAAGCAGACATCGTTTAGGAAATATATGGAAAATTTGATATTTTTTATATTTGACGGTTTTAAGGTGTTTATGTCTATTCTAATCATCAAATTTGTTAAAAGCAGACATCGTCTAGGAGGTCAATGCGAAAATCTGATATTTTTGATATTTGACGGTTTTTAGATGTTTGTATCCATTCCGATCAACAAATTAGTTGAAAGCAGACATCGTTTAAGAGATCAATGCGAAAATCTGATATTTTTGCTATTTGAGTGTTTTAAGATCTTTATTTCCATGCTTATCATCAAATTTGTTAAAAGCAGACATCGCTTAGGAAATCAATGCGAAAACCTGATATTTTTGGTATTTGAGTGTTTTAAGATGTTTATATCCATTCTAATCATCAAATTTGGTAAAAGCAGACATCGTTGAGGGGAAAAATGCCAAATTCTGATATTTTTTGGTAGTTGAGTGTTTTAAGATCGATTCTAATCATCAAATTTAAAATAAGGAGACATAAATAAATGGAAAATTCGATATTTTGTTATATTTGACGGTTTAAAAATATTTATATCCATTCTAATCATAAAATTTCTTAAAAGCAGACATCGTTTAGAAAATCAATGCGAAAACCTGATATTTTTGGTATTTGAGTGTTTTAAGATGTTTATAACCATTCCAAACATCAAATTTAAAGTAAGCAGACATCGTTTAGGAAATAAATGGAAAATTTGATATTTTTTTTATATTTGACGGTTTAAAGGTGCTTATGTCTATTCTAATCATCAAATTTATTAAAAGCAGACATCGTTTAGGAAATCAATTCGAAAATCTGATATTTTTGATATTTGAGTGTTTTAAGATGTTTATCATCAAATATGATATGAGTGTTCTAAGATGTTTATGTAGCAGACTCCGTTTAAGATACAAACGCGAAATTAAATTATGATACTTTTGAAATTTGACGGTTTTAAAATGATTATATCTATCTAATCGTTGATTTGTAGAAAGCAGACACCGTTCAAGAAATAAAAAAAAAATTCTGATTTTATTGATATTTGACTGTTTTATATACATTTCTAACATCAAATTTAAAGTTAGCAGACATCGTTTAGGAGATAAATGCGAAATTCTGATATTTCGATATTTTACAGTTTTAAGATGTTTATAACCAAATTTTGATATTTTGTTATATTTGACGGTTTAAAATATTTATATCCATTCTAATCATCAAATTTCTTAAAAGCAGACATCGTTTAGGAAATAAATGCGAAAATCTGATATTTTATATATTTAACGCATTATAATCATCAATTTGTTAAAAGCCGACATCGTTTAGGAAATCAATGCGAAAATCTGATATTTTTGGTATCTGAGTGTTTTAAGATGTTTATATCGATTCTAATCATCAAATTTAAAGTAAGCAGACATCGTTTAGGAAATAAATGGAAAATTTGATATTTTTTTATATTTGACGGTTTTAAGGTGCTTATGTCTATTCTAATCATCAAATTTATTAAAAGCAGACATCGTTTAGGAGATCAATTCGAAAATCTGATATTTTTGCTATTTGAGTGTTTTAAGATGTTTATTTCCATGCTTATCATCAAATTTGTTAAAAGCAGACATCGTTTAGGAAACTGCGAAAACCTGATATTTTTGGTATTTGAGTGTTTTAAGATGTTTATATCGATTCTAATCAAATTTAAAGTTTGCAGACATAAATAAATGGAAAATTTGATAGTTTTTTATATTTGACGGTTTTAAGGTGTTTATGTCCATTCTAATCATCAAATTTGTTAAAAGCAGACATCGTTTAGGAAATCAATGCGAAAATCTGATATTTTTGATATTTGACGGTTTTTAGATGTTTGTATCCATTCCGATCAACAATTAGTTGAAAGCAGACATCGTTTAAGAGATCAATGCGAAAATCTGATATTTTTGCTATTTGAGTGTTTTAAGATGTTTATTTCCATGCTTATCATCAAATTTGTTAAAAGCAGACATCGCTTAGGAAATCAATGCGAAAACCTGACATTTTTGGTATTTGAGTGTTTTAAGATGTTTATATCCATTCTAATCATCAAATTTGGTAAAAGCAGACATCGTTGAGGGGAAAAATGCCAAATTCTGATATTTTTGGTAGTTGAGTGTTTTAAGATCGATTCTAATCATCAAATTTAAAGTAAGGAGACATAAATAAATGGAAAATTCGATATTTTGTTATATTTGACGGTTTTAAGGTGTTTATATCCATTCTAATCATCAAATTTGTTAAAAGCAGACATCGTTGAGGAGAAAAATGCCGAATTCTGATATTTTTGATATTTGGATGTGTTAATATGTTTGTATCCATTTTAATCAACAAATTTGAAGTAAACAGATAATTTAGGAGATAAATGTGAAAATCTGATATTTTTGATATATGAGTGTTCTAAGATGTTTATGTAGCAGACTCCGTTTAAGAAACAAACGCGAAATTAAATTATGATAGTTTTGAAATTTGATGGTTTTAAAATAATTATATCTATCTAATTGTTGATTTGTAGAAAGCATACACCGTTCAAGATATAAAAAAAATTCTGATTTTATTGATATTTGACTGTTTTATATACATTTCAAACATCAATTAAAGTTAGCAGACATCGTTTAGGAGATAAATGCGAAATTCTGATATTTCGATATTTTACAGTTTTAAGATGTTTATAACCAAATTTTGATATTTTGTTATATTTGACGGTTTAAAAATATTTATATCCATTCTAATCATCAAATTTCTTAAAAGCAGACATCGTTTAGGAAATCAATGCGAAAACCTGATATATTTGGTATTTGAGTGTTTTAAGATGTTTATAACCATTCAAAACATCAAATTTGAAGTAAGTAGACATCGTTGAGGAGATAAATGCCAAATTCTGATATTTTTGATATTTCGCGAAATTTTGATATTTAATATATTTGAATCATCAAATTTGTTAAAAGCAGTCATCGTTTAGGAAATAAATGCGAAAATCTGATATTTTATACATTTAACGCATTAAAGATGTTTTTACCCGTTCTAATCATCAAATTTGTTAAAAGCCGACATCGTTTAGGAAATCAATTCGAAAATCTGATATTTTTGGTATTCAAGTGTTTTAAGATGTTTATATCGATTCTAATCATCAAATTTAAAGT
This sequence comes from Platycheirus rosarum, assembly GCA_963971375.1. NCBI lineage: Eukaryota > Metazoa > Arthropoda > Insecta > Diptera > Syrphidae > Platycheirus > Platycheirus rosarum. Next base: position 99,963,120 of record OZ020508.1, read on the forward strand.
AAGCAGACATCGTTTAGGAAATAAATGGAAAATTTGATATTTTTTTATATTTGACGGTTTTAAGGTGCTTATGTCTATTCTAATCATCAAACTTATTAAAAGCAGACATCGTTTAGGAGATCAATTCGAAAATCTGATATTTTGCTATTTGAGTGTTTTAAGATGTTTATTTCCATGCTTATCATCAAATTTGTTAAAAGCAGACATCGTTTAGGAAACTGCGAAAACCTGATATTTTTGGTATTTGAGTGTTTTAAGATGTTTATATCGATTCTAATCAAATTTAAAGTTTGCAGACATAAATAAATGGAAAATTTGATAGTTTTTTATATTTGACGGTTTTAAGGTGTTTATGTCCATTCTAATCATCAAATTTGTTAAAAGCAGACATCGTTTAGGAAATCAATGCGAAAATCTGATATTTTTGATATTTGACGGTTTTTAGATGTTTGTATCCATTCCGATCAACAAATTAGTTGAAAGCAGACATCGTTTAAGAGATCAATGCGAAAATCTGATATTTTTGCTATTTGAGTGTTTTAAGATCTTTATTTCCATGGTTATCATCAAATTTGTTAAAAGCAGACATCGCTTAGGAAATCAATGCGAAAATCCGATATTTTTGGTATTCAAGTGTTTTAAGATGTTTATATCGATTCTAATCATCAAATTTAAAGTAAGCAGACATCGTTTAGGAAATAAATGCGAAAATCTGATATTTTTTTATATTTGACGGTTTTAAGGTGCTTATGTCTATTCTAATCATCAAACTTATTAAAAGCAGACATCGTTTAGGAGATCAATTCGAAAATCTGATATTTTTGCTATTTGAGTGTTTTAAGATGTTTATTTCCATGCTTATCATCAAATTTGTTAAAAGCAGACATCGTTTAGGAAATCAATTCGAAAATCTGATATTTTTGGTATTCAAGTGTTTTAAGATGTTTATATCGATTCTAATCATCAAATTTAAAGTAAGCAGACATCGTTTAGGAAATAAATGGAAAATTTGATATTTTTTATATTTGACGGTTTTAAGGTGCTTATGTCTATTCTAATCATCAAACTTATTAAAAGCAGACATCGTTTAGGAGATCAATTCGAAAATCTGATATTTTTGCTATTTGAGTGTTTTAAGATGTTTATTTCCATGCTTATCATCAAATTTGTTAAAAGCAGACATCGTTTAGGAAACTGCGAAAACCTGATATTTTTGGTATTTGAGTGTTTTAAGATGTTTATATCGATTCTAATCAAATTTAAAGTTTGCAGACATAAATAAATGGAAAATTTGATAGTTTTTTATATTTGACGGTTTTAAGGTGTTTATGTCCATTCTAATCATCAAATTTGTTAAAAGCAGACATCGTTTAGGAAATCAATGCGAAAATCTGATATTTTTGATATTTGACGGTTTTTTAGATGTTTGTATCCATTCCGATCAACAAATTAGTTGAAAGCAGACATCGTTTAAGAGATCAATGCGAAAATCTGATATTTTTGCTATTTGAGTGTTTTAAGATCTTTATTTCCATGGTTATCATCAAATTTGTTAAAAGCAGACATCGCTTAGGAAATCAATGCGAAAATCCGATATTTTTGGTATTCAAGTGTTTTAAGATGTTTATATCGATTCTAATCATCAAATTTAAAGTAAGCAGACATCGTTTAGGAAATCAATGCGAAAATCTGATATTTTTGATATTTGACGGTTTTTAGATGTTTGTATCCATTCCGATCAACAAAAGCAGACATCGTTTAGGAGATCAATTCGAAAATCTGATATTTTTGATTTATAATCAAATTTGCGAAAATCTGATATTTTTGCTATTTGAGTGTTTTAAGATGTTTATATCGATTCTAATCATCAAATTTAAAGTAAGCAGACATCGTTTAGGAAATATATGGAAAATTTGATATTTTTTATATTTGACGGTTTTAAGGTGTTTATGTCTATTCTAATCATCAAATTTGTTAAAAGCAGACATCGTCTAGGAGGTCAATGCGAAAATCTGATATTTTTGATATTTGACGGTTTTTAGATGTTTGTATCCATTCCGATCAACAAATTAGTTGAAAGCAGACATCGTTTAAGAGATCAATGCGAAAATCTGATATTTTTGCTATTTGAGTGTTTTAAGATCTTTATTTCCATGCTTATCATCAAATTTGTTAAAAGCAGACATCGCTTAGGAAATCAATGCGAAAACCTGATATTTTTGGTATTTGAGTGTTTTAAGATGTTTATATCCATTCTAATCATCAAATTTGGTAAAAGCAGACATCGTTGAGGGGAAAAATGCCAAATTCTGATATTTTTGGTAGTTGAGTGTTTTAAGATCGATTCTAATCATCAAATTTAAAATAAGGAGACATAAATAAATGGAAAATTCGATATTTTGTTATATTTGACGGTTTAAAAATATTTATATCCATTCTAATCATAAAATTTCTTAAAAGCAGACATCGTTTAGAAAATCAATGCGAAAACCTGATATTTTTGGTATTTGAGTGTTTTAAGATGTTTATAACCATTCCAAACATCAAATTTAAAGTAAGCAGACATCGTTTAGGAAATAAATGGAAAATTTGATATTTTTTTTATATTTGACGGTTTAAAGGTGCTTATGTCTATTCTAATCATCAAATTTATTAAAAGCAGACATCGTTTAGGAAATCAATTCGAAAATCTGATATTTTTGATATTTGAGTGTTTTAAGATGTTTATCATCAAATATGATATGAGTGTTCTAAGATGTTTATGTAGCAGACTCCGTTTAAGATACAAACGCGAAATTAAATTATGATACTTTTGAAATTTGACGGTTTTAAAATGATTATATCTATCTAATCGTTGATTTGTAGAAAGCAGACACCGTTCAAGAAATAAAAAAAAAATTCTGATTTTATTGATATTTGACTGTTTTATATACATTTCTAACATCAAATTTAAAGTTAGCAGACATCGTTTAGGAGATAAATGCGAAATTCTGATATTTCGATATTTTACAGTTTTAAGATGTTTATAACCAAATTTTGATATTTTGTTATATTTGACGGTTTAAAAATATTTATATCCATTCTAATCATCAAATTTCTTAAAAGCAGACATCGTTTAGGAAATAAATGCGAAAATCTGATATTTTATATATTTAACGCATTATAATCATCAAATTTGTTAAAAGCCGACATCGTTTAGGAAATCAATGCGAAAATCTGATATTTTTGGTATCTGAGTGTTTTAAGATGTTTATATCGATTCTAATCATCAAATTTAAAGTAAGCAGACATCGTTTAGGAAATAAATGGAAAATTTGATATTTTTTTATATTGACGGTTTTAAGGTGCTTATGTCTATTCTAATCATCAAATTTATTAAAAGCAGACATCGTTTAGGAGATCAATTCGAAAATCTGATATTTTTGCTATTTGAGTGTTTTAAGATGTTTATTTCCATGCTTATCATCAAATTTGTTAAAAGCAGACATCGTTTAGGAAACTGCGAAAACCTGATATTTTTGGTATTTGAGTGTTTTAAGATGTTTATATCGATTCTAATCAAATTTAAAGTTTGCAGACATAAATAAATGGAAAATTTGATAGTTTTTTATATTTGACGGTTTTAAGGTGTTTATGTCCATTCTAATCATCAAATTTGTTAAAAGCAGACATCGTTTAGGAAATCAATGCGAAAATCTGATATTTTTGATATTTGACGGTTTTTAGATGTTTGTATCCATTCCGATCAACAAATTAGTTGAAAGCAGACATCGTTTAAGAGATCAATGCGAAAATCTGATATTTTTGCTATTTGAGTGTTTTAAGATGTTTATTTCCATGCTTATCATCAAATTTGTTAAAAGCAGACATCGCTTAGGAAATCAATGCGAAAACCTGACATTTTTGGTATTTGAGTGTTTTAAGATGTTTATATCCATTCTAATCATCAAATTTGGTAAAAGCAGACATCGTTGAGGGGAAAAATGCCAAATTCTGATATTTTTGGTAGTTGAGTGTTTTAAGATCGATTCTAATCATCAAATTTAAAGTAAGGAGACATAAATAAATGGAAAATTCGATATTTTGTTATATTTGACGGTTTTAAGGTGTTTATATCCATTCTAATCATCAAATTTGTTAAAAGCAGACATCGTTGAGGAGAAAAATGCCGAATTCTGATATTTTTGATATTTGGATGTGTTAATATGTTTGTATCCATTTTAATCAACAAATTTGAAGTAAACAGATAATTTAGGAGATAAATGTGAAAATCTGATATTTTTGATATATGAGTGTTCTAAGATGTTTATGTAGCAGACTCCGTTTAAGAAACAAACGCGAAATTAAATTATGATAGTTTTGAAATTTGATGGTTTTAAAATAATTATATCTATCTAATTGTTGATTTGTAGAAAGCATACACCGTTCAAGATATAAAAAAAAATTCTGATTTTATTGATATTTGACTGTTTTATATACATTTCAAACATCAATTAAAGTTAGCAGACATCGTTTAGGAGATAAATGCGAAATTCTGATATTTCGATATTTTACAGTTTTAAGATGTTTATAACCAAATTTTGATATTTTGTTATATTTGACGGTTTAAAAATATTTATATCCATTCTAATCATCAAATTTTTCTTAAAAGCAGACATCGTTTAGGAAATCAATGCGAAAACCTGATATATTTGGTATTTGAGTGTTTTAAGATGTTTATAACCATTCAAAACATCAAATTTGAAGTAAGTAGACATCGTTGAGGAGATAAATGCCAAATTCTGATATTTTTGATATTTCGCGAAATTTTGATATTTAATATATTTGAATCATCAAATTTGTTAAAAGCAGTCATCGTTTAGGAAATAAATGCGAAAATCTGATATTTTATACATTTACGCATTAAAGATGTTTTTACCCGTTCTAATCATCAAATTTGTTAAAAGCCGACATCGTTTAGGAAATCAATTCGAAAATCTGATATTTTTGGTATTCAAGTGTTTTAAGATGTTTATATCGATTCTAATCATCAAATTTAAAGTAAGCAGACATCGTTTAGGAAATAAATGGAAAATTTGATATTTTTTTATATTTGACGGTTTTAAGGTGCTTATGTCTATTCTAATCATCAAACTTATTAAAAGCAGACATCGTTTAGGAGATCAATTCGAAAATCTGATATTTTTGCTATTTGAGTGTTTTAAGATGTTTATTTCCATGCTTATCATCAAATTTGTTAAAAGCAGACATCGTTTAGGAAACTGCGAAAACCTGATATTTTTGGTATTTGAGTGTTTTAAGATGTTTATATCGATTCTAATCAAATTTAAAGTTTGCAGACATAAATAAATGGAAAATTTGATAGTTTTTTATATTTGACGGTTTTAAGGTGTTTATGTCCATTCTAATCATCAAATTTGTTAAAAGCAGACATCGTTTAGGAAATCAATGCGAAAATCTGATATTTTTGATATTTGACGGTTTTTAGATGTTTGTATCCATTCCGATCAACAAATTAGTTGAAAGCAGACATCGTTTAAGAGATCAATGCGAAAATCTGATATTTTTGCTATTTGAGTGTTTTAAGATCTTTATTTCCATGGTTATCATCAAATTTGTTAAAAGCAGACATCGCTTAGGAAATCAATGCGAAAATCCGATATTTTTGGTATTCAAGTGTTTTAAGATGTTTATATCGATTCTAATCATCAAATTTAAAGTAAGCAGACATCGTTTAGGAAATAAATGGAAAATTTGATATTTTTTTTTATATTTGACGGTTTAAAGGTGCTTATGTCTATTCTAATCATCAAATTTATTAAAAGCAGACATCGTTTAGGAGATCAATTCGAAAATCTGATATTTTTATATTTGAGTGTTTTAAGATGTTTATTTCCATGCTTATCATCAAATTTGTTAAAAGCAGACATCGCTTAGGAAATCAATGCGAAAACCTGATATTATTGGTATTTGAGTGTTTTAAGATGTTTATATCCATTCTAATCATCAAATTTGGTAAAAGCACACATCGTTGAGGAGAAAAATGCCAAATTCTGATATTTTTGATATTTGGATGTGTTAAGATGTTTGTATCCATTTTAATCAACAAATTTGAAGTAAACAGACATAATTTAGGAGATAAATGCGAAAATCTGATATTTTTGATATATGAGTGTTCTAAGATGTTTATGTAGCAGACTCCGTTTAAGATACAAACGCGAAATTAAATTATGATAGTTTTGAAATTTGATGGTTTTAAAATGATTATATCTATCTAATCGTTGATTTGTAGAAAGCAGACACCGTTCAAGATATAAAAAAAAAATTCTGATTTTATTGATATTTGACTGTTTTATATACATTTCAAACATCAATTAAAGTTAGCAGACATCGTTTAGGAGATAAATGATGTTTATATCCATTCTAATCATCAAATTTGGTAAAAGCAGACATCGTTGAGGGGAAAAATGCCAAATTCTGATATTTTTGGTATTTGAGTGTTTTAAGATGTTTATATCCATTCTAATCATCAAATTTGGTAAAAGCAGACATCGTTGAGGGGGAAAATGCCAAATTCTGATATTTTTGGTATTTGAGTGTTTTAAGATGTTTATATCGATTCTAATCATCAAATTTAAAGTAAGGAGACATAAATAAATGGAAAATTTGATATTTTGTTATATTTGACGGTTTTAAGGTGCTTATGTCTATTCTAATCATCAAATTTATTAAAAGCAGACATCGTTTAGGAGATCAATTCGAAAATCTGATATTTTTATATATGAGTGTTTTAAGATGTTTATTTCCATGCTTATCATCAAATTTGTTAAAAGCAGACATCGCTTAGGAAATCAATGCGAAAACCTGATATTTTTGGTATTTGAGTGTTTTAAGATGTTTATATCCATTCTAATCATCAAATTTGGTAAAAGCACACATCGTTGAGGAGAAAAATGCCAAATTCTGATATTTTTGATATTTGGATGTGTTAAGATGTTTGTATCCATTTTAATCAACAAATTTGAAGTAAACAGACATAATTTAGGAGATAAATGCGAAAATCTGATATTTTTGATATATGAGTGTTCTAAGATGTTTATGTAGCAGACTCCGTTTAAGATAGAAACGCGAAATTAAATTATGATAGTTTTGAAATTTGATGGTTTTAAAATGATTATATCTATCTAATCGTTGATTTGTAGAAAGCAGACACCGTTCAAGATATAAAAAAAAAAATTCTGATTTTATTGATATTTGACTGTTTTATATACATTTCAAACATCAATTAAAGTTAGCAGACATCGTTTAGGAGATAAATGCGAAATTCTGATATTTCGATATTTTACAGTTTTAAGATGTTTATAACCAAATTTTGATATTTTGTTATATTTGACGGTTTAAAAATATTTATATCCATTCTAATCATCAAATTTCTTAAAAGCAGACATCGTTTAGGAAATCAATGCGAAAACCTGATATATTTGGTATTTGAGTGTTTTAAGATGTTTATAACCATTCAAAACATCAAATTTGAAGTAAGTAAACATCGTTGAGGAGATAAATGCCAAATTCTGATATTTTTGATATTTCGCGAAATTTTGATATTTAATATATTTGAATCATCAAATTTGTTAAAAGCAGTCATCGTTTAGGAAATAAATGCGAAAATCTGATATTTTATATATTTAACGCATTAAAGATGTTTTTACCCATTCTAATCATCAAATTTGTTAAAAGCCGACATCGTTTAGGAAATCAATGCGAAAATCTGATATTTTTGGTATTTAAGTGTTTTAAGATGTTTATATCGATTCTAATCATCAAATTTAAAGTAAGCAGACATCGTTTAGGAAATCAATGCGAAAATCTGATATTTTTGGTATCTGAGTGTTTTAAGATGTTTATATCGATTCTAATCATCAAATTTAAAGTAAGCAGACATCGTTTAGGAAATAAATGGAAAATTTGATATTTTTTTATATTTGACGGTTTTAAGGTGCTTATGTCTATTCTAATCATCAAATTTATTAAAAGCAGACATCGTTTAGGAAATCAATGCGAAAATCTGATATTTTTGATATTTGACGGTTTTTAGATGTTTGTATCCATTCCGATCAACAAAAGCAGACATCGTTTAGGAGATCAATTCGAAAATCTGATATTTTTGATTTATAATCAAATTTGCGAAAATCTGATATTTTTGCTATTTGAGTGTTTTAAGATGTTTATATCGATTCTAATCATCAAATTTAAAGTAAGCAGACATCGTTTAGGAAATATATGGAAAATTTGATATTTTTTATATTTGACGGTTTTAAGGTGTTTATGTCTATTCTAATCATCAAATTTGTTAAAAGCAGACATCGTCTAGGAGGTCAATGCGAAAATCTGATATTTTTGATATTTGACGGTTTTTAGACGTTTATTTCCATTCTAATCATCAAATTTAAAGTAAGCAGACATCGTTTAGGAAATCAATGCGAAAATCTGATATTTTTGATATTTGACGGTTTTTAGATGTTTGTATCCATTCCGATCAACAAAAGCAGACATCGTTTAGGAGATCAATTCGAAAATCTGATATTTTTGATTTATAATCAAATTTGCGAAAATCTGATATTTTTGCTATTTGAGTGTTTTAAGATGTTTATATCGATTCTAATCATCAAATTTAAAGTAAGCAGACATCGTTTAGGAAATATATGGAAAATTTGATATTTTTTATATTTGACGGTTTTAAGGTGTTTATGTCTATTCTAATCATCAAATTTGTTAAAAGCAGACATCGTCTAGGAGGTCAATGCGAAAATCTGATATTTTTTTATATTTGACGGTTTTAAGGTGCTTATGTCTATTCTAATCATCAAATTTATTAAAAGCAGACATCGTTTAGGAGATCAATTCGAAAATCTGATATTTTTGATATTTGAGTGTTTTAAGATGTTTATTTCCATGCTTATCATCAAATTTGTTAAAAGCAGACATCGCTTAGAAAATCAATGCGAAAACCTGATATTTTTGGTATTTGAGTGTTTTAAGATGTTTACATCCATTCTAATCATCAAATTTGGTAAAAGCAGACATCGTTGAGGGGAAAAATGCCAAATTCTGATATTTTTGGTATTTGAGTGTTTTAAGATGTTTATATCGATTCTAATCGTCAAATTTAAAGTAAGGAGACATAAATAAATGGAAAATTTGATATTTTGTTATATTTGACGGTTTTAAGGTGTTTATATCCATAGCGTTTCAAAAATAAATGCGCAAATCACTGCTTAGCACCCTTATAACTCGTAAGCCGGAAACGTCAGATAAAAAATTCTGGCACTAACAGAAAGCTGTGGAAGTGGCCTTTAACGAAAATTACCACTCGATCCCGCCAAACGCTTATTGCGCCCACAAGAACCGAAAAACCAATAGCGTTTCAAAAATAAATGCGCAATTCACTGCTTCGCACCCTTATAACTCGTAAACCGGAAACGTCAGATAAAAAATGCTGGCACTGACAGATAGCTGTGGAAGCGACCTTTTCGGCAAATTACCACTCGACCCCGCCAAACGCTTATTGCGCTCTCTAGAGTCGAAAAAACCGATAGCGTTTCAAAAAAATGCGCAACTCAATGCTTCGCTCGCTTATAACTCATATACCGAAAACGTCAGATTAAAAATATTGGCACTGACGGATAGCTGTGGAAGTGACCTTTCCGCCAAATTACCAGTAGACCCCGCCAAACGCTTATTGCGCCATCTAGAGCCGTAATACCGATAGCGTTTCAAAATTAATTGCGCAACTCAATGCTTTGCACGCTTATAACTCCTAAGCCGAAAACGTCAGATAAAAAATGTTAGCACTGACAGAAAGCTGTGAAAGTGGCCTTTCCGGCAGTTTACCATTCGACCCCCCCAAACACTTTTTGCCTCCTCTAGAGCCGAAAAACCGATAGCGTTTCAAAATTAATTGCGCAACTCACTGCTTTGCACGCTTATAACTCGTAAACCGAAATTGTTACATACAAAATGCTGCCCCTGACGGATAGCTGTGGAAGTAGCCTTTTCGGCATTTTCGGCAAATTACCACTCGATCCCGCCAAACGCTTATTGCGCCCTCTAGAGCCGAAAAACCGATAACGTTTCAAAAATAAATGCGCAACTTACTGCTTCGCACGCTTATAACTCCTAAGCCGAAAACGTCAGATAAAAAATGTTAGCACTGACAGATAGCTGTGGAACTAACCTTTCTGGCAAATTACCACTCGACCCCGCCAAACGCTTATTGCGCTCTCTAGAGCCAAAAAACCGATAGCGTTTCAAAAAAATGCGCAACTCACTGCTTCGCACGCTTATAACTCGTAAACCGGAAACGTCAGATAAAAAATTCTGCCCATGACAGATAGCTGTGGAAAAGACCTTTTCGGCAATTTCGGCAAATTACCACTCGACCCCGCCAAACGCTTATTGCGCCCTCTAGAGCCGAAAAACCGATAGCGTTTCAAAAATAAATGCGCACCTCACTGCTTCGCACGCTTATAACTCGTAAACCGAAAACGTCAGATACAAAATTCTGCAACTGACAGATAGCTGTGGAAGTAACCTTTCCGGCAAATTATCACTCGACCCCTCCAAACTCTTATTGCCTCCTCTAGAGCGGAAAAACCGATAGCGTTTCAAAATTAATTGCGCAACTCACTGCTTTGCACTTTTATAACTCGTAAACGGGAAACGTCAGATAAAAAATTCTGCCCATGACAGATAGAGCTGTGGAAGAGACCTTTTCGGCAATTTCGGCAAATTACCACTCGATCCCGCCAAACGCTTGTTGCGCCCTCTAGAGCCAAAAAACCGATAGCGTTTCAAAAATAAATGCGCAACTCAATGCTTTGCACGCTTATAACTCCTAAGCCGAAAACGTCAGATAAAAAATGTTAGCAGTGACAGAAAGCTGTGTAAGTGGCCTTTCCGCCAATTTACCACTCAAACCGATAGCGTTTCAAAAATAAATGCGCAACTCACTGCTTCGCACGCTTATAACTCGTAAGCCGGAAACGTCAGATTAAAAATTCTGCCACTGACAGATAGCTGTGGAAGTGGCCTTTAACGAAAATTACCACTCGACCCCGCCAAACGCTTATTGCGCCCACAAGAACCGAAAAACCAATAGCGTTTCAAAAATAAATGCGCAATTCACTGCTTCGCACCCTTATAACTCGTAAACCGGAAACGTCAGATAAAAAATTTTGGCACTGACGGATAGCTGTGGAAGTGACCTTTCCGTCAAATTACCACTCAACCCCTCCAAACTCTTATTGCCTCCTCTAGAGCCGAAAAACCGATAGCGTTTCAAAATTAATTGCGCAACTCACTGCTTTGCACTTTTATAACTCGTAAACCGGAAACGTCAGATAAAAAATTCTGCCCATGACAGATAGCTGTGGAAGAGACCTTTTCGGAAATTTCGGCAAATTACCACTCGATCCCGCCAAACGCTTATTGCGCTCTCTAGAGTCGAAAAACCGATAGCGTTTCAAAAAATGCGCAACTCAATGCTTCGCATGCTTATAACTCTTAAACCGGAAACGTCAGATAAAAAATTCTGCCCATGACAGATAGCTGTGGAAGTGACCTTTCTGGCAAATTACCACTCGATCCCGCCAAACGCTTGTTGCGCCCTCTAGAGCCGAAAAACCGATAGCGTTTCAAAAATAAATGCGCACCCCACTGCTTCGCACGCTTATAACTCCTAAGCCGAAAACGTCAGATAAAAAATGTTATCACTGACAGATAGCTGTGTAAGTGGCCTTTCCGGCAATTTACCACTCAAACCGATAGCGTTTCAAAAATAAATGCGCAACTCACTGCTTCGCACGCTTATAACTCGTAAGCCGGAAACGTCAGATTAAAAATTCTGCCACTGACAGATAGCTGTGGAAGTGGCCTTTAACGAAAATTACCACTCGACCCCGCCAAACGCTTATTGCGCCCACAAGAACCGAAAAACCAATAGCGTTTCAAAAATAAATGCGCAATTCACTGCTTCGCACCCTTATAACTCGTAAACCGGAAACGTCAGATAAAAAATGCTGGCACTGACAGATAGCTGTGGAAGCGACCTTTTCGGCAAATTACCACTCGACCCCGCCAAACGCTTATTGCGCTCTCTAGAGTCGAAAAAACCGATAGCGTTTCAAAAAAATGCGCAACTCAATGCTTCGCACGCTTATAACTCGTAAACCGAAAACGTCAGATAAAAAACTTGGCACTGACGGATAGCTGTGGAAGTGACCTTTCCGTCAAATTACCAGTCGACCCCGCTAAACGCTTATTGCGCCATCTAGAGCCGTAATACCGATAGCGTTTCAAAATTAATTGCGCAACTCACTGATTTGCACTTTTATAACTCCTAAACCGGAAACGTCAGATAAAAAATTCTGCCCATGACAGATAGCTGTGGAAGAGAACTTTTCGGCAATTTCGGCAAATTACCACTCGACCCCGCCAAACGCTTATTGCGCTCTCTAGAGTCGAAAAACCGATAGCGTTTCAAAAAATGCGCAACTCAATGCTTCGCACGCTTATAACTCGTTAACCAAAAACGTCAGATAAAAAATTTTGGCACTGACGGATAGCTGTGGAAGTGACCTTTCCGTCAAATTACCACTCAACCCCTCCAAACTCTTATTGCCTCCTCTAGAGCCGAAAAACCGATAGCGTTTCAAAATTAATTGCGCAACTCACTGCTTTGCACTTTTATAACTCGTAAACGGGAAACGTCAGATAAAAAATTCTGCCCATGACAGATAGCTGTGGAAGAATCCTTTTCGGCAATTTCGGCAAATTACCACTCGATCCCGCCAAACGCTTGTTGCGCCGTCTAGAGCCAAAAAACCGATAGCGTTTCAAAAAAATGCGCAACTCACTGCTTCGCACGCTTATAAGTCGTAAACCGAAAACGTCAGATACAAAATTCTGCCACTGACGGATAGCTGTGGAAGTGACCTTTCCGGCAAATTACAACTCGACCCCTCCAAACTCTTATTGCCTCCTCTAGAGCCGAAAAACCGATAGCGTTTCAAAATTAATTGCGCAACTCACTGCTTTGCACTTTTATAACTCGTAAACGGGAAACGTCAGATACAAAATTCTGCCTCTGACGGATAGCTGTGGAAATGACCTTTCTGGCAAATTACCACTCGATCCCGCCAAACGCTTGTTGCGCCCTCTAGAACCAAAAAACCGATAGCGTTTCAAAAATAAATGCGCAACTCAATGCTTCGCACGCTTATAACTCCTAAGCCGAAAACGTCAGATAAAAAATGTTAGCAGTGACAGAAAGCTGTAGAAGTGACTTTTCCGGCAAATTACCACTCGAACCCCCCAAACACTTCTGGCCTCCTCTAGAGCCAAAAAACCGATAGCGTTTCAAAATTAATTGCGCAACTCACTGCTTTGCACGCTTATAACTCGTAAACCGGAAAAGTCAGATAATAAATTCTGCCACGGACAGATAGCTGTGGAAGTTAACTTTCCGGCAAATTATCACTCGACCCCACCAAATACTTATTGCGCCCGCCCTCTAGAGCCGAAAAACCGATAGCGTTTCAAAAATAAATGCGCAACTCAGTGCTTCGCATGCTTATAACTCGTAAGCCGGAAACGTCTGATAAAAAATTCTGGCACTGGCAGAAAGCTGTGGAAGTGGCCTTTAACGAAAATTACCACTCGACCCCGCCAAACGCTAATTGCGCCCACTAGAACCGAAAAACCAATAGCGTTTCAAAAATAAATGCGCAATTCACTGCTTTTCACCCTTATAACTCGTAAACCGGAAACGTCAGATAAAAAATTCTGGCACTGACAGATAGCTGTGGAAGTGACCTTTCCGGCAAATTACCACTCGACCCCTCCAAGCTCTAATTGCCTCCTCTAGAGCCGAAAAACCGATAGCATTTCAAAATTAATTGCGCAACTCACTGCTTTGCACTTTTATAACTCGTAAACCGGAAACGTCAGATAAAAAATTCTGCCCATGACAGATAGCTGTGGAAGAGACCTTTTCGGCATTTTCGGCAAATTACCACTCGATCCCGCCAAACGCTTATTGCGCTCTCTAGAGCCAAAAAACCGATAGCGTTTCAAAAATAAATGCGCAACTCACTGCTTCGCACGCCTATAACTCCTAAGCCGGAAACGTCAGATAAAAAATTCTGCCCATGACAGATAGCTGTGGAAAAGACCTTTTCGGCAATTTCGGCAAATTACCACTCGACCCCGCCAAACGCTTATTGCGCCCTCTAGAGCCGAAAAACCGATAGCGTTTCAAAAATAAATGCGCACCTCACTGCTTCGCACGCTTATAACTCGTAAACCGAAAACGTCAGATACAAAATTCTGCAACTGACAGATAGCTGTGGAAGTAACCTTTCCGGCAAATTATCACTCGACCCCTCCAAACTCTTATTGCCTCCTCTAGAGCCGAAAAACCGATAGCGTTTCAAAATTAATTGCGCAACTCACTGCTTTGCACTTTTATAACTCGTAAACGGGAAACGTCAGATAAAAAATTCTGCCCATGACAGATAGAGCTGTGGAAGAGACCTTTTCGGCAATTTCGGCAAATTACCACTCGATCCCGCCAAACGCTTGTTGCGCCCTCTAGAGCCAAAAAACCGATAGCGTTTCAAAAATAAATGCGCAACTCAATGCTTTGCACGCTTATAACTCCTAAGCCGAAAACGTCAGATAAAAAATGTTAGCAGTGACAGAAAGCTGTGTAAGTGGCCTTTCCGGCAATTTACCACTCAAACCGATAGCGTTTCAAAAATAAATGCGCAACTCACTGCTTCGCACGCTTATAACTCGTAAGCCGGAAACGTCAGATTAAAAATTCTGCCACTGACAGATAGCTGTGGAAGTGGCCTTTAACGAAAATTACCACTCGACCCCGCCAAACGCTTATTGCGCCCACAAGAACCGAAAAACCAATAGCGTTTCAAAAATAAATGCGCAATTCACTGCTTCGCACCCTTATAACTCGTAAACCGGAAACGTCAGATAAAAAATTTTGGCACTGACGGATAGCTGTGGAAGTGACCTTTCCGTCAAATTACCACTCAACCCCTCCAAACTCTTATTGCCTCCTCTAGAGCCGAAAAACCGATAGCGTTTCAAAATTAATTGCGCAACTCACTGCTTTGCACTTTTATAACTCGTAAACCGGAAACGTCAGATAAAAAATTCTGCCCATGACAGATAGCTGTGGAAGAGACCTTTTCGGCAATTTCGGCAAATTACCACTCGATCCCGCCAAACGCTTATTGCGCTCTCTAGAGTCGAAAAACCGATAGCGTTTCAAAAAATGCGCAACTCAATGCTTCGCATGCTTATAACTCGTAAACCGGAAACGTCAGATAAAAAATTCTGCCCATGACAGATAGCTGTGGAAGTGACCTTTCTGGCAAATTACCACTCGATCCCGCCAAACGCTTGTTGCGCCCTCTAGAGCCGAAAAACCGATAGCGTTTCAAAAATAAATGCGCACCTCACTGCTTCGCACGCTTATAACTCCTAAGCCGAAAACGTCAGATAAAAAATGTTATCACTGACAGATAGCTGTGTAAGTGGCCTTTCCGGCAATTTACCACTCAAACCGATAGCGTTTCAAAAATAAATGCGCAACTCACTGCTTCGCACGCTTATAACTCGTAAGCCGGAAACGTCAGATTAAAAATTCTGCCACTGACAGATAGCTGTGGAAGTGGCCTTTAACGAAAATTACCACTCGACCCCGCCAAACGCTTATTGCGCCCACAAGAACCGAAAAACCAATAGCGTTTCAAAAATAAATGCGCAATTCACTGCTTCGCACCCTTATAACTCGTAAACCGGAAACGTCAGATAAAAAATGCTGGCACTGACAGATAGCTGTGGAAGCGACCTTTTCGGCAAATTACCACTCGACCCCGCCAAACGCTTATTGCGCTCTCTAGAGTCGAAAAAACCGATAGCGTTTCAAAAAAATGCGCAACTCAATGCTTCGCACGCTTATAACTCGTAAACCGAAAACGTCAGATAAAAAACTTGGCACTGACGGATAGCTGTGGAAGTGACCTTTCCGTCAAATTACCAGTCGACCCCGCTAAACGCTTATTGCGCCATCTAGAGCCGTAATACCGATAGCGTTTCAAAATTAATTGCGCAACTCACTGATTTGCACTTTTATAACTCCTAAACCGGAAACGTCAGATAAAAAATTCTGCCCATGACAGATAGCTGTGGAAGAGACCTTTTCGGCAATTTCGGCAAATTACCACTCGACCCCGCCAAACGCTTATTGCGCTCTGTAGAGTCGAAAAACCGATAGCGTTTCAAAAAATGCGCAACTCAATGCTTCGCACGCTTATAACTCGTTAACCAAAAACGTTAGATAAAAAATTTTGGCACTGACGGATAGCTGTGGAAGTGACCTTTCCGTCAAATTACCACTCAACCCCTCCAATTTCTTATTGCCTCCTCTAGAGCCGAAAAACCGATAGCGTTTCAAAATTAATTGCGCAACTCACTGCTTTGCACTTTTATAACTCGTAAACGGGAAACGTCAGATAAAAAATTCTGCCCATGACAGATAGCTGTGGAAGAAACCTTTTCGGCAATTTCGGCAAATTACCACTCGATCCCGCCAAACGCTTGTTGCGCCGTCTAGAGCCAAAAAACCGATAGCGTTTCAAAAAAATGCGCAACTCACTGCTTCGCACGCTTATAAGTCGTAAACCGAAAACGTCAGATACAAAATTCTGCCACTGACGGATAGCTGTGGAAGTGACCTTTCCGGCAAATTACCACTCGACCCCTCCAAACTCTTATTGCCTCCTCTAGAGCCGAAAAACCGATAGCGTTTCAAAATTAATTGCGCAACTCACTGCTTTGCACTTTTATAACTCGTAAACGGGAAACGTCAGATACAAAATTCTGCCCCTGACGGATAGCTGTGGAAATGACCTTTCTGGCAAATTACCACTCGATCCCGCCAAACGCTTGTTGCGCCCTCTAGAACCAAAAAACCGATAGCGTTTCAAAAATAAATGCGCAACTCAATGCTTCGCACGCTTATAACTCCTAAGCCGAAAACGTCAGATAAAAAATGTTAGCAGTGACAGAAAGCTGTAGAAGTGACTTTTCCGGCAAATTACCACTCGAACCCCCCAAACACTTCTTGCCCCCTCTAGAGCCAAAAAACCGATAGCGTTTCAAAATTAATTGCGCAACTCACTGCTTTGCACGCTTATAACTCGTAAACCGGAAATGTCAGATAATAAATTCTGCCACGGACAGATAGCTGTGGAAGTTAACTTTCCGGCAAATTATCACTCGACCCCACCAAATACTTATTGCGCCCGCCCTCTAGAGCCGAAAAACCGATAGCGTTTCAAAAATAAATGCGCAACTCAGTGCTTCGCATGCTTATAACTCGTAAGCCGGAAACGTCTGATAAAAAATTCTGGCACTGCCAGAAAGCTGTGGAAGTGGCCTTTAACGAAAATTACCACTCGACCCCGCCAAACGCTAATTGCGCCCACTAGAACCGAAAAACCAATAGCGTTTCAAAAATAAATGCGCAATTCACTGCTTTTCACCCTTATAACTCGTAAACCGGAAACGTCAGATAAAAAATTCTGGCACTGACAGATAGCTGTGGAAGTGACCTTTCCGGCAAATTACCACTCGACCCCTCCAAGCTCTAATTGCCTCCTCTAGAGCCGAAAAACCGATAGCATTTCAAAATTAATTGCGCAACTCACTGCTTTGCACTTTTATAACTCGTAAACCGGAAACGTCAGATAAAAAATTCTGCCCATGACAGATAGCTGTGGAAGAGACCTTTTCGGCATTTTCGGCAAATTACCACTCGATCCCGCCAAACGCTTATTGCGCCCTCTAGAGCCGAAAAACCGATAGCGTTTCAAAAATAAATGCGCAACTCACTGCTTCGCACGCTTATAACTCCTAAGCCGAAAACGTCAGATAAAAAATGTTAGCACTGACAGATAGCTGTGGAAGTGACCTTTCCGGCAATTTACCACTCAAACCGATAGCGTTTCAAAAACAAATGCGCAATTCACTGCTTTGCACCCTTATAACTCGTAAACCGGAAACGTCAGATAAAAAATGTTAGCACTGACAGATAGCTGTGGAAGTGACCTTTCCGGCAAATTACCACTCGACCCCTCCAAGCTCTAATTGCCTCCTCTAGAGCTGAAAAACCGATAGCATTTCAAAATTAATTGCGCAACTCACTGCTTTGCACGCTTATAACTCGTAAACCGGAAACGTCAAATAAAAAATTCTGCCCATGACAGATAGCTGTGGAAAAGACCTTTTCGGCAATTTCGGCAAATTACCACTCGACCCCCCCAAACGCTTATTGCGCCCTCTAGAGCCGAAAAACCGATAGCGTTTCGAAAATAAATGCGCACCTCACTGCTTCGCACGCTTATAACTCGTAAACCGAAAACGTCAGATACAAAATTCTGCCACTGACAGATAGCTGTGGAAGTTACCTTTCCGGCAAATTATCACTCGACCCCTCCAAACTCTTATTGCTTCCTATAGAGCCGAAAAACCGATAGCGTTTCAAAATTAATTGCGCAACTCACTGCTTTGCACTTTTATAACTAGTAAACGGGAAACGTCAGATAAAAAATTCTGCCCATGACAGATAGAGCTGTGGAAGAGACCTTTTCGGCAATTTCGGCAAATTACCACTCGATCCCGCCAAACGCTTGTTGCGCCCTCTAGAGCCGAAAAACCGATAGCGTTTCAAAAATAAATGCGCAACTCAATGCTTTGCACGCTTATAACTCCTAAGCCGAAAACGTCAGATAAAAAATGTTAGCAGTGACAGAAAGCTGTGTACGTGGCCTTTCCGGCAATTTACCACTCAAACCGATAGCGTTTCAAAAATAAATGCGCAACTCACTGCTTCGCACGCTTATAACTCGTAAGCCGGAAACGTCAGATTAAAAATTCTGCCACTGACAGATAGCTGTGGAAGTGGCCTTTAACGAAAATTACCACTCGATCCCGCCAAACGCTTATTGCGCCCACAAGAACCGAAAAACCAATAGCGTTTCAAAAATAAATGCGCAACTCAATGCTTCGCACGCTTATAACTCGTAAACCGAAAACGTCAGATAAAAAATTCTGCCACTGGCAGATAGCTGTGGAAGTGGCCTTTAACGAAAATTACCACTCGACCCCGCCAAACGCTTATTGCGCCCACAAGAACCGAAAAACCAATAGCGTTTCAAAAATAAATGCGCAATTCACTGCTTCGCACCCTTATAACTCGTAAACGGGAAACGTCAGATAAAAAATGCTGGCATTGACAGATAGCTGTGGAAGCGACCTTTTCCGCAAATTACTACTCAACCCCTCCAAGCTCTTATTGCCTCCTCTAGAGCCGAAAAACCGATAGCGTTTCAAAATTAATTGCGCAACTCACTGCTTTGCACTTTTATAACTCGTAAACGGGAAACGTCAGATAAAAAATTCTGCCCATGACAGATAGCTGTGGAAGAGACCTTTTCGGCAATTTCGGCAAATTACCACTCGATCCCGCCAAACGCTTATAAGTAAACCGAAAACGTCAGATACAAAATTCTGCCACTGACGGACAGCTGTGGAAGTGACCTTTCCGGCAAATTACAACTCGACCCCTCCAAACTCTTATTGCCTCCTCTAGAGCCGAAAAACCGATAGCGTTTCAAAAATAAATGCGCAACTCAATGCTTCGCACGCTTATAACTCCTAATCCGAAAACGTCAGATAAAAAATTCTGCAACTGACAGATAGCTGTGGAAGTGACCTTTCCGGCAAATTACCACTCGAACCCCCCAAACACTTCTTGCCTCCTCTAGAGCCGAAAAACCGATAGCGTTTCAAAATGAATTGCGCAACTCACTGCTTTGCACGCTTATAACTCGTAAACCGGAAATGTCAGATAATAAATTCTGCCACGGACAGATAGCTGTGGAAGTTAACTTTCCGGCAAATTATCACTCGACCCCACCAAATACTTATTGCGCCCGCCCTCTAGAGCCGAAAAACCGATAGCGTTTCAAAAATAAATGCGCAACTCAGTGCTTCGCATGCTTATAACTCGTAAGCCGGAAACGTCTGATAAAAAATTCTGGCACTGACAGAAAGCTGTGGAAGTGGCCTTTAACGAAAATTACCACTCGACCCCGCCAAACGCTAATTGCGCCCACTAGAACCGAAAAACCAATAGCGTTTCAAAAATAAAAATAAATAAAATAAAAAATTCTGGCACTGACAGATAGCTGTGGAAGAGACCTTTTCGGCAATTTCGGCAAATTACCACTCGATCCCGCCAAACGCTTATTGCGCTCTCTAGAGTCGAAAAACCGATAGCGTTTCAAAAAATGCGCAACTCAATGCTTCGCATGCTTATAACTCGTAAACCGGAAACGTCAGATAAAAAATTCTGCCCATGACAGATAGCTGTGGAAGTGACCTTTCTGGCAAATTACCACTCGATCCCGCCAAACGCTTGTTGCGCCCTCTAGAGCCGAAAAACCGATAGCGTTTCAAAAATAAATGCGCACCTCACTGCTTCGCACGCTTATAACTCCTAAGCCGAAAACGTCAGATAAAAAATGTTATCACTGACAGATAGCTGTGTAAGTGGCCTTTCCGGCAATTTACCACTCAAACCGATAGCGTTTCAAAAATAAATGCGCAACTCACTGCTTCGCACGCTTATAACTCGTAAGCCGGAAACGTCAGATTAAAAATTCTGCCACTGACAGATAGCTGTGGAAGTGGCCTTTAACGAAAATTACCACTCGACCCCGCCAAACGCTTATTGCGCCCACAAGAACCGAAAAACCGATAGCGTTTCAAAAAAATGCGCAACTCAATGCTTCGCACGCTTATAACTCGTAAACCGAAAACGTCAGATAAAAAATTCTGCCACTGGCAGATAGCTGTGGAAGTGGCCTTTAACGAAAATTACCACTCGACCCCGCCAAACGCTTATTGCGCCCACAAGAACCGAAAAACCAATAGCGTTTCAAAAATAAATGCGCAATTCACTGCTTCGCACCCTTATAACTCGTAAACGGGAAACGTCAGATAAAAAATGCTGGCATTGACAGATAGCTGTGGAAGCGACCTTTTCCGCAAATTACTACTCAACCCCTCCAAGCTCTTATTGCCTCCTCTAGAGCCGAAAAACCGATAGCGTTTCAAAATTAATTGCGCAACTCACTGCTTTGCACTTTTATAACTCGTAAACGGGAAACGTCAGATAAAAAATTCTGCCCATGACAGATAGCTGTGGAAGAGACCTTTTCGGCAATTTCGGCAAATTACCACTCGATCCCGCCAAACGCTTATAAGTAAACCGAAAACGTCAGATACAAAATTCTGCCACTGACGGACAGCTGTGGAAGTGACCTTTCCGGCAAATTACAACTCGACCCCTCCAAACTCTTATTGCCTCCTCTAGAGCCGAAAAACCGATAGCGTTTCAAAATTAATTGCGCAACTCACTGCTTTGCACTTTTATAACTCGTAAACCGGAAACGTCAGATAAAAAATTCTGCCCATGACAGATAGCTTTAGAAAAGACCTTTTCGGCAATTTCGGCAAATTACCACTCGACCCCGCCAAACTCTTATGCGCCCTCTAGAGCCGAAAAACCGATAGCGTTTCAAAAATAAATGCGCACCTCACTGCTTCGCACGCTTATAACTCGTAAACCGAAAACGTCACATACAAAATTCTGCCCCTGACGTATAGCTGTGGAAGTGACCTTTCTGGCAAATTACCACTCGATCCCGCCAAACGCTTGTTGCGCCCTCTAGAACCAAAAAACCGATAGCGTTTCAAAAATAAATGCGCAACTCAATGCTTCGCACGCTTATAACTCCTAATCCGAAAACGTCAGATAAAAAATTCTGCAACTGACAGATAGCTGTGGAAGTGACCTTTCCGGCAAATTACCACTCGAACCCCCCAAACACTTCTTGCCTCCTCTAGAGCCGAAAAACCGATAGCGTTTCAAAATGAATTGCGCAACTCACTGCTTTGCACGCTTATAACTCGTAAACCGGAAATGTCAGATAATAAATTCTGCCACGGACAGATAGCTGTGGAAGTTAACTTTCCGGCAAATTATCACTCGACCCCACCAAATACTTATTGCGCC
This sequence comes from Platycheirus rosarum, assembly GCA_963971375.1. Lineage (NCBI taxonomy): Eukaryota > Metazoa > Arthropoda > Insecta > Diptera > Syrphidae > Platycheirus > Platycheirus rosarum. Next base: position 99,985,345 of record OZ020508.1, read on the forward strand.
CGCCCTCTAGAGCCGAAAAACCGATAGCGTTTCAAAAATAAATGCGCAACTCAGTGCTTCGCATGCTTATAACTCGTAAGCCGGAAACGTCTGATAAAAAATTCTGGCACTGACAGAAAGCTGTGGAAGTGGCCTTTAACGAAAATTACCACTCGACCCCGCCAAACGCTAATTGCGCCCACTAGAACCGAAAAACCAATAGCGTTTCAAAAATAAAAATAAATAAAATAAAAAATTCTGGCACTGACAGATAGCTGTGGAAGAGACCTTTTCGGCAATTTCGGCAAATTACCACTCGATCCCGCCAAACGCTTATTGCGCTCTCTAGAGTCGAAAAACCGATAGCGTTTCAAAAAATGCGCAACTCAATGCTTCGCATGCTTATAACTCGTAAACCGGAAACGTCAGATAAAAAATTCTGCCCATGACAGATAGCTGTGGAAGTGACCTTTCTGGCAAATTACCACTCGATCCCGCCAAACGCTTGTTGCGCCCTCTAGAGCCGAAAAACCGATAGCGTTTCAAAAATAAATGCGCACCTCACTGCTTCGCACGCTTATAACTCCTAAGCCGAAAACGTCAGATAAAAAATGTTATCACTGACAGATAGCTGTGTAAGTGGCCTTTCCGGCAATTTACCACTCAAACCGATAGCGTTTCAAAAATAAATGCGCAACTCACTGCTTCGCACGCTTATAACTCGTAAGCCGGAAACGTCAGATTAAAAATTCTGCCACTGACAGATAGCTGTGGAAGTGGCCTTTAACGAAAATTACCACTCGACCCCGCCAAACGCTTATTGCGCCCACAAGAACCGAAAAACCAATAGCGTTTCAAAAATAAATGCGCAATTCACTGCTTCGCACCCTTATAACTCGTAAACCGGAAACGTCAGATAAAAAATGCTGGCACTGACAGATAGCTGTGGAAGCGACCTTTTCGGCAAATTACCACTCGACCCCGCCAAACGCTTATTGCGCTCTCTAGAGTCGAAAAAACCGATAGCGTTTCAAAAAAATGCGCAACTCAATGCTTCGCACGCTTATAACTCGTAAACCGAAAACGTCAGATAAAAAACTTGGCACTGACGGATAGCTGTGGAAGTGACCTTTCCGTCAAATTACCAGTCGACCCCGCTAAACGCTTATTGCGCCATCTAGAGCCGTAATACCGATAGCGTTTCAAAATTAATTGCGCAACTCACTGATTTGCACTTTTATAACTCCTAAACCGGAAACGTCAGATAAAAAATTCTGCCCATGACAGATAGCTGTGGAAGAGACCTTTTCGGCAATTTCGGCAAATTACCACTCGACCCCGCCAAACGCTTATTGCGCTCTGTAGAGTCGAAAAACCGATAGCGTTTCAAAAAATGCGCAACTCAATGCTTCGCACGCTTATAACTCGTTAACCAAAAACGTCAGATAAAAAATTTTGGCACTGACGGATAGCTGTAGAAGTGACCTTTCCGTCAAATTACCACTCAACCCCTCCAAACTCTTATTGCCTCCTCTAGAGCCGAAAAACCGATAGCGTTTCAAAATTAATTGCGCAACTCACTGCTTTGCACTTTTATAACTCGTAAACGGGAAACGTCAGATAAAAAATTCTGCCCATGACAGATAGCTGTGGAAGAAACCTTTTCGGCAATTTCGGCAAATTACCACTCGATCCCGCCAAACGCTTGTTGCGCCGTCTAGAGCCAAAAAACCGATAGCGTTTCAAAAAAATGCGCAACTCACTGCTTCGCACGCTTATAAGTCGTAAACCGAAAACGTCAGATACAAAATTCTGCCACTGACGGATAGCTGTGGAAGCGACCTTTCCGGCAAATTACCACTCGACCCCTCCAAACTCTTATTGCCTCCTCTAGAGCCGAAAAACCGATAGCGTTTCAAAATTAATTGCGCAACTCACTGCTTTGCACTTTTATAACTCGTAAACGGGAAACGTCAGATACAAAATTCTGCCCCTGACGGATAGCTGTGGAAATGACCTTTCTGGCAAATTACCACTCGATCCCGCCAAACGCTTGTTGCGCCCTCTAGAACCAAAAAACCGATAGCGTTTCAAAAATAAATGCGCAACTCAATGCTTCGCACGCTTATAACTCCTAAGCCGAAAACGTCAGATAAAAAATGTTAGCAGTGACAGAAAGCTGTAGAAGTGACTTTTCCGGCAAATTACCACTCAAACCCCCCAAACACTTCTTGCCTCCTCTAGAGCCAAAAAACCGATAGCGTTTCAAAATTAATTGCGCAACTCACTGCTTTGCACGCTTATAACTCGTAAACCGGAAATGTCAGATAATAAATTCTGCCACGGACAGATAGCTGTGGAAGTTAACTTTCCGGCAAATTATCACTCGACCCCACCAAATACTTATTGCGCCCGCCCTCTAGAGCCGAAAAACCGATAGCGTTTCAAAAATAAATGCGCAACTCAGTGCTTCGCATGCTTATAACTCGTAAGCCGGAAACGTCTGATAAAAAATTCTGGCACTGCCAGAAAGCTGTGGAAGTGGCCTTTAACGAAAATTACCACTCGACCCCGCCAAACGCTAATTGCGCCCACTAGAACCGAAAAACCAATAGCGTTTCAAAAATAAATGCGCAATTCACTGCTTTGCACCCTTATAACTCGTAAACCGGAAACGTCAGATAAAAAATTCTGGCACTGACAGATAGCTGTGGAAGTGACCTTTCCGGCAAATTACCACTCGACCCCTCCCAGCTCTAATTGCCTCCTCTAGAGCCGAAAAACCGATAGCATTTCAAAATTAATTGCGCAACTCACTGCTTTGCACTTTTATAACTCGTAAACCGGAAACGTCAGATAAAAAATTCTGCCCATGACAGATAGCTGTGGAAGAGACCTTTTCGGCATTTTCGGCAAATTACCACTCGATCCCGCCAAACGCTTATTGCGCCCTCTAGAGCCGAAAAACCGATAGCGTTTCAAAAATAAATGCGCAACTCACTGCTTCGCACGCTTATAACTCCTAAGCCGAAAACGTCAGATAAAAAATGTTAGCACTGACAGATAGCTGTGGAAGTGACCTTTCCGGCAATTTACCACTCAAACCGATAGCGTTTCAAAAACAAATGCGCAATTCACTGCTTTGCACCCTTATAACTCGTAAACCGGAAACGTCAGATAAAAAATGTTAGCACTGACAGATACCTGTGGAAGTGACCTTTCCGGCAAATTACCACTCGACCCCTCCAAGCTCTAATTGCCTCCTCTAGAGCTGAAAAACCGATAGCATTTCAAAATTAATTGCGCAACTCACTGCTTTGCACGCTTATAACTCGTAAACCGGAAACGTCAAATAAAAAATTCTGCACATGACAGATAGCTGTGGAAAAGACCTTTTCGGCAATTTCGGCAAATTACCACTCGACCCCCCCAAACGCTTATTGCGCCCTCTAGAGCCGAAAAACCGATAGCGTTTCGAAAATAAATGCGCACCTCACTGCTTCGCACGCTTATAACTCGTAAACCGAAAACGTCAGATACAAAATTCTGCCACTGACAGATAGCTGTGGAAGTTACCTTTCCGGCAAATTATCACTCGACCCCTCCAAACTCTTATTGCCTCCTCTAGAGCCGAAAAACCGATAGCGTTTCAAAATTAATTGCGCAACTCACTGCTTTGCACTTTTATAACTCGTAAACGGGAAACGTCAGATAAAAAATTCTGCCCATGACAGATAGAGCTGTGGAAGAGACCTTTTCGGCAATTTCGGCAAATTACCACTCGATCCCGCCAAACGCTTGTTGCGCCCTCTAGAGCCGAAAAACCGATAGCGTTTCAAAAATAAATGCGCAACTCAATGCTTTGCACGCTTATAACTCCTAAGCCGAAAACGTCAGATAAAAAATGTTAGCAGTGACAGAAAGCTGTGTACGTGGCCTTTCCGGCAATTTACCACTCAAACCGATAGCGTTTCAAAAATAAATGCGCAACTCACTGCTTCGCACGCTTATAACTCGTAAGCCGGAAACGTCAGATTAAAAATTCTGCCACTGACAGATAGCTGTGGAAGTGGCCTTTAACGAAAATTACCACTCGATCCCGCCAAACGCTTATTGCGCCCTTAAGAACCGAAAAACCAATAGCGTTTCAAAAATAAATGCGCAATTCACTGCTTCGCACCCTTATAACTCGTAAACCGGAAACGTCAGATAAAAAATGCTGGCACTGACAGATAGCTGTGGAAGCGACCTTTTCGGCAAATTACCACTCGACCCCGCCAAACGCTTATTGCGCTCTCTAGAGTCAAAAAAACCGATAGCGTTTCAAAAAAATGCGCAACTCAATGCTTCGCACGCTTATAACTCGTAAACCGAAAACGTCAGATAAAAAATTCTGCCACTGGCAGATAGCTGTGGAAGTGGCCTTTAACGAAAATTACCACTCGACCCCGCCAAACGCTTATTGCGCCCACAAGAACCGAAAAACCAATAGCGTTTCAAAAATAAATGCGCAATTCACTGCTTCGCACCCTTATAACTCGTAAACGGGAAACGTCAGATAAAAAATGCTGGCATTGACAGATAGCTGTGGAAGCGACCTTTTCCGCAAATTACTACTCAACCCCTCCAAGCTCTTATTGCCTCCTCTAGAGCCGAAAAACCGATAGCGTTTCAAAATTAATTGCGCAACTCACTGCTTTGCACTTTTATAACTCGTAAACGGGAAACGTCAGATAAAAAATTCTGCCCATGACAGATAGCTGTGGAAGAGACCTTTTCGGCAATTTCGGCAAATTACCACTCGATCCCGCCAAACGCTTATAAGTAAACCGAAAACGTCAGATACAAAATTCTGCCACTGACGGACAGCTGTGGAAGTGACCTTTCCGGCAAATTACAACTCGACCCCTCCAAACTCTTATTGCCTCCTCTAGAGCCGAAAAACCGATAGCGTTTCAAAATTAATTGCGCAACTCACTGCTTTGCACTTTTATAACTCGTAAACCGGAAACGTCAGATAAAAAATTCTGCCCATGACAGATAGCTTTAAAAAAGACCTTTTCGGCAATTTCGGCAAATTACCACTCGACCCCGCCAAACTCTTATGCGCCCTCTAGAGCCGAAAAACCGATAGCGTTTCAAAAATAAATGCGCACCTCACTGCTTCGCACGCTTATAACTCGTAAACCGAAAACGTCACATACAAAATTCTGCCCCTGACGTATAGCTGTGGAAGTGACCTTTCTGGCAAATTACCACTCGATCCCGCCAAACGCTTGTTGCGCCCTCTAGAACCAAAAAACCGATAGCGTTTCAAAAATAAATGCGCAACTCAATGCTTCGCACGCTTATAACTCCTAATCCGAAAACGTCAGATAAAAAATTCTGCAACTGACAGATAGCTGTGGAAGTGACCTTTCCGGCAAATTACCACTCGAACCCCCCAAACACTTCTTGCCTCCTCTAGAGCCGAAAAACCGATAGCGTTTCAAAATGAATTGCGCAACTCACTGCTTTGCACGCTTATAACTCGTAAACCGGAAATGTCAGATAATAAATTCTGCCACGGACAGATAGCTGTGGAAGTTAACTTTCCGGCAAATTATCACTCGACCCCACCAAATACTTATTGCGCCCGCCCTCTAGAGCCGAAAAACCGATAGCGTTTCAAAAATAAATGCGCAACTCAGTGCTTCGCATGCTTATAACTCGTAAGCCGGAAACGTCTGATAAAAAATTCTGGCACTGACAGAAAGCTGTGGAAGTGGCCTTTAACGAAAATTACCACTCGACCCCGCCAAACGCTAATTGCGCCCACTAGAACCGAAAAACCAATAGCGTTTCAAAAATAAATGCGCAATTCACTGCTTTGCACCCTTATAACTCGTAAACCGGAAACGTCAGATAAAAAATTCTGGCACTGACAGATAGCTGTGGAAGAGACCTTTTCGGCATTTTCGGCAAATTACCACTCGATCCCGCCAAACGCTTTTTGCGCCCTCTAGGGCCGAAAAACCGATAGCGTTTCAAAAATAAATGCGCACCTCACTGCTTCGCACGCTTATAACTCCTAAGTCGAAAACGTCAGATAAAAAATGTTAGCACTGACAGATAGCTGTAGAAGTGACCATTCTGGCAAATTACCACTCGACCCCGCCAAACGCTTATTGCGCTCTTTAGAACCAAAAAACCGATAACGTTTCAAAAAAATGCGCAACTCACTGCTTCGCACGCTTATAACTCGTAAACCGGAAACGTCAGATACCAAATTCTGCCACTGACATATAGCTGTGGAAGTGACCTTTCTGGCAAATTACCACTCGATCCCGCCAAACGCTTGTTGCCTCCTCTAGAGCCGAAAAACCGATAGCGTTTCAAAATTAATTGCGCAACTCACTGCTTTGCACTTTTATAACTCGTAAACGGGAAACGTCAGATAAAAAATTCTGCCCATGACAGATAGCTGTGGAAAAGACCTTTTCGGCAATTTCGGCAAATTACCACTCGATCCCGCCAAACGCTTATTGCGCTCTCTAGAGTCGAAAAACCGATAGCGTTTCAAAAAAATGCGCAACTCACTGCTTCGCACGCTTATAACTCGTAAACCGGAAACGTCAGATACCAAATTCTGCCACTGACAGATAGCTGTGGAAGTGACCTTTCTGGCAAATTACCACTCGATCCCGCCAAACGCTTGTTGCCTCCTCTAGAGCCGAAAAACCGATAGCGTTTCAAAAATAAATGCGCAACTCAATGCTTCGCACGCTTATAACTCCTAAGCCGAAAACGTCAGATAAAAAATGTTAGCAGTGACAGAAAGCTGTAGAAGTGACTTTTCCGGCAAATTACCACTCAAACCCCCCAAACACTTCTTGCCTCCTCTAGAGCCAAAAAACCGATAGCGTTTCAAAATTAATTGCGCAACTCACTGCTTTGCACGCTTATAACTCGTAAACCGGAAATGTCAGATAATAAATTCTGCCACGGACAGATAGCTGTGGAAGTTAACTTTCCGGCAAATTATCACTCGACCCCACCAAATACTTATTGCGCCCGCCCTCTAGAGCCGAAAAACCGATAGCGTTTCAAAAATAAATGCGCAACTCAGTGCTTCGCATGCTTATAACTCGTAAGCCGGAAACGTCTGATAAAAAATTCTGGCACTGCCAGAAAGCTGTGGAAGTGGCCTTTAACGAAAATTACCACTCGACCCCGCCAAACGCTAATTGCGCCCACTAGAACCGAAAAACCAATAGCGTTTCAAAAATAAATGCGCAATTCACTGCTTTGCACCCTTATAACTCGTAAACCGGAAACGTCAGATAAAAAATTCTGGCACTGACAGATAGCTGTGGAAGTGACCTTTCCGGCAAATTACCACTCGACCCCTCCCAGCTCTAATTGCCTCCTCTAGAGCCGAAAAACCGATAGCATTTCAAAATTAATTGCGCAACTCACTGCTTTGCACTTTTATAACTCGTAAACCGGAAACGTCAGATAAAAAATTCTGCCCATGACAGATAGCTGTGGAAGAGACCTTTTCGGCATTTTCGGCAAATTACCACTCGATCCCGCCAAACGCTTATTGCGCCCTCTAGAGCCGAAAAACCGATAGCGTTTCAAAAATAAATGCGCAACTCACTGCTTCGCACGCTTATAACTCCTAAGCCGAAAACGTCAGATAAAAAATGTTAGCACTGACAGATAGCTGTGGAAGTGACCTTTCCGGCAATTTACCACTCAAACCGATAGCGTTTCAAAAACAAATGCGCAATTCACTGCTTTGCACCCTTATAACTCGTAAACCGGAAACGTCAGATAAAAAATGTTAGCACTGACAGATACCTGTGGAAGTGACCTTTCCGGCAAATTACCACTCGACCCCTCCAAGCTCTAATTGCCTCCTCTAGAGCTGAAAAACCGATAGCATTTCAAAATTAATTGCGCAACTCACTGCTTTGCACGCTTATAACTCGTAAACCGGAAACGTCAAATAAAAAATTCTGCACATGACAGATAGCTGTGGAAAAGACCTTTTCGGCAATTTCGGCAAATTACCACTCGACCCCCCCAAACGCTTATTGCGCCCTCTAGAGCCGAAAAACCGATAGCGTTTCGAAAATAAATGCGCACCTCACTGCTTCGCACGCTTATAACTCGTAAACCGAAAACGTCAGATACAAAATTCTGCCACTGACAGATAGCTGTGGAAGTTACCTTTCCGGCAAATTATCACTCGACCCCTCCAAACTCTTATTGCCTCCTCTAGAGCCGAAAAACCGATAGCGTTTCAAAATTAATTGCGCAACTCACTGCTTTGCACTTTTATAACTCGTAAACGGGAAACGTCAGATAAAAAATTCTGCCCATGACAGATAGAGCTGTGGAAGAGACCTTTTCGGCAATTTCGGCAAATTACCACTCGATCCCGCCAAACGCTTGTTGCGCCCTCTAGAGCCGAAAAACCGATAGCGTTTCAAAAATAAATGCGCAACTCAATGCTTTGCACGCTTATAACTCCTAAGCCGAAAACGTCAGATAAAAAATGTTAGCAGTGACAGAAAGCTGTGTACGTGGCCTTTCCGGCAATTTACCACTCAAACCGATAGCGTTTCAAAAATAAATGCGCAACTCACTGCTTCGCACGCTTATAACTCGTAAGCCGGAAACGTCAGATTAAAAATTCTGCCACTGACAGATAGCTGTGGAAGTGGCCTTTAACGAAAATTACCACTCGATCCCGCCAAACGCTTATTGCGCCCTTAAGAACCGAAAAACCAATAGCGTTTCAAAAATAAATGCGCAATTCACTGCTTCGCACCCTTATAACTCGTAAACCGGAAACGTCAGATAAAAAATGCTGGCACTGACAGATAGCTGTGGAAGCGACCTTTTCGGCAAATTACCACTCGACCCCGCCAAACGCTTATTGCGCTCTCTAGAGTCAAAAAAACCGATAGCGTTTCAAAAAAATGCGCAACTCAATGCTTCGCACGCTTATAACTCGTAAACCGAAAACGTCAGATAAAAAATTCTGCCACTGGCAGATAGCTGTGGAAGTGGCCTTTAACGAAAATTACCACTCGACCCCGCCAAACGCTTATTGCGCCCACAAGAACCGAAAAACCAATAGCGTTTCAAAAATAAATGCGCAATTCACTGCTTCGCACCCTTATAACTCGTAAACGGGAAACGTCAGATAAAAAATGCTGGCATTGACAGATAGCTGTGGAAGCGACCTTTTCCGCAAATTACTACTCAACCCCTCCAAGCTCTTATTGCCTCCTCTAGAGCCGAAAAACCGATAGCGTTTCAAAATTAATTGCGCAACTCACTGCTTTGCACTTTTATAACTCGTAAACGGGAAACGTCAGATAAAAAATTCTGCCCATGACAGATAGCTGTGGAAGAGACCTTTTCGGCAATTTCGGCAAATTACCACTCGATCCCGCCAAACGCTTATAAGTAAACCGAAAACGTCAGATACAAAATTCTGCCACTGACGGACAGCTGTGGAAGTGACCTTTCCGGCAAATTACAACTCGACCCCTCCAAACTCTTATTGCCTCCTCTAGAGCCGAAAAACCGATAGCGTTTCAAAATTAATTGCGCAACTCACTGCTTTGCACTTTTATAACTCGTAAACCGGAAACGTCAGATAAAAAATTCTGCCCATGACAGATAGCTTTAAAAAAGACCTTTTCGGCAATTTCGGCAAATTACCACTCGACCCCGCCAAACTCTTATGCGCCCTCTAGAGCCGAAAAACCGATAGCGTTTCAAAAATAAATGCGCACCTCACTGCTTCGCACGCTTATAACTCGTAAACCGAAAACGTCACATACAAAATTCTGCCCCTGACGTATAGCTGTGGAAGTGACCTTTCTGGCAAATTACCACTCGATCCCGCCAAACGCTTGTTGCGCCCTCTAGAACCAAAAAACCGATAGCGTTTCAAAAATAAATGCGCAACTCAATGCTTCGCACGCTTATAACTCCTAATCCGAAAACGTCAGATAAAAAATTCTGCAACTGACAGATAGCTGTGGAAGTGACCTTTCCGGCAAATTACCACTCGAACCCCCCAAACACTTCTTGCCTCCTCTAGAGCCGAAAAACCGATAGCGTTTCAAAATGAATTGCGCAACTCACTGCTTTGCACGCTTATAACTCGTAAACCGGAAATGTCAGATAATAAATTCTGCCACGGACAGATAGCTGTGGAAGTTAACTTTCCGGCAAATTATCACTCGACCCCACCAAATACTTATTGCGCCCGCCCTCTAGAGCCGAAAAACCGATAGCGTTTCAAAAATAAATGCGCAACTCAGTGCTTCGCATGCTTATAACTCGTAAGCCGGAAACGTCTGATAAAAAATTCTGGCACTGACAGAAAGCTGTGGAAGTGGCCTTTAACGAAAATTACCACTCGACCCCGCCAAACGCTAATTGCGCCCACTAGAACCGAAAAACCAATAGCGTTTCAAAAATAAATGCGCAATTCACTGCTTTGCACCCTTATAACTCGTAAACCGGAAACGTCAGATAAAAAATTCTGGCACTGACAGATAGCTGTGGAAGAGACCTTTTCGGCATTTTCGGCAAATTACCACTCGATCCCGCCAAACGCTTTTTGCGCCCTCTAGGGCCGAAAAACCGATAGCGTTTCAAAAATAAATGCGCACCTCACTGCTTCGCACGCTTATAACTCCTAAGTCGAAAACGTCAGATAAAAAATGTTAGCACTGACAGATAGCTGTAGAAGTGACCATTCTGGCAAATTACCACTCGACCCCGCCAAACGCTTATTGCGCTCTTTAGAACCAAAAAACCGATAACGTTTCAAAAAAATGCGCAACTCACTGCTTCGCACGCTTATAACTCGTAAACCGGAAACGTCAGATACCAAATTCTGCCACTGACATATAGCTGTGGAAGTGACCTTTCTGGCAAATTACCACTCGATCCCGCCAAACGCTTGTTGCCTCCTCTAGAGCCGAAAAACCGATAGCGTTTCAAAATTAATTGCGCAACTCACTGCTTTGCACTTTTATAACTCGTAAACGGGAAACGTCAGATAAAAAATTCTGCCCATGACAGATAGCTGTGGAAAAGACCTTTTCGGCAATTTCGGCAAATTACCACTCGATCCCGCCAAACGCTTATTGCGCTCTCTAGAGTCGAAAAACCGATAGCGTTTCAAAAAAATGCGCAACTCACTGCTTCGCACGCTTATAACTCGTAAACCGGAAACGTCAGATACCAAATTCTGCCACTGACAGATAGCTGTGGAAGTGACCTTTCTGGCAAATTACCACTCGATCCCGCCAAACGCTTGTTGCCTCCTCTAGAGCCGAAAAACCGATAGCGTTTCAAAATTAATTGCGCAACTCACTGCTTTGCACTTTTATAACTCGTAAACGGGAAACGTCAGATTAAAAATTCTGCCACTGATAGATAGCTGTGGAAGTGGCCTTTATCGAAAATTACCACTCGACCCCGCCAAACGCTTATTGCGCCCACAAGAACCGAAAAACCAATAGCGTTTCAAAAATAAATGCGCAATTCACTGCTTCGCACCCTTATAACTCGTAAACCGGAAACGTCAGATAAAAAATTCTGGCACTGACAGATAGCTGTGGAAGTGACCTTTCCGGCAAATTACCACTCGACCCCTCCCAGCTCTAATTGCCTCCTCTAGAGCCGAAAAACCGATAGCATTTCAAAATTAATTGCGCAACTCACTGCTTTGCACTTTTATAACTCGTAAACCGGAAACGTCAGATAAAAAATTCTGCCCATGACAGATAGCTGTGGAAGAGACCTTTTCGGCATTTTCGGCAAATTACCACTCGATCCCGCCAAACGCTTATTGCGCTCTCTAGAGCCAAAAAACCGATAACGTTTCAAAAAAATGCGCAACTCACTGCTTCGCACGCTTATAACTCGTAAACCGGAAACGTCAGATAAAAAATTCTGCCCATGACAGATAGCTGTGGAAAAGACCTTTTCGGCAATTTCGGCAAATTACCACTCGACCCCGCCAAACTCTTATTGCCTCCTCTAGAGCCGAAAAACCGATAGCGTTTCAAAATGAATTGCGCAACTCACTGCTTTGCATGCTTATAACTCGTAAACCGGAAATGTCAGATAATAAATTCTGCCACGGACAGATAGCTGTGGAAGTTAACTTTTCGGCAAATTATCACTCGACCCCACCAAATACTTATTGCGCCCGCCCTCTAGAGCCGAAAAACCGATAGCGTTTCAAAAATAAATGTGCAACTCAGTGCTTCGCATGCTTATAACTCGTAAGCCGGAAACGTCTGATAAAAAATTCTGGCACTGGCAGATAGCTGTGGAAGTGGCCTTTAACGGAAATTACCACTCGACCCCGCCAAACGCTTATTGCGCCCACAAGAACCGAAAAACCAATAGCGTTTCAAAAATAAATGCGCAATTCACTGCTTCGCACCCTTATAACTCGTAAACCGGAAACGTCAGATAAAAAATGCTGGCATTGACAGATAGCTGTGGAAGCGACCTTTTCCGCAAATTACTACTCAACCCCTCCAAGCTCTTATTGCCTCCTCTAGAGCCGAAAAACCGATAGCGTTTCAAAATTAATTGCGCAACTCACTGCTTTGCACTTTTATAACTCGTAAACGGGAAACGTCAGATAAAAAATTCTGCCCATGACAGATAGCTGTGGAAGAGACCTTTTCGGCAATTTCGGCAAATTATCACTCGATCCCGCCAAACGCTTGTTGCGCCGTCTAGAGCCAAAAAACCGATAGCGTTTCAAAAAAATGCGCAACTCACTGCTTCGCACGCTTATAAGTAAACCGAAAACGTCAGATACAAAATTCTGCCACTGACGGACAGCTGTGGAAGTGACCTTTCCGGCAAATTACAACTCGACCCCTCCAAACTCTTATTGCCTCCTCTAGAGCCGAAAAACCGATAGCGTTTCAAAATTAATTGCGCAACTCACTGCTTTGCACTTTTATAACTCGTAAACCGGAAAAGTCAGATAAAAAATTCTGCCCATGACAGATAGCTTTAGAAAAGACCTTTTCGGCAATTTCGGCAAATTACCACTCGACCCCGCCAAACTCTTATGCGCCCTCTAGAGCCGAAAAACCGATAGCGTTTCAAAAATAAATGCGCACCTCACTGCTTCGCACGCTTATAACTCGTAAACCGAAAACGTCACATACAAAATTCTGCCCCTGACGTATAGCTGTGGAAGTGACCTTTCTGGCAAATTACCACTCGATCCCGCCAAACGCTTGTTGCGCCCTCTAGAACCAAAAAACCGATAGCGTTTCAAAAATAAATGCGCAACTCAATGCTTCGCACGCTTATAACTCCTAATCCGAAAACGTCAGATAAAAAATGTTAGCACTGACAGAAAGCTGTAGAAGTGACTTTTCCGGCAAATTACCACTCGAACCCCCCAAACACTTCTTGCCTCCTCTAGAGCCGAAAAACCGATAGCGTTTCAAAATGAATTGCGCAACTCACTGCTTTGGACGCTTATAACTCGTAAACCGGAAATGTCAGATAATAAATTCTGCCACGGACAGATAGCTGTGGAAGTTAACTTTCCGGCAAATTATCACTCGACCCCACCAAATACTTATTGCGCCCGCCCTCTAGAGCCGAAAAACCGATAGCGTTTCAAAAATAAATGCGCAACTCAGTGCTTCGCATGCTTATAACTCGTAAGCCGGAAACGTCTGATAAAAAATTCTGGCACTGACAGAAAGCTGTGGAAGTGGCCTTTAACGAAAATTACCACTCGACCCCGCCAAACGCTAATTGCGCCCACTAGAACCGAAAAACCAATAGCGTTTCAAAAATAAATGCGCAATTCACTGCTTTGCACCCTTATAACTCGTAAACCGGAAACGTCAGATAAAAAATGTTAGCACTGACAGATAGCTGTAGAAGTGACCATTCTGGCAAATTACCACTCGACCCCGCCAAACGCTTATTGCGCTCTTTAGAGCCAAAAAACCGATAACGTTTCAAAAAAATGCGCAACTCACTGCTTCGCACGCTTATAACTCGTAAACCGGAAACGTCAGATACCAAATTCTGCCACTGACAGATAGCTGTGGAAGTGACCTTTCTGGCAAATTACCACTCGATCCCGCCAAACGCTTGTTGCCTCCTCTAGAGCCGAAAAACCGATAGCGTTTCAAAATTAATTGCGCAACTCACTGCTTTGCACTTTTATAACTCGTAAACGGGAAACGTCAGATTAAAAATTCTGCCACTGACAGATAGCTGTGGAAGTGGCCTTTATCGAAAATTACCACTCGACCCCGCCAAACGCTTATTGCGCCCACAAGAACCGAAAAACCAATAGCGTTTCAAAAATAAATGCGCAATTCACTGCTTCGCACCCTTATAACTCGTAAACCGGAAACGTCAGATAAAAAATTCTGGCACTGACAGATAGCTGTGGAAGTGACCTTTCCGGCAAATTACCACTCGACCCCTCCCAGCTCTAATTGCCTCCTCTAGAGCCGAAAAACCGATAGCATTTCAAAATTAATTGCGCAACTCACTGCTTTGTACTTTTATAACTCGTAAACCGGAAACGTCAGATAAAAAATTCTGCCCATGACAGATAGCTGTGGAAGAGACCTTTTCGGCATTTTCGGCAAATTACCACTCGATCCCGCCAAACGCTTATTGCGCCCTCTAGAGCCGAAAAACCGATAGCGTTTCAAAAATAAATGCGCACCTCACTGCTTCGCACGCTTATAACTGCTAAGCCGAAAACGTCAGATAAAAAATTCTGCCACTGACAAACAGCTGTGGAAGTGACCTTTCCGGCAAATTACAACTCGACCACTCCAAACTCTTATTGCCTCCTCTAGAGCCGAAAAACCGATAGCGTTTCAAAAATAAATGCGCAACTCACTGCTTCGCACGCTTATAAGTAAACCGAAAACGTCAGATACAAAATTCTGCCACTGACGGACAGCTGTGGAAGTGACCTTTCCGGCAAATTACAACTCGACCCCTCCAAACTCTTATTGCCTCCTCTAGAGCCGAAAAACCGATAGCGTTTCAAAATTAATTGCGCAACTCACTGCTTTGCACTTTTATAACTCGTAAACCGGAAAAGTCAGATAAAAAATTCTGCCCATGACAGATAGCTTTAGAAAAGACCTTTTCGGCAATTTCGGCAAATTACCACTCGACCCCGCCAAACTCTTATGCGCCCTCTAGAGCCGAAAAACCGATAGCGTTTCAAAAATAAATGCGCACCTCACTGCTTCGCACGCTTATAACTCGTAAACCGAAAACGTCACATACAAAATTCTGCCCCTGACGTATAGCTGTGGAAGTGACCTTTCTGGCAAATTACCACTCGATCCCGCCAAACGCTTGTTGCGCCCTCTAGAACCAAAAAACCGATAGCGTTTCAAAAATAAATGCGCAACTCAATGCTTCGCACGCTTATAACTCCTAATCCGAAAACGTCAGATAAAAAATGTTAGCACTGACAGAAAGCTGTAGAAGTGACTTTTCCGGCAAATTACCACTCGAACCCCCCAAACACTTCTTGCCTCCTCTAGAGCCGAAAAACCGATAGCGTTTCAAAATGAATTGCGCAACTCACTGCTTTGGACGCTTATAACTCGTAAACCGGAAATGTCAGATAATAAATTCTGCCACGGACAGATAGCTGTGGAAGTTAACTTTCCGGCAAATTATCACTCGACCCCACCAAATACTTATTGCGCCCGCCCTCTAGAGCCGAAAAACCGATAGCGTTTCAAAAATAAATGCGCAACTCAGTGCTTCGCATGCTTATAACTCGTAAGCCGGAAACGTCTGATAAAAAATTCTGGCACTGACAGAAAGCTGTGGAAGTGGCCTTTAACGAAAATTACCACTCGACCCCGCCAAACGCTAATTGCGCCCACTAGAACCGAAAAACCAATAGCGTTTCAAAAATAAATGCGCAATTCACTGCTTTGCACCCTTATAACTCGTAAACCGGAAACGTCAGATAAAAAATGTTAGCACTGACAGATAGCTGTAGAAGTGACCATTCTGGCAAATTACCACTCGACCCCGCCAAACGCTTATTGCGCTCTTTAGAGCCAAAAAACCGATAACGTTTCAAAAAAATGCGCAACTCACTGCTTCGCACGCTTATAACTCGTAAACCGGAAACGTCAGATACCAAATTCTGCCACTGACAGATAGCTGTGGAAGTGACCTTTCTGGCAAATTACCACTCGATCCCGCCAAACGCTTGTTGCCTCCTCTAGAGCCGAAAAACCGATAGCGTTTCAAAATTAATTGCGCAACTCACTGCTTTGCACTTTTATAACTCGTAAACGGGAAACGTCAGATTAAAAATTCTGCCACTGACAGATAGCTGTGGAAGTGGCCTTTATCGAAAATTACCACTCGACCCCGCCAAACGCTTATTGCGCCCACAAGAACCGAAAAACCAATAGCGTTTCAAAAATAAATGCGCAATTCACTGCTTCGCACCCTTATAACTCGTAAACCGGAAACGTCAGATAAAAAATTCTGGCACTGACAGATAGCTGTGGAAGTGACCTTTCCGGCAAATTACCACTCGACCCCTCCCAGCTCTAATTGCCTCCTCTAGAGCCGAAAAACCGATAGCATTTCAAAATTAATTGCGCAACTCACTGCTTTGTACTTTTATAACTCGTAAACCGGAAACGTCAGATAAAAAATTCTGCCCATGACAGATAGCTGTGGAAGAGACCTTTTCGGCATTTTCGGCAAATTACCACTCGATCCCGCCAAACGCTTATTGCGCCCTCTAGAGCCGAAAAACCGATAGCGTTTCAAAAATAAATGCGCACCTCACTGCTTCGCACGCTTATAACTGCTAAGCCGAAAACGTCAGATAAAAAATTCTGCCACTGACAAACAGCTGTGGAAGTGACCTTTCCGGCAAATTACAACTCGACCACTCCAAACTCTTATTGCCTCCTCTAGAGCCGAAAAACCGATAGCGTTTCAAAAATAAATGCGCAACTCACTGCTTCGCACGCTTATAAGTAAACCGAAAACGTCAGATACAAAATTCTGCCACTGACGGACAGCTGTGGAAGTGACCTTTCCGGCAAATTACAACTCGACCCCTCCAAACTCTTATTGCCTCCTCTAGAGCCGAAAAACCGATAGCGTTTCAAAATTAATTGCGCAACTCACTGCTTTGCACTTTTATAACTCGTAAACCGGAAAAGTCAGATAAAAAATTCTGCCCATGACAGATAGCTTTAGAAAAGACCTTTTCGGCAATTTCGGCAAATTACCACTCGACCCCGCCAAACTCTTATGCGCCCTCTAGAGCCGAAAAACCGATAGCGTTTCAAAAATAAATGCGCACCTCACTGCTTCGCACGCTTATAACTCGTAAACCGAAAACGTCACATACAAAATTCTGCCCCTGACGTATAGCTGTGGAAGTGACCTTTCTGGCAAATTACCACTCGATCCCGCCAAACGCTTGTTGCGCCCTCTAGAACCAAAAAACCGATAGCGTTTCAAAAATAAATGCGCAACTCAATGCTTCGCACGCTTATAACTCCTAATCCGAAAACGTCAGATAAAAAATGTTAGCACTGACAGAAAGCTGTAGAAGTGACTTTTCCGGCAAATTACCACTCGAACCCCCCAAACACTTCTTGCCTCCTCTAGAGCCGAAAAACCGATAGCGTTTCAAAATGAATTGCGCAACTCACTGCTTTGCATGCTTATAACTCGTAAACCGGAAATGTCAGATAATAAATTCTGCCACGGACAGATAGCTGTGGAAGTTAACTTTTCGGCAAATTATCACTCGACCCCACCAAATACTTATTGCGCCCGCCCTCTAGAGCCGAAAAACCGATAGCGTTTCAAAAATAAATGTGCAACTCAGTGCTTCGCATGCTTATAACTCGTAAGCCGGAAACGTCTGATAAAAAATTCTGGCACTGACAGAAAGCTGTGGAAGTGGCCTTTAACGAAAATTACCACTCGACCCCGCCAAACGCTAATTGCGCCCACTAGAACCGAAAAACCACCGCACCTCACTGCTTCGCACGCTTATAACTCCTAAGCCGAAAACGTCAGATAAAAAATGTTAGCACTGACAGATAGCTGTAGAAGTGACCATTCTGGCAAATTACCACTCGACCCCGCCAAACGCTTATTGCGCTCTTTAGAGCCAAAAAACCGATAACGTTTCAAAAAAATGCGCAACTCACTGCTTTGCACTTTTATAACTCGTAAACCGGAAACGTCAGATACCAAATTCTGCCACTGACAGATAGCTGTGGAAGTGACCCTTCTGGCAAATTACCACTCGATCCCGCCAAACGCTTGTTGCTTCCTCTAGAGCCGAAAAACCGATAGCGTTTCAAAATTAATTGCGCAACTCACTGCTTTGCACTTTTATAACTCGTAAACGGGAAACGTCAGATTAAAAATTCTGCCACTGACAGATAGCTGTGGAAGTGGCCTTTATCGAAAATTACCACTCGACCCCGCCAAACGCTTATTGCGCCCACAAGAACCGAAAAACCAATAGCGTTTCAAAAATAAATGCGCAATTCACTGCTTCGCACCCTTATAACTCGTAAACCGGAAACGTCAGATAAAAAATTCTGGCACTGACAGATAGCTGTGGAAGTGACCTTTCCGGCAAATTACCACTCGACCCCTCCCAGCTCTAATTGCCTCCTCTAGAGCCGAAAAACCGATAGCATTTCAAAATTAATTGCGCAACTCACTGCTTTGTACTTTTATAACTCGTAAACCGGAAACGTCAGATAAAAAATTCTGCCCATGACAGATAGCTGTGGAAGAGACCTTTTCGGCATTTTCGGCAAATTACCACTCGATCCCGCCAAACGCTTATTGCGCCCTCTAGAGCCGAAAAACCGATAGCGTTTCAAAAATAAATGCGCACCTCACTGCTTCGCACGCTTATAACTGCTAAGCCGAAAACGTCAGATAAAAAATTCTGGCACTGACAGATAGCTGTGGAAGTGACCTTTCTGGCAAATTACCACTCGACCCCGCCAAACGCTTATTGCGCTCTCTAGAGCCAAAAAACCGATAACGTTTCAAAAAAATGCACAACTCACTGCTTCGCACGCTTATAAATCGTAAACCGGAAACGTCAGATAAAAAATTCTGCCCATGACAGATAGCTGTTGAAATGACCTTTTCGGCAATTTCGGCAACTTACCACTCGACCCCGCCAAACTCTTATTGCCTCCTCTAGAGCCGAAAAACCGATAGCGTTTCAAAATTAATTGCGCAACTCACTGCTTTGCACTTTTATAACTCGTAAACGGGAAACGCTTGTTGCCTCCTCTAGAGCCGAAAAACCGATAGCGTTTCAAAATTAATTGCGCAACTCACTGCTTTGCACTTTTATAACTCGTAAACGGGAAACGTCAGATTAAAAATTCTGCCACTGACAGATAGCTGTGGAAGTGGCCTTTATCGAAAATTACCACTCGACCCCGCCAAACGCTTATTGCGCCCACAAGAACCGAAAAACCAATAGCGTTTCAAAAATAAATGCGCGATTCACTGCTTCGCACCCTTATAACTCGTAAACCGGAAACGTCAGATAAAAAATTCTGGCACTGACAGATAGCTGTGGAAGTGACCTTTCCGGCAAATTACCACTCGACCCCTCCCAGCTCTAATTGCCTCCTCTAGAGCCGAAAAACCGATAGCATTTCAAAATTAATTGCGCAACTCACTGCTTTGCACTTTTATAACTCGTAAACCGGAAACGTCAGATAAAAAATTCTGCCCATGACAGATAGCTGTGGAAGAGACCTTTTCGGCATTTTCGGCAAATTACCACTCGATCCCGCCAAACGCTTATTGCGCCCTCTAGAGCCGAAAAACCGATAGCGTTTCAAAAATAAATGCGCACCTCACTGCTTCGCACGCTTATAACTGCTAAGCCGAAAACGTCAGATAAAAAATTCTGGCACTGACAGATAGCTGTGGAAGTGACCTTTCTGGCAAATTACCATTCGACCCCGCCAAACGCTTATTGCGCTCTCTAGAGCCAAAAAACCAAAAACGTTTCAAAAAAATGCGCAACTCACTGCTTCGCACGCTTATAACTCGTAAACCGGAAACGTCAGATAAAAAATTCTGCCCATGACAGATAGCTGTGGAAAAGACCTTTTCGGCAATTTCGGCAAATTACCACTCGACCCCGCCAAACTCTTATTGCCTCCTCTAGAGCCGAAAAACCGATAGCGTTTCAAAATTAATTGCGCAACTCACTGCTTTGCACTTTTATAACTCGTAAACGGGAAACGTCAGATAAAAAATTCTGCCCATGACAGATAGAGCTGTGGAAGAGACCTTTTCGGCAAATTACCACTCGACCCCGCCAAACGCTTATTGCGCTCTCTAGAGTCAAAAAAACCGATAGCGTTTCAAAAAAATGCGCAACTCAATGCTTCGCACGCTTATAACTCGTAAACCGAAAACGTCAGATAAAAAATTCTGCCACTGGCAGATAGCTGTGGAAGTGGCCTTTAACGAAAATTACCACTCGACCCCGCCAAACGCTTATTGCGCCCACAAGAACCGAAAAACCAATAGCGTTTCAAAAATAAATGCGCAATTCACTGCTTCGCACCCTTATAACTCGTAAACCGGAAACGTCAGATAAAAAATGCTGGCATTGACAGATAGCTGTGGAAGCGACCTTTTCCGCAAATTACTACTCAACCCCTCCAAGCTCTTATTGCCTCCTCTAGAGCCGAAAAACCGATAGCGTTTCAAAATTAATTGCGCAACTCACTGCTTTGCACTTTTATAACTCGTAAACGGGAAACGTCAGATAAAAAATTCTGCCCATGAAAGATAGCTGTGGAAGAGACCTTTTCGGCAATTTCGGCAAATTACCACTCGATCCCGCCAAACGCTTGTTGCGCCGTCTAGAGCCAAAAAACCGATAGCGTTTCAAAAAAATGCGCAACTCACTGCTTCGCACGCTTATAAGTAAACCGAAAACGTCAGATACAAAATTCTGCCACTGACGGACAGCTGTGGAAGTGAGCTTTCCGGCAAATTACAACTCGACCCCTCCAAACTCTTATTGCCTCCTCTAGAGCCGAAAAACCGATAGCGTTTCAAAATTAATTGCGCAACTCACTGCTTTGCACTTTTATAACTCGTAAACCGGAAACGTCAGATAAAAAATTCTGCCCATGACAGATAGCTGTGGAAGAGACCTTTTCGGCAATTTCGGCAAATTACCACTCGACCCCGCCAAACTCTTATGCGCCCTCTAGAGCCGAAAAACCGATAGCGTTTCAAAAATAAATGCGCACCTCACTGCTTCGCACGCTTATAACTCGTAAACCGAAAACGTCACATACAAAATTCTGCCCCTGACGTATAGCTGTGGAAGTGACCTTTCTGGCAAATTACCACTCGATCCCGCCAAACGCTTGTTGCGCCCTCTAGAACCAAAAAACCGATAGCGTTTCAAAAATAAATGCGCAACTCAATGCTTCGCACGCTTATAACTCCTAATCCGAAAACGTCAGATAAAAAATGTTAGCACTGACAGAAAGCTGTAGAAGTGATTTTTCCGGCAAATTACCACTCGAACCCCCCAAACACTTCTTGCCTCCTCTAGAGCCGAAAAACCGATAGCATTTCAAAATGAATTGCGCAACTCACTGCTTTGCACGCTTATAACTCGTAAACCGGAAATGTCAGATAATAAATTCTGCCACGGACAGATAGCTGTGGAAGTTAACTTTCCGGCAAATTATCACTCGACCCCACCAAATACTTATTGCGCCCGCCCTCTAGAGCCGAAAAACCGATAGCGTTTCAAAAATAAATGCGCAACTCAGTGCTTCGCATGCTTATAACTCGTAAGCCGGAAACGTCTGATAAAAAATTCTAGCACTGACAGAAAGCTGTGGAAGTGGCCTTTAATGAAAATTACCACTCGACCCCTCCAAGCTCTAATTGCCTCCTCTAGAGCCGAAAAACCGATAGCATTTCAAAATTAATTGCGCAACTCACTGCTTTGCACTTTTATAACTCGTAAACCGGAAACGTCAGATAAAAAATTCTGCCCATGACAGATAGCTGTGGAAGAGAACTTTTCGGCATTTTCGGCAAATTACCACTCGATCCCGCCAAACGCTTTTTGCGCCCTCTAGGGCCGAAAAACCGATAGCGTTTCAAAAATAAATGCGCACCTCACTGCTTCGCACGCTTATAACTCCTAAGCCGAAAACGTCAGATAAAAAATGTTAGCACTGACAGATAGCTGTAGAAGTGACCATTCTGGCAAATTACCACTCGACCCCGCCAAACGCTTATTGCGCTCTTTAGAGCCAAAAAACCGATAACGTTTAAAAAAAATGCGCAACTCACTGCTTCGCACGCTTATAACTCGTAAACCGGAAACGTCAGATACCAAATTCTGCCACTGACAGATAGCTGTGGAAGTGACCTTTCTGGCAAATTACCACTCGATCCCGCCAAACGCTTGTTGCCTCCTCTAGAGCCGAAAAACCGATAGCGTTTCAAAATTAATTGCGCAACTCACTGCTTTGCACTTTTATAACTCGTAAACGGGAAACGCTTGTTGCCTCCTCTAGAGCCGAAAAACCGATAGCGTTTCAAAATTAATTGCGCAACTCACTGCTTTGCACTTTTATAACTCGTAAACGGGAAACGTCAGATTAAAAATTCTGCCACTGACAGATAGCTGTGGAAGTGGCCTTTATCGAAAATTACCACTCGACCCCGCCAAACGCTTATTGCGCCCACAAGAACCGAAAAACCAATAGCGTTTCAAAAATAAATGCGCGATTCACTGCTTCGCACCCTTATAACTCGTAAACCGGAAACGTCAGATAAAAAATTCTGGCACTGACAGATAGCTGTGGAAGTGACCTTTCCGGCAAATTACCACTCGACCCCTCCCAGCTCTAATTGCCTCCTCTAGAGCCGAAAAACCGATAGCATTTCAAAATTAATTGCGCAACTCACTGCTTTGTACTTTTATAACTCGTAAACCGGAAACGTCAGATAAAAAATTCTGCCCATGACAGATAGCTGTGGAAGAGACCTTTTCGGCATTTTCGGCAAATTACCACTCGATCCCGCCAAACGCTTATTGCGCCCTCTAGAGCCGAAAAACCGATAGCGTTTCAAAATTAATTGCGCACCTCACTGCTTCGCACGCTTATAACTGCTAAGCCGAAAACGTCAGATAAAAAATTCTGGCACTGACAGATAGCTGTGGAAGTGACCTTTCTGGCAAATTACCACTCGACCCCGCCAAACGCTTATTGCGCTCTCTAGAGCCAAAAAACCGATAACGTTTCAAAAAAATGCACAACTCACTGCTTCGCACGCTTATAAATCGTAAACCGGAAACGTCAGATAAAAAATTCTGCCCATGACAGATAGCTGTTGAAATGACCTTTTCGGCAATTTCGGCAACTTACCACTCGACCCCGCCAAACTCTTATTGCCTCCTCTAGAGCCGAAAAACCGATAGCGTTTCAAAATTAATTGCGCAACTCACTGCTTTGCACTTTTATAACTCGTAAACGGGAAACGCTTGTTGCCTCCTCTAGAGCCGAAAAACCGATAGCGTTTCAAAATTAATTGCGCAACTCACTGCTTTGCACTTTTATAACTCGTAAACGGGAAACGTCAGATTAAAAATTCTGCCACTGACAGATAGCTGTGGAAGTGGCCTTTATCGAAAATTACCACTCGACCCCGCCAAACGCTTATTGCGCCCACAAGAACCGAAAAACCAATAGCGTTTCAAAAATAAATGCGCGATTCACTGCTTCGCACCCTTATAACTCGTAAACCGGAAACGTCAGATAAAAAATTCTGGCACTGACAGATAGCTGTGGAAGTGACCTTTCCGGCAAATTACCACTCGACCCCTCCCAGCTCTAATTGCCTCCTCTAGAGCCGAAAAACCGATAGCATTTCAAAATTAATTGCGCAACTCACTGCTTTGCACTTTTATAACTCGTAAACCGGAAACGTCAGATAAAAAATTCTGCCCATGACAGATAGCTGTGGAAAAGACCTTTTCGGCAATTTCGGCAAATTACCTCTCGACCCCGCCAAACTCTTATTGCCTCCTCTAGAGCCGAAAAACCGATAGCGTTTCAAAATTAATTGCGCAACTCACTGCTTTGCACTTTTATAACTCGTAAACGGGAAACGTCAGATAAAAAATTCTGCCCATGACAGATAGAGCTGTGGAAGAGACCTTTTCGGCAAATTACCACTCGACCCCGCCAAACGCTTATTGCGCTCTCTAGAGTCAAAAAAACCGATAGCGTTTCAAAAAAATGCGCAACTCAATGCTTCGCACGCTTATAACTCGTAAACCGAAAACGTCAGATAAAAAATTCTGCCACTGGCAGATAGCTGTGGAAGTGGCCTTTAACGAAAATTACCACTCGACCCCGCCAAACGCTTATTGCGCCCACAAGAACCGAAAAACCAATAGCGTTTCAAAAATAAATGCGCAATTCACTGCTTCGCACCCTTATAACTCGTAAACCGGAAACGTCAGATAAAAAATGCTGGCATTGACAGATAGCTGTGGAAGCGACCTTTTCCGCAAATTACTACTCAACCCCTCCAAGCTCTTATTGCCTCCTCTAGAGCCGAAAAACCGATAGCGTTTCAAAATTAATTGCGCAACTCACTGCTTTGCACTTTTATAACTCGTAAACGGGAAACGTCAGATAAAAAATTCTGCCCATGAAAGATAGCTGTGGAAGAGACCTTTTCGGCAATTTCGGCAAATTACCACTCGATCCCGCCAAACGCTTGTTGCGCCGTCTAGAGCCAAAAAACCGATAGCGTTTCAAAAAAATGCGCAACTCACTGCTTCGCACGCTTATAAGTAAACCGAAAACGTCAGATACAAAATTCTGCCACTGACGGACAGCTGTGGAAGTGACCTTTCCGGCAAATTACAACTCGACCCCTCCAAACTCTTATTGCCTCCTCTAGAGCCGAAAAACCGATAGCGTTTCAAAATTAATTGCGCAACTCACTGCTTTGCACTTTTATAACTCGTAAACCGGAAACGTCAGATAAAAAATTCTGCCCATGACAGATAGCTGTGGAAGAGACCTTTTCGGCAATTTCGGCAAATTACCACTCGACCCCGCCAAACTCTTATGCGCCCTCTAGAGCCGAAAAACCGATAGCGTTTCAAAAATAAATGCGCACCTCACTGCTTCGCACGCTTATAACTCGTAAACCGAAAACGTCACATACAAAATTCTGCCCCTGACGTATAGCTGTGGAAGTGACCTTTCTGGCAAATTACCACTCGATCCCGCCAAACGCTTGTTGCGCCCTCTAGAACCAAAAAACCGATAGCGTTTCAAAAATAAATGCGCAACTCAATGCTTCGCACGCTTATAACTCCTAATCCGAAAACGTCAGATAAAAAATGTTAGCACTGACAGAAAGCTGTAGAAGTGACTTTTCCGGCAAATTACCACTCGAACCCCCCAAACACTTCTTGCCTCCTCTAGAGCCGAAAAACCGATAGCGTTTCAAAATGAATTGCGCAACTCACTGCTTTGCACGCTTATAACTCGTAAACCGGAAATGTCAGATAATAAATTCTGCCACGGACAGATAGCTGTGGAAGTTAACTTTCCGGCAAATTATCACTCGACCCCACCAAATACTTATTGCGCCCGCCCTCTAGAGCCGAAAAACCGATAGCGTTTCAAAAATAAATGCGCAACTCAGTGCTTCGCATGCTTATAACTCGTAAGCCGGAAACGTCTGATAAAAAATTCTGGCACTGACAGAAAGCTGTGGAAGTGGCCTTTAACGAAAATTACCACTCGACCCCTCCAAGCTCTAATTGTCTCCTCTAGAGCCGAAAAACCGATAGCATTTCAAAATTAATTGCGCAACTCACTGCTTTGCACTTTTATAACTCGTAAACCGGAAACGTCAGATAAAAAATTCTGCCCATGACAGATAGCTGTGGAAGAGAACTTTTCGGCATTTTCGGCAAATTACCACTCGATCCCGCCAAACGCTTTTTGCGCCCTCTAGGGCCGAAAAACCGATAGCGTTTCAAAAATAAATGCGCACCTCACTGCTTCGCACGCTTATAACTCCTAAGCCGAAAACGTCAGATAAAAAATGTTAGCACTGACAGATAGCTGTAGAAGTGACCATTCTGGCAAATTACCACTCGACCCCGCCAAACGCTTATTGCGCTCTTTAGAGCCAAAAAACCGATAACGTTTAAAAAAAATGCGCAACTCACTGCTTCGCACGCTTATAACTCGTAAACCGGAAACGTCAGATACCAAATTCTGCCACTGACAGATAGCTGTGGAAGTGACCTTTCTGGCAAATTACCACTCGATCCCGCCAAACGCTTGTTGCCTCCTCTAGAGCCGAAAAACCGATAGCGTTTCAAAATTAATTGCGCAACTCACTGCTTTGCACTTTTATAACTCGTAAACGGGAAACGCTTGTTGCCTCCTCTAGAGCCGAAAAACCGATAGCGTTTCAAAATTAATTGCGCAACTCACTGCTTTGCACTTTTATAACTCGTAAACGGGAAACGTCAGATTAAAAATTCTGCCACTGACAGATAGCTGTGGAAGTGGCCTTTATCGAAAATTACCACTCGACCCCGCCAAACGCTTATTGCGCCCACAAGAACCGAAAAACCAATAGCGTTTCAAAAATAAATGCGCGATTCACTGCTTCGCACCCTTATAACTCGTAAACCGGAAACGTCAGATAAAAAATTCTGGCACTGACAGATAGCTGTGGAAGTGAACTTTCCGGCAAATTACCACTCGACCCCTCCCAGCTCTAATTGCCTCCTCTAGAGCCGAAAAACCGATAGCATTTCAAAATTAATTGCGCAACTCACTGCTTTGTACTTTTATAACTCGTAAACCGGAAACGTCAGATAAAAAATTCTGCCCATGACAGATAGCTGTGGAAGAGACCTTTTCGGCATTTTCGGCAAATTACCACTCGATCCCGCCAAACGCTTATTGCGCCCTCTAGAGCCGAAAAACCGATAGCGTTTCAAAAATAAATGCGCACCTCACTGCTTCGCACGCTTATAACTGCTAAGCCGAAAACGTCAGATAAAAAATTCTGGCACTGACAGATAGCTGTGGAAGTGACCTTTCTGGCAAATTACCACTCGACCCCGCCAAACGCTTATTGCGCTCTCTAGAGCCAAAAAACCGATAACGTTTCAAAAAAATGCACAACTCACTGCTTCGCACGCTTATAAATCGTAAACCGGAAACGTCAGATAAAAAATTCTGCCCATGACAGATAGCTGTTGAAATGACCTTTTCGGCAATTTCGGCAACTTACCACTCGACCCCGCCAAACTCTTATTGCCTCCTCTAGAGCCGAAAAACCGATAGCGTTTCAAAATTAATTGCGCAACTCACTGCTTTGCACTTTTATAACTCGTAAACGGGAAACGCTTGTTGCCTCCTCTAGAGCCGAAAAACCGATAGCGTTTCAAAATTAATTGCGCAACTCACTGCTTTGCACTTTTATAACTCGTAAACGGGAAACGTCAGATTAAAAATTCTGCCACTGACAGATAGCTGTGGAAGTGGCCTTTATCGAAAATTACCACTCGACCCCGCCAAACGCTTATTGCGCCCACAAGAACCGAAAAACCAATAGCGTTTCAAAAATAAATGCGCGATTCACTGCTTCGCACCCTTATAACTCGTAAACCGGAAACGTCAGATAAAAAATTCTGGCACTGACAGATAGCTGTGGAAGTGAACTTTCCGGCAAATTACCACTCGACCCCTCCCAGCTCTAATTGCCTCCTCTAGAGCCGAAAAACCGATAGCATTTCAAAATTAATTGCGCAACTCACTGCTTTGTACTTTTATAACTCGTAAACCGGAAACGTCAGATAAAAAATTCTGCCCATGACAGATAGCTGTGGAAGAGACCTTTTCGGCATTTTCGGCAAATTACCACTCGATCCCGCCAAACGCTTATTGCGCCCTCTAGAGCCGAAAAACCGATAGCGTTTCAAAAATAAATGCGCACCTCACTGCTTCGCACGCTTATAACTGCTAAGCCGAAAACGTCAGATAAAAAATTCTGGCACTGACAGATAGCTGTGGAAGTGACCTTTCTGGCAAATTACCACTCGACCCCGCCAAACGCTTATTGCGCTCTCTAGAGCCAAAAAACCGATAACGTTTCAAAAAAATGCACAACTCACTGCTTCGCACGCTTATAAATCGTAAACCGGAAACGTCAGATAAAAAATTCTGCCCATGACAGATAGCTGTTGAAATGACCTTTTCGGCAATTTCGGCAACTTACCACTCGACCCCGCCAAACTCTTATTGCCTCCTCTAGAGCCGAAAAACCGATAGCGTTTCAAAATTAATTGCGCAACTCACTGCTTTGCACTTTTATAACTCGTAAACGGGAAACGCTTGTTGCCTCCTCTAGAGCCGAAAAACCGATAGCGTTTCAAAATTAATTGCGCAACTCACTGCTTTGCACTTTTATAACTCGTAAACGGGAAACGTCAGATTAAAAATTCTGCCACTGACAGATAGCTGTGGAAGTGGCCTTTATCGAAAATTACCACTCGACCCCGCCAAACGCTTATTGCGCCCACAAGAACCGAAAAACCAATAGCGTTTCAAAAATAAATGCGCGATTCACTGCTTCGCACCCTTATAACTCGTAAACCGGAAACGTCAGATAAAAAATTCTGGCACTGACAGATAGCTGTGGAAGTGACCTTTCCGGCAAATTACCACTCGACCCCTCCCAGCTCTAATTGCCTCCTCTAGAGCCGAAAAACCGATAGCATTTCAAAATTAATTGCGCAACTCACTGCTTTGCACTTTTATAACTCGTAAACCGGAAACGTCAGATAAAAAATTCTGCCCATGACAGATAGCTGTGGAAGAGACCTTTTCGGCATTTTCGGCAAATTACCACTCGATCCCGCCAAACGCTTATTGCGCCCTCTAGAGCCGAAAAACCGATAGCGTTTCAAAAATAAATGCGCACCTCACTGCTTCGCACGCTTATAACTGCTAAGCCGAAAACGTCAGATAAAAAATTCTGGCACTGACAGATAGCTGTGGAAGTGACCTTTCTGGCAAATTACCATTCGACCCCGCCAAACGCTTATTGCGCTCTCTAGAGCCAAAAAACCAAAAACGTTTCAAAAAAATGCGCAACTCACTGCTTCGCACGCTTATAACTCGTAAACCGGAAACGTCAGATAAAAAATTCTGCCCATGACAGATAGCTGTGGAAAAGACCTTTTCGGCAATTTCGGCAAATTACCACTCGACCCCGCCAAACTCTTATTGCCTCCTCTAGAGCCGAAAAACCGATAGCGTTTCAAAATTAATTGCGCAACTCACTGCTTTGCACTTTTATAACTCGTAAACGGGAAACGTCAGATAAAAAATTCTGCCCATGACAGATAGAGCTGTGGAAGAGGCCTTTTCGGCAAATTACCACTCGACCCCGCCAAACGCTTATTGCGCTCTCTAGAGTCAAAAAAACCGATAGCGTTTCAAAAAAATGCGCAACTCAATGCTTCGCACGCTTATAACTCGTAAACCGAAAACGTCAGATAAAAAATTCTGCCACTGGCAGATAGCTGTGGAAGTGGCCTTTAACGAAAATTACCACTCGACCCCGCCAAACGCTTATTGCGCCCACAAGAACCGAAAAACCAATAGCGTTTCAAAAATAAATGCGCAATTCACTGCTTCGCACCCTTATAACTCGTAAACCGGAAACGTCAGATAAAAAATGCTGGCATTGACAGATAGCTGTGGAAGCGACCTTTTCCGCAAATTACTACTCAACCCCTCCAAGCTCTTATTGCCTCCTCTAGAGCCGAAAAACCGATAGCGTTTCAAAATTAATTGCGCAACTCACTGCTTTGCACTTTTATAACTCGTAAACGGGAAACGTCAGATAAAAAATTCTGCCCATGAAAGATAGCTGTGGAAGAGACCTTTTCGGCAATTTCGGCAAATTACCACTCGATCCCGCCAAACGCTTGTTGCGCCGTCTAGAGCCAAAAAACCGATAGCGTTTCAAAAAAATGCGCAACTCACTGCTTCGCACGCTTATAAGTAAACCGAAAACGTCAGATAAAAAATTCTGCCACTGACGGACAGCTGTGGAAGTGACCTTTCCGGCAAATTACAACTCGACCCCTCCAAACTCTTATTGCCTCCTCTAGAGCCGAAAAACCGATAGCGTTTCAAAATTAATTGCGCAACTCACTGCTTTGCACTTTTATAACTCGTAAACCGGAAACGTCAGATAAAAAATTCTGCCCATGACAGATAGCTGTGGAAGAGACCTTTTCGGCAATTTCGGCAAATTACCACTCGACCCCGCCAAACTCTTATGCGCCCTCTAGAGCCGAAAAACCGATAGCGTTTCAAAAATAAATGCGCACCTCACTGCTTCGCACGCTTATAACTCGTAAACCGAAAACGTCACATACAAAATTCTGCCCCTGACGTATAGCTGTGGAAGTGACCTTTCTGGCAAATTACCACTCGATCCTGCCAAACGCTTGTTGCGCCCTCTAGAACCAAAAAACCGATAGCGTTTCAAAAATAAATGCGCAACTCAATGCTTCGCACGCTTATAACTCCTAATCCGAAAACGTCAGATAAAAAATGTTAGCACTGACAGAAAGCTGTAGAAGTGACTTTTCCGGCAAATTACCACTCGAACCCCCCAAACACTTCTTGCCTCCTCTAGAGCCGAAAAACCGATAGCGTTTCAAAATGAATTGCGCAACTCACTGCTTTGCACGCTTATAACTCGTAAACCGGAAATGTCAGATAATAAATTCTGCCACGGACAGATAGCTGTGGAAGTTAACTTTCCGGCAAATTATCACTCGACCCCACCAAATACTTATTGCGCCCGCCCTCTAGAGCCGAAAAACCGATAGCGTTTCAAAAATAAATGCGCAACTCAGTGCTTCGCATGCTTATAACTCGTAAGCCGGAAACGTCTGATAAAAAATTCTGGCACTGACAGAAAGCTGTGGAAGTGGCCTTTAACGAAAATTACCACTCGACCCCTCCAAGCTCTAATTGCCTCCTCTAGAGCCGAAAAACCGATAGCATTTCAAAATTAATTGCGCAACTCACTGCTTTGCACTTTTATAACTCGTAAACCGGAAACGTCAGATAAAAAATTCTGCCCATGACAGATAGCTGTGGAAGAGAACTTTTCGGCATTTTCGGCAAATTACCACTCGATCCCGCCAAACGCTTTTTGCGCCCTCTAGGGCCGAAAAACCGATAGCGTTTCAAAAATAAATGCGCACCTCACTGCTTCGCACGCTTATAACTCCTAAGCCGAAAACGTCAGATAAAAAATGTTAGCACTGACAGATAGCTGTAGAAGTGACCTTTTCGGCAAATTACCACTCGACCCCGCCAAACGCTTATTGCGCTCTTTAGAGCCAAAAAACCGATAACGTTTAAAAAAAATGCGCAACTCACTGCTTCGCACGCTTATAACTCGTAAACCGGAAACGTCAGATACCAAATTCTGCCACTGACAGATAGCTGTGGAAGTGACCTTTCTGGCAAATTACCACTCGATCCCGCCAAACGCTTGTTGCCTCCTCTAGAGCCGAAAAACCGATAGCGTTTCAAAATTAATTGCGCAACTCACTGCTTTGCACTTTTATAACTCGTAAACGGGAAACGTCAGATTAAAAATTCTGCCACTGACAGATAGCTGTGGAAGTGGCCTTTATCGAAAATTACCACTCGACCCCGCCAAACGCTTATTGCGCCCACAAGAACCGAAAAACCAATAGCGTTTCAAAAATAAATGCGCAATTCACTGCTTCGCACCCTTATAACTCGTAAACCGGAAACGTCAGATAAAAAATTCTGGCACTGACAGATAGCTGTGGAAGTGACCTTTCCGGCAAATTACCACTCGACCCCTCCCAGCTCTAATTGCCTCCTCTAGAGCCGAAAAACCGATAGCATTTCAAAATTAATTGCGCAACTCACTGCTTTGTACTTTTATAACTCGTAAACCGGAAACGTCAGATAAAAAATTCTGCCCATGACAGATAGCTGTGGAAGAGGCCTTTTCGGCATTTTCGGCAAATTACCACTCGATCCCGCCAAACGCTTATTGCGCCCTCTAGAGCCGAAAAACCGATAGCGTTTCAAAAATAAATGCGCACCTCACTGCTTCGCACGCTTATAACTGCTAAGCCGAAAACGTCAGATAAAAAATTCTGGCACTGACAGATAGCTGTGGAAGTGACCTTTCTGGCAAATTACCACTCGACCCCGCCAAACGATTATTGCGCTCTCTAGAGCCAAAAAACCGATAACGTTTCAAAAAAATGCACAACTCACTGCTTCACACGCTTATAAATCGTAAACCGGAAACGTCAGATAAAAAATTCTGCCCATGACAGATAGCTGTTGAAATGACCTTTTCGGCAATTTCGGCAACTTACCACTAGACCCCGCCAAACTCTTATTGCCTCCTCTAGAGCCGAAAAACCGATAGCGTTTCAAAATTAATTGCGCAACTCACTGCTTTGCACTTTTATAACTCGTAAACGGGAAACGTCAGATAAAAAATTCTGCCCATGACAGATAGAGCTGTGGAAGAGACCTTTTCGGCATTTTCGGCAAATTACCACTCGATCCCGCCAAACGCTTATTGCGCCCTCTAGAGCCGAAAAACCGATAGCGTTTCAAAAATAAATGCGCACCTCACTGCTTCGCACGCTTATAACTCCTAAGCCGAAAACGTCAGATAAAAAATGTTAGCACTGACAGATAGCTGTGGAAGTGACCTTTCTGGCAAATTACCACTCGACCCCGCCAAACGCTTATTGCGCTCTCTAGAGCCAAAAAACCGATAACGTTTCAAAAAAATGCGCAACTCACTGCTTCGCACGCTTATAACTCGTAAACCGGAAACGTCAGATAAAAAATTCTGCTCATGACAGATAGCTGTGGAAAAGACCTTTTCGGCAATTTCGGCAAATTATCACTCGACCCCGCCAAACTCTTATTGCCTCCTCTAGAGCCGAAAAACCGATAGCGTTTCAAAATTAATTGCGCAACTCACTGCTTTGCACTTTTATAACTCGTAAACGGGAAACGTCAGATAAAAAATTCTGCCCATGACAGATAGAGCTGTGGAAGAGACCTTTTCGGCAATTTCGGCAAATTACCACTCGATCCCGCCAAACGCTTGTTGCGCCCTCTAGAGCCAAAAAACCGATAGCGTTTCAAAAATAAATGCGCAACTCAATGCTTTGCACGCTTATAACTCCTAAGCCGAAAACGTCAGATAAAAAATGTTAGCAGTGACAGAAAGCTGTGTAAGTGGCCTTTCCGGCAATTTACCACTCAAACCGATAGCGTTTCAAAAATAAATGCGCAACTCACTGCTTCGCACGCTTATAACTCGTAAGCCGGAAACGTCAGATTAAAACTTCTGCCACTGACAGATAGCTGTGGAAGTGGCCTTTAACGAAAATTACCACTCGACCCCGCCAAACGCTTATTGCGCCCACAAGAACCGAAACACCGATAGCGTTTCAAAAATAAATGCGCAACTCAATGCTTCGCACGCTTATAACTCCTAAACCGGAAACGTCAGATAAAAAATTCTGGCACTGACAGATAGCTGTGGAAATGACCTTTCCGGCAAATTACCACTCGACCCCTCCAAACTCTTACTGCGCCCTCTAGAGCCGAAAAACCGATAGCGTTTCAAAAATAAATGTGCAACTCACTGCTTTGCACGCTTATAACTCGTAACACGGAAACGTCAGATAAACAAATTCTGCCACTGACAGACAGCCGTGGAAGTGACCTTTCCGGCAAATTACCAGTCGACCCCGCTAAACGCTTATTGCGCCATCTAGAGCCGTAATACCGATAGCGTTTCAAAATTAATTGCGCAACTCACTTTTTTGCACTTTTATAACTCGTAAACGGGAAACGTCAGATAAAAAATTCTGCCCATGACAGATAGCTGTGGAAGAGACCTTTTCGGCAATTTCGGCAAATTACCACTCGATCCCGCCAAACGCTTGTTGCGCCCTCTAGAGCCAAAAAACCGATAGCGTTTCAAAAAAATGCGCAACGCACTGCTTCGCACGCTTATAACTCGTA
This sequence comes from Platycheirus rosarum, assembly GCA_963971375.1. NCBI lineage: Eukaryota > Metazoa > Arthropoda > Insecta > Diptera > Syrphidae > Platycheirus > Platycheirus rosarum. The sequence goes on from OZ020508.1 coordinate 100,019,607, forward strand.
AACCGAAAACGTCAGATACAAAATTCTGCCACTGACGGATAGCTGTGTAAGTGACCTTTCCGGCAAATTACCACGCGACTCCTCCAAACTCTTATTGCCTCCTCTAGAATCGAAAAACCGATAGCGTTTCAAAATTAATTGCGCAACTCACTGCTTTGCACTTTTATAACTCGTAAACCGGAAACGTCAGATAAAAAATTCTGCCCATGACAGATAGCTGTGGAAGAGACCTTTTCGGCAATTTCGGCAAATTACCACTCGATCCCGCCAAACGCTTGTTGCGCCGTCTAGAACCAAAAAACCGATAGCTTTTCAAAAAAATGCGCAACTCACTGCTTCGCACGCTTATAACTCGTAAACCGAAAACGTCAGATACAAAATTCTGCCACTGACGGATAGCTGTGGAAGTGACCTTTCCGGCAAATTACCACTCGATTCCTCCAAACTCTTATTGCCTCCTCTAGAATCGAAAAACCGATAGCGTTTCAAAATTAATTGCGCAACTCACTGCTTTGCACGCTTATAACTCGTAAACCGGAAATGTCAGATAATAAATTCTGCCACGGACAGATAGCTGTGGAAGTTACCTTTCCGGCAAATTATCACTCGACCCCTCCAAACTCTTATTGCCTCCTCTAGAGCCGAAAAACCGATAGCGTTTCAAAATTAATTGCGCAACTCACTGCTTTGTACTTTTATAACTCGTAAACGGGAAACGTCAGATAAAAAATTCTGCCCATGAAAGATAGCTGTAGAAGAGACCTTTTCGGCAATTTCGGCAAATTACCACTCGATCCCGCCAAACGCTTGTTGCGCCCTCTAGAGCCAAAAAACCGATAGCGTTTCAAAAATAAATGCGCAACTCAATGCTTTGCACGCTTATAACTCCTAAGCCGAAAACGTCAGATAAAAAATGTTAGCACTGACAGAAAGCTGTGGAAGTGGCCTTTCCGGCAATTTACCACTCAAACCGATAGCGTTTCAAAAATAAATGCGCAACTCACTGCTTCGCACGCTTATAACTCGTAAGCCGGAAACGTCAGATAAAAAATTCTGGCACTGACAGAAAGCTGTGGAAGTGGCCTTTAACGAAAATTACCACTCGACCCCGCCAAACGCTTATTGCGCCCACAAGAACTAAAAAACCAATAGCGTTTCAAAAATAAATGCGCAATTCACTGCTTCGCACCCTTATAACTCGTAAACCGGAAACGTCAGATAAAAAATTCTGGCACTAACAGATAGCTGTGGAAATGACCTTTCCGGCAAATTACCACTCGACCCCTTTAAACTCTTACTGCGCCCTCTAGAGCCGAAAAACCGATAGCGTTTCAAAAATAAATGTGCAACTCACTGCTTTGCACGCTTATAACTCGTAACACGGAAACGTCAGATAAACAAATTCTGCCACTGACAGACAGCCGTGGAAGTGACCTTTCCGGCAAATTACCAGTCGACCCCGCTAAACGCTTATTGCGCCATCTAGAGCCGTAATACCGATAGCGTTTCAAAATTAATTGCGCAACTCACTTCTTTGCACTTTTATAACTCGTAAACCGGAAACGTCAGATAAAAAATTCTGCCCATGACAGATAGCTGTGGAAGAGACCTTTTCGGCAATTTCGGCAAATTACCACTCGATCCCGCCAAACGCTTATTGCGCCCTCTAGAGCCGAAAAACCGATAGCGTTTCAAAAATAAATGCGCACCTCACTGCTTCGCACGCTTATAACTCCTAAGCCGAAAACGTCAGATAAAAAATGTTAGCACTGACAGATAGCTGTGGAAGTGACCTTTCTGGCAAATTACCACTCGACCCCGCCAAACGCTTATTGCGCTCTCTAGAGCCAAAAAACCGATAACGTTTCAAAAAAATGCGCAACTCACTGCTTCGCACGCTTATAACTCGTAAACCGGAAACGTCAGATAAAAAATTCTGCCCATGACAGATAGCTGTGGAAAAGACCTTTTCGGCAATTTCGGCAAATTACCACTCGACCCCGCCAAACTCTTATTGCCTCCTCTAGAGCCGAAAAACCGATAGCGTTTCAAAATTAATTGCGCAACTCACTGCTTTGCACTTTTATAACTCGTAAACGGGAAACGTCAGATAAAAAATTCTGCCCATGACAGATAGAGCTGTGGAAGAGACCTTTTCGGCAATTTCGGCAAATTACCACTCGATCCCGCAAAACGCTTGTTGCGCCCTCTAGAGCCAAAAAACCGATAGCGTTTCAAAAATAAATGCGCAACTCAATGCTTTGCACGCTTATAACTCCTAAGCCGAAAACGTCAGATAAAAAATGTTAGCAGTGACAGAAAGCTGTGTAAGTGGCCTTTCCGGCAATTTACCACTCAAACCGATAGCGTTTCAAAAATAAATGCGCAACTCACTGCTTCGCACGCTTATAACTCGTAAGCCGGAAACGTCAGATTAAAAATTCTGCCACTGACAGATAGCTGTGGAAGTGGCCTTTAACGAAAATTACCACTCAACCCCGCCAAACGCTTATTGCGCCCACAAGAACCGAAACACCGATAGCGTTTCAAAAATAAATGCGCAACTCAATGCTTCGCACGCTTATAACTCCTAAACCGGAAACGTCAGATAAAAAATTCTGGCACTGACAGATAGCTGTGGAAATGACCTTTCCGGCAAATTACCACTCGACCCCTCCAAACTCTTACTGCGCCCTCTAGAGCCGAAAAACCGATAGCGTTTCAAAAATAAATGTGCAACTCACTGCTTTGCACGCTTATAACTCGTAACACGGAAACGTCAGATAAACAAATTCTGCCACTGACAGACAGCCGTGGAAGTGACCTTTCCGGCAAATTACCAGTCGACCCCGCTAAACGCTTATTGCGCCATCTAGAGCCGTAATACCGATAGCGTTTCAAAATTAATTGCGCAACTCACTTCTTTGCACTTTTATAACTCGTAAACCGGAAACGTCAGATAAAAAATTCTGCCCATGACAGATAGCTGTGGAAGAGACCTTTTCGGCAATTTCGGCAAATTACCACTCGATCCCGCCAAACGCTTATTGCGCCCTCTAGAGCCGAAAAACCGATAGCGTTTCAAAAATAAATGCGCACCTCACTGCTTCGCACGCTTATAACTCCTAAGCCGAAAACGTCAGATAAAAAATGTTAGCACTGACAGATAGCTGTGGAAGTGACCTTTCTGGCAAATTACCACTCGACCCCGCCAAACGCTTATTGCGCTCTCTAGAGCCAAAAAACCGATAACGTTTCAAAAAAATGCGCAACTCACTGCTTCGCACGCTTATAACTCGTAAACGGGAAACGTCAGATAAAAAATTCTGCCCATGACAGATAGCTGTGGAAAAGACCTTTTCGGCAATTTCGGCAAATTACCACTCGACCCCGCCAAACTCTTATTGCCTCCTCTAGAGCCGAAAAACCGATAGCGTTTCAAAATTAATTGCGCAACTCACTGCTTTGCACTTTTATAACTCGTAAACGGGAAACGTCAGATAAAAAATTCTGCCCATGACAGATAGCTGTGGAAAAGACCTTTTCGGCAATTTCGGCAAATTACCACTCGACCCCGCCAAACTCTTATTGCCTCCTCTAGAGCCGAAAAACCGATAGCGTTTCAAAATTAATTGCGCAACTCACTGCTTTGCACTTTTATAACTCGTAAACGGGAAACGTCAGATAAAAAATTCTGCCCATGACAGATAGAGCTGTGGAAGAGACCTTTTCGGCAATTTCGGCAAATTACCACTCGATCCCGCCAAACGCTTGTTGCGCCCTCTAGAGCCAAAAAACCGATAGCGTTTCAAAAATAAATGCGCAACTCAATGCTTCGCACGCTTATAACTCCTAAGCCGAAAACGTCAGATAAAAAATGTTAGCAGTGACAGAAAGCTGTGTAAGTGGCCTTTCCGGCAATTTACCACTCAAACCGATAGCGTTTCAAAAATAAATGCGCAACTCACTGCTTCGCACGCTTATAACTCGTAAGCCGGAAACGTCAGATTAAAAATTCTGCCACTGACAGATAGCTGTGGAAGTGGCCTTTAACGAAAATTACCACTCGACCCCGCCAAACGCTTATTGCGCCCACAAGAACCGAAACACCGATAGCGTTTCAAAAATAAATGCGCAACTCAATGCTTCGCACGCTTATAACTCCTAAGCCGGAAACGTCAGATAAAAAATTCTGGCACAGACAGATAGCTGTGGAAATGACCTTTCCGGCAAATTACCACTCGACCCCTCCAAACTCTTACTGCGCCCTCTAGAGCCGAAAAACCGATAGCGTTTCAAAAATAAATGTGCAACTCACTGCTTTGCACGCTTATAACTCGTAACACGGAAACGTCAGATAAACAAATTCTGCCACTGACAGATAGCTGTGGAAGAGACCTTTTCGGCAATTTCGGCAAATTACCACTCGATCCCGCCAAACGCTTATTGCGCCCTCTAGAGCCGAAAAACCGATAGCGTTTCAAAAATAAATGCGCACCTCACTGCTTCGCACGCTTATAACTCCTAAGCCGAAAACGTCAGATAAAAAATGTTAGCACTGACAGATAGCTGTGGAAGTGACCTTTCTGGCAAATTACCACTCGACCCCGCCAAACGCTTATTGCGCTCTCTAGAGCCAAAAAACCGATAACGTTTCAAAAAAATGCGCAACTCACTGCTTCGCACGCTTATAACTCGTAAACCGGAAACGTCAGATAAAAAATTCTGCCCATGACAGATAGCTGTGGAAAAGACCTTTTCGGCAATTTCGGCAAATTACCACTCGACCCCGCCAAACTCTTATTGCCTCCTCTAGAGCCGAAAAACCGATAGCGTTTCAAAATTAATTGCGCAACTCACTGCTTTGCACTTTTATAACTCGTAAACGGGAAACGTCAGATAAAAAATTCTGCCCATGACAGATAGAGCTGTGGAAGAGACCTTTTCGGCAATTTCGGCAAATTACCACTCGATCCCGCCAAACGCTTGTTGCGCCCTCTAGAGCCAAAAAACCGATAGCGTTTCAAAAATAAATGCGCAACTCAATGCTTTGCACGCTTATAACTCCTAAGCCGAAAACGTCAGATAAAAAATGTTAGCAGTGACAGAAAGCTGTGTAAGTGGCCTTTCCGGCAATTTACCACTCAAACCGATAGCGTTTCAAAAATAAATGCGCAACTAACTGCTTCGCACGCTTATAACTCGTAAGCCGGAAACGTCAGATAAAAAATTCTGCCACTGACAGATAGCTGTGGAAGTGGCCTTTAACGAAAATTACCACTCGACCCCGCCAAACGCTTATTGCGCCCACAAGAACCGAAACACCGATAGCGTTTCAAAAATAAATGCGCAACTCAATGCTTCGCACGCTTATAACTCCTAAACCGGAAACGTCAGGTAAAAAATTCTGGCACTGACAGATAGCTGTGGAAATGACCTTTCCGGCAAATTACCACTCGACCCCTCCAAACTCTTACTGCGCCCTCTAGAGCCGAAAAACCGATAGCGTTTCAAAAATAAATGTGCAACTCACTGCTTTGCACGCTTATAACTCGTAACACGGAAACGTCAGATAAACAAATTCTGCCACTGACAGACAGCCGTGGAAGTGACCTTTCCGGCAAATTACCAGTCGACCCCGCTAAACGCTTATTGCGCCATCTAGAGCCGTAATACCGATAGCGTTTCAAAATTAATTGCGCAACTCACTTCTTTGCACTTTTATAACTCGTAAACCGGAAACGTCAGATAAAAAATTCTGCTCATGACAGATAGCTGTGGAAGAGACCTTTTCGGCAATTTCGGCAAATTACCACTAGATCCCGCCAAACGCTTATTGCGCTCTCTAGAGTCGAAAAACCGATAGCGTTTCAAAAAATGCGCAACTCAATGCTTCGCACGCTTATAACTCGTTAACCAAAAACGTCAGATAAAAAATTGTGGCATTGGCGGATAGCTGTGGAAGTGACCTTTCCGTCAAATTACCACTCAACCCCTCCAAACTCTTATTGCCTCCTCTAGAGCCGAAAAACCGATAGCGTTTCAAAATTAATTGCGCAACTCACTGCTTTGCATTTTTATAACTCGTAAACGGGAAACGTCAGATAAAAAATTCTGCCCATGACAGATAGCTGTGGAAGATACCTTTTCGGCAATTTCGGCAAATTACCACTCGATCCCGCCAAACGCTTGTTGCGCCGTCTAGAGCCAAAAAACCGATAGCGTTTCAAAAAAATGCGCAACTCACTGCTTCGCACGCTTATAACTCGTAAACCGAAAACGTCAGATACAAAATTCTGCCACTGACGGATAGCTGTGGAAGTGACCTTTCCGGCAAATTACCACTCGATTCCTCCAAACTCTTATTGCCTCCTCTAGAATCGAAAAACCGATAGCGTTTCAAAATTAATTGCGCAACTCACTGCTTTGCACTTTTATAACTCGTAAACCGGAAACGTCAGATAAAAAATTCTGCCCATGACAGATAGCTGTAGAAAAGACCTTTTCGGCAATTTCGGCAAATTACCACTCGACCCCGCCAAACTCTTATTGCGCCCTCTAGAGCCGAAAAACCAATAGCGTTTCCAAAATAAATGCGCACCTCACTGCTTCGCACGCTTATAACTCGTAAATCGAAATTGTTACATACAAAATTCTGCTCCTGACGGATAGCTGTAGAAGTGGCCTTTCTGGCAAATTACCACTCGATCCCGCCAAACGCTTGTTGCGCCCTCTAGAACAAAAAAACCGATAGCGTTTCAAAAATAAATGCGCAACTCACTGCTTTGCACGCTTATAACTCTTAAGCCGAAAACGTCAGATAAAAAATGTTAGCACTGACAAAAAGCTGTAGAAGTGACTTTTCCGGCAAATTACCACTCGAACCCCCCAAACACTTCTTGCCTCCTCTAGAGCCGAAAAACCGATAGCGTTTCAAAATTAATTGCGCAACTCACTGCTTTGCACGCTTATAACTCGTAAACCGGAAATGTCAGATAATAAATTCTGCCACGGACAGATAGCTGTGGAAGATACCTTTCCGGTAAATTATCACTCGACCCCTCCACACTCTTATTGCCTCCTCTAGAGCCGAAAAACCGATAGCGTTTCAAAATTAATTGCGCAACTCACTGCTTTGCACTTTTATAACTCGTAAACGGGAAACGTCAGATAAAAAATTCTGCCCATGAAAGATAGCTGTAGAAGAGACCTTTTCGGCAATTTCGGCAAATTACCACTCGATCCCGCCAAACGCTTGTTGCGCCCTCTAGAGCCAAAAAACCGATAGCGTTTCAAAAATAAATGCGCAACTCACTGCTTTGCACGCTTATAACTCTTAAGCCGAAAACGTCAGATAAAAAATGTTAGCACTGACAGAAAGCTGTGGAAGTGGCCTTTCCGGCAATTTACCACTCAAACCGATAGCGTTTCAAAAATAAATGCGCAACTCACTGCTTCGCACGCTTATAACTCGTAAGCCGGAAACGTCAGATAAAAAATTCTGGCACTGACAGAAAGCTGTGAAAGTGGCCTTTAACGAAAATTACCACTCGACCCCGCCAAACGCTTATTGCGCCCACAAGAACTAAAAAACCAATAGCGTTTCAAAAATAAATGCGCAATTCACTGCTTCGCACCCTTATAACTCGTAAACCGGAAACGTCAGATAAAAAATTCTGGCACTGACAGATAGCTGTGGAAGCGACCTTTTTGGCAAATTACCACTCTATCCCGCCAAACGCCTATTGCGCTCTCTAGAGTCCAAAAACCGATAGCGTTTCAAAAAAATGCGCAACTCAATGCTTAGCACGCTTATAACTCGTAAACCGAAAACGTCAGATAAAAAAATTTGGCACTGACAGATAGCTGTGGAAATGACCTTTCCGGCAAATTACCACTCGACCCCTCCAAACTCTTTCTGCGCCCTCTAGAGCCGAAAAACCGATAGCGTTTCAAAAATAAATGTGCAACTCACTGCTTTGCACGCTTATAACTCGTAACACGGAAACGTCAGATAAACAAATTCTGCCACTGACAGACAGCCGTGGAAGTGACCTTTCCGGCAAATTACCAGTCGACCCCGCTAAACGCTTATTGCGCCATCTAGAGCCGTAATACCGATAGCGTTTCAAAATTAATTGCGCAACTCACTTCTTTGCACTTTTATAACTCGTAAACCGGAAACGTCAGATAAAAAATTCTGCCCATGACAGATAGCTGTGGAAGAGACCTTTTCGGCAATTTCGGCAAATTACCACTCGATCCCGCCAAACGCTTATTGCGCTCTCTAGAGTCGAAAAACCGATAGCGTTTCAAAAAATGCGCAACTCAATGCTTCGCACGCTTATAACTCGTTAACCAAAAACGTCAGATAAAAAATTGTGGAACTGGCGGATAGCTGTGGAAGTGACCTTTCCGTCAAATTACCATTCAACCCCTCCAAACTCTTATTGCCTCCTCTAGAGCCGAAAAACCGATAGCGTTTCAAAATTAATTGCGCAACTCACTGCTTTGCATTTTTATAACTCGTAAACGGGAAACGTCAGATAAAAAATTCTGCCCATGACAGATAGCTGTGGAAGAGACCTTTTCGGCAATTTCGGCAAATTACCACTCGATTCCGCCAAACGCTTGTTGCGCCGTCTAGAGCCAAAAAACCGATAGCGTTTCAAAAATAAATGCGCAACTCAATGCTTTGCACGCTTATAACTCCTAAGCCGAAAACGTCAGATACAAAATGTTAGCACTGACAGAAAGCTGTGGAAGTGGCCTTTCCGGCAATTTACCACTCAAACCGATAGCGTTTCAAAAATAAATGCGCAACTCACTGCTTCGCACGCTTATAACTCGTAAGCCGAAAACGTCAGATAAAAAATTCTGGCACTGACAGAAAGCTGTGGAAGTGGCCTTTAACGAAAATTACCACTCGACCCCGCCAAACGCTTATTGCGCCCACAAGAACTAAAAAACCAATAGCGTTTCAAAAATCAATGCGCAACTCACTGCTTCGCACCCTTATAACTCGTAAACCGGAAACGTCAGATAAAAAATTCTGGCACTGACAGATAGCTGTGGAAGCGACCTTTTCGGCAAATTACCACTCTATCCCGCCAAACGCCTATTGCGCTCCCTAGAGTCCAAAAACCGATAGCGTTTCAACAAAATGCGCAACTCAATGCTTAGCACGCTTATAACTCGTAAACCGAAAACGTCAGATAAACAAATTTGGCACTAACGGATAGCTGTGGAAGTGACCTTTCCGCCAAATTACCAGTCGACACCCCGCTAAACGCTTATTGCGCCATCTAGAGCCGTAATACCGATAGCGTTTCAAAATTAATTGCGCAACTCACTGCTTTGCACTTTTATAACTCGTAAACCGGAAACGTCAGATAAAAAAATCTGCCCATGACAGATAGCTGTGCAAGAGACCTTTTCGACAATTTTGGCAAATTACCACTCGACCCCGCCAAACGCTTATTGCGCTCTCTAGAGTCGAAAAACCGATAGCGTTTCAAAAAATGCGCAACTCAATGCTTTGCACGCTTATAACTCGTAAACCAAAAAAGTCAGATAAAAAATTTTGCACTGATGGATAGCTGTGGAAGTGACCTTTCCGTCAAATTACCACTCAACCCCTCCAAACTCTTATTGCCTCCTCTAGGGCCGAAAAACCGATAGCGTTTCAAAATTATTTGCGCAACTCACTGCTTTGCACTTTTATAACTCGTAAACGGGAAACGTCAGATAAAAAATTCTGCCCATGACAGATAGCTGTGGAAGAGACCTTTTCGGCAATTTCGGCAAATTACCACTCGACCCCGCCAAACGCTTATTGCGCCCTCTAGAGCCGAAAAACCGATAGCGTTTCAAAATTAATTGCGCAACTCACTGCTTTGCACTTTTATAACTCGTAAACGGGAAACGTCAGATAAAAAATTCTGCCCATGAAAGATAGCTGTAGAAGAGACCTTTTCGGCAATTTCGGCAAATTACCACTCGATCCCGCCAAACGCTTGTTGCGCCCTCTAGAGCCAAAAAACCGATAGCGTTTCAAAAATAAATGCGCAACTCAATGCTTTGCACGCTTATAACTCCTAAGCCGAAAACGTCAGATACAAAATGTTAGCACTGACAGAAAGCTGTGGAAGTGGCCTTTCCGGCAATTTACCACTCAAACCGATAGCGTTTCAAAAATAAATGCGCAACTCACTGCTTCGCACGCTTATAACTCGTAAGCCGGAAACGTCAGATAAAAAATTCTGGCACTGACAGAAAGCTGTGGAAGTGGCCTTTAACGAAAATTACCACTCGACCCCGCCAAACGCTTATTGCGCCCACAAGAACTAAAAAACCAATAGCGTTTCAAAAATAAATGCGCAATTCACTGCTTCGCACCCTTATAACTCGTAAACCGGAAACGTCAGATAAAAAATTCTGGCACTGACAGATAGCTGTGGAAGCGACCTTTTCGGCAAATTACCACTCTATCCCGCCAAATGCCTATTGCGCTCCCTAGAGTCCAAAAACCGATAGCGTTTCAATAAAATGCGCAACTCAATGCTTAGCACGCTTATAACTCGTAAACCGAAAACGTCAGATAAACAAATTTGGCACTAACGGATAGCTGTGGAAGTGACCTTTCCGCCAAATTACCAGTCGACCCCGCTAAACGCTTATTGCGCCATCTAGAGCCGTAATACCGATAGCGTTTCAAAATTAATTGCGCAACTCACTGCTTTGCACTTTTATAACTCGTAAACCGGAAACGTCAGATAAAAAAATCTGCCCATGACAGATAGCTGTGCAAGAGACCTTTTCGACAATTTTGGCAAATTACCACTCGACCCCGCCAAACGCTTATTGCGCTCTCTAGAGTCGAAAAACCGATAGCGTTTCAAAAAATGCGCAACTCAATGCTTTGCACGCTTATAACTCGTAAACCAAAAACGTCAGATAAAAAATTTTGCACTGACGGATAGCTGTGGAAGTGACCTTTCCGTCAAATTACCACTCAACCCCTCCAAACTCTTATTGCCTCCTCTAGGGCCGAAAAACCGATAGCGTTTCAAAATTATTTGCGCAACTCACTGCTTTGCACTTTTATAACTCGTAAACGGGAAACGTCAGATAAAAAATTCTGCCCATGACAGATAGCTGTGGAAGAGACCTTTTCGGCAATTTCGGCAAATTACCACTCGACCCCGCCAAACGCTTATTGCGCCCTCTAGAGCCGAAAAACCGATAGCGTTTCAAAAATAAATGCGCACCTCACTGCTTCGCACACTTATAACTCGTAAACCGAAAACGTCAGATAAAAAATTTTGGCACTGACGGATAGCTCTGGAAGTAACCTTTCTGGCAAATTACCACTCGACCCCGCCAAACGCTTATTGCGCCCTCTAGAGCCGAAAAACCGATAGCAGTTCAAAAATAAATGCGCAACTCAATGCTTCGCACGCTTATAACTCCTAAGCCGAAAACGTCAGATAAAAAATGTTAGCACTGACAGAAAGCTGTGGAAGTGACTTTTCCGGCAAATTACCACTCGACCCCGCCAAGCACTTCTTGCCTCCTCTAGAGCAGAAAAACCGATAGCGTTTCAAAATTAATTGCGCAACTCACTGCTTTGCACTTTTATAACTTGTAAACGGGAAACGTCAGATAAAAAATTCTGCCCATGACAGATAGCTGTGGAAGAGACCTTTTCGGCAATTTCGGCAAATTACCACTCGATCCCGCAAAACGCTTGTTGCGCCCTCTAGAGCCAAAAAACCGATAGCGTTTCAAAAATAAATGCGCAACTCAATGCTTTGCACGCTTATAACTCCTAAGCCGAAAACGTCAGATAAAAAATGTTAGCACTGACAGAAAGCTGTGGAAGTGGCCTTTCCGGCAATTTACCACTCAAACCGATAGCGTTTCAAAAATAAATGCGCAACTCACTGCTTCGCACGCTTATAACTCGTAAGCCGGAAACGTCAGATAAAAAATTCTGGCACTGACAGATAGCCGTGAAAGCGACCTTTTCAACAAATTACCACTCTATCCCGCCAAACGCTTATTGCGCTCTCTAGAGTCGAAAAACCGATAGCGTTTCAAAAAAATGCGCAACTCAATGCTTCGCACGCTTATAACTCGTAAACCAAAAACGTCAGATAAAAAAATTTGGCACTGACGGATAGCTGTGGAAGTGACCTTTCCGTCAAATTACCAGTCGACCCCGCTAAACGCTTATTGCGCCATCTAGAGCCGTAAAACCGATAGCGTTTCAAAATTAATTGCGCAACTCACTGCTTTGCACTTTTATAACTCGGAAACGTCAGATAAAAAATTCTGCCCATGACAGATAGCTGTGGAAGAGACCTTTTCGACAATTTCGGCAAATTACCACTCGACCCCGCCAAACGCTTATTGCGCTCTCTAGAGTCGAAAAACCGATAGCGTTTCAAAAAATGCGCAACTCAATGCTTCGCACGCTTATAACTCGTAAACCGAAAACGTCAGATAAAAATTTTTGGCACTGACGGATAGCTGTGGAAGTGACCTTTCCGTCAAATTACCACTCAACCCCTCCAAACTCTTATTGCCTCCTCTAGAGCCGAAAAACCGATAACGTTTCAAAATTAATTGCGCAACTCACTGCTTTGCACTTTTATAACTCGTAAACCGGAAACGTCAGATAAAAAATTCTGCCCATGACAGATAGCTGTGGAAGAGACCTTTTCGGCAATTTCGGCAAATTACCACTCGATCCCGCCAAACGCTTATTGCGCTCTCTAGAGTCGAAAAACCGATAGCGTTTCAAAAAATGCGCAACTCAATGCTTCGCATGCTTATAACTCGTAAACCGGAAACGTCAGATATAAAATTCTGCTACTGACAGATAGCTGTGGAAGTGGCCTTGCTGGCAAATTACCACTCGATCCCGCCAAACGCTTGTTGCGCCCTCTAGAGCCAAAAAACCGATAGCGAATCAAAAATAAATGCGCAACTCAATGCTTTGCACGCTTATAACTCCTAAGCCGAAAACGTCAGATAAAAAATGTTAGATCTGGCAGAAAGCTGTGAAAGTGGCCTTTCCGGCAAATTACCACTCGACCCCCCAAACACTTTTTGCCTCCTCTAGAGCCGAAAAACCGATAGCGTTTCAAAATTAATTGCGCAACTCACTGCTTTGCACGCTTATAACTCGTAAACCGGAAAAGTCAGATAAAAAAATTTGGCACTGACGGATAGCTGTGGAAGTGACCTTTCCGTCAAATTACCAGTCGACCCCGCTAAACGCTTATTGCGCCATCTAGAGCCGAAAAACCGATAGCAGTTCAAAAATAAATGCGCAACTCAATGCTTCGCACGCTTATAACTCCTAAGCCGAAAACGTCAGATAAAAAATGTTAGCACTGACAGAAAGCTGTGGAAGTGACTTTTCCGGCAAATTACCACTCGACCCCGCTTAGCACTTCTTGCCTCCTCTAGAGCAGAAAAACCGATAGCGTTTCAAAATTAATTGCGCAACTCACTGCTTTGCACTTTTATAACTCGTAAACGGGAAACGTCAGATAAAAAATTCTGCCCATGACAGATAGCTGTGGAAGAGACCTTTTCGGCAATTTCGGCAAATTACCACTCGATCCCGCAAAACGCTTGTTGCGCCCTCTAGAGCCAAAAAACCGATAGCGTTTCAAAAATAAATGCGCAACTCAATGCTTTGCACGCTTATAACTCCTAAGCCGAAAACGTCAGATAAAAAATGTTAGCACTGACAGAAAGCTGTGGAAGTGGCCTTTCCGGCATATTACCACTCAAACCGATAGCGTTTCAAAAATAAATGCGCAACTCACTGCTTCGCACGCTTATAACTCGTAAGCCGGAAACGTCAGATAAAAAATTCTGGCACTGACAGAAAGCTGTGGAAGTGGCCTTTAACAAAAATTACCACTCGACCCCGCCAAACGCTTATTGCGCCCACAAGAACCAAAAAACCAATAGCGTTTCAAAAATAAATGCGCAATTCACTGCTTCGCACCCTTATAACTCGTAAACGGGAAACGCCAGATAAAAAATTCTGGCACTGACAGATAGCCGTGGAAGAGACCTTTTCAACAAATTACCACTCGACCCCGCCAAACGCTTATTGCGCTCTCTAGAGTCGAAAAACCGATAGCGTTTCAAAAAAATGCGCAACTCAATGCTTCGCACGCTTATAACTCGTAAACCAAAAACGTCAGATAAAAAAATTTGGCACTGACGGATAGCTGTGGAAGTGACCTTTCCGTCAAATTACCAGTCGACCCCGCTAAACGCTTATTGCGCCATCTAGAGCCGTAAAACCGATAGCGTTTCAAAAATTAATTGCGCAACTCACTGCTTTGCACTTTTATAACTCGGAAACGTCAGATAAAAAATTCTGCCCATGACAGATAGCTGTGGAAGAGACCTTTTCGACAATTTCGGCAAATTACCACTCGACCCCGCCAAACGCTTATTGCGCTCTCTAGAGTCGAAAAACCGATAGCGTTTCAAAAAATGCGCAACTCAATGCTTCGCACGCTTATAACTCGTAAACCGAAAACGTCAGATAAAAAATTTTGGCACTGACGGATAGCTGTGGAAGTGACCTTTCCGTCAAATTACCACTCAACCCCTCCAAACTCTTATTGCCTCCTCTAGAGCCGAAAAACCGATAACGTTTCAAAATTAATTGCGCAACTCACTGCTTTGCACTTTTATAACTCGTAAACCGGAAACGTCAGATAAAAAATTCTGCCCATGACAGATAGCTGTGGAAGAGACCTTTTCGGCAATTTCGGCAAATTACCACTCGATCCCGCCAAACGCTTATTGCGCTCTCTAGAGTCGAAAAACCGATAGCGTTTCAAAAAATGCGCAACTCAATGCTTCGCATGCTTATAACTCGTAAACCGGAAACGTCAGATATAAAATTTTGCTACTGACAGATAGCTGTGGAAGTGGCCTTGCTGGCAAATTACCACTCGATCCCGCCAAACGCTTGTTGCGCCCTCTAGAGCCAAAAAACCGATAGCGAATCAAAAATAAATGCGCAACTCAATGCTTTGCACGCTTATAACTCCTAAGCCGAAAACGTCAGATAAAAAATGTTAGATCTGACAGAAAGCTGTGAAAGTGGCCTTTCCGGCAAATTACCACTCGACCCCCCAAACACTTTTTGCCTCCTCTAGAGCCGAAAAACCGATAGCGTTTCAAAATTAATTGCGCAACTCACTGCTTTGCACGCTTATAACTCGTAAACCGGAAAAGTCAGATAAAAAATTCTGCCACTGACAGATAGCTGTGGAAGTTAGCTTTCTGGCAAATTATCACTCGACCCCACCAAATACTTATTGCGCCCGCCCTCTAGAGCCGAAAAACCGATAGCGTTTCAAAAATAAATGCGCAACTCAGTGCTTCGCATGCTTATAACTCGTAAGCCGGAAACGTCAGATAAAAAATTCTGGCACTGACAGAAAGCTGTGGAAGTGGCCTTTAACGAAAATTACCACTCGACCCCGCCAAACGCTAATTGCGCCCACTAGAACCGGAAAACCAATAGCGTTTCAAAAATAAATGCGCAATTCACTGCTTTGCACCCTTATAACTCGTAAACCGGAAACGTCAGATAAAAAGTTCTGGCACTGACAGATAGCCGTGGAAGCGACCTTTTCAACAAATTACCAGTCGACCTCGCCAAACGCTTATTGCGCTCTCTAGAGTCGAAAACCGATAGCGTTTCAAAAAAATGCGCAACTCAATGCTTCGCACGCTTATAACTCGTAAACCAAAAACGTCAGATAAAAAAATTTGGCACTGACGGATAGCTGTGGAAGTGGCCTTTAACGAAAATTACCACTCGGCCCCGCCAAACGCTTATCGCGCCCACTAGAACCGAAAAACCAATAGCGTTTCAAAATTAATTGCGCAACTCACTGCTTTGCACTTTTATAACTCGTAAACCGGAAACGTCAGATAAAAAATTCTGCCCATGACAGATAGCTGTGGAAGAGACCTTTTCGACAATTTCGGCAAATTGCCACTCGACCCCGCCAAACGCTTATTGCGCTCTCTAGAGTCGAAAAACCGATAGCGTTTCAAAAAATGCGCAACTCAATGCTTTGCACGCTTATAACTCGTAAACCAAAAACGTCAGATAAAAAATTTTGCACTGACGGATAGCTGTGGAAGTGACCTTTCCGTCAAATTACCACTCAACCCCTCCAAACTCTTATTGCCTCCTCTAGGGCCGAAAAACCGATAGCGTTTCAAAATTATTTGCGCAACTCACTGCTTTGCACTTTTATAACTCGTAAACGGGAAACGTCAGATAAAAAATTCTGCCCATGACAGATAGCTGTGGAAGAGACCTTTTCGGCAATTTCGGCAAATTACCACTCGACCCCGCCAAACGCTTATTGCGCCCTCTAGAGCCGAAAAACCGATAGCGTTTCAAAAATAAATGCGCACCTCACTGCTTCGCACACTTATAACTCGTAAACCGAAAACGTCAGATAAAAAATTTTGGCACTGACGGATAGCTCTGGAAGTAACCTTTCTGGCAAATTACCACTCGACCCCGCCAAACGCTTATTGCGCCCTCTAGAGCCGAAAAACCGATAGCAGTTCAAAAATAAATGCGCAACTCAATGCTTCGCACGCTTATAACTCCTAAGCCGAAAACGTCAGATAAAAAATGTTAGCAGTGACAGAAAGCTGTGTAAGTGGCCTTTCCGGCAATTTACCACTCAAACCGATAGCGTTTCAAAAATAAATGCGCAACTCACTGCTTCGCACGCTTATAACTCGTAAGCCGGAAACGTCAGATTAAAAGTTCTGCCACTGACAGATAGCTGTGGAAGTGGCCTTTAACGAAAATTACCACTCGACCCCGCCAAACGCTTATTGCGCCCTCTAGAGCCGAAAACCCGATAGCGTTTCAAAAATAAATGCGCAACTCACTGCTTCGCACGCTTATAACTCCTAAGCTGAAAACGTCAGATAAAAAATGTTAGCACTGACAGATAGCTGTGGAAGTGACCTTTCTGGCAAATTACCACTCGACCCCGCCAAACGCTTATTGCGCTCTCTAGAGTCGAAAAACCGATAGCGTTTCAAAAAATGCGCAACTCAATGCTTCGCACGCTTATAACTCGTAAACCGAAAATGTCAGATAAAAAATTTTGGCACTGACGGATAGCTGTGAAAGTGGCCTTTCCGGCAGTTTACCACTCGACCCCCTTAAACACTTTTTGCCTCCTCTAGAGCCGAAAAACCGATAGCGTTTCAAAATTAATTGCGCAACTCACTGCTTTGCACGCTTATAACTCGTAAACCGGAAAAGTCAGATAAAAAATTCTGCCACTGACAGATAGCTGTGGAAGTTAGCTTTCTGGCAAATTATCACTCGACGCCACCAAATACTTATTGCGCCCGCCTTCTAGAGCCGAAAAACCGATAGCGTTTCAAAAATAAATGCGCAACTCAGTGCTTCGCATGCTTATAACTCGTAAGCCGGAAACGTCAGATAAAAAATTCTGGCACTGACAGAAAGCTGTGGAAGTGGCCTTTAACGAAAATTACCACTCGACCCCTCCAAGCTCTAATTGCCTCCTCTAGAGCCGAAAAACCGATAGCATTTCAAAATTAATTGCGCAACTCACTGCTTTGCACTTTTATAACTCGTAAACCGGAAACGTCAGATTAAAAATTCTGCCCATGACAGATAGCTGTGGAAGAGACCTTTTCGGCATTTTCGGCAAATTACCACTCGATCCCGCCAAACGCTTATTGCGCCCTCTAGAGCCGAAAAACCGATAGCGTTTCAAAAATAAATGCGCAACTCACTGCTTCGCACGCTTATAACTCCTAAGCCGAAAACGTCAGATAAAAAATGTTAGCACTGACAGATAGCTGTGGAAGTGACCTTTCTGGCAAATTACCACTCGACCCCGCCAAACGCTTATTGCGCCATCTAGAGCCGTAATACCGATAGCGTTTCAAAATTAATTTCGCAACTCACTGCTTTGCACTTTTATAACTCGTAAACCGGAAACGTCAGATAAAAAAGTCTGCCCATGACAGATAGCTGTGGAAGAGACCTTTTCGGCAATTTCGGCAAATTACCACTCGACCCCGCCAAACGCTTATTGCGCCCTCTAGAGCCGAAAAACCGATAGCGAATCAAAAATAAATGCGCAACTCAATGCTTTGCACGCTTATAACTCCTAAGCCGAAAACGTCAGATAAAAAATGTTAGATCTGACAGAAAGCTGTGAAAGTGGCCTTTCCGGCAAATTACCACTCGACCCCCCAAACACTTTTTGCCTCCTCTAGAGCCGAAAAACCGATAGCGTTTCAAAATTAATTGCGCAACTCACTGCTTTGCACGCTTATAACTCGTAAACCGGAAAAGTCAGATAAAAAATTCTGCCACTGACAGATAGCTGTGGAAGTTAGCTTTCTGGCAAATTATCACTCGACCCCACCAAATACTTATTGCGCCCGCCCTCTAGAGCCGAAAAACCGATAGCGTTTCAAAAATAAATGCGCAACTCAGTGCTTCGCATGCTTATAACTCGTAAGCCGGAAACGTCAGATAAAAAATTCTGGCACTGACAGAAAGCTGTGGAAGTGGCCTTTAACGAAAATTACCACTCGACCCCGCCAAACGCTAATTGCGCCCACTAGAACCGGAAAACCAATAGCGTTTCAAAAATAAATGCGCAATTCACTGCTTTGCACCCTTATAACTCGTAAACCGGAAACGTCAGATAAAAAGTTCTGGCACTGACAGATAGCCGTGGAAGCGACCTTTTCAACAAATTACCACTCGACCCCGCCAAACGCTTATTGCGCTCTCTAGAGTCGAAAACCGATAGCGTTTCAAAAAAATGCGCAACTCAATGCTTCGCACGCTTATAACTCGTAAACCAAAAACGTCAGATAAAAAAATTTGGCACTGACGGATAGCTGTGGAAGTGACCTTTCCGTCAAATTACCAGTCGACCCCGCTAAACGCTTATTGCGCCATCTAGAGCCGAAAAACCGATAGCGTTTCAAAATTAATTGCGCAACTCACTGCTTTGCACTTTTATAACTCGTAAACCGGAAACGTCAGATAAAAAATTCTGCCCATGACAGATAGCTGTGGAAGAGACCTTTTCGACAATTTTGGCAAATTGCCACTCGACCCCGCCAAACGCTTATTGCGCTCTCTAGAGTCGAAAAACCGATAGCGTTTCAAAAAATGCGCAACTCAATGCTTTGCACGCTTATAACTCGTAAACCAAAAACGTCAGATAAAAAATTTTGCACTGACGGATAGCTGTGGAAGTGACCTTTCCGTCAAATTACCACTCAACCCTTCCAAACTCTTATTGCCTCCTCTAGGGCCGAAAAACCGATAGCGTTTCAAAATTATTTGCGCAACTCACTGCTTTGCACTTTTATAACTCGTAAACGGGAAACGTCAGATAAAAAATTCTGCCCATGACAGATAGCTGTGGAAGAGACCTTTTCGGCAATTTCGGCAAATTACCACTCGACCCCGCCAAACGCTTATTGCGCCCTCTAGAGCCGAAAAACCGATAGCGTTTCAAAAATAAATGCGCACCTCACTGCTTCGCACACTTATAACTCGTAAACCGAAAACGTCAGATAAAAAATTTTGGCACTGACGGATAGCTCTGGAAGTAACCTTTCTGGCAAATTACCACTCGACCCCGCCAAACGCTTATTGCGCCCTCTAGAGCCGAAAAACCGATAGCAGTTCAAAAATAAATGCGCAACTCAATGCTTCGCACGCTTATAACTCCTAAGCCGAAAACGTCAGATAAAAAATGTTAGCAGTGACAGAAAGCTGTGTAAGTGGCCTTTCCGGCAATTTACCACTCAAACCGATAGCGTTTCAAAAATAAATGCGCAACTCACTGCTTCGCACGCTTATAACTCGTAAGCCGGAAACGTCAGATTAAAAGTTCTGCCACTGACAGATAGCTGTGGAAGTGGCCTTTAACGAAAATTACCACTCGACCCCGCCAAACGCTTATTGCGCCCTCTAGAGCCGAAAACCCGATAGCGTTTCAAAAATAAATGCGCAACTCACTGCTTCGCACGCTTATAACTCCTAAGCTGAAAACGTCAGATAAAAAATGTTAGCACTGACAGATAGCTGTGGAAGTGACCTTTCTGGCAAATTACCACTCGACCCCGCCAAACGCTTATTGCGCTCTCTAGAGTCGAAAAACCGATAGCGTTTCAAAAAATGCGCAACTCAATGCTTCGCACGCTTATAACTCGTAAACCGAAAATGTCAGATAAAAAATTTTGGCACTGACGGATAGCTGTGAAAGTGGCCTTTCCGGCAGTTTACCACTCGACCCCCTTAAACACTTTTTGCCTCCTCTAGAGCCGAAAAACCGATAGCGTTTCAAAATTAATTGCGCAACTCACTGCTTTGCACGCTTATAACTCGTAAACCGGAAAAGTCAGATAAAAAATTCTGCCACTGACAGATAGTTGTGGAAGTTAGCTTTCTGGCAAATTATCACTCGACGCCACCAAATACTTATTGCGCCCGCCTTCTAGAGCCGAAAAACCGATAGCGTTTCAAAAATAAATGCGCAACTCAGTGCTTCGCATGCTTATAACTCGTAAGCCGGAAACGTCAGATAAAAAATTCTGGCACTGACAGAAAGCTGTGGAAGTGGCCTTTAACGAAAATTACCACTCCACCCCTCCAAGCTCTAATTGCCTCCTCTAGAGCCGAAAAACCGATAGCATTTCAAAATTAATTGCGCAACTCACTGCTTTGCACTTTTATAACTCGTAAACCGGAAACGTCAGATAAAAAATTCTGCCCATGACAGATAGCTGTGGAAGAGACCTTTTCGGCATTTTCGGCAAATTACCACTCGATCCCGCCAAACGCTTATTGCGCCCTCTAGAGCCGAAAAACCGATAGCGTTTCAAAAATAAATGCGCAACTCACTGCTTCGCACGCTTATAACTCGTAAACCGGAAACGTCAGATAAAAAAGTCTGCCCATGACAGATAGCTGTGGAAGAGACCTTTTCGGCAATTTCGGCAAATTACCACTCGACCCCGCCAAACGCTTATTGCGCCCTCTAGAGCCGAAAAACCGATAGCGAATCAAAAATAAATGCGCAACTCAATGCTTTGCACGCTTATAACTCCTAAGCCGAAAACGTCAGATAAAAAATGTTAGATCTGACAGAAAGCTGTGAAAGTGGCCTTTCCGGCAAATTACCACTCGACCCCCCAAACACTTTTTGCCTCCTCTAGAGCCGAAAAACCGATAGCGTTTCAAAATTAATTGCGCAACTCACTGCTTTGCACGCTTATAACTCGTAAACCGGAAAAGTCAGATAAAAAATTCTGCCACTGACAGATAGCTGTGGAAGTTAGCTTTCTGGCAAATTATCACTCGACCCCACCAAATACTTATTGCGCCCGCCCTCTAGAGCCGAAAAACCGATAGCGTTTCAAAAATAAATGCGCAACTCAATGCTTCGCATGCTTATAACTCGTAAGCCGGAAACGTCAGATAAAAAATTCTGGCACTGACAGAAAGCTGTGGAAGTGGCCTTTAACGAAAATTACCACTCGACCCCGCCAAACGCTAATTGCGCCCACTAGAACCGGAAAACCAATAGCGTTTCAAAAATAAATGCGCAATTTACTGCTTTGCACCCTTATAACTCGTAAACCGGAAGCGTCAGATAAAAAATTCTGGCACTGACAGATAGCCGTGGAAGCGACCTTTTCAACAAATTACCACTCGACCCCGCCAAACGCTTATTGCGCTCTCTAGAGTCGAAAACCGATAGCGTTTCAAAAAAATGCGCAACTCAATGCTTCGCACGCTTATAACTCGTAAACCAAAAACGTCAGATAAAAAATTCTGCCCATGACAGATAGCTGTGGAAGAGACCTTTTCGACAATTTCGGCAAATTGCCACTCGACCCCGCCAAACGCTTATTGCGCTCTCTAGAGTCGAAAAACCGATAGCGTTTCAAAAAATGCGCAACTCAATGCTTCGCACGCTTATAACTCGTAAACCGAAAATGTCAGGTAAAAAATGTTGGCACTGACGGATAGCTGTGAAAGTGGCCTTTCCGGCAGTTTACCACTCGACCCCCCCAAACACTTTTTGCCTCCTCTAGAGCCGAAAAACCGATAGCGTTTCAAAATTAATTGCGCAACTCACTGCTTTGCACGCTTATAACTCGTAAACCGGAAAAGTCAGATAAAAAATTCTGCCACTGACAGATAGCTGTGGAAGTTAGCTTTCTGGCAAATTATCACTCGACCCCACCAAATACTTATTGCGCCCGCCCTCTAGAGCCGAAAAACCGATAGCGTTTCAAAATTAATTGCGCAACTCACTGCTTTGCACTTTTATAACTCGTAAACCGGAAAAGTCAGATAAAAAATTCTGCCACTGACAAATAGCTGTGGAAGAGACCTTTTCGGCAATTTCGGCAAATTACCACTCGATCCTGCCAAACGCTTGTTGCGCTCTCTAGAGCCAAAAAACCGATAGCGTTTCAAAAATAAATGCGCAACTCTATGCTTTGCACGCTTATAACTCCTAAGTCGAAAACGTCAGATAAAAAATGTTAGCACTGACAGAAAGCTGTGGAAGTGGCCTTTCCGGCAATTTACCACTCAAACCGATAGCGTTTCAAAAATAAATGCGCAACTCACTGCTTCGCACGCTTATAACTCGTAAGCCGGAAACGTCAGATAAAAAATTCTGGCACTGACATAAAGCTGTGGAAGTGGCCTTTAACAAAAATTACCACTCGACCCCGCCAAACGCTTATTGCGCCCACAAGAACCAAAAAAACCAATAGCGTTTCAAAAATAAATGCGCAATTCACTGCTTCGCACCCTTATAACTCGTAAACCGGAAACGTCAGATAAAAAATTCTGGCACTGACAGATAGCCGTGGAAGCGACCTTTTCAACAAATTACCACTCGACCCCGCCAAACGCTTATTGCGCTCTCTAGAGTCGAAAACCGATAGCGTTTCAAAAAAATGCGCAACTCAATGCTTCGCACGCTTATAACTCGTATACCAAAAACGTCAGATAAAAAGATTTGGCACTGACGGATAGCTGTGGAAGTGACCTTTCCGTCAAACTACCAGTCGACCCCGCTAAACGCTTATTGCGCCATCTAGAGCCGAAAAACCGATAGCGTTTCAAAATTAATTGCGCAACTCACTGCTTTGCACTTTTATAACTCGTAAACCGGAAACGTCAGATAAAAAATTCTGCCCATGACAGATAGCTGTGGAAGAGACCTTTTCGACAATTTCGGCAAATTACCACTCGACCCCGCCAAACGCTTATTGCGCTCTCTAGAGTCGAAAAACCGATAGCGTTTCAAAAAATGCGCAACTCAATGCTTCGCAAGCTTATAACTCGTAAACCGAAAATGTCAGATAAAAAGTTTTGGCACTGACGGATAGCTGTGAAAGTGGCTTTTCCGGCAGTTTACCACCCAAACCCCCCAAACACTTTTTGCCTCCTCTAGAGCCGAAAAACCGATAGCGTTTCAAAATTAATTGCGCAACTCACTGCTTTGCACGCTTATAACTCGTAAACCGGAAAAGTCAGATAAAAAATTCTGCCACTGACAGATAGCTGTGGAAGTTAGCTTTCTGGCAAATTATCACTCGACCCCACCAAATACTTATTGCGCCCGCCCTCTAGAGCCGAAAAACCGATAGCGTTTCAAAAATAAATGCGCAACTCAGTGCTTTGCACTTTTATAACTCGTAAACGGGAAACGTCAGATACAAAATTCTGCCCCTGACGGATAGCTGTGGAAATGACCTTTCTGGCAAATTACCACTCGATCCCGCCAAACGCTTGTTGCGCCCTCTAGAACCAAAAAACCGATAGCGTTTCAAAAATAAATGCGCAACTCAATGCTTCGCACGCTTATAACTCGTAAACCGGAAACGTCAGATAAAAAATTCTGCCCATGACAGATAACTGTGGAAGAGACCTTTTCGGCATTTTTGGCAAATTACCACTCGACCCCGCCAAACGCTTATTGCGCCCTCTAGAGCCGAAAAACCGATAGCGTTTCAAAAATAAATGCGCACCTCACTGCTTCGCACGCTTATAACTCGTAAACCGAAAACGTCAGATACAAAATTCTGCCACTAACAGATAGCTGTGGAAGTAACCTTTCCGGCAAATTATCACTTGACCCCTCCAAACTCTTATTGCCTCCTCTAGAGCCGAAAAACCGATAGCGTTTCAAAATTAATTGCGCAACTCACTGCTTTGCACTTTTATAACTCGTAAACGGGAAACGTCAGATAAAAAATTCTGCCCATGACAGATAGAGCTGTGGAAGAGACCTTTTCGGCAATTTAGGCAAATTACCACTCGATCCCGCCAAACGCTTGTTGCGCCCTCTAGAGCCAAAAAACCGATAGCGTTTCAAAAATAAATGCGCAACTCAATGCTTTGCACGCTTATAACTCCTAAGCCGAAAACGTCAGATAAAAAATGCTAGCAGTGACAGAAAGCTGTGTAAGTGGCCTTTCCGGCAATTTACCACTCAAACCGATAGCGTTTCAAAAATAAATGCGCAACTCACTGCTTCGCACGCTTATAACTCGTAAGCCGGAAACGTCAGATTAAAAATTCTGCCACTGACAGATAGCTGTGGAAGTGGCCTTTAACGAAAATTACCACTCGACCCCGCCAAACGTTTATTGCGCTCTCTAGAGTCGAAAAACCGATAGCGTTTCAAAAAATGCGCAACTCAATGCTTCGCACGCTTATAACTCGTAAACCGAAAATGTCAGGTAAAAAATTTTGGCACTGACGGATAGCTGTGAAAGTGGCTTTTCCGGCAGTTTACCACTCGACCCCCCCAAACAATTTTTGCCTCCTCTAGAGCCGAAAAACCGATAGCGTTTCAAAATTAATTGCGCAACTCACTGCTTTGCACTTTTATAACTCGTAAACGGGAAACGTCAGATTAAAAATTCTGCCACTGACAGATAGCTGTGGAAGTTAGCTTTCTGGCAAATTATCACTCGACCCCACCAAATACTTATTGCGCCCGCCCTCTAGAGCCGAAAAACCGATAGCGTTTCAAAAATAAATGCGCAACTCAGTGCTTTGCACTTTTATAACTCGTAAACGGGAAACGTCAGATACAAAATTCTGCCCCTGACGGATAGCTGTGGAAATGACCTTTCTGGCAAATTACCACTCGATCCCGCCAAACGCTTGTTGCGCCCTCTAGAACCAAAAAACCGATAGCGTTTCAAAAATAAATGCGCAACTCAATGCTTCGCACGCTTATAACTCCTAAGCCGAAAACGTCAGATAAAAATTGTTAGCACTGACAAAAAGCTGTGAAAGTGGCCTTTCCGGCAGTTTACCACTCGACCCCCCCAAACACTTTTTGCCTCCTCTAGAGCCGAAAAACCGATAGCGTTTCAAAATTAATTGCGCAACTCACTGCTTTGCACGCTTATAACTCGTAAACCGGAAAAGTCAGATAAAAAATTCTGCCACTGACAGATAGCTGTGGAAGTTAGCTTTCTGGCAAATTATCACTCGACCCCACCAAATACTTATTGCGCCCGCCCTCTAGAGCCGAAAAACCGATAGCGTTTCAAAAATAAATGCGCAACTCAGTGCTTCGCATGCTTATAACTCGTAAGCCGGAAACGTCAGATAAAAAATTCTGGCACTGACAGAAAGCTGTGGAAGTGGCCTTTAACGAAAATTACCACTCGACCCCGCCAAACGCTAATTGCGCCCACTAGAACCGAAAAACCAATAGCGTTTCAAAAATAAATGCGCAATTCACTGCTTTGCACCCTTATAACTCGTAAACCGGAGACGTCAGATAAAAAATTCTGCCCATGACAGATAGCTGTGGAAGTGACCTTTCCGGCACATTACCACTCGACCCCTCCAAACGCTTATTGCGCTCTCTAGAGTCGAAAAAACCGATAGCGTTTCAAAAAAATGCGCAACTCAATGCTTCGCACGCTTATAACTCGTAAACCGAAAACGTCAGATAAAAAACTTGGCACTGACGGATAGCTGTGGAAGTGACCTTTCCGTCAAATTACCACTCAACCCCTCCAAACTCTTATTGCCTCCTCTAGAGCCGAAAAACCGATAGCGTTTTAAAATTAATTGCGCAACTCACTGCTTTACACTTTTATAACTCGTAAACGGAAAACGTCAGAAACAAAATTCTGCCCATGACAGATAGCTGTGGAAAAGACCTTTTCGGCAATTTCGGCAAATTACCACTCGATCCCGCCAAACGCTTGTTGCGCCCTCTAGAGCCAAAAAACCGATAGCGTTTCAAAAATAAATGCGCAACTCAATGCTTTGCACGCTTATAACTCCTAAGCCGAAAACGTCAGATAAAAAATGTTAGCACTGACAGAAAGCTGTGGAAGTGGCCTTTCCGGCAATTTACCACTCAAACCGATAGCGTTTCAAAAATAAATGCGCAACTCACTGTTTCGCACGCTTATAACTCGTAAGCCGGAAACGTCAGATAAAAAATTCTGGCACTGACAGAAAGCTGTGGAAGTGGCCTTTAACAAAAATTACCACTCGACCCCGCCAAACGCTTATTGCGCCCACAAGAACCAAAAAACCAATAGCGTTTCAAAATTAATTGCGCAACTCACTGCTTTGCACGCTTATAACTCGTAAACCGGAAAAGTCAGATAAAAAATTCTACCACTGACAGATAGCTGTAGAAGTTAGCTTTCTGGCAAATTATCACTCGACCCCACCAAATACTTATTGCGCCCGCCCTCTAGAGCCGAAAAACCGATAGCGTTTCAAAAATAAATGCGCAACTCAGTGCTTCGCATGCTTATAACTCGTAAGCCGGAAAAGTCAGATAAAAAATTCTGGCACTGACAGAAAGCTGTGGAAGTGGCCTTTAACGAAAATTACCACTCGACCCCGCCAAACGCTAATTGCGCCCACTAGAACCGAAAAACCAATAGCGTTTCAAAAATAAATGCGCAATTCACTGCTTTGCACCCTTATAACTCGTAAACCGGAAACGTCAGATAAAAAATTCTGGCACTGACAGATAGCTGTGGAAGTGACCTTTCCGGCAAATTACCACTTGACCCCTCCAAGCTCTAATTGCCTCCTCTAGAGCCGAAAAACCGATAGCATTTCAAAATTAATTGCGCAACTCACTGCTTTGCACTTTTATAACTCGTAAACCGGAAACGTCAGATAAAAGATTCTGCCCATGACAGATAGCTGTGGAAGAGACCTTTTCGGCATTTTCGGCAAATTACCATTCGATCCCGCCAAACGCTTATTGCGCCCTCTAGAGCCGAAAAACCGATAGCGTTTCAAAAATAAATGCGCAACTCACTGCTTCGCACGCTTATAACTCCTAAGCCGAAAACGTCAGATAAAAAACGTGAGCACTGACAGATAGCTGTGGAAGTGACTTTTCTGGCAAATTACCACTCGACCCCGCCAAACGCTTGTTGCGCCATCTAGAGCCGTAATACCGATAGCGTTTCAAAATTAATTGCGCAACTCACTGCTTTGCACTTTTATAACTCGTAAACCGGAAACGTCAGATAAAAAATTCTGCCCATGACAGATAGCTGTGGAAGAGACCTTTTCGGCAATTTTGGCAAATTACCACTCGACCCCGCCAAACGCTTATTGCGCCCTCTAGAGCCGAAAAACCGATAGCGTTTCAAAAATAAATGCGCACCTCACTGCTTCGCACGCTTATAACTCGTAAACCGAAAACGTCAGATACAAAATTCTGCCACTAACAGATAGCTGTGGAAGTAACCTTTCTGGCAATTTTGGCAAATTATCACTCGACCCCTCCAAACTCTTATTGCCTCCTCTAGAGCCGAAAAACCGATAGCGTTTCAAAATTAATTGCGCAACTCACTGCTTTGCACTTTTATAACTCGTAAACGGGAAACGTCAGATAAAAAATTCTGCCCATGACAGATAGAGCTGTGGAAGAGACCTTTTCGGCAATTTCGGCAAATTACCACTCGATCCCGCCAAACGCTTGTTGCGCCCTCTAGAGCCAAAAAACCGATAGCGTTTCAAAAATAAATGCGCAACTCAATGCTTTGCACGCTTATAACTCCTAAGCCGAAAACGTCAGATAAAAAATGCTAGCAGTGACAGAAAGCTGTGGAAGTGGCCTTTCCGGCAATTTACCACTCAAACCGATAGCGTTTCAAAAATAAATGCGCAACTCACTGCTTCGCACGCTTATAACTCGTAAGCCGGAAACGTCAGATTAAAAATTCTGCCACTGACAGATAGCTGTGGAAGTGGCCTTTAACGAAAATTACCACAAGAGCCAAAAAACCGATAGCGAATCAAAAATAAATGCGCAACTCAATGCTTTGCACGCTTATAACTCGTAAGCCGGAAACGTCAGATAAAAAATTCTGCCACTAACAGATAGCTGTGGAAGTAACCTTTCCGGCAAATTATCACTCGACCCCTCCAAACTCTTATTGCCTCCTCTAGAGCCGAAAAACCGATAGCGTTTCAAAATTAATTGCGCAACTCACTGCTTTGCACTTTTATAACTCGTAAACCGGAAACGTCAGATAAAAAATTCTGCCCATGACAGATAGCTGTGGAAGAGACCTTTTCGGCAATTTTGGCAAATTACCACTCGATCCCGCCAAACGCTTATTGCGCCCTCTAGAGCCGAAAAACCGATAGCGTTTCAAAAATAAATGCGCACCTCACTGCTTCGCACGCTTATAACTCGTAAACCGAAAACGTCAGATACAAAATTCTGCCACTAACAGATAGCTGTGGAAGTAACCTTTCCGGCAAATTATCACTCGACCCCTCCAAACTCTTATTGCCTCTTCTAGAGCCGAAAAACCGATAGCGTTTCAAAATTAATTGCGCAACTCACTGCTTTGCACTTTTATAACTCGTAAACCGGAAACGTCAGATAAAAAATTCTGCCCATGACAGATAGCTGTGGAAGAGACCTTTTCGGCATTTTCGGCAAATTACCACTCGATCCCGCCAAACGCTTATTGCGCCCTCTAGAGCCGAAAAACCGATAGCGTTTCAAAAATAAATGCGCACCTCACTGCTTCGCACGCTTATAACTCGTAAACCGAAAACGTCAGATACAAAATTCTGCCACTAACAGATAGCTGTGGAAGTAACCTTTCCGGCAAATTATCACTTGACCCCTCCAAACTCTTATTGCCTCCTCTAGAGCCGAAAAACCGATAGCGTTTCAAAATTAATTGCGCAACTCACTGCTTTGCACTTTTATAACTCGTAAACGGGAAACGTCAGATAAAAAATTCTGCCCATGACAGATAGAGCTGTGGAAGAGACCTTTTCGGCAATTTAGGCAAATTACCACTCGATCCCGCCAAACGCTTGTTGCGCCCTCTAGAGCCAAAAAACCGATAGCGTTTCAAAAATAAATGCGCAACTCAATGCTTTGCACGCTTATAACTCCTAAGCCGAAAACGTCAGATAAAAAATGCTAGCAGTGACAGAAAGCTGTGTAAGTGGCCTTTCCGGCAATTTACCACTCAAACCGATAGCGTTTCAAAAATAAATGCGCAACTCACTGCTTCGCACGCTTATAACTCGTAAGCCGGAAACGTCAGATTAAAAATTCTGCCACTGACAGATAGCTGTGGAAGTGGCCTTTAACGAAAATTACCACTCGACCCCGCCAAACGCTTATTGCGCTCTCTAGAGTCGAAAAACCGATAGCGTTTCAAAAAATGCGCAACTCAATGCTTCGCACGCTTATAACTCGTAAACCGAAAATGTCAGGTAAAAAATTTTGGCACTGACGGATAGCTGTGAAAGTGGCTTTTCCGGCAGTTTACCACTCGACCCCCCCAAACACTTTTTGCCTCCTCTAGAGCCGAAAAACCGATAGCGTTTCAAAATTAATTGCGCAACTCACTGCTTTGCACGCTTATAACTCGTAAACCGGAAAAGTCAGATAAAAAATTCTGCCACTGACAGATAGCTGTGAAAGTTAGCTTTCTGGCAAATTATCACTCGACCCCACCAAATACTTATTGCGCCCGCCCTCTAGAGCCGAAAAACCGATAGCGTTTCAAAAATAAATGCGCAACTCAGTGCTTTGCACTTTTATAACTCGTAAACGGGAAACGTCAGATACAAAATTCTGCCCCTGACGGATAGCTGTGGAAATGACCTTTCTGGCAAATTACCACTCGATCCCGCCAAACGCTTGTTGCGCCCTCTAGAACCAAAAAACCGATAGCGTTTCAAAAATAAATGCGCAACTCAATGCTTCGCACGCTTATAACTCCTAAGCCGAAAACGTCAGATAAAAATTGTTAGCACTGACAAAAAGCTGTGAAAGTGGCCTTTCCGGCAGTTTACCACTCGACCCCCCCAAACACTTTTTGCCTCCTCTAGAGCCGAAAAACCGATAGCGTTTCAAAATTAATTGCGCAACTCACTGCTTTGCACGCTTATAACTCGTAAACCGGAAAAGTCAGATAAAAAATTCTGCCACTGACAGATAGCTGTGGAAGTTAGCTTTCTGGCAAATTATCACTCGACCCCACCAAATACTTATTGCGCCCGCCCTCTAGAGCCGAAAAACCGATAGCGTTTCAAAAATAAATGCGCAACTCAGTGCTTCGCATGCTTATAACTCGTAAGCCGGAAACGTCAGATAAAAAATTCTGGCACTGACAGAAAGCTGTGGAAGTGGCCTTTAACGAAAATTACCACTCGACCCCGCCAAACGCTAATTGCGCCCACTAGAACCGAAAAACCAATAGCGTTTCAAAAATAAATGCGCAATTCACTGCTTTGCACCCTTATAACTCGTAAACCGGAGACGTCAGATAAAAAATTCTGCCCATGACAGATAGCTGTGGAAGTGACCTTTCCGGCACATTACCACTCGACCCCTCCAAACGCTTATTGCGCTCTCTAGAGTCGAAAAAACCGATAGCGTTTCAAAAAAATGCGCAACTCAATGCTTCGCACGCTTATAACTCGTAAACCGAAAACGTCAGATAAAAAACTTGGCACTGACGGATAGCTGTGGAAGTGACCTTTCCGTCAAATTACCACTCAACCCCTCCAAACTCTTATTGCCTCCTCTAGAGCCGAAAAACCGATAGCGTTTTAAAATTAATTGCGCAAC
Source organism: Platycheirus rosarum (assembly GCA_963971375.1). NCBI lineage: Eukaryota > Metazoa > Arthropoda > Insecta > Diptera > Syrphidae > Platycheirus > Platycheirus rosarum. Next base: position 100,050,854 of record OZ020508.1, read on the forward strand.
TCACTGCTTTACACTTTTATAACTCGTAAACGGAAAACGTCAGAAACAAAATTCTGCCCATGACAGATAGCTGTGGAAAAGACCTTTTCGGCAATTTCGGCAAATTACCACTCGATCCCGCCAAACGCTTGTTGCGCCCTCTAGAGCCAAAAAACCGATAGCGTTTCAAAAATAAATGCGCAACTCAATGCTTTGCACGCTTATAACTCCTAAGCCGAAAACGTCAGATAAAAAATGTTAGCACTGACAGAAAGCTGTGGAAGTGGCCTTTCCGGCAATTTACCACTCAAACCGATAGCGTTTCAAAAATAAATGCGCAACTCACTGTTTCGCACGCTTATAACTCGTAAGCCGGAAACGTCAGATAAAAAATTCTGGCACTGACAGAAAGCTGTGGAAGTGGCCTTTAACAAAAATTACCACTCGACCCCGCCAAACGCTTATTGCGCCCACAAGAACCAAAAAACCAATAGCGTTTCAAAATTAATTGCGCAACTCACTGCTTTGCACGCTTATAACTCGTAAACCGGAAAAGTCAGATAAAAAATTCTACCACTGACAGATAGCTGTAGAAGTTAGCTTTCTGGCAAATTATCACTCGACCCCACCAAATACTTATTGCGCCCGCCCTCTAGAGCCGAAAAACCGATAGCGTTTCAAAAATAAATGCGCAACTCAGTGCTTCGCATGCTTATAACTCGTAAGCCGGAAAAGTCAGATAAAAAATTCTGTCACTGACAGAAAGCTGTGGAAGTGGCCTTTAACGAAAATTACCACTCGACCCCGCCAAACGCTAATTGCGCCCACTAGAACCGAAAAACCAATAGCGTTTCAAAAATAAATGCGCAATTCACTGCTTTGCACCCTTATAACTCGTAAACCGGAAACGTCAGATAAAAAATTCTGGCACTGACAGATAGCTGTGGAAGTGACCTTTCCGGCAAATTACCACTTGACCCCTCCAAGCTCTAATTGCCTCCTCTAGAGCCGAAAAACCGATAGCATTTCAAAATTAATTGCGCAACTCACTGCTTTGCACTTTTATAACTCGTAAACCGGAAACGTCAGATAAAAAATTCTGCCCATGACAGATAGCTGTGGAAGAGACCTTTTCGGCATTTTCGGCAAATTACCATTCGATCCCGCCAAACGCTTATTGCGCCCTCTAGAGCCGAAAAACCGATAGCGTTTCAAAAATAAATGCGCAACTCACTGCTTCGCACGCTTATAACTCCTAAGCCGAAAACGTCAGATAAAAAACGTGAGCACTGACAGATAGCTGTGGAAGTGACTTTTCTGGCAAATTACCACTCGACCCCGCCAAACGCTTGTTGCGCCATCTAGAGCCGTAATACCGATAGCGTTTCAAAATTAATTGCGCAACTCACTGCTTTGCACTTTTATAACTCGTAAACCGGAAACGTCAGATAAAAAATTCTGCCCATGACAGATAGCTGTGGAAGAGACCTTTTCGGCAATTTTGGCAAATTACCACTCGACCCCGCCAAACGCTTATTGCGCCCTCTAGAGCCGAAAAACCGATAGCGTTTCAAAAATAAATGCGCACCTCACTGCTTCGCACGCTTATAACTCGTAAACCGAAAACGTCAGATACAAAATTCTGCCACTAACAGATAGCTGTGGAAGTAACCTTTCTGGCAATTTTGGCAAATTATCACTCGACCCCTCCAAACTCTTATTGCCTCCTCTAGAGCCGAAAAACCGATAGCGTTTCAAAAATAAATGCGCAACTCACTGCTTCGCACGCTTATAACTCGTAAGCCGGAAACGTCAGATTAAAAATTCTGCCACTGACAGATAGCTGTGGAAGTGGCCTTTAACGAAAATTACCACAAGAGCCAAAAAACCGATAGCGAATCAAAAATAAATGCGCAACTCAATGCTTTGCACGCTTATAACTCGTAAGCCGGAAACGTCAGATAAAAAATTCTGCCACTAACAGATAGCTGTGGAAGTAGCCTTTCCGGCAAATTATCACTCGACCCCTCCAAACTCTTATTGCCTCCTCTAGAGCCGAAAAACCGATAGCGTTTCAAAATTAATTGCGCAACTCACTGCTTTGCACTTTTATAACTCGTAAACCGGAAACGTCAGATAAAAAATTCTGCCCATGACAGATAGCTGTGGAAGAGACCTTTTCGGCAATTTCGGCAAATTACCACTCGATCCCGCCAAACGCTTATTGCGCCCTCTAGAGCCGAAAAACCGATAGCGTTTCAAAAATAAATGCGCACCTCACTGCTTCGCACGCTTATAACTCGTAAACCGAAAACGTCAGATACAAAATTCTGCCACTGACAGATAGCTGTGGAAGTTAGCTTTCTGGCAAATTATCACTCGACCCCACCAAATACTTATTGCGCCCGCCCTCTAGAGCCGAAAAACCGATAGCGTTTCAAAAATAAATGCGCAACTCAGTGCTTCGCATGCTTATAACTCGTAAGCCGGAAACGTCAGATAAAAAATTCTGGCACTGACAGAAAGCTGTGGAAGTGGCCTTTAACGAAAATTACCACTCGACCCCGCCAAACGCTAATTGCGCCCACTAGAACCGAAAAACCAATAGCGTTTCAAAAATAAATGCGCAATTCACTGCTTTGCACCCTTATAACTCGTAAACCGGAGACGTCAGATAAAAAATTCTGCCCATGACAGATAGCTGTGGAAGTGACCTTTCCGGCACATTACCACTCGACCCCTCCAAACGCTTATTGCGCTCTCTAGAGTCGAAAAAACCGATAGCGTTTCAAAAAAATGCGCAACTCAATGCTTCGCACGCTTATAACTCGTAAACCGAAAACGTCAGATAAAAAACTTGGCACTGACGGATAGCTGTGGAAGTGACCTTTCTGGCAAATTACCACTCAACCCCTCCAAACTCTTATTGCCTCCTCTAGAGCCGAAAAACCGATAGCGTTTTAAAATTAATTGCGCAACTCACTGCTTTACACTTTTATAACTCGTAAACGGAAAACGTCAGAAACAAAATTCTGCCCATGACAGATAGCTGTGGAAAAGACCTTTTCGGCAATTTCGGCAAATTACCACTCGATCCCGCCAAACGCTTGTTGCGCCCTCTAGAGCCAAAAAACCGATAGCGTTTCAAAAATAAATGCGCAACTCAATGCTTTGCACGCTTATAACTCCTAAGCCGAAAACGTCAGATAAAAAATGTTAGCACTGACAGAAAGCTGTGGAAGTGGCCTTTCCGGCAATTTACCACTCAAACCGATAGCGTTTCAAAAATAAATGCGCAACTCACTGTTTCGCACGCTTATAACTCGTAAGCCGGAAACGTCAGATAAAAAATTCTGGCACTGACAGAAAGCTGTGGAAGTGGCCTTTAACAAGAATTACCACTCGACCCCGCCAAACGCTTATTGCGCCCACAAGAACCAAAAAACCAATAGCGTTTCAAAATTAATTGCGCAACTCACTGCTTTGCACGCTTATAACTCGTAAACCGGAAAAGTCAGATAAAAAATTCTACCACTGACAGATAGCTGTAGAAGTTAGCTTTCTGGCAAATTATCACTCGACCCCACCAAATACTTATTGCGCCCGCCCTCTAGAGCCGAAAAACCGATAGCGTTTCAAAAATAAATGCGCAACTCAGTGCTTCGCATGCTTATAACTCGTAAGCCGGAAAAGTCAGATAAAAAATTCTGGCACTGACAGAAAGCTGTGGAAGTGGCCTTTAACGAAAATTACCACTCGACCCCGCCAAACGCTAATTGCGCCCACTAGAACCGAAAAACCAATAGCGTTTCAAAAATAAATGCGCAATTCACTGCTTTGCACCCTTATAACTCGTAAACCGGAAACGTCAGATAAAAAATTCTGGCACTGACAGATAGCTGTGGAAGTGACCTTTCCGGCAAATTACCACTTGACCCCTCCAAGCTCTAATTGCCTCCTCTAGAGCCGAAAAACCGATAGCATTTCAAAATTAATTGCGCAACTCACTGCTTTGCACTTTTATAACTCGTAAACCGGAAACGTCAGATAAAAAATTCTGCCCATGACAGATAGCTGTGGAAGAGACCTTTTCGGCATTTTCGGCAAATTACCATTCGATCCCGCCAAACGCTTATTGCGCCCTCTAGAGCCGAAAAACCGATAGCGTTTCAAAAATAAATGCGCAACTCACTGCTTCGCACGCTTATAACTCCTAAGCCGAAAACGTCAGATAAAAAACGTGAGCACTGACAGATAGCTGTGGAAGTGACTTTTCTGGCAAATTACCACTCGACCCCGCCAAACGCTTGTTGCGCCATCTAGAGCCGTAATACCGATAGCGTTTCAAAATTAATTGCGCAACTCACTGCTTTGCACTTTTATAACTCGTAAACCGGAAACGTCAGATAAAAAATTCTGCCCATGACAGATAGCTGTGGAAGAGACCTTTTCGGCAATTTTGGCAAATTACCACTCGACCCCGCCAAACGCTTATTGCGCCCTCTAGAGCCGAAAAACCGATAGCGTTTCAAAAATAAATGCGCACCTCACTGCTTCGCACGCTTATAACTCGTAAACCGAAAACGTCAGATACAAAATTCTGCCACTAACAGATAGCTGTGGAAGTAACCTTTCTGGCAATTTTGGCAAATTATCACTCGACCCCTCCAAACTCTTATTGCCTCCTCTAGAGCCGAAAAACCGATAGCGTTTCAAAAATAAATGCGCAACTCACTGCTTCGCACGCTTATAACTCGTAAGCCGGAAACGTCAGATTAAAAATTCTGCCACTGACAGATAGCTGTGGAAGTGGCCTTTAACGAAAATTACCACAAGAGCCAAAAAACCGATAGCGAATCAAAAATAAATGCGCAACTCAATGCTTTGCACGCTTATAACTCGTAAGCCGGAAACGTCAGATAAAAAATTCTGCCACTAACAGATAGCTGTGGAAGTAACCTTTCCGGCAAATTATCACTCGACCCCTCCAAACTCTTATTGCCTCCTCTAGAGCCGAAAAACCGATAGCGTTTCAAAATTAATTGCGCAACTCACTGCTTTGCACTTTTATAACTCGTAAACCGGAAACGTCAGATAAAAAATTCTGCCCATGACAGATAGCTGTGGAAGAGACCTTTTCGGCATTTTCGGCAAATTACCATTCGATCCCGCCAAACGCTTATTGCGCCCTCTAGAGCCGAAAAACCGATAGCGTTTCAAAAATAAATGCGCAACTCACTGCTTCGCACGCTTATAACTCCTAAGCCGAAAACGTCAGATAAAAAACGTGAGCACTGACAGATAGCTGTGGAAGTGACTTTTCTGGCAAATTACCACTCGACCCCGCCAAACGCTTGTTGCGCCATCTAGAGCCGTAATACCGATAGCGTTTCAAAATTAATTGCGCAACTCACTGCTTTGCACTTTTATAACTCGTAAACCGGAAACGTCAGATAAAAAATTCTGCCCATGACAGATAGCTGTGGAAGAGACCTTTTCGGCAATTTTGGCAAATTACCACTCGACCCCGCCAAACGCTTATTGCGCCCTCTAGAGCCGAAAAACCGATAGCGTTTCAAAAATAAATGCGCACCTCACTGCTTCGCACGCTTATAACTCGTAAACCGAAAACGTCAGATACAAAATTCTGCCACTAACAGATAGCTGTGGAAGTAACCTTTCTGGCAATTTTGGCAAATTATCACTCGACCCCTCCAAACTCTTATTGCCTCCTCTAGAGCCGAAAAACCGATAGCGTTTCAAAATTAATTGCGCAACTCACTGCTTTGCACTTTTATAACTCGTAAACGGGAAACGTCAGATAAAAAATTCTGCCCATGACAGATAGAGCTGTGGAAGAGACCTTTTCGGCAATTTCGGCAAATTACCACTCGATCCCGCCAAACGCTTGTTGCGCCCTCTAGAGCCAAAAAACCGATAGCGTTTCAAAAATAAATGCGCAACTCAATGCTTTGCACGCTTATAACTCCTAAGCCGAAAACGTCAGATAAAAAATGCTAGCAGTGACAGAAAGCTGTGGAAGTGGCCTTTCCGGCAATTTACCACTCAAACCGATAGCGTTTCAAAAATAAATGCGCAACTCACTGCTTCGCACGCTTATAACTCGTAAGCCGGAAACGTCAGATTAAAAATTCTGCCACTGACAGATAGCTGTGGAAGTGGCCTTTAACGAAAATTACCACAAGAGCCAAAAAACCGATAGCGAATCAAAAATAAATGCGCAACTCAATGCTTTGCACGCTTATAACTCGTAAGCCGGAAACGTCAGATAAAAAATTCTGCCACTAACAGATAGCTGTGGAAGTAACCTTTCCGGCAAATTATCACTCGACCCCTCCAAACTCTTATTGCCTCCTCTAGAGCCGAAAAACCGATAGCGTTTCAAAATTAATTGCGCAACTCACTGCTTTGCACTTTTATAACTCGTAAACCGGAAACGTCAGATAAAAAATTCTGCCCATGACAGATAGCTGTGGAAGAGACCTTTTCGGCAATTTCGGCAAATTACCACTCGATCCCGCCAAACGCTTATTGCGCCCTCTAGAGCCGAAAAACCGATAGCGTTTCAAAAATAAATGCGCACCTCACTGCTTCGCACGCTTATAACTCGTAAACCGAAAACGTCAGATACAAAATTCTGCCACTAACAGATAGCTGTGGAAGTAACCTTTCCGGCAAATTATCACTCGACCCCTCCAAACTCTTATTGCCTCTTCTAGAGCCGAAAAACCGATAGCGTTTCAAAATTAATTGCGCAACTCACTGCTTTGCACTTTTATAACTCGTAAACCGGAAACGTCAGATAAAAAATTCTGCCCATGACAGATAGCTGTGGAAGAGACCTTTTCGGCATTTTCGGCAAATTACCACTCGATCCCGCCAAACGCTTATTGCGCCCTCTAGAGCCGAAAAACCGATAGCGTTTCAAAAATAAATGCGCACCTCACTGCTTCGCACGCTTATAACTCGTAAACCGAAAACGTCAGATACAAAATTCTGCCACTAACAGATAGCTGTGGAAGTAACCTTTCCGGCAAATTATCACTTGACCCCTCCAAACTCTTATTGCCTCCTCTAGAGCCGAAAAACCGATAGCGTTTCAAAATTAATTGCGCAACTCACTGCTTTGCACTTTTATAACTCGTAAACGGGAAACGTCAGATAAAAAATTCTGCCCATGACAGATAGAGCTGTGGAAGAGACCTTTTCGGCAATTTAGGCAAATTACCACTCGATCCCGCCAAACGCTTGTTGCGCCCTCTAGAGCCAAAAAACCGATAGCGTTTCAAAAATAAATGCGCAACTCAATGCTTTGCACGCTTATAACTCCTAAGCCGAAAACGTCAGATAAAAAATGCTAGCAGTGACAGAAAGCTGTGTAAGTGGCCTTTCCGGCAATTTACCACTCAAACCGATAGCGTTTCAAAAATAAATGCGCAACTCACTGCTTCGCACGCTTATAACTCGTAAGCCGGAAACGTCAGATTAAAAATTCTGCCACTGACAGATAGCTGTGGAAGTGGCCTTTAACGAAAATTACCACTCGACCCCGCCAAACGCTTATTGCGCTCTCTAGAGTCGAAAAACCGATAGCGTTTCAAAAAATGCGCAACTCAATGCTTCGCACGCTTATAACTCGTAAACCGAAAATGTCAGGTAAAAAATTTTGGCACTGACGGATAGCTGTGAAAGTAACTTTTCCGGCAGTTTACCACTCGACCCCCCCAAACACTTTTTGCCTCCTCTAGAGCCGAAAAACCGATAGCGTTTCAAAATTAATTGCGCAACTCACTGCTTTGCACGCTTATAACTCGTAAACCGGAAAAGTCAGATAAAAAATTCTGCCACTGACAGATAGCTGTGAAAGTTAGCTTTCTGGCAAATTATCACTCGACCCCACCAAATACTTATTGCGCCCGCCCTCTAGAGCCGAAAAACCGATAGCGTTTCAAAAATAAATGCGCAACTCAGTGCTTTGCACTTTTATAACTCGTAAACGGGAAACGTCAGATACAAAATTCTGCCCCTGACGGATAGCTGTGGAAATGACCTTTCTGGCAAATTACCACTCGATCCCGCCAAACGCTTGTTGCGCCCTCTAGAACCAAAAAACCGATAGCGTTTCAAAAATAAATGCGCAACTCAATGCTTCGCACGCTTATAACTCCTAAGCCGAAAACGTCAGATAAAAATTGTTAGCACTGACAAAAAGCTGTGAAAGTGGCCTTTCCGGCAGTTTACCACTCGACCCCCCCAAACACTTTTTGCCTCCTCTAGAGCCGAAAAACCGATAGCGTTTCAAAATTAATTGCGCAACTCACTGCTTTGCACGCTTATAACTCGTAAACCGGAAAAGTCAGATAAAAAATTCTGCCACTGACAGATAGCTGTGGAAGTTAGCTTTCTGGCAAATTATCACTCGACCCCACCAAATACTTATTGCGCCCGCCCTCTAGAGCCGAAAAACCGATAGCGTTTCAAAAATAAATGCGCAACTCAGTGCTTCGCATGCTTATAACTCGTAAGCCGGAAACGTCAGATAAAAAATTCTGGCACTGACAGAAAGCTGTGGAAGTGGCCTTTAACGAAAATTACCACTCGACCCCGCCAAACGCTAATTGCGCCCACTAGAACCGAAAAACCAATAGCGTTTCAAAAATAAATGCGCAATTCACTGCTTTGCACCCTTATAACTCGTAAACCGGAGACGTCAGATAAAAAATTCTGCCCATGACAGATAGCTGTGGAAGTGACCTTTCCGGCACATTACCACTCGACCCCTCCAAACGCTTATTGCGCTCTCTAGAGTCGAAAAAACCGATAGCGTTTCAAAAAAATGCGCAACTCAATGCTTCGCACGCTTATAACTCGTAAACCGAAAACGTCAGATAAAAAACTTGGCACTGACGGATAGCTGTGGAAGTGACCTTTCCGTCAAATTACCACTCAACCCCTCCAAACTCTTATTGCCTCCTCTAGAGCCGAAAAACCGATAGCGTTTTAAAATTAATTGCGCAACTCACTGCTTTACACTTTTATAACTCGTAAACGGAAAACGTCAGAAACAAAATTCTGCCCATGACAGATAGCTGTGGAAAAGACCTTTTCGGCAATTTCGGCAAATTACCACTCGATCCCGCCAAACGCTTGTTGCGCCCTCTAGAGCCAAAAAACCGATAGCGTTTCAAAAATAAATGCGCAACTCAATGCTTTGCACGCTTATAACTCCTAAGCCGAAAACGTCAGATAAAAAATGTTAGCACTGACAGAAAGCTGTGGAAGTGGCCTTTCCGGCAATTTACCACTCAAACCGATAGCGTTTCAAAAATAAATGCGCAACTCACTGTTTCGCACGCTTATAACTCGTAAGCCGGAAACGTCAGATAAAAAATTCTGGCACTGACAGAAAGCTGTGGAAGTGGCCTTTAACAAAAATTACCACTCGACCCCGCCAAACGCTTATTGCGCCCACAAGAACCAAAAAACCAATAGCGTTTCAAAATTAATTGCGCAACTCACTGCTTTGCACGCTTATAACTCGTAAACCGGAAAAGTCAGATAAAAAATTCTACCACTGACAGATAGCTGTAGAAGTTAGCTTTCTGGCAAATTATCACTCGACCCCACCAAATACTTATTGCGCCCGCCCTCTAGAGCCGAAAAACCGATAGCGTTTCAAAAATAAATGCGCAACTCAGTGCTTCGCATGCTTATAACTCGTAAGCCGGAAAAGTCAGATAAAAAATTCTGGCACTGACAAAAAGCTGTGGAAGTGGCCTTTAACGAAAATTACCACTCGACCCCGCCAAACGCTAATTGCGCCCACTAGAACCGAAAAACCAATAGCGTTTCAAAAATAAATGCGCAATTCACTGCTTTGCACCCTTATAACTCGTAAACCGGAAACGTCAGATAAAAAATTCTGGCACTGACAGATAGCTGTGGAAGTGACCTTTCCGGCAAATTACCACTTGACCCCTCCAAGCTCTAATTGCCTCCTCTAGAGCCGAAAAACCGATAGCATTTCAAAATTAATTGCGCAACTCACTGCTTTGCACTTTTATAACTCGTAAACCGGAAACGTCAGATAAAAAATTCTGCCCATGACAGATAGCTGTGGAAGAGACCTTTTCGGCATTTTCGGCAAATTACCATTCGATCCCGCCAAACGCTTATTGCGCCCTCTAGAGCCGAAAAACCGATAGCGTTTCAAAAATAAATGCGCAACTCACTGCTTCGCACGCTTATAACTCCTAAGCCGAAAACGTCAGATAAAAAACGTGAGCACTGACAGATAGCTGTGGAAGTGACTTTTCTGGCAAATTACCACTCGACCCCGCCAAACGCTTGTTGCGCCATCTAGAGCCGTAATACCGATAGCGTTTCAAAATTAATTGCGCAACTCACTGCTTTGCACTTTTATAACTCGTAAACCGGAAACGTCAGATAAAAAATTCTGCCCATGACAGATAGCTGTGGAAGAGACCTTTTCGGCAATTTCGGCAAATTACCACTCGACCCCGCCAAACGCTTATTGCGCCCTCTAGAGCCGAAAAACCGATAGCGTTTCAAAAATAAATGCGCACCTCACTGCTTCGCACGCTTATAACTCGTAAACCGAAAACGTCAGATACAAAATTCTGCCACTAACAGATAGCTGTGGAAGTAACCTTTCTGGCAATTTTGGCAAATTATCACTCGACCCCTCCAAACTCTTATTGCCTCCTCTAGAGCCGAAAAACCGATAGCGTTTCAAAAATAAATGCGCAACTCACTGCTTCGCACGCTTATAACTCGTAAGCCGGAAACGTCAGATTAAAAATTCTGCCACTGACAGATAGCTGTGGAAGTGGCCTTTAACGAAAATTACCACAAGAGCCAAAAAACCGATAGCGAATCAAAAATAAATGCGCAACTCAATGCTTTGCACGCTTATAACTCGTAAGCCGGAAACGTCAGATAAAAAATTCTGCCACTAACAGATAGCTGTGGAGGTAACCTTTCCGGCAAATTATCACTCGACCCCTCCAAACTCTTATTGCCTCCTCTAGAGCCGAAAAACCGATAGCGTTTCAAAATTAATTGCGCAACTCACTGCATTGCACTTTTATAACTCGTAAACCGGAAACGTCAGATAAAAAATTCTGCCCATGACAGATAGCTGTGGAAGAGACCTTTTCGGCAATTTCGGCAAATTACCACTCGATCCCGCCAAACGCTTATTGCGCCCTCTAGAGCCGAAAAACCGATAGCGTTTCAAAAATAAATGCGCACCTCACTGCTTCGCACGCTTATAACTCGTAAACCGAAAACGTCAGATACAAAATTCTGCCACTAACAGATAGCTGTGGAAGTAACCTTTCCGGCAAATTATCACTCGACCCCTCCAAACTCTTATTGCCTCTTCTAGAGCCGAAAAACCGATAGCGTTTCAAAATTAATTGCGCAACTCACTGCTTTGCACTTTTATAACTCGTAAACCGGAAACGTCAGATAAAAAATTCTGCCCATGACAGATAGCTGTGGAAGAGACCTTTTCGGCATTTTCGGCAAATTACCACTCGATCCCGCCAAACGCTTATTGCGCCCTCTAGAGCCGAAAAACCGATAGCGTTTCAAAAATAAATGCGCAACTCACTGCTTCGCACGCTTATAACTCCTAAGCCGAAAACGTCAGATAAAAAATGTTAGCACTGACAGATAGCTGTGGAAGTGACCTTTCTGGCAAATTACCACTCGACCCCGCCAAACGCTTATTGCGCCATCTAGAGCCGTAATACCGATAGCGTTTCAAAATTAATTTCGCAACTCACTGCTTTGCACTTTTATAACTCGTAAACCGGAAACGTCAGATAAAAAATTCTGCCCATGACAGATAGCTGTGGAAGAGACCTTTTCGGCAATTTTGGCAAATTACCACTCGACCCCGCCAAACGCTTATTGCGCCCTCTAGAGCCGAAAAACCGATAGCGTTTCAAAAATAAATGCGCACCTCACTGCTTCGCACGCTTATAACTCGTAAACCGAAAACGTCAGATACAAAATTCTGCCACTAACAGATAGCTGTGGAAGTAACCTTTCCGGCAAATTATCACTTGACCCCTTCAAACTCTTATTGCCTCCTCTAGAGCCGAAAAACCGATAGCGTTTCAAAATTAATTGCGCAACTCACTGCTTTGCACTTTTATAACTCGTAAACGGGAAACGTCAGATAAAAAATTCTGCCCATGACAGATAGAGCTGTGGAAGAGACCTTTTCGGCAATTTCGGCAAATTACCACTCGATCCCGCCAAACGCTTGTTGCGCCCTCTAGAGCCAAAAAACCGATAGCGTTTCAAAAATAAATGCGCAACTCAATGCTTTGCACGCTTATAACTCCTAAGCCGAAAACGTCAGATAAAAAATGCTAGCAGTGACAGAAAGCTGTGTAAGTGGCCTTTTCGGCAATTTACCACTCAAACCGATAGCGTTTCAAAAAATAAATGCGCAACTCACTGCTTCGCACGCTTATAACTCGTAAGCCGGAAACGTCAGATTAAAAATTCTGCCACTGACAGATAGCTGTGGAAGTGGCCTTTAACGAAAATTACCACTCGACCCCGCCAAACGCTTATTGCGCTCTCTAGAGTCGAAAAACCGATAGCGTTTCAAAAAATGCGCAACTCAATGCTTCGCACGCTTATAACTCGTAAACCGAAAATGTCAGGTAAAAAATTTTGGCACTGACGGATAGCTGTGAAAGTGGCTTTTCCGGCAGTTTACCACTCGACCCCCCCAAACACTTTTTGCCTCCTCTAGAGCCGAAAAACCGATAGCGTTTCAAAATTAATTGCGCAACTCACTGCTTTGCACGCTTATAACTCGTAAACCGGAAAAGTCAGATAAAAAATTCTGCCACTGACAGATAGCTGTGGAAGTTAGCTTTCTGGCAAATTATCACTCGACCCCACCAAATACTTATTCAGCCCGCCCTCTAGAGCCGAAAAACCGATAGCGTTTCAAAAATAAATGCGCAACTCAGTGCTTTGCACTTTTATAACTCGTAAACGGGAAACGTCAGATACAAAATTCTGCCCCTGACGGATAGCTGTAGAAATGACCTTTCTGGCAAATTACCACTCGATCCCGCCAAACGCTTGTTGCGCCCTCTAGAGCCAAAAAACCGATAGCGTTTCAAAAATAAATGCGCAACTCAATGCTTTGCACGCTTATAACTCCTAAGCCGAAAACGTCAGATAAAAAATGCTAGCAGTGACAGAAAGCTGTGTAAGTGGTCTTTCCGGCAATTTACCACTCAAACCGATAGCGTTTCAAAAATAAATGCGCAACTCACTGCTTCGCACGCTTATAACTCGTAAGCCGGAAACGTCAGATTAAAAATTCTGCCACTGACAGATAGCTGTGGAAGTGGCCTTTAACGAAAATTACCACTCGACCCCGCCAAACGCTTATTGCGCTCTCTAGAGTCGAAAAACCGATAGCGTTTCAAAAAATGCGCAACTCAATGCTTCGCACGCTTATAACTCGTAAACCGAAAATGTCAGGTAAAAAATTTTGGCACTGACGGATAGCTGTGAAAGTGGCCTTTCCGGCAGTTTACCACTCGACCCCCCCAAACACTTTTTGCCTCCTCTAGAGCCGAAAAACCGATAGCGTTTCAAAATTAATTGCGCAACTCACTGCTTTGCACGCTTATAACTCGTAAACCGGAAAAGTCAGATAAAAAATTCTGCCACTGACAGATAGCTGTGGAAGTTAGCTTTCTGGCAAATTATCACTCGACCCCACCAAATACTTATTGCGCCCGCCCTCTAGAGCCGAAAAACCGATAGCGTTTCAAAAATAAATGCGCAACTCAGTGCTTTGCACTTTTATAACTCGTAAACGGGAAACGTCAGATACAAAATTCTGCCCCTGACGGATAGCTGTGGAAATGACCTTTCTGGCAAATTACCACTCGATCCCGCCAAACGCTTGTTGCGCCCTCTAGAACCAAAAAACCGATAGCGTTTCAAAAATAAATGCGCAACTCAATGCTTCGCACGCTTATAACTCCTAAGCCGAAAACGTCAGATAAAAATTGTTAGCACTGACAAAAAGCTGTGAAAGTGGCCTTTCCGGCAGTTTACCACTCGACCCCCCCAAACACTTTTTGCCTCCTCTAGAGCCGAAAAACCGATAGCGTTTCAAAATTAATTGCGCAACTCACTGCTTTGCACGCTTATAACTCGTAAACCGGAAAAGTCAGATAAAAAATTCTGCCACTGACAGATAGCTGTGGAAGTTAGCTTTCTGGCAAATTATCACTCGACCCCACCAAATACTTATTGCGCCCGCCCTCTAGAGCCGAAAAACCGATAGCGTTTCAAAAATAAATGCGCAACTCAGTGCTTCGCATGCTTATAACTCGTAAGCCGGAAACGTCAGATAAAAAATTCTGGCACTGACAGAAAGCTGTGGAAGTGGCCTTTAACGAAAATTACCACTCGACCCCGCCAAACGCTAATTGCGCCCACTAGAACCGAAAAACCAATAGCGTTTCAAAAATAAATGCGCAATTCACTGCTTGGCACCCTTATAACTCGTAAACCGGAGACGTCAGATAAAAAATTCTGCCCATGACAGATAGCTGTGGAAGTGACCTTTCCGGCACATTACCACTCGACCCCTTCAAACGCTTATTGCGCTCTCTAGAGTCGAAAAAACCGATAGCGTTTCAAAAAAATGCGCAACTCAATGCTTCGCACGGTTATAACTCGTAAACCGAAAACGTCAGATAAAAAACTTGGCACTGACGGATAGCTGTGGAAGTGACCTTTCCGTCAAATTACCACTCAACCCCTCCAAACTCTTATTGCCTCCTCTAGAGCCGAAAAACCGATAGCGTTTTAAAATTAATTGCGCAACTCACTGCTTTACACTTTTATAACTCGTAAACGGGAAACGTCAGAAACAAAATTCTGCCCATGACAGATAGCTGTGGAAAAGACCTTTTCGGCAATTTCGGCAAATTACCACTCGATCCCGCCAAACGCTTGTTGCGCCCTCTAGAGCCAAAAAACCGATAGCGTTTCAAAAATAAATGCGCAACTCAATGCTTTGCACGCTTATAACTCCTAAGCCGAAAACGTCAGATAAAAAATGTTAGCACTGACAGAAAGCTGTGGAAGTGGCCTTTCCGGCAATTTACCACTCAAACCGATAGCGTTTCAAAAATAAATGCGCAACTCACTGTTTCGCACGCTTATAACTCGTAAGCCGGAAACGTCAGATAAAAAATTCTGGCACTGACAGAAAGCTGTGGAAGTGGCCTTTAACAAAAATTACCACTCGACCCCGCCAAACGCTTATTGCGCCCACAAGAACCAAAAAACCAATAGCGTTTCAAAATTAATTGCGCAACTCACTGCTTTGCACGCTTATAACTCGTAAACCGGAAAAGTCAGATAAAAAATTCTACCACTGACAGATAGCTGTAGAAGTTAGCTTTCTGGCAAATTATCACTCGACCCCACCAAATACTTATTGCGCCCGCCCTCTAGAGCCGAAAAACCGATAGCGTTTCAAAAATAAATGCGCAACTCAGTGCTTCGCATGCTTATAACTCGTAAGCCGGAAACGTCTGATAAAAAATTCTGGCACTGACAGAAAGCTGTGGAAGTGGCCTTTAACGAAAATTACCACTCGACCCCGCCAAACGCTAATTGCGCCCACTAGAACCGAAAAACCAATAGCGTTTCAAAAATAAATGCGCAATTCACTGCTTTGCACCCTTATAACTCGTAAACCGGAAACGTCAGATAAAAAATTCTGGCACTGACAGATAGCTGTGGAAGTGACCTTTCCGGCAAATTACCACTTGACCCCTCCAAGCTCTAATTGCCTCCTCTAGAGCCGAAAAACCGATAGCATTTCAAAATTAATTGCGCAACTCACTGCTTTGCACTTTTATAACTCGTAAACCGGAAACGTCAGATAAAAAATTCTGCCCATGACAGATAGCTGTGGAAGAGACCTTTTCGGCATTTTCGGCAAATTACCATTCGATCCCGCCAAACGCTTATTGCGCCCTCTAGAGCCGAAAAACCGATAGCGTTTCAAAAATAAATGCGCAACTCACTGCTTCGCACGCTTATAACTCCTAAGCCGAAAACGTCAGATAAAAAACGTGAGCACTGACAGATACCTGTGGAAGTGACCTTTCTGGCAAATTACCACTCGACCCCGCCAAACGCTTGTTGCGCCATCTAGAGCCGTAATACCGATAGCGTTTCAAAATTAATTGCGCAACTCACTGCTTTGCACTTTTATAACTCGTAAACCGGAAACGTCAGATAAAAAATTCTGCCCATGACAGATAGCTGTGGAAGAGACCTTTTCGGCAATTTTGGCAAATTACCACTCGACCCCGCCAAACGCTTATTGCGCCCTCTAGAGCCGAAAAACCGATAGCGTTTCAAAAATAAATGCGCACCTCACTGCTTCGCACGCTTATAACTCGTAAACCGAAAACGTCAGATACAAAATTCTGCCACTAACAGATAGCTGTGGAAGTAACCTTTCTGGCAATTTTGGCAAATTATCACTCGACCCCTCCAAACTCTTATTGCCTCCTCTAGAGCCGAAAAACCGATAGCGTTTCAAAATTAATTGCGCAACTCACTGCTTTGCACTTTTATAACTCGTAAACGGGAAACGTCAGATAAAAAATTCTGCCCATGACAGATAGAGCTGTGGAAGAGACCTTTTCGGCAATTTCGGCAAATTACCACTCGATCCCGCCAAACGCTTGTTGCGCCCTCTAGAGCCAAAAAACCGATAGCGTTTCAAAAATAAATGCGCAACTCAATGCTTTGCACGCTTATAACTCCTAAGCCGAAAACGTCAAATAAAAAATGCTAGCAGTGACAGAAAGCTGTGGAAGTGGCCTTTCCGGCAATTTACCACTCAAACCGATAGCGTTTCAAAAATAAATGCGCAACTCACTGCTTCGCACGCTTATAACTCGTAAGCCGGAAACGTCAGATTAAAAATTCTGCCACTGACAGATAGCTGTGGAAGTGGCCTTTAACGAAAATTACCACAAGAGCCAAAAAACCGATAGCGAATCAAAAATAAATGCGCAACTCAATGCTTTGCACGCTTATAACTCGTAAGCCGGAAACGTCAGATAAAAAATTCTGCCCATGACAGATAGAGCTGTGGAAGAGACCTTTTCGGCAATTTCGGCAAATTACCACTCGATCCCGCCAAACGCTTATTGCGCCCTCTAGAGCCGAAAAACCGATAGCGTTTCAAAAATAAATGCGCACCTCACTGCTTCGCACGCTTATAACTCGTAAACCGAAAACGTCAGATACAAAATTCTGCCACTAACAGATAGCTGTGGAAGTAACCTTTCCGGCAAATTATCACTCGACCCCTCCAAACTCTTATTGCCTCCTCTAGAGCCGAAAAACCGATAGCGTTTCAAAATTAATTGCGCAACTCACTGCTTTGCACTTTTATAACTCGTAAACCGGAAACGTCAGATAAAAAATTCTGCCCATGACAGACAGCTGTGGAAGAGACCTTTTCGGCATTTTCGGCAAATTACCACTCGATCCCGCCAAACGCTTATTGCGCCCTCTAGAGCCGAAAAACCGATAGCGTTTCAAAAATAAATGCGCAACTCACTGCTTCGCACGCTTATAACTCCTAAGCCGAAAACGTCAGATAAAAAATGTTAGCACTGACAGATAGCTGTGGAAGTGACCTTTCTGGCAAATTACCACTCGACCCCGCCAAACGCTTATTGCGCCATCTAGAGCCGTAATACCGATAGCGTTTCAAAATTAATTTCGCAACTCACTGCTTTGCACTTTTATAACTCGTAAACCGGAAACGTCAGATAAAAAATTCTGCCCATGACAGATAGCTGTGGAAGAGACCTTTTCGGCAATTTCGGCAAATTACCACTCGACCCCGCCAAACGCTTATTGCGCCCTCTAGAGCCGAAAAACCGATAGCGTTTCAAAATTAATTGCGCAACTCACTGCTTTGCACTTTTATAACTCGTAAACGGGAAACGTCAGATAAAAAATTCTGCCCATGACAGATAGAGCTGTGGAAGAGACCTTTTCGGCAATTTCGGCAAATTACCACTCGATCCCGCCAAACGCTTGTTGCGCCCTCTAGAGCCAAAAAACCGATAGCGTTTCAAAAATAAATGCGCAACTCAATGCTTTGCACGCTTATAACTCCTAAGCCGAAAACGTCAGATAAAAAATGCTAGCAGTGACAGAAAGCTGTGTAAGTGGCCTTTCCGGCAATTTACCACTCAAACCGATAGCGTTTCAAAAAATAAATGCGCAACTCACTGCTTCGCACGCTTATAACTCGTAAGCCGGAAACGTCAGATTAAAAATTCTGCCACTGACAGATAGCTGTGGAAGTGGCCTTTAACGAAAATTACCACTCGACCCCGCCAAACGCTTATTGCGCTCTCTAGAGTCGAAAAACCGATAGCGTTTCAAAAAATGCGCAACTCAATGCTTCGCACGCTTATAACTCGTAAACCGAAAATGTCAGGTAAAAAATTTTGGCACTGACGGATAGCTGTGAAAGTGGCTTTTCCGGCAGTTTACCACTCGACCCCCCCAAACACTTTTTGCCTCCTCTAGAGCCGAAAAACCGATAGCGTTTCAAAATTAATTGCGCAACTCACTGCTTTGCACGCTTATAACTCGTAAACCGGAAAAGTCAGATAAAAAATTCTGCCACTGACAGATAGCTGTGGAAGTTAGCTTTCTGGCAAATTATCACTCGACCCCACCAAATACTTATTGCGCCCGCCCTCTAGAGCCGAAAAACCGATAGCGTTTCAAAAATAAATGCGCAACTCAGTGCTTTGCACTTTTATAACTCGTAAACGGGAAACGTCAGATACAAAATTCTGCCCCTGACGGATAGCTGTAGAAATGACCTTTCTGGCAAATTACCACTCGATCCCGCCAAACGCTTGTTGCGCCCTCTAGAACCAAAAAACCGATAGCGTTTCAAAAATAAATGCGCAACTCAATGCTTCGCACGCTTATAACTCCTAAGCCGAAAACGTCAGATAAAAAATGTTAGCACTGACAGAAAGCTGTGAAAGTATCCTTTCCGGCAGTTTACCACTCGACCCCCCCAAACACTTTTTGCCTCCTCTAGAGCCGAAAAACCGATAGCGTTTCAAAATTAATTGCGCAACTCACTGCTTTGCACGCTTATAACTCGTAAACCGGAAAAGTCAGATAAAAAATTCTGCCACTGACAGATAGCTGTGGAAGTTAGCTTTCTGGCAAATTATCACTCGACCCCACCAAATACTTATTGCGCCCGCCCTCTAGAGCCGAAAAACCGATAGCGTTTCAAAAATAAATGCGCAACTCAGTGCTTTGCACTTTTATAACTCGTAAACGGGAAACGTCAGATACAAAATTCTGCCCCTGACGGATAGCTGTAGAAATGACCTTTCTGGCAAATTACCACTCGACCCCGCCAAACGCTAATTGCGCCCACTAGAACCGAAAAACCAATAGCGTTTCAAAAATAAATGCGCAATTCACTGCTTGGCACCCTTATAACTCGTAAACCGGAGACGTCAGATAAAAAATTCTGCCCATGACAGATAGCTGTGGAAGTGACCTTTCCGGCACATTACCACTCGACCCCTCCAAACGCTTATTGCGCTCTCTAGAGTCGAAAAAACCGATAGCGTTTCAAAAAAATGCGCAACTCAATGCTTCGCACGGTTATAACTCGTAAACCGAAAACGTCAGATAAAAAACTTGGCACTGACGGATAGCTGTGGAAGTGACCTTTCCGTCAAATTACCACTCAACCCCTCCAAACTCTTATTGCCTCCTCTAGAGCCGAAAAACCGATAGCGTTTTAAAATTAATTGCGCAACTCACTGCTTTACACTTTTATAACTCGTAAACGGGAAACGTCAGAAACAAAATTCTGCCCATGACAGATAGCTGTGGAAAAGACCTTTTCGGCAATTTCGGCAAATTACCACTCGATCCCGCCAAACGCTTGTTGCGCCCTCTAGAGCCAAAAAACCGATAGCGTTTCAAAAATAAATGCGCAACTCAATGCTTTGCACGCTTATAACTCCTAAGCCGAAAACGTCAGATAAAAAATGTTAGCACTGACAGAAAGCTGTGGAAGTGGCCTTTCCGGCAATTTACCACTCAAACCGATAGCGTTTCAAAAATAAATGCGCAACTCACTGTTTCGCACGCTTATAACTCGTAAGCCGGAAACGTCAGATAAAAAATTCTGGCACTGACAGAAAGCTGTGGAAGTGGCCTTTAACAAAAATTACCACTCGACCCCGCCAAACGCTTATTGCGCCCACAAGAACCAAAAAACCAATAGCGTTTCAAAATTAATTGCGCAACTCACTGCTTTGCACGCTTATAACTCGTAAACCGGAAAAGTCAGATAAAAAATTCTACCACTGACAGATAGCTGTAGAAGTTAGCTTTCTGGCAAATTATCACTCGACCCCACCAAATACTTATTGCGCCCGCCCTCTAGAGCCGAAAAACCGATAGCGTTTCAAAAATAAATGCGCAACTCAGTGCTTCGCATGCTTATAACTCGTAAGCCGGAAACGTCTGATAAAAAATTCTGGCACTGACAGAAAGCTGTGGAAGTGGCCTTTAACGAAAATTACCACTCGACCCCGCCAAACGCTAATTGCGCCCACTAGAACCGAAAAACCAATAGCGTTTCAAAAATAAATGCGCAATTCACTGCTTTGCACCCTTATAACTCGTAAACCGGAAACGTCAGATAAAAAATTCTGGCACTGACAGATAGCTGTGGAAGAGACCTTTTCGGCATTTTCGGCAAATTACCATTCGATCCCGCCAAACGCTTATTGCGCCCTCTAGAGCCGAAAAACCGATAGCGTTTCAAAAATAAATGCGCAACTCACTGCTTCGCACGCTTATAACTCCTAAGCCGAAAACGTCAGATAAAAAACGTGAGCACTGACAGATACCTGTGGAAGTGACCTTTCTGGCAAATTACCACTCGACCCCGCCAAACGCTTGTTGCGCCATCTAGAGCCGTAATACCGATAGCGTTTCAAAATTAATTGCGCAACTCACTGCTTTGCACTTTTATAACTCGTAAACCGGAAACGTCAGATAAAAAATTCTGCCCATGACAGATAGCTGTGGAAGAGACCTTTTCGGCAATTTTGGCAAATTACCACTCGACCCCGCCAAACGCTTATTGCGCCCTCTAGAGCCGAAAAACCGATAGCGTTTCAAAAATAAATGCGCACCTCACTGCTTCGCACGCTTATAACTCGTAAACCGAAAACGTCAGATACAAAATTCTGCCACTAACAGATAGCTGTGGAAGTAACCTTTCTGGCAATTTTGGCAAATTATCACTCGACCCCTCCAAACTCTTATTGCCTCCTCTAGAGCCGAAAAACCGATAGCGTTTCAAAATTAATTGCGCAACTCACTGCTTTGCACTTTTATAACTCGTAAACGGGAAACGTCAGATAAAAAATTCTGCCCATGACAGATAGAGCTGTGGAAGAGACCTTTTCGGCAATTTCGGCAAATTACCACTCGATCCCGCCAAACGCTTGTTGCGCCCTCTAGAGCCAAAAAACCGATAGCGTTTCAAAAATAAATGCGCAACTCAATGCTTTGCACGCTTATAACTCCTAAGCCGAAAACGTCAGATAAAAAATGTTAGCACTGACAGAAAGCTGTGGAAGTGGCCTTTCCGGCAATTTACCACTCAAACCGATAGCGTTTCAAAAATAAATGCGCAACTCACTGCTTCGCACGCTTATAACTCGTAAGCCGGAAACGTCAGATTAAAAATTCTGCCACTGACAGATAGCTGTGGAAGTGGCCTTTAACGAAAATTACCACAAGAGCCAAAAAACCGATAGCGAATCAAAAATAAATGCGCAACTCAATGCTTTGCACGCTTATAACTCGTAAGCCGGAAACGTCAGATAAAAAATTCTGCCCATGACAGATAGAGCTGTGGAAGAGACCTTTTCGGCAATTTCGGCAAATTACCACTCGATCCCGCCAAACGCTTATTGCGCCCTCTAGAGCCGAAAAACCGATAGCGTTTCAAAAATAAATGCGCACCTCACTGCTTCGCACGCTTATAACTCGTAAACCGAAAACGTCAGATACAAAATTCTGCCACTAACAGATAGCTGTGGAAGTAACCTTTCCGGCAAATTATCACTCGACCCCTCCAAACTCTTATTGCCTCCTCTAGAGCCGAAAAACCGATAGCGTTTCAAAATTAATTGCGCAACTCACTGCTTTGCACTTTTATAACTCGTAAACCGGAAACGTCAGATAAAAAATTCTGCCCATGACAGACAGCTGTGGAAGAGACCTTTTCGGCATTTTCGGCAAATTACCACTCGATCCCGCCAAACGCTTATTGCGCCCTCTAGAGCCGAAAAACCGATAGCGTTTCAAAAATAAATGCGCAACTCACTGCTTCGCACGCTTATAACTCCTAAGCCGAAAACGTCAGATAAAAAATGTTAGCACTGACAGATAGCTGTGGAAGTGACCTTTCTGGCAAATTACCACTCGACCCCGCCAAACGCTTATTGCGCCATCTAGAGCCGTAATACCGATAGCGTTTCAAAATTAATTTCGCAACTCACTGCTTTGCACTTTTATAACTCGTAAACCGGAAACGTCAGATAAAAAATTCTGCCCATGACAGATAGCTGTGGAAGAGACCTTTTCGGCAATTTCGGCAAATTACCACTCGACCCCGCCAAACGCTTATTGCGCCCTCTAGAGCCGAAAAACCGATAGCGTTTCAAAATTAATTGCGCAACTCACTGCTTTGCACTTTTATAACTCGTAAACGGGAAACGTCAGATAAAAAATTCTGCCCATGACAGATAGAGCTGTGGAAGAGACCTTTTCGGCAATTTCGGCAAATTACCACTCGATCCCGCCAAACGCTTGTTGCGCCCTCTAGAGCCAAAAAACCGATAGCGTTTCAAAAATAAATGCGCAACTCAATGCTTTGCACGCTTATAACTCCTAAGCCGAAAACGTCAGATAAAAAATGCTAGCAGCGACAGAAAGCTGTGTAAGTGGCCTTTCCGGCAATTTACCACTCAAACCGATAGCGTTTCAAAAAATAAATGCGCAACTCACTGCTTCGCACGCTTATAACTCGTAAGCCGGAAACGTCAGATTAAAAATTCTGCCACTGACAGATAGCTGTGGAAGTGGCCTTTAACGAAAATTACCACTCGACCCCGCCAAACGCTTATTGCGCTCTCTAGAGTCGAAAAACCGATAGCGTTTCAAAAAATGCGCAACTCAATGCTTCGCACGCTTATAACTCGTAAACCGAAAATGTCAGGTAAAAAATTTTGGCACTGACGGATAGCTGTGAAAGTGGCTTTTCCGGCAGTTTACCACTCGACCCCCCCAAACACTTTTTGCCTCCTCTAGAGCCGAAAAACCGATAGCGTTTCAAAATTAATTGCGCAACTCACTGCTTTGCACGCTTATAACTCGTAAACCGGAAAAGTCAGATAAAAAATTCTGCCACTGACAGATAGCTGTGGAAGTTAGCTTTCTGGCAAATTATCACTCGACCCCACCAAATACTTATTGCGCCCGCCCTCTAGAGCCGAAAAACCGATAGCGTTTCAAAAATAAATGCGCAACTCAGTGCTTTGCACTTTTATAACTCGTAAACGGGAAACGTCAGATACAAAATTCTGCCCCTGACGGATAGCTGTAGAAATGACCTTTCTGGCAAATTACCACTCGATCCCGCCAAACGCTTGTTGCGCCCTCTAGAACCAAAAAACCGATAGCGTTTCAAAAATAAATGCGCAACTCAATGCTTCGCACGCTTATAACTCCTAAGCCGAAAACGTCAGATAAAAAATGTTAGCACTGACAGAAAGCTGTGAAAGTATCCTTTCCGGCAGTTTACCACTCGACCCCGCCAAACACTTTTTGCCTCCTCTAGAGCCGAAAAACCGATAGCGTTTCAAAAATAAATGCGCAACTCACTGCTTTGCACGCTTATAACTCGTAAACCGGAAAAGTCAGATAAAAAATTCTGCCACTGACAGATAGCTGTGGAAGTTAGCTTTCTGGCAAATTATCACTCGACCCCACCAAATACTTATTGCGCCCGCCCTCTAGAGCCGAAAAACCGATAGCGTTTCAAAAATAAATGCGCAACTCAGTGCTTCGCATGCTTATAACTCGTAAGCCGGAAACGTCAGATAAAAATTCTGGCACTGACAGAAAGCTGTGGAAGTGGCTTTTAACGAAAATTACCACTCGACCCCTCCAAGCTCTAATTGCCTCCTCTAGAGCCGAAAAACCGATAGCATTTCAAAATTAATTGCGCAACTCACTGCTTTGCACTTTTATAACTCGTAAACCGGAAACGTCAGATAAAAAATTCTGCCCATGACAGATAGCTGAGGAAGAGACCTTTTCGGCATTTTCGGCAAATTACCACTCGATCCCGCCAAACGCTTATTGCGCCCTCTAGAGCCGAAAAACCGATAGCGTTTCAAAAATAAATGCGCAACTCACTGCTTCGCACGCTTATAACTCCTAAGCCGAAAACGTCAGATAAAAAATGTTAGCACTGACAGATAGCTGTGGAAGTGACCTTTCTGGCAAATTACCACTCGACCCCGCCAAACGCTTATTGCGCCATCTAGAGCCGTAATACCGATAGCGTTTCAAAATTAATTTCGCAACTCACTGCTTTGCACTTTTATAACTCGTAAACCGGAAACGTCAGATAAAAAATTCTGCTCATGACAGATAGCTGTGGAAGAGACCTTTTCGGCAATTTCGGCAAATTACCACTCGACCCCGCCAAACGCTTATTGCGCCCTCTAGAGCCGAAAAACCGATAGCGTTTCAAAAATAAATGCGCACCTCACTGCTTCGCACGCTTATAACTCGTAAACCGAAAACGTCAGATACAAAATTCTGCCAATAACAGATAGCTGTGGAAGCAACCTTTCCGGCAAATTATCACTTGACCCCTCCAAACTCTTATTGCCTCCTCTAGAGCCGAAAAACCGATAGCGTTTCAAAATTAATTGCGCAACTCACTGCTTTGCACTTTTATAACTCGTAAACGGGAAACGTCAGATAAAAAATTCTGCCCATGACAGATAGAGCTGTGGAAGAGACCTTTTCGGCAATTTCGGCAAATTACCACTCGATCCCGCCAAACGCTTGTTGCGCCCTCTAGAGCCAAAAAACCGATAGCGTTTCAAAAATAAATGCGCAACTCAATGCTTTGCACGCTTATAACTCCTAAGCCGAAAACGTCAGATAAAAAATGCTAGCAGTGACAGAAAGCTGTGTACGTGGCCTTTCCGGCAATTTACCACTCAAACCGATAGCGTTTCAAAAAATAAATGCGCAACTCACTGCTTCGCACGCTTATAACTCGTAAGCCGGAAACGTCAGATTAAAAATTCTGCCACTGACAGATAGCTGTGGAAGTGGCCTTTAACGAAAATTACCACTCGACCCCGCCAAACGCTTATTGCGCTCTCTAGAGTCGAAAAACCGATAGCGTTTTAAAAAATGCGCAACTCAATGCTTCGCACGCTTATAACTCGTAAACCGGAAAAGTCAGATAAAAAATTCTGCCACTGACAGATAGCTGTGGAAGTTAGCTTTCTGGCAAATTATCACTCGACCCCACCAAATACTTATTGCGCCCGCCCTCTAGAGCCGAAAAACCGATAGCGTTTCAAAAATAAATGCGCAACTCAGTGCTTTGCACTTTTATAACTCGTAAACGGGAAACGTCAGATACAAAATTCTGCCCCTGACGGATAGCTGTGGAAATGACCTTTCTGGCAAATTACCACTCGATCCCGCCAAACGCTTGTTGCGCCCTCTAGAACCAAAAAACCGATAGCGTTTCAAAAATAAATGCGCAACTCAATGCTTCGCACGCTTATAACTCCTAAGCCGAAAACGTCAGATAAAAAATGTTAGCACTGACAGAAAGCTGTGAAAGTGGCCTTTCCGGCAGTTTACCACTCGACCCCCCCAAACATTTTTTGCCTCCTCTAGAGCCGAAAAACCGATAGCGTTTCAAAAATAAATGCGCAACTCACTGCTTTGCACGCTTATAACTCGTAAACCGGAAAAGTCAGATAAAAAATTCTGCCACTGACAGATAGCTGTGGAAGTTAGCTTTCTGGCAAATTATCACTCGACCCCACCAAATACTTATTGCGCCCGCCCTCTAGAGCCGAAAAACCGATAGCGTTTCAAAAATAAATGCGCAACTCAGTGCTTCGCATGCTTATAACTCGTAAGCCGGAAACGTCAGATAAAAAATTCTGCCCATGACAGATAGCTGTGGAAGAGACCTTTTCGGCATTTTCGGCAAATTACCACTCGATCCCGCCAAACGCTTATTGCGCCCTCTAGAGCCGAAAAACCGATAGCGTTTCAAAAATAAATGCGCAACTCACTGCTTCGCACGCTTATAACTCCTAAGCCGAAAACGTCAGATAAAAAATGTTAGCACTGACAGATAGCTGTGGAAGTGACCTTTCTGGCAAATTACCACTCGACCCCGCCAAACGCTTATTGCGCCATCTAGAGCCGTAATACCGATAGCGTTTCAAAATTAATTTCGCAACTCACTGCTTTGCACTTTTATAACTCGTAAACCGGAAACGTCAGATAAAAAATTCTGCTCATGACAGATAGCTGTGGAAGAGACCTTTTCGGCAATTTCGGCAAATTACCACTCGACCCCGCCAAACGCTTATTGCGCCCTCTAGAGCCGAAAAACCGATAGCGTTTCAAAAATAAATGCGCACCTCACTGCTTCGCACGCTTATAACTCGTAAACCGAAAACGTCAGATACAAAATTCTGCCACTAACAGATAGCTGTGGAAGTAACCTTTCCGGCAAATTATCACTTGACCCCTCCAAACTCTTATTGCCTCCTCTAGAGCCGAAAAACCGATAGCGTTTCAAAATTAATTGCGCAACTCACTGCTTTGCACTTTTATAACTCGTAAACGGGAAACGTCAGATAAAAAATTCTGCCCATGACAGATAGAGCTGTGGAAGAGACCTTTTCGGCAATTTCGGCAAATTACCACTCGATCCCGCCAAACGCTTGTTGCGCCCTCTAGAGCCAAAAAACCGATAGCGTTTCAAAAATAAATGCGCAACTCAATGCTTTGCACGCTTATAACTCCTAAGCCGAAAACGTCAGATAAAAAATGCTAGCAGTGACAGAAAGCTGTGTAAGTGGCCTTTCCGGCAATTTACCACTCAAACCGATAGCGTTTCAAAAATAAATGCGCAACTCACTGCTTCGCACGCTTATAACTCGTAAGCCGGAAACGTCAGATTAAAAATTCTGCCACTGACAGATAGCTGTGGAAGTGGCCTTTAACGAAAATTACCACTCGACCCCGCCAAACGCTTATTGCGCTCTCTAGAGTCGAAAAACCGATAGCGTTTCAAAAAATGCGCAACTCAATGCTTCGCACGCTTATAACTCGTAAACCGGAAAAGTCAGATAAAAAATTCTGCCACTGACAGATAGCTGTGGAAGTTAGCTTTCTGGCAAATTATCACTCGACCCCACCAAATACTTATTGCGCCCGCCCTCTAGAGCCGAAAAACCGATAGCGTTTCAAAAATAAATGCGCAACTCAGTGCTTTGCACTTTTATAACTCGTAAACGGGAAACGTCAGATACAAAATTCTGCCCCTGACGGATAGCTGTGGAAATGACCTTCCTGGCAAATTACCACTAGATCCCGCCAAACGCTTGTTGCGCCCTCTAGAACCAAAAAACCGATAGCGTTTCAAAAATAAATGCGCAACTCAATACTTCGCACGCTTATAACTCCTAAGCCGAAAACGTCAGATAAAAAATGTTAGCACTGACAGAAAGCTGTGAAAGTGGCCTTTCCGGCAGTTTACCACTCGACCCCCCCAAACACTTTTTGCCTCCTCTAGAGCCGAAAAACCGATAGCGTTTCAAAAATAAATGCGCAACTCACTGCTTTGCACGCTTATAACTCGTAAACCGGAAAAGTCAGATAAAAAATTCTGCCACTGACAGATAGCTGTGGAAGTTAGCTTTCTGGCAAATTATCACTCGACCCCACCAAATACTTATTGCGCCCGCCCTCTAGAGCCGAAAAACCGATAGCGTTTCAAAAATAAATGCGCAACTCAGTGCTTCGCATGCTTATAACTCGTAAGCCGGAAACGTCAGATAAAAAATTCTGCCCATGACAGATAGCTGTGGAAGAAACCTTTTCGGCATTTTCGGCAAATTACCACTCGATCCCGCCAAACGCTTATTGCGCCCTCTAGAGCCGAAAAACCGATA
The DNA here is from genome assembly GCA_963971375.1 of Platycheirus rosarum. Lineage (NCBI taxonomy): Eukaryota > Metazoa > Arthropoda > Insecta > Diptera > Syrphidae > Platycheirus > Platycheirus rosarum. The sequence goes on from OZ020508.1 coordinate 100,079,293, forward strand.
GCGTTTCAAAAATAAATGCGCAACTCACTGCTTCGCACGCTTATAACTCCTAAGCCGAAAACGTCAGATAAAAAATGTTAGCACTGACAGATAGCTGTGGAAGTGACCTTTCTGGCAAATTACCACTCGACCCCGCCAAACGCTTATTGCGCCATCTACAGCCGTAATACCGATAGCGTTTCAAAATTAATTTCGCAACTCACTGCTTTGCACTTTTATAACTCGTAAACCGGAAACGTCAGATAAAAAATTCTGCTCATGACAGATAGCTGTGGAAGAGACCTTTTCGGCAATTTTGGCAAATTACCACTCGACCCCGCCAAACGCTTATTGCGCCCTCTAGAGCCGAAAAACCGATAGCGTTTCAAAAATAAATGCGCACCTCACTGCTTCGCACGCTTATAACTCGTAAACCGAAAACGTCAGATACAAAATTCTGCCACTAACAGATAGCTGTGGAAGTAACCTTTCCGGCAAATTATCACTTGACCCCTCCAAACTCTTATTGCCTCCTCTAGAGCCGAAAAACCGATAGCGTTTCAAAATTAATTGCGCAACTCACTGCTTTGCACTTTTATAACTCGTAAACGGGAAACGTCAGATAAAAAATTCTGCCCATGACAGATAGAGCTGTGGAAGAGACCTTTTCGGCAATTTAGGCAAATTACCACTCGATCCCGCCAAACGCTTGTTGCGCCCTCTAGAGCCAAAAAACCGATAGCGTTTCAAAAATAAATGCGCAACTCAATGCTTTGCACGCTTATAACTCCTAAGCCGAAAACGTCAGATAAAAAATGCTAGCAGTGACAGAAAGCTGTGTAAGTGGCCTTTCCGGCAATTTACCACTCAAACCGATAGCGTTTCAAAAATAAATGCGCAACTCACTGCTTCGCACGCTTATAACTCGTAAGCCGGAAACGTCAGATTAAAAATTCTGCCACTGACAGATAGCTGTGGAAGTGGCCTTTAACGAAAATTACCACTCGACCCCGCCAAACGCTTATTGCGCTCTCTAGAGTCGAAAAACCGATAGCGTTTCAAAAAATGCGCAACTCAATGCTTCGCACGCTTATAACTCGTAAACCGAAAATGTCAGGTAAAAAATTTTGGCATTGACGGATAGCTGTAAAAGTGGCCTTTCCGGCAGTTTACCACTCGACCCCCCCTAAACACTTTTTGCCTCCTTTAGAGCCGAAAAACCGATAGCGTTTCAAAATTAATTGCGCAACTCACTGCTTTGCACGCTTATAACTCGTAAACCGGAAAAGTCAGATAAAAAATTCTGCCACTGACAGATAGCTGTGGAAGTTAGCTTTCTGGCAAATTATCACTCGACCCCACCAAATACTTATTGCGCCCGCCCTCTAGAGCCGAAAAACCGATAGCGTTTCAAAAATAAATGCGCAACTCAGTGCTTTGCACTTTTATAACTCGTAAACGGGAAACGTCAGATACAAAATTCTGCCCCTGACGGATAGCTGTGGAAATGACCTTTCTGGCAAATTACCACTCGATCCCGCCAAACGCTTGTTGCGCCCTCTAGAACCAAAAAACCGATAGCGTTTCAAAAATAAATGCGCAACTCAATGCTTCGCACGCTTATAACTCCTAAGCCGAAAACGTCAGATAAAAATTGTTAGCACTGACAGAAAGCTGTGAAAGTGGCCTTTCCGGCAGTTTACCACTCGACCCCCCCAAACACTTTTTGCCTCCTCTAGAGCCGAAAAACCGATAGCGTTTCAAAATTAACTGCGCAACTCACTGCTTTGCACGCTTATAACTCGTAAACCGGAAAAGTCAGATAAAAAATTCTGCCACTGACAGATAGCTGTGGAAGTTAGCTTTCTGGCAAATTATCACTCGACCCCACCAAATACTTATTGCGCCCGCCCTCTAGAGCCGAAAAACCGATAGCGTTTCAAAAATAAATGCGCAACTCAGTGCTTCGCATGCTTATAACTCGTAAGCCGGAAACGTCAGATAAAAAATTCTGGCACTGACAGAAAGCTGTGGAAGTGGCCTTTAACGAAAATTACCACTCGACCCCGCCAAACGCTAATTGCGCCCACTAGAACCGAAAAACCAATAGCGTTTCAAAAATAAATGCGCAATTCACTGCTTTGCACCCTTATAACTCGTAAACCGGAGACGTCAGATAAAAAATTCTGCCCATGACAGATAGCTGTGGAAGTGACCTTTCCGGCACATTACCACTCGACCCCTCCAAACGCTTATTGCGCTCTCTAGAGTCGAAAAAACCGATAGCGTTTCAAAAAAATGCGCAACTCAATGCTTCGCACGCTTATAACTCGTAAACCGAAAACGTCAGATAAAAAACTTGGCACTGACGGATAGCTGTGGAAGTGACCTTTCCGTCAAATTACCACTCAACCCCTCCAAACTCTTATTGCCTCCTCTAGAGCCGAAAAACCGATAGCGTTTTAAAATTAATTGCGCAACTCACTGCTTTGCACTTTTATAACTCGTAAACGGGAAACGTCAGATACAAAATTCTGCCCATGACAGATAGCTGTGGAAAAGACCTTTTCGGCAATTTCGGCAAATTACCACTCGATCCCGCCAAACGCTTGTTGCGCCCTCTAGAGCCAAAAAACCGATAGCGTTTCAAAAATAAATGCGCAACTCAATGCTTTGCACGCTTATAACTCCTAAGCCGAAAACGTCAGATAAAAAATGTTAGCACTGACAGAAAGCTGTAGAAGTGGCCTTTCCGGCAATTTACCACTCAAACCGATAGCGTTTCAAAAATAAATGCGCAACTCACTGTTTCGCACGCTTATAACTCGTAAGCCGGAAACGTCAGATAAAAAATTCTGGCACTGACAGAAAGCTGTGGAAGTGGCCTTTAACAAAAATTACCACTCGATCCCGCCAAACGCTTGTTGCGCCCTCTAGAACCAAAAAACCGATAGCGTTTCAAAAATAAATGCGCAACTCAATGCTTCGCACGCTTATAACTCCTAAGCCGAAAACGTCAGATAAAAAATGTTAGCACTGACAGAAAGCTGTGAAAGTGGCCTTTCCGGCAGTTTACCACTCGACCCCCCCAAACATTTTTTGCCTCCTCTAGAGCCGAAAAACCGATAGCGTTTCAAAAATAAATGCGCAACTCACTGCTTTGCACGCTTATAACTCGTAAACCGGAAAAGTCAGATAAAAAATTCTGCCACTGACAGATAGCTGTGGAAGTTAGCTTTCTGGCAAATTATCACTCGACCCCACCAAATACTTATTGCGCCCGCCCTCTAGAGCCGAAAAACCGATAGCGTTTCAAAAATAAATGCGCAACTCAGTGCTTCGCATGCTTATAACTCGTAAGCCGGAAACGTCAGATAAAAAATTCTGCCCATGACAGATAGCTGTGGAAGAGACCTTTTCGGCATTTTCGGCAAATTACCACTCGATCCCGCCAAACGCTTATTGCGCCCTCTAGAGCCGAAAAACCGATAGCGTTTCAAAAATAAATGCGCAACTCACTGCTTCGCACGCTTATAACTCCTAAGCCGAAAACGTCAGATAAAAAATGTTAGCACTGACAGATAGCTGTGGAAGTGACCTTTCTGGCAAATTACCACTCGACCCCGCCAAACGCTTATTGCGCCATCTAGAGCCGTAATACCGATAGCGTTTCAAAATTAATTTCGCAACTCACTGCTTTGCACTTTTATAACTCGTAAACCGGAAACGTCAGATAAAAAATTCTGCTCATGACAGATAGCTGTGGAAGAGACCTTTTCGGCAATTTCGGCAAATTACCACTCGACCCCGCCAAACGCTTATTGCGCCCTCTAGAGCCGAAAAACCGATAGCGTTTCAAAAATAAATGCGCACCTCACTGCTTCGCACGCTTATAACTCGTAAACCGAAAACGTCAGATACAAAATTCTGCCACTAACAGATAGCTGTGGAAGTAACCTTTCCGGCAAATTATCACTTGACCCCTCCAAACTCTTATTGCCTCCTCTAGAGCCGAAAAACCGATAGCGTTTCAAAATTAATTGCGCAACTCACTGCTTTGCACTTTTATAACTCGTAAACGGGAAACGTCAGATAAAAAATTCTGCCCATGACAGATAGAGCTGTGGAAGAGACCTTTTCGGCAATTTCGGCAAATTACCACTCGATCCCGCCAAACGCTTGTTGCGCCCTCTAGAGCCAAAAAACCGATAGCGTTTCAAAAATAAATGCGCAACTCAATGCTTTGCACGCTTATAACTCCTAAGCCGAAAACGTCAGATAAAAAATGCTAGCAGTGACAGAAAGCTGTGTAAGTGGCCTTTCCGGCAATTTACCACTCAAACCGATAGCGTTTCAAAAATAAATGCGCAACTCACTGCTTCGCACGCTTATAACTCGTAAGCCGGAAACGTCAGATTAAAAATTCTGCCACTGACAGATAGCTGTGGAAGTGGCCTTTAACGAAAATTACCACTCGACCCCGCCAAACGCTTATTGCGCTCTCTAGAGTCGAAAAACCGATAGCGTTTCAAAAAATGCGCAACTCAATGCTTCGCACGCTTATAACTCGTAAACCGGAAAAGTCAGATAAAAAATTCTGCCACTGACAGATAGCTGTGGAAGTTAGCTTTCTGGCAAATTATCACTCGACCCCACCAAATACTTATTGCGCCCGCCCTCTAGAGCCGAAAAACCGATAGCGTTTCAAAAATAAATGCGCAACTCAGTGCTTTGCACTTTTATAACTCGTAAACGGGAAACGTCAGATACAAAATTCTGCCCCTGACGGATAGCTGTGGAAATGACCTTCCTGGCAAATTACCACTAGATCCCGCCAAACGCTTGTTGCGCCCTCTAGAACCAAAAAACCGATAGCGTTTCAAAAATAAATGCGCAACTCAATACTTCGCACGCTTATAACTCCTAAGCCGAAAACGTCAGATAAAAAATGTTAGCACTGACAGAAAGCTGTGAAAGTGGCCTTTCCGGCAGTTTACCACTCGACCCCCCCAAACACTTTTTGCCTCCTCTAGAGCCGAAAAACCGATAGCGTTTCAAAAATAAATGCGCAACTCACTGCTTTGCACGCTTATAACTCGTAAACCGGAAAAGTCAGATAAAAAATTCTGCCACTGACAGATAGCTGTGGAAGTTAGCTTTCTGGCAAATTATCACTCGACCCCACCAAATACTTATTGCGCCCGCCCTCTAGAGCCGAAAAACCGATAGCGTTTCAAAAATAAATGCGCAACTCAGTGCTTCGCATGCTTATAACTCGTAAGCCGGAAACGTCAGATAAAAAATTCTGCCCATGACAGATAGCTGTGGAAGAAACCTTTTCGGCATTTTCGGCAAATTACCACTCGATCCCGCCAAACGCTTATTGCGCCCTCTAGAGCCGAAAAACCGATAGCGTTTCAAAAATAAATGCGCAACTCACTGCTTCGCACGCTTATAACTCCTAAGCCGAAAACGTCAGATAAAAAATGTTAGCACTGACAGATAGCTGTGGAAGTGACCTTTCTGGCAAATTACCACTCGACCCCGCCAAACGCTTATTGCGCCATCTACAGCCGTAATACCGATAGCGTTTCAAAATTAATTTCGCAACTCACTGCTTTGCACTTTTATAACTCGTAAACCGGAAACGTCAGATAAAAAATTCTGCTCATGACAGATAGCTGTGGAAGAGACCTTTTCGGCAATTTTGGCAAATTACCACTCGACCCCGCCAAACGCTTATTGCGCCCTCTAGAGCCGAAAAACCGATAGCGTTTCAAAAATAAATGCGCACCTCACTGCTTCGCACGCTTATAACTCGTAAACCGAAAACGTCAGATACAAAATTCTGCCACTAACAGATAGCTGTGGAAGTAACCTTTCCGGCAAATTATCACTTGACCCCTCCAAACTCTTATTGCCTCCTCTAGAGCCGAAAAACCGATAGCGTTTCAAAATTAATTGCGCAACTCACTGCTTTGCACTTTTATAACTCGTAAACGGGAAACGTCAGATAAAAAATTCTGCCCATGACAGATAGAGCTGTGGAAGAGACCTTTTCGGCAATTTAGGCAAATTACCACTCGATCCCGCCAAACGCTTGTTGCGCCCTCTAGAGCCAAAAAACCGATAGCGTTTCAAAAATAAATGCGCAACTCAATGCTTTGCACGCTTATAACTCCTAAGCCGAAAACGTCAGATAAAAAATGCTAGCAGTGACAGAAAGCTGTGTAAGTGGCCTTTCCGGCAATTTACCACTCAAACCGATAGCGTTTCAAAAATAAATGCGCAACTCACTGCTTCGCACGCTTATAACTCGTAAGCCGGAAACGTCAGATTAAAAATTCTGCCACTGACAGATAGCTGTGGAAGTGGCCTTTAACGAAAATTACCACTCGACCCCGCCAAACGCTTATTGCGCTCTCTAGAGTCGAAAAACCGATAGCGTTTCAAAAAATGCGCAACTCAATGCTTCGCACGCTTATAACTCGTAAACCGAAAATGTCAGGTAAAAAATTTTGGCATTGACGGATAGCTGTAAAAGTGGCCTTTCCGGCAGTTTACCACTCGACCCCCCCTAAACACTTTTTGCCTCCTTTAGAGCCGAAAAACCGATAGCGTTTCAAAATTAATTGCGCAACTCACTGCTTTGCACGCTTATAACTCGTAAACCGGAAAAGTCAGATAAAAAATTCTGCCACTGACAGATAGCTGTGGAAGTTAGCTTTCTGGCAAATTATCACTCGACCCCACCAAATACTTATTGCGCCCGCCCTCTAGAGCCGAAAAACCGATAGCGTTTCAAAAATAAATGCGCAACTCAGTGCTTTGCACTTTTATAACTCGTAAACGGGAAACGTCAGATACAAAATTCTGCCCCTGACGGATAGCTGTGGAAATGACCTTTCTGGCAAATTACCACTCGATCCCGCCAAACGCTTGTTGCGCCCTCTAGAACCAAAAAACCGATAGCGTTTCAAAAATAAATGCGCAACTCAATGCTTCGCACGCTTATAACTCCTAAGCCGAAAACGTCAGATAAAAATTGTTAGCACTGACAGAAAGCTGTGAAAGTGGCCTTTCCGGCAGTTTACCACTCGACCCCCCCAAACACTTTTTGCCTCCTCTAGAGCCGAAAAACCGATAGCGTTTCAAAATTAACTGCGCAACTCACTGCTTTGCACGCTTATAACTCGTAAACCGGAAAAGTCAGATAAAAAATTCTGCCACTGACAGATAGCTGTGGAAGTTAGCTTTCTGGCAAATTATCACTCGACCCCACCAAATACTTATTGCGCCCGCCCTCTAGAGCCGAAAAACCGATAGCGTTTCAAAAATAAATGCGCAACTCAGTGCTTCGCATGCTTATAACTCGTAAGCCGGAAACGTCAGATAAAAAATTCTGGCACTGACAGAAAGCTGTGGAAGTGGCCTTTAACGAAAATTACCACTCGACCCCGCCAAACGCTAATTGCGCCCACTAGAACCGAAAAACCAATAGCGTTTCAAAAATAAATGCGCAATTCACTGCTTTGCACCCTTATAACTCGTAAACCGGAGACGTCAGATAAAAAATTCTGCCCATGACAGATAGCTGTGGAAGTGACCTTTCCGGCACATTACCACTCGACCCCTCCAAACGCTTATTGCGCTCTCTAGAGTCGAAAAAACCGATAGCGTTTCAAAAAAATGCGCAACTCAATGCTTCGCACGCTTATAACTCGTAAACCGAAAACGTCAGATAAAAAACTTGGCACTGACGGATAGCTGTGGAAGTGACCTTTCCGTCAAATTACCACTCAACCCCTCCAAACTCTTATTGCCTCCTCTAGAGCCGAAAAACCGATAGCGTTTTAAAATTAATTGCGCAACTCACTGCTTTGCACTTTTATAACTCGTAAACGGGAAACGTCAGATACAAAATTCTGCCCATGACAGATAGCTGTGGAAAAGACCTTTTCGGCAATTTCGGCAAATTACCACTCGATCCCGCCAAACGCTTGTTGCGCCCTCTAGAGCCAAAAAACCGATAGCGTTTCAAAAATAAATGCGCAACTCAATGCTTTGCACGCTTATAACTCCTAAGCCGAAAACGTCAGATAAAAAATGTTAGCACTGACAGAAAGCTGTAGAAGTGGCCTTTCCGGCAATTTACCACTCAAACCGATAGCGTTTCAAAAATAAATGCGCAACTCACTGTTTCGCACGCTTATAACTCGTAAGCCGGAAACGTCAGATAAAAAATTCTGGCACTGACAGAAAGCTGTGGAAGTGGCCTTTAACAAAAATTACCACTCGACCCCGCCAAACGCTTATTGCGCCCACAAGAACAAAAAAACCAATAGCGTTTCAAAAATAAATGCGCAATTCACTGCTTCGCACCCTTATAACTCGTAAACCGGAAACGTCAGAAAAAAAATTTTGGCACTGACAGATAGCCGTGGAAGCGACCTTTTCAACAAATTACCACTCGACCCCGCCAAACGCTTATTGCGCTCTCTAGAGTCGAAAACCGATAGCGTTTCAAAAAAATGCGCAACTCAATGCTTCGCACGCTTATAACTCGTAAACCAAAAACGTCAGATAAAAAAATTTGGCACTGACGGATAGCCGTGGAAGTGACCTTTCCGTCAAATTACCAGTCGACCCCGCTAAACGCTTATTGCGCCATCTAGAGCCGTAAAACCGATAGCGTTTCAAAATTAATTGCGCAACTCACTGCTTTGCACTTTTATAACTCGTAAACCGGAAACGTCAGATAAAAAATTCTGCCCATGACAGATAGCTGTGGAAGAGACCTTTTCGACAATTTCGGCAAATTACCACTCGACCCCGCCAAACGCTTATTGCGCTCTCTAGAGTCGAAAAACCGATAGCGTTTCAAAAAATGCGCAACTCAATGCTTCGCACGCTTATAACTCGTAAACCGAAAATGTCAGATAAAAAATTTTGGCACTGACGGATAGCTGTGGAAGTGATCTTTCTGGCAAATTATCACTCGATCCCGCCAAACGCTTGTTGCGCCCTCTAGAGCCAAAAAACCGATAGCGAATCAAAAATAAATGCGCAACTCAATGCTTTGCACGCTTATAACTCCTAAGCCGAAAACGTCAGATAAAAAATGTTAGCACTGACAGAAAGCTGTGAAAGTGGCCTTTTTGGCAGTTTACCACTCGACTCCCCCAAACACTTTTTGCCTCCTCTAGAGCCGAAAAACCGATAGCGTTTCAAAATTAATTGCGCAACTCACTGCTTTGCACGCTTATAACTCGTAAACCGGAAAAGTCAGATAAAAAATTCTGCCACTGACAGATAGCTGTGGAAGTTAGCTTTCTGGCAAATTATCACTCGACCCCACCAAATACTTATTGCGCCCGCCCTCTAGAGCCGAAAAACCGATAGCGTTTCAAAAATAAATGCGCAACTCAGTGCTTCGCATGCTTATAACTCGTAAGCCGGAAACGTCTGATAAAAAATTCTGGCACTGACAGAAAGCTGTGGAAGTGGCCTTTAACGAAAATTACCACTCGACCCCGCCAAACGCTAATTGCGCCCACTAGAACCGAAAAACCAATAGCGTTTCAAAAATAAATGCGCAATTCACTGCTTTGCACCCTTATAACTCGTAAACCGGAAACGTCAGATAAAAAATTCTGGCACTGACAGATAGCTGTGGAAGTAACCTTTCCGGCAAATTATCACTTGACCCCTCCAAACTCTTATTGCCTCCTCTAGAGCCGAAAAACCGATAGCGTTTCAAAATTAATTGCGCAACTCACTGCTTTGCACTTTTATAACTCGTAAACGGGAAACGTCAGATAAAAAATTCTGCCCATGACAGATAGAGCTGTGGAAGAGACCTTTTCGGCAATTTAGGCAAATTACCACTCGATCCCGCCAAACGCTTGTTGCGCCCTCTAGAGCCAAAAAACCGATAGCGTTTCAAAAATAAATGCGCAACTCAATGCTTTGCACGCTTATAACTCCTAAGCCGAAAACGTCAGATAAAAAATGCTAGCAGTGACAGAAAGCTGTGTAAGTGGCCTTTCCGGCAATTTACCACTCAAACCGATAGCGTTTCAAAAATAAATGCGCAACTCACTGCTTCGCACGCTTATAACTCGTAAGCCGGAAACGTCAGATTAAAAATTCTGCCACTGACAGATAGCTGTGGAAGTGGCCTTTAACGAAAATTACCACTCGACCCCGCCAAACGCTTATTGCGCTCTCTAGAGTCGAAAAACCGATAGCGTTTCAAAAAATGCGCAACTCAATGCTTCGCACGCTTATAACTCGTAAACCGAAAATGTCAGGTAAAAAATTTTGGCATTGACGGATAGCTGTGAAAGTGGCCTTTCCGGCAGTTTACCACTCGACCCCCCCTAAACACTTTTTGCCTCCTTTAGAGCCGAAAAACCGATAGCGTTTCAAAATTAATTGCGCAACTCACTGCTTTGCACGCTTATAACTCGTAAACCGGAAAAGTCAGATAAAAAATTCTGCCACTGACAGATAGCTGTGGAAGTTAGCTTTCTGGCAAATTATCACTCGACCCCACCAAATACTTATTGCGCCCGCCCTCTAGAGCCGAAAAACCGATAGCGTTTCAAAAATAAATGCGCAACTCAGTGCTTTGCACTTTTATAACTCGTAAACGGGAAACGTCAGATACAAAATTCTGCCCCTGATGGATAGCTGTGGAAATGACCTTTCTGGCAAATTACCACTCGATCCCGCCAAACGCTTGTTGCGCCCTCTAGAACCAAAAAACCGATAGCGTTTCAAAAATAAATGCGCAACTCAATGCTTCGCACGCTTATAACTCCTAAGCCGAAAACGTCAGATAAAAATTGTTAGCACTGACAGAAAGCTGTGAAAGTGGCCTTTCCGGCAGTTTACCACTCGACCCCCCCAAACACTTTTTGCCTCCTCTAGAGCCGAAAAACCGATAGCGTTTCAAAATTAATTGCGCAACTCACTGCTTTGCACGCTTATAACTCGTAAACCGGAAAAGTCAGATAAAAAATTCTGCCACTGACAGATAGCTGTGGAAGTTAGCTTTCTGGCAAATTATCACTCGACCCCACCAAATACTTATTGCGCCCGCCCTCTAGAGCCGAAAAACCGATAGCGTTTCAAAAATAAATGCGCAACTCAGTGCTTCGCATGCTTATAACTCGTAAGCCGGAAACGTCAGATAAAAAATTCTGGCACTGACAGAAAGCTGTGGAAGTGGCCTTTAACGAAAATTACCACTCGACCCCGCCAAACGCTAATTGCGCCCACTAGAACCGAAAAACCAATAGCGTTTCAAAAATAAATGCGCAATTCACTGCTTTGCACCCTTATAACTCGTAAACCGGAGACGTCAGATAAAAAATTCTGCCCATGACAGATAGCTGTGGAAGTGACCTTTCCGGCACATTACCACTCGACCCCTCCAAACGCTTATTGCGCTCTCTAGAGTCGAAAAAACCGATAGCGTTTCAAAAAAATGCGCAACTCAATGCTTCGCACGCTTATAACTCGTAAACCGAAAACGTCAGATAAAAAACTTGGCACTGACGGATAGCTGTGGAAGTGACCTTTCCGTCAAATTACCACTCAACCCCTCCAAACTCTTATTGCCTCCTCTAGAGCCGAAAAACCGATAGCGTTTTAAAATTAATTGCGCAACTCACTGCTTTGCACTTTTATAACTCGTAAACGGGAAACGTCAGATACAAAATTCTGCCCATGACAGATAGCTGTGGAAAAGACCTTTTCGGCAATTTCGGCAAATTACCACTCGATCCCGCCAAACGCTTGTTGCGCCCTCTAGAGCCAAAAAACCGATAGCGTTTCAAAAATAAATGCGCAACTCAATGCTTTGCACGCTTATAACTCCTAAGCCGAAAACGTCAGATAAAAAATGTTAGCACTGACAGAAAGCTGTAGAAGTGGCCTTTCCGGCAATTTACCACTCAAACCGATAGCGTTTCAAAAATAAATGCGCAACTCACTGTTTCGCACGCTTATAACTCGTAAGCCGGAAACGTCAGATAAAAAATTCTGGCACTGACAGAAAGCTGTGGAAGTGGCCTTTAACAAAAATTACCACTCGACCCCGCCAAACGCTTATTGCGCCCACAAGAACAAAAACACCAATAGCGTTTCAAAAATAAATGCGCAATTCACTGCTTCGCACCCTTATAACTCGTAAACCGGAAACGTCAGAAAAAAAATTTTGGCACTGACAGATAGCCGTGGAAGCGACCTTTTCAACAAATTACCACTCGACCCCGCCAAACGCTTATTGCGCTCTCTAGAGTCGAAAACCGATAGCGTTTCAAAAAAATGCGCAACTCAATGCTTCGCACGCTTATAACTCGTAAACCAAAAACGTCAGATAAAAAAATTTGGCACTGACGGATAGCCGTGGAAGTGACCTTTCCGTCAAATTACCAGTCGACCCCGCTAAACGCTTATTGCGCCATCTAGAGCCGTAAAACCGATAGCGTTTCAAAATTAATTGCGCAACTCACTGCTTTGCACTTTTATAACTCGTAAACCGGAAACGTCAGATAAAAAATTCTGCCCATGACAGATAGCTGTGGAAGAGACCTTTTCGACAATTTCGGCAAATTACCACTCGACACCGCCAAACGCTTATTGCGCTCTCTAGAGTCGAAAAACCGATAGCGTTTCAAAAAATGCGCAACTCAATGCTTCGCACGCTTATAACTCGTAAACCGAAAATGTCAGATAAAAAATTTTGGCACTGACGGATAGCTGTGGAAGTGACCTTTCTGGCAAATTATCACTCGATCCCGCCAAACGCTTGTTGCGCCCTCTAGAGCCAAAAAACCGATAGCGAATCAAAAATAAATGCGCAACTCAATGCTTTGCACGCTTATAACTCCTAAGCCGAAAACGTCAGATAAAAAATGTTAGCACTGGCAGAAAGCTGTGAAAGTGGCCTTTTTGGCAGTTTACCACTCGACTCCCCCAAACACTTTTTGCCTCCTCTAGAGCCGAAAAACCGATAGCGTTTCAAAATTAATTGCGCAACTCACTGCTTTGCACGCTTATAACTCGTAAACCGGAAAAGTCAGATAAAAAATTCTGCCACTGACAGATAGCTGTGGAAGTTAGCTTTCTGGCAAATTATCACTCGACCCCACCAAATACTTATTGCGCCCGCCCTCTAGAGCCGAAAAACCGATAGCGTTTCAAAAATAAATGCGCAACTCAGTGCTTCGCATGCTTATAACTCGTAAGCCGGAAACGTCTGATAAAAAATTCTGGCACTGACAGAAAGCTGTGGAAGTGGCCTTTAACGAAAATTACCACTCGACCCCGCCAAACGCTAATTGCGCCCACTAGAACCGAAAAACCAATAGCGTTTCAAAAATAAATGCGCAATTCACTGCTTTGCACCCTTATAACTCGTAAACCGGAAACGTCAGATAAAAAATTCTGGCACTGACAGATAGCTGTGGAAGTGACCTTACCGGCAAATTACCACTTGACCCCTCCAAGCTCTAATTGCCTCCTCTAGAGCCGAAAAACCGATAGCATTTCAAAATTAATTGCGCAACTCACTGCTTTGCACTTTTATAACTCGTAAACCGGAAACGTCAGATAAAAAATTCTGCCCATGACAGATAGCTGTGGAAGAGACCTTTTCGGCATTTTCGGCAAATTACCACTCGATCCCGCCAAACGCTTATTGCGCCCTCTAGAGCCGAAAAACCGATAGCGTTTCAAAAATAAATGCGCAACTCACTGCTTCGCACGCTTATAACTCCTAAGCCGAAAACGTCAGATAAAAAACGTTAGCACTGACAGATAGCTGTGGAAGTGACCTTTCTGACAAATTACCACTCGACCCCGCCAAACGCTTGTTGCGCCATCTAGAGCCGTAATACCGATAGCGTTTCAAAATTAATTGCGCAACTCACTGCTTTGCACTTTTATAACTCGTAAACCGGAAACGTCAGATAAAAAATTCTGCCCATGACAGATAGCTGTGGAAGAGACCTTTTCGGCAATTTTGGCAAATTACCACTCGACCCCGCCAAACGCTTATTGCGCCCTCTAGAGCCGAAAAACCGATAGCGTTTCAAAAATAAATGCGCACCTCACTGTTTCGCACGCTTATAACTCGTAAACCAAAAACGTCAGATACAAAATTCTGCCACTAACAGATAGCTGTGGAAGTAACCTTTCCGGCAAATTATCACTCGACCCCTCCAAACTCTTATTGCCTCCTCTAGAGCCGAAAAACCGATAGCGTTTCAAAATTAATTGCGGAACTCACTGCTTTGCACTTTTATAACTCGTAAACGGGAAACGTCAGATAAAAAATTCTGCCTATGACAGATAGAGCTGTGGAAGAGACCTTTTCGGCAATTTCGGCAAATTACCACTCGATCCCGCCAAACGCTTGTTGCGCCCTCTAGAGCCAAAAAACCGATAGCGTTTCAAAAATAAATGCGCAACTCAATGCTTTGCACGCTTATAACTCCTAAGCCGAAAACGTCAGATAAAAAATGCTAGCAGTGACAGAAAGCTGTGGAAGTGGCCTTTCCGGCAATTTACCACTCAAACCGATAGCGTTTCAAAAATAAATGCGCAACTCACTGCTTCGCACGCTTATAACTCGTAAGCCGGAAACGTCAGATTAAAAATTCTGCCACTGACAGATAGCTGTGGAAGTGGCCTTTAACGAAAATTACCACAAGAGCCAAAAAACCGATAGCGAATCAAAAATAAATGCGCAACTCAATGCTTTGCACGCTTATAACTCCTAAGGCGAAAACGTCAGATAAAAAATGTTAGCACTGACAGAAAGCTGTTAAAGTGGCCTTTCCGGCAGTTTACCACTCGACTCCCCCAAACACTTTTTGCCTCCTCTAGATTCGAAAAACCGATAGCGTTTCAAAATTAATTGCGCAAATCACTGCTTTACACGCTTATAACTCGTAAACCGGAAAAGTCAGATAAAAAATTCTGCAACTGACAGATAGCTGTGGAAGTGACCTTTCTGGCAAATTATCACTCGATCCCGCCAAACGCTTGTTGCGCCCTCTAGAGCCAAAAAACCGATAGCGAATCAAAAATAAATGCGCAACTCAATGCTTTGCACGCTTATAACTCCTAAGCCGAAAACGTCAGATAAAAAATGTTAGCACTGACAGAAAGCTGTGAAAGTGGCCTTTTCGGCAGTTTACCACTCGACTCCCCCAAACACTTTTTGCCTCCTCTAGAGCCGAAAAACCGATAGCGTTTTAAAATTAATTGCGCAACTCACTGCTTTGCACGCTTATAACTCGTAAACCGGAAAAGTCAGATAAAAAATTCTGCCACTGACAGATAGCTGTGGAAGTTAGCTTTCTGGCAAATTATCACTCGACCCCACCAAATACTTATTGCGCCCGCCCTCTAGAGCCGAAAAACCGATAGCGTTTCAAAAATAAATGCGCAACTCAGTGCTTCGCATGCTTATAACTCGTAAGCCGGAAACGTCTGATAAAAAATTCTGGCACTGACAGAAAGCTGTGGAAGTGGCCTTTAACGAAAATTACCACTCGACCCCGCCAAACGCTAATTGCGCCCACTAGAACCGAAAAACCAATAGCGTTTCAAAAATAAATGCGCAATTCACTGCTTTGCACCCTTATAACTCGTAAACCGGAAACGTCAGATAAAAAATTCTGGCACTGACAGATAGCTGTGGAAGTGACCTTTCCGGCAAATTACCACTTGACCCCTCCAAGCTCTAATTGCTTCCTCTAGAGCCGAAAAACCGATAGCATTTCAAAATTAATTGCGCAACTCACTGCTTTGCACTTTTATAACTCGTAAACCGGAAACGTCAGATAAAAAATTCTGCCCATGACAGATAGCTGTGGAAGAGACCTTTTCGGCATTTTCGGCAAATTACCACTCGATCCCGCCAAACGCTTATTGCGCCCTCTAGAGCCGAAAAACCGATAGCGTTTCAAAAATAAATGCGCAACTCACTGCTTCGCACGCTTATAACTCCTAAGCCGAAAACGTCAGATAAAAAACGTTAGCACTGACAGATAGCTGTGGAAGTGACCTTTCTGACAAATTACCACTCGACCCCGCCAAACGCTTGTTGCGCCATCTAGAGCCGTAATACCGATAGCGTTTCAAAATTAATTGCGCAACTCACTGCTTTGCACTTTTATAACTCGTAAACCGGAAACGTCAGATAAAAAATTCTGCCCATGACAGATAGCTGTGGAAAAGACCTTTTCGGCAATTTTGGCAAATTACCACTCGACCCCGCCAAACGCTTATTGCGCCCTCTAGAGCCGAAAAACCGATAGCGTTTCAAAAATAAATACGCACCTCACTGCTTCGCACGCTTATAACTCGTAAACCAAAAACGTCAGATACAAAATTCTGCCACTAACAGATAGCTGTGGAAGTAACCTTTCCGGCAAATTATCACTCGACCCCTCCAAACTCTTATTGCCTCCTCTAGAGCCGAAAAACCGATAGCGTTTCAAAATTAATTGCGCAACTCACTGCTTTGCACTTTTATAACTCGTAAACGGGAAACGTCAGATAAAAAATTCTGCCCATGACAGATAGAGCTGTGGAAGAGACCTTTTCGGCAATTTCGGCAAATTACCACTCGATCCCGCCAAACGCTTGTTGCGCCCTCTAGAGCCAAAAAACCGATAGCGTTTCAAAAATAAATGCGCAACTCAATGCTTTGCACGCTTATAACTCCTAAGCCGAAAACGTCAGATAAAAAATGCTAGCAGTGACAGAAAGCTGTGGAAGTGGCCTTTCCGGCAATTTACCACTCAAACCGATAGCGTTTCAAAAATAAATGCGCAACTCACTGCTTCGCACGCTTATAACTCGTAAGCCGGAAACGTCAGATTAAAAATTCTGCCACTGACAGATAGCTGTGGAAGTGGCCTTTAACGAAAATTACCACAAGAGCCAAAAAACCGATAGCGAATCAAAAATAAATGCGCAACTCAATGCTTTGCACGCTTATAACTCCTAAGGCGAAAACGTCAGATAAAAAATGTTAGCACTGACAGAAAGCTGTGAAAGTGGCCTTTCCGGCAGTTTACCACTCGACTCCCCCAAACACTTTTTGCCTCCTCTAGATTCGAAAAACCGATAGCGTTTCAAAATTAATTGCGCAAATCACTGCTTTACACGCTTATAACTCGTAAACCGGAAAAGTCAGATAAAAAATTCTGCCACTGACAGATAGCTGTGGAAGTTAGCTTTCTGGCAAATTATCACTCGACCCCACCAAATACTTATTGCGCCCGCCCTCTAGAGCCGAAAAACCGATAGCGTTTCAAAAATAAATGCGCAACTCAGTGCTTCGCATGCTTATAACTCGTAAGCCGGAAACGTCTGATAAAAAATTCTGCCCATGACAGATAGCTGTGGAAGAGACCTTTTCGGCATTTTCGGCAAATTACCACTCGATCCCGCCAAACGCTTATTGCGCCCTCTAGAGCCGAAAAACCGATAGCGTTTCAAAAATAAATGCGCAACTCACTGCTTCGCACGCTTATAACTCCTAAGCCGAAAACGTCAGATAAAAAACGTTAGCACTGACAGATAGCTGTGGAAGTGACCTTTCTGACAAATTACCACTCGACCCCGCCAAACGCTTGTTGCGCCATCTAGAGCCGTAATACCGATAGCGTTTCAAAATTAATTGCGCAACTCACTGCTTTGCACTTTTATAACTCGTAAACCGGAAACGTCAGATAAAAAATTCTGCCCATGACAGATAGCTGTGGAAGAGACCTTTTCGGCAATTTTGGCAAATTACCACTCGACCCCGCCAAACGCTTATTGCGCCCTCTAGAGCCGAAAAACCGATAGCGTTTCAAAAATAAATGCGCACCTCACTGTTTCGCACGCTTATAACTCGTAAACCAAAAACGTCAGATACAAAATTCTGCCACTAACAGATAGCTGTGGAAGTAACCTTTCCGGCAAATTATCACTCGACCCCTCCAAACTCTTATTGCCTCCTCTAGAGCCGAAAAACCGATAGCGTTTCAAAATTAATTGCGCAACTCACTGCTTTGCACTTTTATAACTCGTAAACGGGAAACGTCAGATAAAAAATTCTGCCTATGACAGATAGAGCTGTGGAAGAGACCTTTTCGGCAATTTCGGCAAATTACCACTCGATCCCGCCAAACGCTTGTTGCGCCCTCTAGAGCCAAAAAACCGATAGCGTTTCAAAAATAAATGCGCAACTCAATGCTTTGCACGCTTATAACTCCTAAGCCGAAAACGTCAGATAAAAAATGCTAGCAGTGACAGAAAGCTGTGGAAGTGGCCTTTCCGGCAATTTACCACTCAAACCGATAGCGTTTCAAAAATAAATGCGCAACTCACTGCTTCGCACGCTTATAACTCGTAAGCCGGAAACGTCAGATTAAAAATTCTGCCACTGACAGATAGCTGTGGAAGTGGCCTTTAACGAAAATTACCACAAGAGCCAAAAAACCGATAGCGAATCAAAAATAAATGCGCAACTCAATGCTTTGCACGCTTATAACTCCTAAGGCGAAAACGTCAGATAAAAAATGTTAGCACTGACAGAAAGCTGTTAAAGTGGCCTTTCCGGCAGTTTACCACTCGACTCCCCCAAACACTTTTTGCCTCCTCTAGATTCGAAAAACCGATAGCGTTTCAAAATTAATTGCGCAAATCACTGCTTTACACGCTTATAACTCGTAAACCGGAAAAGTCAGATAAAAAATTCTGCAACTGACAGATAGCTGTGGAAGTGACCTTTCTGGCAAATTATCACTCGATCCCGCCAAACGCTTGTTGCGCCCTCTAGAGCCAAAAAACCGATAGCGAATCAAAAATAAATGCGCAACTCAATGCTTTGCACGCTTATAACTCCTAAGCCGAAAACGTCAGATAAAAAATGTTAGCACTGACAGAAAGCTGTGAAAGTGGCCTTTTCGGCAGTTTACCACTCGACTCCCCCAAACACTTTTTGCCTCCTCTAGAGCCGAAAAACCGATAGCGTTTTAAAATTAATTGCGCAACTCACTGCTTTGCACGCTTATAACTCGTAAACCGGAAAAGTCAGATAAAAAATTCTGCCACTGACAGATAGCTGTGGAAGTTAGCTTTCTGGCAAATTATCACTCGACCCCACCAAATACTTATTGCGCCCGCCCTCTAGAGCCGAAAAACCGATAGCGTTTCAAAAATAAATGCGCAACTCAGTGCTTCGCATGCTTATAACTCGTAAGCCGGAAACGTCTGATAAAAAATTCTGGCACTGACAGAAAGCTGTGGAAGTGGCCTTTAACGAAAATTACCACTCGACCCCGCCAAACGCTAATTGCGCCCACTAGAACCGAAAAACCAATAGCGTTTCAAAAATAAATGCGCAATTCACTGCTTTGCACCCTTATAACTCGTAAACCGGAAACGTCAGATAAAAAATTCTGGCACTGACAGATAGCTGTGGAAGTGACCTTTCCGGCAAATTACCACTTGACCCCTCCAAGCTCTAATTGCTTCCTCTAGAGCCGAAAAACCGATAGCATTTCAAAATTAATTGCGCAACTCACTGCTTTGCACTTTTATAACTCGTAAACCGGAAACGTCAGATAAAAAATTCTGCCCATGACAGATAGCTGTGGAAGAGACCTTTTCGGCATTTTCGGCAAATTACCACTCGATCCCGCCAAACGCTTATTGCGCCCTCTAGAGCCGAAAAACCGATAGCGTTTCAAAAATAAATGCGCAACTCACTGCTTCGCACGCTTATAACTCCTAAGCCGAAAACGTCAGATAAAAAACGTTAGCACTGACAGATAGCTGTGGAAGTGACCTTTCTGACAAATTACCACTCGACCCCGCCAAACGCTTGTTGCGCCATCTAGAGCCGTAATACCGATAGCGTTTCAAAATTAATTGCGCAACTCACTGCTTTGCACTTTTATAACTCGTAAACCGGAAACGTCAGATAAAAAATTCTGCCCATGACAGATAGCTGTGGAAAAGACCTTTTCGGCAATTTTGGCAAATTACCACTCGACCCCGCCAAACGCTTATTGTGCCCTCTAGAGCCGAAAAACCGATAGCGTTTCAAAAATAAATACGCACCTCACTGCTTCGCACGCTTATAACTCGTAAACCAAAAACGTCAGATACAAAATTCTGCCACTAACAGATAGCTGTGGAAGTAACCTTTCCGGCAAATTATCACTCGACCCCTCCAAACTCTTATTGCCTCCTCTAGAGCCGAAAAACCGATAGCGTTTCAAAATTAATTGCGCAACTCACTGCTTTGCACTTTTATAACTCGTAAACGGGAAACGTCAGATAAAAAATTCTGCCCATGACAGATAGAGCTGTGGAAGAGACCTTTTCGGCAATTTCGGCAAATTACCACTCGATCCCGCCAAACGCTTGTTGCGCCCTCTAGAGCCAAAAAACCGATAGCGTTTCAAAAATAAATGCGCAACTCAATGCTTTGCACGCTTATAACTCCTAAGCCGAAAACGTCAGATAAAAAATGCTAGCAGTGACAGAAAGCTGTGGAAGTGGCCTTTCCGGCAATTTACCACTCAAACCGATAGCGTTTCAAAAATAAATGCGCAACTCACTGCTTCGCACGCTTATAACTCGTAAGCCGGAAACGTCAGATTAAAAATTCTGCCACTGACAGATAGCTGTGGAAGTGGCCTTTAACGAAAATTACCACAAGAGCCAAAAAACCGATAGCGAATCAAAAATAAATGCGCAACTCAATGCTTTGCACGCTTATAACTCCTAAGGCGAAAACGTCAGATAAAAAATGTTAGCACTGACAGAAAGCTGTGAAAGTGGCCTTTCCGGCAGTTTACCACTCGACTCCCCCAAACACTTTTTGCCTCCTCTAGATTCGAAAAACCGATAGCGTTTCAAAATTAATTGCGCAAATCACTGCTTTACACGCTTATAACTCGTAAACCGGAAAAGTCAGATAAAAAATTCTGCCACTGACAGATAGCTGTGGAAGTTAGCTTTCTGGCAAATTATCACTCGACCCCACCAAATACTTATTGCGCCCGCCCTCTAGAGCCGAAAAACCGATAGCGTTTCAAAAATAAATGCGCAACTCAGTGCTTCGCATGCTTATAACTCGTAAGCCGGAAACGTCTGATAAAAAATTCTGGCACTGACAGAAAGCTGTGGAAGTGGCCTTTAACGAAAATTACCACTCGACCCCGCCAAACGCTAATTGCGCCCACTAGAACCGAAAAACCAATAGCGTTTCAAAAATAAATGCGCAATTCACTGCTTTGCACCCTTATAACTCGTAAACCGGAAACGTCAGATAAAAAATTCTGGCACTGACAGATAGCTGTGGAAGTGACCTTTCCGGCAAATTACCACTTGACCCCTCCAAGCTCTAATTGCCTCCTCTAGAGCCGAAAAACCGATAGCATTTCAAATTAATTGCGCAACTCACTGCTTTGCACTTTTATAACTCGTAAACCGGAAACGTCAGATAAAAAATTCTGCCCATGACAGATAGCTGTGGAAGAGACCTTTTCGGCATTTTCGGCAAATTACCACTCGATCCCGCCAAACGCTTATTGCGCCCTCTAGAGCCGAAAAACCGATAGCGTTTCAAAAATAAATGCGCAACTCACTGCTTCGCACGCTTATAACTCCTAAGCCGAAAACGTCAGATAAAAAACGTTAGCACTGACAGATAGCTGTGGAAGTGACCTTTCTAGCAAATTACCACTCGACCCCGCCAAACGCTTGTTGCGCCATCTAGAGCCGTAATACCGATAGCGTTTCAAAATTAATTGCGCAACTCACTGCTTTGCACTTTTATAACTCGTAAACCGGAAACGTCAGATAAAAAATTCTGCCCATGACAGATAGCTGTGGAAGAGACCTTTTCGGCAATTTTGGCAAATTACCACTCGACCCCGCCAAACGCTTATTGCGCCCTCTAGAGCCGAAAAACCGATAGCGTTTCAAAAATAAATGCGCACCTCACTGCTTCGCACGCTTATAACTCGTAAACCGAAAACGTCAGATACAAAATTCTGCCACTAACAGATAGCTGTGGAAGTAACCTTTCCGGCAAATTATCACTCGACCCCTCCAAACTCTTATTGCCTCCTCTAGAGCCGAAAAACCGATAGCGTTTCAAAATTAATTGCGCAACTCACTGCTTTGCACTTTTATAACTCGTAAACGGGAAACGTCAGATAAAAAATTCTGCCCATGACAGATAGAGCTGTGGAAGAGACCTTTTCGGCAATTTCGGCAAATTACCACTCGATCCCGCCAAACGCTTGTTGCGCCCTCTAGAGCCAAAAAACCGATAGCGTTTCAAAAATAAATGCGCAACTCAATGCTTTGCACGCTTATAACTCCTAAGCCGAAAACGTCAGATAAAAAATGCTAGCAGTGACAGAAAGCTGTGGAAGTGGCCTTTCCGGCAATTTACCACTCAAACCGATAGCGTTTCAAAAATAAATGCGCAACTCACTGCTTCGCACGCTTATAACTCGTAAGCCGGAAACGTCAGATTAAAAATTCTGCCACTGACAGATAGCTGTGGAAGTGGCCTTTAACGAAAATTACAACAAGAGCCAAAAAACCGATAGCGAATCAAAAATAAATGCGCAACTCAATGCTTTGCACGCTTATAACTCCTAAGCCGAAAACGTCAGATAAAAAATGTTAGCACTGACAGAAAGCTGTGAAAGTGGCCTTTCCGGCAGTTTACCACTCGACCCCCCCCCCCCAAACACTTTTTGCCTCCTCTAGAGCCGAAAAACCGATAGCGTTTCAAAATTAATTGCGCAACTCACTGCTTTGCACGCTTATAACTCGTAAACCGGAAAAATCTGATAAAAAATTCTGCCACTGACAGATAGCTGTGGAAGTTAGCTTTCTGGCAAATTATCACTCGACCCCACCAAATACTTATTGCGCCCGCCCTCTAGAGCCGAAAAACCGATAGCGTTTCAAAAATAAATGCGCAACTCAGTGCTTCGCATGCATATAACTCGTAAGCCGGAAACGTCTGATAAAAAATTTTGGCACTGACGGATAGCTCTGGAAGTAACCTTTCTGGCAAATTACCACTCGACCCCGCCAAACGCTTATTGCGCCCTCTAGAGCCGAAAAACCGATAGCAGTTCAAAAATAAATGCGCAACTCAATGCTTCGCACGCTTATAACTCCTAAGCCGAAAACGTCAGATAAAAAATGTTAGCAGTGACAGAAAGCTGTGTAAGTGGCCTTTCCGGCAATTTACCACTCAAACCGATAGCGTTTCAAAAATAAATGCGCAACTCACTGCTTCGCACGCTTATAACTCGTAAGCCGGAAACGTCAGATTAAAAGTTCTGCCACTGACAGATAGCTGTGGAAGTGGCCTTTAACGAAAATTACCACTCGACCCCGCCAAACGCTTATTGCGCCCTCTAGAGCCGAAAACCCGATAGCGTTTCAAAAATAAATGCGCAACTCACTGCTTCGCACGCTTATAACTCCTAAGCTGAAAACGTCAGATAAAAAATGTTAGCACTGACAGATAGCTGTGGAAGTGACCTTTCTGACAAATTACCACTCGACCCCGCCAAACGCTTATTGCGCTCTCTAGAGTCGAAAAACCGATAGCGTTTCAAAAAATGCGCAACTCAATGCTTCGCACGCTTATAACTCGTAAACCGAAAATGTCAGATAAAAAATTTTAGCACTGACGGATAGCTGTGAAAGTGGCCTTTCCGGCAGTTTACCACTCGACCCCCTTAAACACTTTTTGCCTCCTCTAGAGCCGAAAACCCGATAGCGTTTCAAAATTAATTGCGCAACTCACTGCTTTGCACTTTTATAACTCGTAAACCGGAAACGTCAGATAAAAAATTCTGCCCATGACAGATAGCTGTGGAAGAGACCTTTTCGGCATTTTCGGCAAATTACCACTCGATCCCGCCAAACGCTTATTGCACCCTCTAGAGCCGAAAAACCGATAGCGTTTCAAAAATAAATGCGCAACTCACTGCTTCGCACGCTTTTAACTCCTAAGCCGAAAACGTCAGATAAAAAATGTTAGCACTGACAGATAGCTGTGGAAGTGACCTTTCTGGCAAATTACCACTCGACCCCGCCAAATGCTTATTGCCTCCTCTAGAGCCGAAAAACCGATAGCATTTCAAAATTAATTGCGCAACTCACTGCTTTGCACTTTTATAACTCGTAAACCGGAAACGTCAGATAAAAAATTCTGCCCATGACAGATAGCTGTGGAAGAGACCTTTTCGGCATTTTCGGCAAATTACCACTCGATCCCGCCAAACGCTTATTGCGCCCTCTAGAGCCGAAAAACCGATAGCGTTTCAAAAATAAATGCGCAACTCACTGCTTCGCACGCTTATAACTCCTAAGCCGAAAACGTCAGATAAAAAACGTTAGCACTGACAGATAGCTGTGGAAGTGACCTTTCTAGCAAATTACCACTCGACCCCGCCAAACGCTTGTTGCGCCATCTAGAGCCGTAATACCGATAGCGTTTCAAAATTATTTGCGCAACTCACTGCTTTGCACTTTTATAACTCGTAAACCGGAAACGTCAGATAAAAAATTCTGCCCATGACAGATAGCTGTGGAAGAGACCTTTTCGGCAATTTTGGCAAATTACCACTCGACCCCGCCAAACGCTTATTGCGCCCTCTAGAGCCGAAAAACCGATAGCGTTTCAAAAATAAATGCGCACCTCACTGCTTCGCACGCTTATAACTCCTAAGCCGAAAACGTCAGATAAAAAACGTTAGCACTGACAGATAGCTGTGGAAGTGACCTTTCTAGCAAATTACCACTCGACCCCGCCAAACGCTTGTTGCGCCATCTAGAGCCGTAATACCGATAGCGTTTCAAAATTATTTGCGCAACTCACTGCTTTGCACTTTTATAACTCGTAAACCGGAAACGTCAGATAAAAAATTCTGCCCATGACAGATAGCTGTGGAAGAGACCTTTTCGGCAATTTTGGCAAATTACCACTCGATCCCGCCAAACGCTTGTTGCGCCCTCTAGAGCCAAAAAACCGATAGCGTTTCAAAAATAAATGCGCAACTCAATGCTTTGCACGCTTATAACTCCTAAGCCGAAAACGTCAGATAAAAAATGCTAGCAGTGACAGAAAGCTGTGGAAGTGGCCTTTCCGGCAATTTACCACTCAAACCGATAGCGTTTCAAAAATAAATGCGCAACTCACTGCTTCGCACGCTTATAACTCGTAAGCCGGAAACGTCAGATTAAAAATTCTGCCACTGACAGATAGCTGTGGAAGTGGCCTTTAACGAAAATTACAACAAGAGCCAAAAAACCGATAGCGAATCAAAAATAAATGCGCAACTCAATGCTTTGCACGCTTATAACTCCTAAGCCGAAAACGTCAGATAAAAAATGTTAGCACTGGCAGAAAGCTGTGAAAGTGGCCTTTCCGGCAGTTTACCACTCGACCCCCCCCCCCCCCAAACACTTTTTGCCTCCTCTAGAGCCGAAAAACCGATAGCGTTTCAAAATTAATTGCGCAACTCACTGCTTTGCACGCTTATAACTCGTAAACCGGAAAAATCTGATAAAAAATTCTGCCACTGACAGATAGCTGTGGAAGTTAGCTTTCTGGCAAATTATCACTCGACCCCACCAAATACTTATTACGCCCGCCCTCTAGAGCCGAAAAACCGATAGCGTTTCAAAAATAAATGCGCAACTCAGTGCTTCGCATGCATATAACTCGTAAGCCGGAAACGTCTGATAAAAAATTTTGGCACTGACGAATAGCTCTGGAAGTAACCTTTCTGGCAAATTACCACTCGACCCCGCCAAACGCTTATTGCGCCCTCTAGAGCCGAAAAACCGATAGCAGTTCAAAAATAAATGCGCAACTCAATGCTTCGCACGCTTATAACTCCTAAGCCGAAAACGTCAGATAAAAAATGTTAGCAGTGACAGAAAGCTGTGTAAGTGGCCTTTCCGGCAATTTACCACTCAAACCGATAGCGTTTCAAAAATAAATGCGCAACTCACTGCTTCGCACGCTTATAACTCGTAAGCCGGAAACGTCAGATAAAAAGTTCTGCCACTGACAGATAGCTGTGGAAGTGCCCTTTAACGAAAATTACCACTCGACCCCGCCAAACGCTTATTGCCTCCTCTAGAGCCGAAAAACCGATAGCATTTCAAAATTAATTGCGCAACTCACTGCTTTGCACTTTTATAACTCGTAAACCGGAAACGTCAGATAAAAAATTCTGCCCATGACAGATAGCTGTGGAAGAGACCTTTTCGGCATTTTCGGCAAATTACCACTCGATCCCGCCAAACGCTTATTGCGCCCTCTAGAGCCGAAAAACCGATAGCGTTTCAAAAATAAATGCGCAACTCACTGCTTCGCACGCTTATAACTCCTAAGCCGAAAACGTCAGATAAAAAACGTTAGCACTGACAGATAGCTGTGGAAGTGACCTTTCTAGCAAATTACCACTCGACCCCGCCAAACGCTTGTTGCGCCATCTAGAGCCGTAATACCGATAGCGTTTCAAAATTATTTGCGCAACTCACTGCTTTGCACTTTTATAACTCGTAAACCGGAAACGTCAGATAAAAAATTCTGCCCATGACAGATAGCTGTGGAAGAGACCTTTTCGGCAATTTTGGCAAATTACCACTCGACCCCGCCAAACGCTTATTGCGCCCTCTAGAGCCGAAAAACCGATAGCGTTTCAAAAATAAATGCGCACCTCACTGCTTCGCACGCTTATAACTCGTAAACCGAAAACGTCAGATACAAAATTCTGCCACTAACAGATAGCTGTGGAAGTAGCCTTTCCGGCAAATTATCACTCGACCCCTCCAAACTCTTATTGCCTCCTCTAGAGCCGAAAAACCGATAGCGTTTCAAAATTAATTGCGCAACTCACTGCTTTGCACTTTTATAACTCGTAAACGGGAAACGTCAGATAAAAAATTCTGCCCATGACAGATAGAGCTGTGGAAGAGACCTTTTCGGCAATTTCGGCAAATTACCACTCGATCCCGCCAAACGCTTGTTGCGCCCTCTAGAGCCAAAAAACCGATAGCGTTTCAAAAATAAATGCGCAACTCAATGCTTTGCACGCTTATAACTCCTAAGCCGAAAACGTCAGATAAAAAATGCTAGCAGTGACAGAAAGCTGTGGAAGTGGCCTTTCCGGCAATTTACCACTCAAACCGATAGCGTTTCAAAAATAAATGCGCAACTCACTGCTTCGCACGCTTATAACTCGTAAGCCGGAAACGTCAGATTAAAAATTCTGCCACTGACAGATAGCTGTGGAAGTGGCCTTTAACGAAAATTACAACAAGAGCCAAAAAACCGATAGCGAATCAAAAATAAATGCGCAACTCAATGCTTTGCACGCTTATAACTCCTAAGCCGAAAACGTCAGATAAAAAATGTTAGCACTGACAGAAAGCTGTGAAAGTGGCCTTTCCGGCAGTTTACCACTCGACCCCCCCCCCCCCCCCCCAAACACTTTTTGCCTCCTCTAGAGCCGAAAAACCGATAGCGTTTCAAAATTAATTGCGCAACTCACTGCTTTGCACGCTTATAACTCGTAAACCGGAAAAATCTGATAAAAAATTCTGCCACTGACAGATAGCTGTGGAAGTTAGCTTTCTGGCAAATTATCACTCGACCCCACCAAATACTTATTGCGCCCGCCCTCTAGAGCCGAAAAACCGATAGCGTTTCAAAAATAAATGCGCAACTCAGTGCTTCGCATGCATATAACTCGTAAGCCGGAAACGTCTGATAAAAAATTTTGGCACTGACGGATAGCTCTGGAAGTAACCTTTCTGGCAAATTACCACTCGACCCCGCCAAACGCTTATTGCGCCCTCTAGAGCCGAAAAACCGATAGCAGTTCAAAAATAAATGCGCAACTCAATGCTTCGCACGCTTATAACTCCTAAGCCGAAAACGTCAGATAAAAAATGTTAGCAGTGACAGAAAGCTGTGTAAGTGGCCTTTCCGGCAATTTACCACTCAAACCGATAGCGTTTCAAAAATAAATGCGCAACTCACTGCTTCGCACGCTTATAACTCGTAAGCCGGAAACGTCAGATAAAAAGTTCTGCCACTGACAGATAGCTGTGGAAGTGCCCTTTAACGAAAATTACCACTCGACCCCGCCAAACGCTTATTGCGCCCTCTAGAGCCGAAAACCCGATAGCGTTTCAAAAATAAATGCGCAACTCACTGCTTCGCACGCTTATAACTCCTAAGCTGAAAACGTCAGATAAAAAATGTTAGCACTGACAGATAGCTGTGGAAGTGACCTTTCTGACAAATTACCACTCGACCCCGCCAAACGCTTATTGCGCTCTCTAGAGTCGAAAAACCGATAGCGTTTCAAAAAATGCGCAACTCAATGCTTCGCACGCTTATAACTCGTAAACCGAAAATGTCAGATAAAAAATTTTAGCACTGACGGATAGCTGTGAAAGTGGCCTTTCCGGCAGTTTACCACTCGACCCCCTTAAACACTTTTTGCCTCCTCTAGAGCCGAAAAACCGATAGCGTTTCAAAATTAATTGCGCAACTCACTGCTTTGCACTTTTATAACTCGTAAACCGGAAACGTCAGATAAAAAATTCTGCCCATGACAGATAGCTGTGGAAGAGACTTTTTCGGCATTTTCGGCAAATTACCACTCGATCCCGCCAAACGCTTATTGCACCCTCTAGAGCCGAAAAACCGATAGCGTTTCAAAAATAAATGCGCAACTCACTGCTTCGCACGCTTATAACTCCTAAGCCGAAAACGTCAGATAAAAAATGTTAGCACTGACAGATAGCTGTGGAAGTGACCTTTCTGGCAAATTACCACTCGACCCCGCCAAACGCTTATTGCGCTCTCTAGAGCCAAAAAACCGATAGCGTTTCAAAAAAATGCGCAACTCACTGCTTCGCACGCTTATAACTCGTAAACCGGAAACGTCAGATAAAAAATTCTGCCCATGACAGATAGCTGTGGAAAAGACCTTTTCGGCAATTTCGGCAAATTACCACTCGACCCCGCTAAACGCTTATTGCGCCCTCTAGAGCCGAAAAACCGATAGCGTTTCAAAAATAAATGCGCACCTCACTGCTTCGCACGCTTATAACTCGTAAACCGAAAACGTCAGATACAAAATTCTGCCACTGACAGATAGCTCTGGAAGTTACCTTTCCGGCAAATTACCACTCGACCCCTCCAAACTCTTATTGCCTCCTCTAGAGCCGAAAAACCGATAGCGTTTCAAAATTAATTGCGCAACTCACTGCTTTGCACTTTTATAACTCGTAAACCGGAAACTTCAGATACCAAATTCTGCCCATGACAGATAGCTGTGGAAGTAAGCTTTCTGGCAAATTATCACTCGACCCCACCAATTACTTATTGCGCCCGCCCTCTAGAGCCGAAAAACCGATAGCGTTTCAAAAATAAATGCGCAACTCAGTGTTTCGCATGCTTATAACTCGTAAGCCGGAAACGTCTGATAAAAAATTCTGGCACTGACAGAAAGCTGTGGAAGTGGCCTTTAACGAAAATTACCACTCGACCCCGCCAAACGCTAATTGCGCCCACTAGAACCGAAAAACCAATAGCGTTTCAAAAATAAATGCGCAATTCACTGCTTTGCACCCTTATAACTCGTAAACCGGAAACGTCAGATAAAAAATTCTGCCCATGACAGATAGCTGTGGAAAAGACCTTTTCGGCAATTTCGGCAAATTACCACTCGACCCCGCCAAACTCTTATTGCCTCCTCTAGAGCCGAAAAACCGATAGCGTTTCAAAATTAATTGCGCAACTCACTGCTTTGCACTTTTATAACTCGTAAACGGGAAACGTCAGATAAAAAATTCTGCCCATGACAGATAGAGCTGTGGAAGTGACCCTTCCGGCAAATTACCACTCGACTCCTCCAAGCTCTAATTGCCTCCTCTAGAGCCGAAAAACCGATAGCATTTCAAAATTAATTGCGCAACTCACTGCTTTGCACTTTTATAACTCGTAAACCGGAAACGTCAGATAAAAAATTCTGCCCATGACAGATAGCTGTAAAAGAGACCTTTTCGGCATTTTCGGCAAATTACCACTCGATCCCGCCAAACGCTTATTGCGCCCTCTAGAGCCGAAAAACCGATAGCGTTGCAAAAATAAATGCGCAACTCACTGCTTCGCACGCTTATAACTCGTAAACCAAAAACGTCAGATACAAAATTCTGCCACTAACAGATAGCTGTGGAAGTAACCTTTCCGGCAAATTATCACTCGACCCCTCCAAACTCTTATTGCCTCCTCTAGAGCCGAAAAACCGATAGCGTTTCAAAATTAATTGCGCAACTCACTGCTTTGCACTTTTATAACTCGTAAACGGGAAACGTCAGATAAAAAATTCTGCCCATGACAGATAGAGCTGTGGAAGAGACCTTTTCGGCAATTTCGGCAAATTACCACTCGATCCCGCCAAACGCTTGTTGCGCCCTCTAGAGCCAAAAAACCGATAGCGTTTCATAAATAAATGCGCAACTCAATGCTTTGCACGCTTATAACTCCTAAGCCGAAAACGTCAGATAAAAAATGCTAGCAGTGACAGAAAGCTGTGGAAGTGGCCTTTCCGGCAATTTACCACTCAAACCGATAGCGTTTCAAAAATAAATGCGCAACTCACTGCTTCGCACGCTTATAACTCGTAAGCCGGAAACGTCAGATTAAAAATTCTGCCACTGACAGATAGCTGTGGAAGTGGCCTTTAACGAAAATTACAACAAGAGCCAAAAAACCGATAGCGAATCAAAAATAAATGCGCAACTCAATGCTTTGCACGCTTATAACTCCTAAGCCGAAAACGTCAGATAAAAAATGTTAGCACTGACAGAAAGCTGTGAAAGTGGCCTTTCCGGCAAATTATCAGTTGACCCCTCCAAACTCTTATTGCCTCCTCTAGAGCCGAAAAACCGATAGCGTTTCAAAAATAAATGCGCACCTCACTGCTTCGCACGCTTATAACTCGTAAACCGAAATAGTCAGATACAAAATTCTGCCACTAACAGATAGCTGTGGAAGTAACCTTTCCGGCAAATTATCAGTTGACCCCTCCAAACTCTTATTGCCTCCTCTAGAGCCGAAAAACCGATAGCGTTTCAAAATTAATTGCGCAACTCACTGCTTTGTACTTTTATAACTCGTAAACGGGAAACGTCAGATAAAAAATTCTGCCCATGACAGATAGAGCTGTGGAAGAGACCTTTTCGGCAATTTAGGCAAATTACCACTCGATCCCGCCAAACGCTTGTTGCGCCCTCTAGAGCCAAAAAACCGATAGCGTTTCAAAAATAAATGCGCAACTCAATGCTTTGCACGCTTATAACTCCTAAGCCGAAAACGTCAGATAAAAAATGCTAGCAGTGACAGAAAGCTGTGTAAGTGGCCTTTCCGGCAATTTACCACTCAAACCGATAGCGTTTCAAAAATAAATGCGCAACTCACTGCTTCGCACGCTTATAACTCGTAAGCCGGAAACGTCAGATTAAAAATTCTGCCACTGACAGATAGCTGTGGAAGTGGCCTTTAACGAAAATTACCACTCGACCCCGCCAAACGCTTATTGCGCTCTCTAGAGTCGAAAAACCGATAGCGTTTCAAAAAATGCGCAACTCAATGCTTCGCACGCTTATAACTCGTAAACCGAAAATGTCAGGTAAAAAATTTTGGCACTGACGGATAGCTGTGAAAGTGGCCTTTCCGGCAGTTTACCACTCAACCCCCCCAAACACTTTTTGCCTCCTCTAGAGCCGAAAAACCGATAGCGTTTCAAAATTAATTGCGCAACTCACTGCTTTGCACGCTTATAACTCGTAAACCGGAAAAATCAGATAAAAAATTCTGCCACTGACAGATAGCTGTGGAAGTTAGCTTTCTGGCAAATTATCACTCGACCCCACCAAATACTTATTGCGCCCGCCCTCTAGAGCCGAAAAACCGATAGCGTTTCAAAAATAAATGCGCAACTCAGTGCTTCGCATGCATATAACTCGTAAGCCGGAAACGTCTGATAAAAAATTTTGGCACTGACGGATAGCTCTGGAAGTAACCTTTCTGGCAAATTACCACTCGATCCCGCCAAACGCTTGTTGCCTCCTCTAGAGCCGAAAAACCGATAGCGTTTCAAAAATAAATGCGCAACTCAATGCTTCGCACGCTTATAACTCCTAAGCCGAAAACGTCAGATAAAAAATGTTAGCAGTGACAGAAAGCTGTAGAAGTGACTTTTCCGGCAAATTACCACTCAAACCCCCCAAACACTTCTTGCCTCCTCTAGAGCCAAAAAACCGATAGCGTTTCAAAATTAATTGCGCAACTCACTGCTTTGCACGCTTATAACTCGTAAACCGGAAATGTCAGATAATAAATTCTGCCACGGACAGATAGCTGTGGAAGTTAACTTTCCGGCAAATTATCACTCGACCCCACCAAATACTTATTGCGCCCGCCCTCTAGAGCCGAAAAACCGATAGCGTTTCAAAAATAAATGCGCAACTCAGTGCTTCGCATGCTTATAACTCGTAAGCCGGAAACGTCTGATAAAAAATTCTGGCACTGCCAGAAAGCTGTGGAAGTGGCCTTTAACGAAAATTACCACTCGACCCCGCCAAACGCTAATTGCGCCCACTAGAACCGAAAAACCAATAGCGTTTCAAAAATAAATGCGCAATTCACTGCTTTGCACCCTTATAACTCGTAAACCGGAAACGTCAGATAAAAAATTCTGGCACTGACAGATAGCTGTGGAAGTGACCTTTCCGGCAAATTACCACTCGACCCCTCCCAGCTCTAATTGCCTCCTCTAGAGCCGAAAAACCGATAGCATTTCAAAATTAATTGCGCAACTCACTGCTTTGCACTTTTATAACTCGTAAACCGGAAACGTCAGATAAAAAATTCTGCCCATGACAGATAGCTGTGGAAGAGACCTTTTCGGCATTTTCGGCAAATTACCACTCGATCCCGCCAAACGCTTATTGCGCCCTCTAGAGCCGAAAAACCGATAGCGTTTCAAAAATAAATGCGCAACTCACTGCTTCGCACGCTTATAACTCCTAAGCCGAAAACGTCAGATAAAAAATGTTAGCACTGACAGATAGCTGTGGAAGTGACCTTTCTGGCAAATTACCACTCGACCCCGCCAAACGCTTATTGCGCTCTCTAGAGTCGAAAAACCGATAGCGTTTCAAAAAATGCGCAACTCAATGCTTCGCACGCTTATAACTCGTAAGCCGAAAATGTCAGATAAAAAATTTTGGCACTGACGGATAGCTGTGAAAGTGGCCTTTCCGGCAGTTTACCACTCGACCCCCTTAAACACTTTTTGCCTCCTCTAGAGCCGAAAAACCGATAGCGTTTCAAAATTAATTGCGCAACTCACTGCTTTGCACTTTTATAACTCGTAAACCGGAAACGTCAGATAAAAAATTCTGCCCATGACAGATAGCTGTGGAAGAGACCTTTTCGGCATTTTCGGCAAATTACCACTCGATCCCGCCAAACGCTTATTGCACCCTCTAGAGCCGAAAAACCGATAGCGTTTCAAAAATAAATGCGCAACTCACTGCTTCGCACGCTTATAACTCCTAAGCCAAAAACGTCAGATAAAAAATGTTAGCACTGACAGATAGCTGTGGAAGTGACCTTTCTGGCAAATTACCACTCGACCCCGCCAAACGCTTATTGCGCTCTCTAGAGCCAAAAAACCGATAGCGTTTCAAAAAAATGCGCAACTCACTGCTTCGCACGCTTATAACTCGTAAACCGGAAACGTCAGATAAAAAATTCTGCCCATGACAGATAGCTGTGGAAAAGACCTTTTCGGCAATTTCGGCAAATTACCACTCGACCCCGCTAAACGCTTATTGCGCCCTCTAGAGCCGAAAAACCGATAGCGTTTCAAAAATAAATGCGCACCTCACTGCTTCGCACGCTTATAACTCGTAAACCGAAAACGTCAGATACAAAATTCTGCCACTGACAGATAGCTCTGGAAGTTAATTTTCCGGAAAATTACCACTCGACCCCTCCAAACTCTTATTGCCTCCTCTAGAGCCGAAAAACCGATAGCGTTTCAAAATTAATTGCGCAACTCACTGCTTTGCACTTTTATAACTCGTAAACCGGAAACTTCAGATAAAAAATTCTGCCCATGACAGATAGCTGTGGAAGTAAGCTTTCTGGCAAATTATCACTCGACCCCACCAATTACTTATTGCGCCCGCCCTCTAGAGCCGAAAAACCGATAGCGTTTCAAAAATAAATGCGCAACTCAGTGTTTCGCATGCTTATAACTCGTAAGCCGGAAACGTCTGATAAAAAATTCTGGCACTGACAGAAAGCTGTGGAAGTGGCCTTTAACGAAAATTACCACTCGACCCCGCCAAACGCTAATTGCGCCCACTAGAACCGAAAAACCAATAGCGTTTCAAAAATAAATGCGCAATTCACTGCTTTGCACCCTTATAACTCGTAAACCGGAAACGTCAGATAAAAAATTCTGCCCATGACAGATAGCTGTGGAAAAGACCTTTTCGGCAATTTCGGCAAATTACCACTCGACCCCGCCAAACTCTTATTGCCTCCTCTAGAGCCGAAAAACCGATAGCGTTTCAAAATTAATTGCGCAACTCACTGCTTTGCACTTTTATAACTCGTAAACGGGAAATGTCAGATAAAAAATTCTGCCCATGACAGATAGAGCTGTGGAAGTGACCCTTCCGGCAAATTACCACTCGACTCCTCCAAGCTCTAATTGCCTCCTCTAGAGCCGAAAAACCGATAGCATTTCAAAATTAATTGCGCAACTCACTGCTTTGCACTTTTATAACTCGTAAACCGGAAACGTCAGATAAAAAATTCTGCCCATGACAGATAGCTGTAAAAGAGACCTTTTCGGCATTTTCGGCAAATTACCACTCGATCCCGCCAAACGCTTATTGCGCCCTCTAGAGCCGAAAAACCGATAGCGTTGCAAAAATAAATGCGCAACTCACTGCTTCGCACGCTTATAACTCCTAAGCCGAAAACGTCAGATAAAAAATGTTAGCACTGACAGATAGCTGTGGAAGTGACCTTTCTGGCAAATTACCACTCGACCCCGTCAAACGCTTATTGCGCTCTCTAGAGCCAAAAAACCATTAGCGTTTCAAAAAAATGCGCAACTCACTGCTTCGCACGCTTATAACTCGTAAACCGGAAACGTCAAATAAAAAATTTTGCCCATGACAGATAGCTGTGGAAAAGACCTTTTCGGCAATTTCGGCAAATTACCACTCGACCCCGCCAAACGCTTATTGCGCCCTCTAGAGCCGAAAAACCGATAGCGTTTCAAAAATAAATGCGCACCTCACTGCTTCGCACGCTTATAACTCAATTAAACCGAAAACGTCAGATACAAAATTCTGCCACTGACAGATAGCTGTGGAAGTTACCTTTCCGGCAAATTATCACTCGACCCCTCCAAACTCTTATTGCCTCCTCTAGAGCCGAAAAACCGATAGCGTTTCAAAATTAATTGCGCAACTCACTGCTTTGCACTTTTATAACTCGTAAACGGGAAACGTCAGATAAAAAATTCTGCCCATGACAGATAGAGCTGTGGAAGAGACCTTTTCGGCAATTTCGGCAAATTACCACTCGATCCCGCCAAACGCTTGTTGCGCTCTCTAGAGTCGAAAAAACCGATAGCGTTTCAAAAAAATGCGCAACTCAATGCTTCGCACGCTTATAACTCGTAAACCGAAAACGTCAGATAAAAAAGTTGGCACTTACGGATAGCTGTGGAAGTGACCTTTCCGTCAAATTACCACTCAACCCCTCCAAACTCTTATTGCCTCCTCTAGAGCCGAAAAACCGATAGCGTTTCAAAATTAATTGCGCAACTCACTGCTTTGCACTTTTATAACTCGTAAACGGGAAACGTCAGATAAAAAATTCTGCCCATGACAGATAGCTGTGGAAGAGACCTTTTCGGCAATTTCGGCAAATTACCACTCGATCCCGCCAAACGCTTGTTGCGCCCTCTAGAGCCAAAAAACCGATAGCGTTTCAAAAATAAATGCGCAACTCAATGCTTTGCACGCTTATAACTCCTAAGCTGAAAACGTCAGATAAAAAATGTTAGCACTGACAGAAAGCTGTGGAAGTGGCCTTTCCGGCAATTTAGCACTCAAACCGATAGCGTTTCAAAAATAAATGCGCAACTCACTGCTTCGCACGCTTATAACTCGTAAGCCGGAAACGTCAGATAAAAAATTCTGGCACTGACAGAAAGCTGTGGAAGTGGCCTTTAACAAAAATTACCACTCGACCCCGCCAAACGCTTATTGCGCCCACAAGAACCAAAAAACCAATAGCGTTTCAAAAATAAATGCGCAATTCACTGCTTCGCACCCTTATAACTCTTAAAAGGAAACGTCAGATAAAAAATTCTGGCACTGCAAGATAGCCGTGGAAGCGACCTTTTCAACAAATTACCACTCGACCCCGCCAAACGCTTATTGCGCTCTCTAGAGTTGAAAACCGATAGCGTTTCAAAAAAATGCGCAACTCAATGCTTCGCACGCTTATAACTCGTAAACCAAAAACGTCAGATAAAAAAATTTGGCACTGACGGATAGCTGTGGAAGAGACCTTTCCGTCAAATTACCAGTCGACCCCGCTAAACGCTTATTGCGCCATCTAGAGCCGTAAAACCGATAGCGTTTCAAAATTAATTGCGCAAATCACTGCTTTGCACTTTTATAACTCGTAAACGGGAAACGTCAGATAAAAAATTCTGCCCATGACAGATAGAGCTGTGGAAGAGACCTTTTCGGCAATTTAGGCAAATTACCACTCGACCCCGCCAAACGCTTATTGCGCTCTCTAGAGTCGAAAAACCGATAGCGTTTCAAAAAATGCGCAACTCAATGCTTCGCACGCTTATAACTCGTAAACCGAAAATGTCAGATAAAAAATTTTGGCACTGACGGATAGCTGTAGAAGTGGCCTTTCCGGCAATTTACCACTCGACCCCCCCAAACACTTTTTTTTTCCTCTAGAGCCGAAAAACCGATAGCGTTTCAAAATTAATTGCGCAACTCACTGCTTTGCACTTTTATAACTCGTAAACCGGAAACGTCAGATAAAAAATTCTGCCCATGCCAGATAGCTGTGGAAGAGACTTTTTCGGCATTTTCGGCAAATTACCACTCGATCCCGCCAAACGCTTATTGCACCCTCTAGAGCCGAAAAACCGATAGCGTTTCAAAAATAAATGCGCAACTCACTGCTTCGCACGCTTATAACTCCTAAGCCGAAAACGTCAGATAAAAAATGTTAGCACTGACAGATAGCTGTGGAAGTGACCTTTCTGGCAAATTACCACTCGACCCCGCCAAACGCTTATTGCGCTCTCTAGAGCCAAAAAACCGATAGCGTTTCAAAAAAATGCGCAACTCACTGCTTCGCACGCTTATAACTCGTAAACCGGAAACGTCAGATAAAAAATTCTGCCCATGACAGATAGCTGTGGAAAAGACCTTTTCGGCAATTTCGGCAAATTACCACTCGACCCCGCTAAACGCTTATTGCGCCCTCTAGAGCCGAAAAACCGATAGCGTTTCAAAAATAAATGCGCACCTCACTGCTTCGCACGCTTATAACTCGTAAACCGAAAACGTCAGATACAAAATTCTGCCACTGACAGATAGCTCTGGAAGTTACCTTTCCGGCAAATTACCACTCGACCCCTCCAAACTCTTATTGCCTCCTCTAGAGCCGAAAAACCGATAGCGTTTCAAAATTAATTGCGCAACTCACTGCTTTGCACTTTTATAACTCGTAAACCGGAAACTTCAGATAAAAAATTCTGCCCATGACAGATAGCTGTGGAAGTAAGCTTTCTGGCAAATTATCACTCGACCCCACCAATTACTTATTGCGCCCGCCCTCTAGAGCCGAAAAACCGATAGCGTTTCAAAAATAAATGCGCAACTCAGTGTTTCGCATGCTTATAACTCGTAAGCCGGAAACGTCTGATAAAAAATTCTGGCACTGACAGAAAGCTGTGGAAGTGGCCTTTAACGAAAATTACCACTCGACCCCGCCAAACGCTAATTGCGCCCACTAGAACCGAAAAACCAATAGCGTTTCAAAAATAAATGCGCAATTCACTGCTTTGCACCCTTATAACTCGTAAACCGGAAACGTCAGATAAAAAATTCTGCCCATGACAGATAGCTGTGGAAAAGACCTTTTCGGCAATTTCGGCAAATTACCACTCGACCCCGCCAAACTCTTATTGCCTCCTCTAGAGCCGAAAAACCGATAGCGTTTCAAAATTAATTGCGCAACTCACTGCTTTGCACTTTTATAACTCGTAAACGGGAAACGTCAGATAAAAAATTCTGCCCATGACAGATAGAGCTGTGGAAGTGACCCTTCCGGCAAATTACCACTCGACTCCTCCAAGCTCTAATTGCCTCCTCTAGAGCCGAAAAACCGATAGCATTTCAAAATTAATTGCGCAACTCACTGCTTTGCACTTTTATAACTCGTAAACCGGAAACGTCAGATAAAAAATTCTGCCCATGACAGATAGCTGTAAAAGAGACCTTTTCGGCATTTTCGGCAAATTACCACTCGATCCCGCCAAACGCTTATTGCGCCCTCTAGAGCCGAAAAACCGATAGCGTTGCAAAAATAAATGCGCAACTCACTGCTTCGCACGCTTATAACTCGTAAACCAAAAACGTCAGATACAAAATTCTGCCACTAACAGATAGCTGTGGAAGTAACCTTTCCGGCAAATTATCACTCGACCCCTCCAAACTCTTATTGCCTCCTCTAGAGCCGAAAAACCGATAGCGTTTCAAAATTAATTGCGCAACTCACTGCTTTGCACTTTTATAACTCGTAAACGGGAAACGTCAGATAAAAAATTCTGCCCATGACAGATAGAGCTGTGGAAGAGACCTTTTCGGCAATTTCGGCAAATTACCACTCGATCCCGCCAAACGCTTGTTGCGCCCTCTAGAGCCAAAAAACCGATAGCGTTTCATAAATAAATGCGCAACTCAATGCTTTGCACGCTTATAACTCCTAAGCCGAAAACGTCAGATAAAAAATGCTAGCAGTGACAGAAAGCTGTGGAAGTGGCCTTTCCGGCAATTTACCACTCAAACCGATAGCGTTTCAAAAATAAATGCGCAACTCACTGCTTCGCACGCTTATAACTCGTAAGCCGGAAACGTCAGATTAAAAATTCTGCCACTGACAGATAGCTGTGGAAGTGGCCTTTAACGAAAATTACAACAAGAGCCAAAAAACCGATAGCGAATCAAAAATAAATGCGCAACTCAATGCTTTGCACGCTTATAACTCCTAAGCCGAAAACGTCAGATAAAAAATGTTAGCACTGACAGAAAGCTGTGAAAGTGGCCTTTCCGGCAAATTATCAGTTGACCCCTCCAAACTCTTATTGCCTCCTCTAGAGCCGAAAAACCGATAGCGTTTCAAAAATAAATGCGCACCTCACTGCTTCGCACGCTTATAACTCGTAAACCGAAATAGTCAGATACAAAATTCTGCCACTAACAGATAGCTGTGGAAGTAACCTTTCCGGCAAATTATCAGTTGACCCCTCCAAACTCTTATTGCCTCCTCTAGAGCCGAAAAACCGATAGCGTTTCAAAATTAATTGCGCAACTCACTGCTTTGTACTTTTATAACTCGTAAACGGGAAACGTCAGATAAAAAATTCTGCCCATGACAGATAGAGCTGTGGAAGAGACCTTTTCGGCAATTTAGGCAAATTACCACTCGATCCCGCCAAACGCTTGTTGCGCCCTCTAGAGCCAAAAAACCGATAGCGTTTCAAAAATAAATGCGCAACTCAATGCTTTGCACGCTTATAACTCCTAAGCCGAAAACGTCAGATAAAAAATGCTAGCAGTGACAGAAAGCTGTGTAAGTGGCCTTTCCGGCAATTTACCACTCAAACCGATAGCGTTTCAAAAATAAATGCGCAACTCACTGCTTCGCACGCTTATAACTCGTAAGCCGGAAACGTCAGATTAAAAATTCTGCCACTGACAGATAGCTGTGGAAGTGGCCTTTAACGAAAATTACCACTCGACCCCGCCAAACGCTTATTGCGCTCTCTAGAGTCGAAAAACCGATAGCGTTTCAAAAAATGCGCAACTCAATGCTTCGCACGCTTATAACTCGTAAACCGAAAATGTCAGGTAAAAAATTTTGGCACTGACGGATAGCTGTGAAAGTGGCCTTTCCGGCAGTTTACCACTCAACCCCCCCAAACACTTTTTGCCTCCTCTAGAGCCGAAAAACCGATAGCGTTTCAAAATTAATTGCGCAACTCACTGCTTTGCACGCTTATAACTCGTAAACCGGAAAAATCAGATAAAAAATTCTGCCACTGACAGATAGCTGTGGAAGTTAGCTTTCTGGCAAATTATCACTCGACCCCACCAAATACTTATTGCGCCCGCCCTCTAGAGCCGAAAAACCGATAGCGTTTCAAAAATAAATGCGCAACTCAGTGCTTCGCATGCATATAACTCGTAAGCCGGAAACGTCTGATAAAAAATTTTGGCACTGACGGATAGCTCTGGAAGTAACCTTTCTGGCAAATTACCACTCGACCCCGCCAAACGCTTATTGCGCCCTCTAGAGCCGAAAAACCGATAGCAGTTCAAAAATAAATGCGCAACTCAATGCTTCGCACGCTTATAACTCCTAAGCCGAAAACGTCAGATAAAAAATGTTAGCAGTGACAGAAAGCTGTGTAAGTGGCCTTTCCGGCAATTTACCACTCAAACCGATAGCGTTTCAAAAATAAATGCGCAACTCACTGCTTCGCACGCTTATAACTCGTAAGCCGGAAACGTCAGATTAAAAGTTCTGCCACTGACAGATAGCTGTGGAAGTGGCCTTTAACGAAAATTACCACTCGACCCCGCCAAACGCTTATTGCGCCCTCTAGAGCCGAAAACCCGATAGCGTTTCAAAAATAAATGCGCAACTCACTGCTTCGCACGCTTATAACTCCTAAGCTGAAAACGTCAGATAAAAAATGTTAGCACTGACAGATAGCTGTGGAAGTGACCTTTCTGGCAAATTACCACTCGACCCCGCCAAACGCTTATTGCGCTCTCTAGAGTCGAAAAACCGATAGCGTTTCAAAAAATGCGCAACTCAATGCTTCGCACGCTTATAACTCGTAAGCCGAAAATGTCAGATAAAAAATTTTGGCACTGACGGATAGCTGTGAAAGTGGCCTTTCCGGCAGTTTACCACTCGACCCCCTTAAACACTTTTTGCCTCCTCTAGAGCCGAAAAACCGATAGCGTTTCAAAATTAATTGCGCAACTCACTGCTTTGCACTTTTATAACTCGTAAACCGGAAACGTCAGATAAAAAATTCTGCCCATGACAGATAGCTGTGGAAGAGACCTTTTCGGCATTTTCGGCAAATTACCACTCGATCCCGCCAAACGCTTATTGCACCCTCTAGAGCCGAAAAACCGATAGCGTTTCAAAAATAAATGCGCAACTCACTGCTTCGCACGCTTATAACTCCTAAGCCAAAAACGTCAGATAAAAAATGTTAGCACTGACAGATAGCTGTGGAAGTGACCTTTCTGGCAAATTACCACTCGACCCCGCCAAACGCTTATTGCGCTCTCTAGAGCCAAAAAACCGATAGCGTTTCAAAAAAATGCGCAACTCACTGCTTCGCACGCTTATAACTCGTAAACCGGAAACGTCAGATAAAAAATTCTGCCCATGACAGATAGCTGTGGAAAAGACCTTTTCGGCAATTTCGGCAAATTACCACTCGACCCCGCTAAACGCTTATTGCGCCCTCTAGAGCCGAAAAACCGATAGCGTTTCAAAAATAAATGCGCACCTCACTGCTTCGCACGCTTATAACTCGTAAACCGAAAACGTCAGATACAAAATTCTGCCACTGACAGATAGCTCTGGAAGTTAATTTTCCGGAAAATTACCACTCGACCCCTCCAAACTCTTATTGCCTCCTCTAGAGCCGAAAAACCGATAGCGTTTCAAAATTAATTGCGCAACTCACTGCTTTGCACTTTTATAACTCGTAAACCGGAAACTTCAGATAAAAAATTCTGCCCATGACAGATAGCTGTGGAAGTAAGCTTTCTGGCAAATTATCACTCGACCCCACCAATTACTTATTGCGCCCGCCCTCTAGAGCCGAAAAACCGATAGCGTTTCAAAAATAAATGCGCAACTCAGTGTTTCGCATGCTTATAACTCGTAAGCCGGAAACGTCTGATAAAAAATTCTGGCACTGACAGAAAGCTGTGGAAGTGGCCTTTAACGAAAATTACCACTCGACCCCGCCAAACGCTAATTGCGCCCACTAGAACCGAAAAACCAATAGCGTTTCAAAAATAAATGCGCAATTCACTGCTTTGCACCCTTATAACTCGTAAACCGGAAACGTCAGATAAAAAATTCTGCCCATGACAGATAGCTGTGGAAAAGACCTTTTCGGCAATTTCGGCAAATTACCACTCGACCCCGCCAAACTCTTATTGCCTCCTCTAGAGCCGAAAAACCGATAGCGTTTCAAAATTAATTGCGCAACTCACTGCTTTGCACTTTTATAACTCGTAAACGGGAAATGTCAGATAAAAAATTCTGCCCATGACAGATAGAGCTGTGGAAGTGACCCTTCCGGCAAATTACCACTCGACTCCTCCAAGCTCTAATTGCCTCCTCTAGAGCCGAAAAACCGATAGCATTTCAAAATTAATTGCGCAACTCACTGCTTTGCACTTTTATAACTCGTAAACCGGAAACGTCAGATAAAAAATTCTGCCCATGACAGATAGCTGTAAAAGAGACCTTTTCGGCATTTTCGGCAAATTACCACTCGATCCCGCCAAACGCTTATTGCGCCCTCTAGAGCCGAAAAACCGATAGCGTTGCAAAAATAAATGCGCAACTCACTGCTTCGCACGCTTATAACTCCTAAGCCGAAAACGTCAGATAAAAAACGTTAGCACTGACAGATAGCTGTGGAAGTGACCTTTCTGGCAAATTACCACTCGACCCCGTCAAACGCTTATTGCGCTCTCTAGAGCCAAAAAACCATTAGCGTTTCAAAAAAATGCGCAACTCACTGCTTCGCACGCTTATAACTCGTAAACCGGAAACGTCAAATAAAAAATTTTGCCCATGACAGATAGCTGTGGAAAAGACCTTTTCGGCAATTTCGGCAAATTACCACTCGACCCCGCCAAACGCTTATTGCGCCCTCTAGAGCCGAAAAACCGATAGCGTTTCAAAAATAAATGCGCACCTCACTGCTTCGCACGCTTATAACTCAATTAAACCGAAAACGTCAGATACAAAATTCTGCCACTGACAGATAGCTGTGGAAGTTACCTTTCCGGCAAATTATCACTCGACCCCTCCAAACTCTTATTGCCTCCTCTAGAGCCGAAAAACCGATAGCGTTTCAAAATTAATTGCGCAACTCACTGCTTTGCACTTTTATAACTCGTAAACGGGAAACGTCAGATAAAAAATTCTGCCCATGACAGATAGAGCTGTGGAAGAGACCTTTTCGGCAATTTCGGCAAATTACCACTCGATCCCGCCAAACGCTTGTTGCGCTCTCTAGAGTCGAAAAAACCGATAGCGTTTCAAAAAAATGCGCAACTCAATGCTTCGCACGCTTATAACTCGTAAACCGAAAACGTCAGATAAAAAAGTTGGCACTTACGGATA
Source organism: Platycheirus rosarum (assembly GCA_963971375.1). NCBI lineage: Eukaryota > Metazoa > Arthropoda > Insecta > Diptera > Syrphidae > Platycheirus > Platycheirus rosarum. The sequence continues at coordinate 100,123,184 of OZ020508.1, forward strand.
GCTGTGGAAGTGACCTTTCCGTCAAATTACCACTCAACCCCTCCAAACTCTTATTGCCTCCTCTAGAGCCGAAAAACCGATAGCGTTTCAAAATTAATTGCGCAACTCACTGCTTTGCACTTTTATAACTCGTAAACGGGAAACGTCAGATAAAAAATTCTGCCCATGACAGATAGCTGTGGAAGAGACCTTTTCGGCAATTTCGGCAAATTACCACTCGATCCCGCCAAACGCTTGTTGCGCCCTCTAGAGCCAAAAAACCGATAGCGTTTCAAAAATAAATGCGCAACTCAATGCTTTGCACGCTTATAACTCCTAAGCTGAAAACGTCAGATAAAAAATGTTAGCACTGACAGAAAGCTGTGGAAGTGGCCTTTCCCGCAATTTAGCACTCAAACCGATAGCGTTTCAAAAATAAATGCGCAACTCACTGCTTCGCACGCTTATAACTCGTAAGCCGGAAACGTCAGATAAAAAATTCTGGCACTGACAGAAAGCTGTGGAAGTGGCCTTTAACAAAAATTACCACTCGACCCCGCCAAACGCTTATTGCGCCCACAAGAACCAAAAAACCAATAGCGTTTCAAAAATAAATGCGCAATTCACTGCTTCGCACCCTTATAACTCTTAAAAGGAAACGTCAGATAAAAAATTCTGGCACTGACAGATAGCCGTGGAAGCGACCTTTTCAACAAATTACCACTCGACCCCGCCAAACGCTTATTGCGCTCTCTAGAGTTGAAAACCGATAGCGTTTCAAAAAAATGCGCAACTCAATGCTTCGCACGCTTATAACTCGTAAACCAAAAACGTCAGATAAAAAAATTTGGCACTGACGGATAGCTGTGGAAGAGACCTTTCCGTCAAATTACCAGTCGACCCCGCTAAACGCTTATTGCGCCATCTAGAGCCGTAAAACCGATAGCGTTTCAAAATTAATTGCGCAAATCACTGCTTTGCACTTTTATAACTCGTAAACGGGAAACGTCAGATAAAAAATTCTGCCCATGACAGATAGAGCTGTGGAAGAGACCTTTTCGGCAATTTAGGCAAATTACCACTCGACCCCGCCAAACGCTTATTGCGCTCTCTAGAGTCGAAAAACCGATAGCGTTTCAAAAAATGCGCAACTCAATGCTTCGCACGCTTATAACTCGTAAACCGAAAATGTCAGATAAAAAATTTTGGCACTGACGGATAGCTGTAGAAGTGACCTTTCCGGCAATTTACCACTCGACCCCCCCAAACACTTTTTTTTTCCTCTAGAGCCGAAAAACCGATAGCGTTTCAAAATTAATTGCGCAACTCACTGCTTTGCACTTTTATAACTCGTAAACGGGAAACGTCAGATAAAAAATTCTGCCCATGACAGATAGCTGTGGAAGAGACCTTTTCGGCAATTTCGGCAAATTACCACTCGATCCCGCCAAACGCTTGTTGCGCCCTCTAGAGCCAAAAAACCGATAGCGTTTCAAAAATAAATGCGCAACTCAATGCTTTGCACGCTTATAACTCCTAAGCCGAAAACGTCAGATAAAAAAATGTTAGCACTGACAGAAAGCTGTGGAAGTGGCCTTTCCGGCAATTTACCACTCAAACCGATAGCGTTTCAAAAATAAATGCGCAACTCACTGCTTCGCTCGCTTATAACTCCTAAGCCGAAAACGTCAGATAAAAAATGTTAGCACTGACAGATAGCTGTGGAAGTGACCTTTCTGGCAAATTACCACTCGACCCCGCCAAACGCTTATTGCGCTCTCTAGAGCCAAAAAACCGATAGCGTTTCAAAAAAATGCGCAACTCACTGCTTCGCACGCTTATAACTCGTAAACCGGAAACGTCAGATACAAAATTCTGCCCATGACAGATAGCTGTGGAAAAGACCTTTTCGGCAATTTCGGCAAATTATCACTCGACCCCTCCAAACTCTTATTGCCTCCTCTAGAGCCGAAAAACCGATAGCGTTTCAAAATTAATTGCGCAACTCACTGCTTTGCACTTTTATAACTCGTAAACGGGAAACGTCAGATAAAAAATTCTGCCCATGACAGATAGAGCTGTGGAAGAGACTTTTTCGGCAATTTCGGCAAATTACCACTCGATCCCGCCAAACGCTTATAGCGCCCTCTAGAGCCAAAAAACCGATAGCGTTTCAAAAATAAATGCGCAACTCAATGCTTTGCACGCTTATAACTCCTAAGCCGAAAACGTCAGATAAAAAATGCTAGCAGTGACAGAAAGCTGTGTAAGTGGCCTTTCCGGCAATTTACCACTCAAACCGATAGCGTTTCAAAAATAAATGCGCAACTCACTGCTTCGCACGCTTATAACTCGTAAGCCGGAAACGTCAGATTAAAAATTCTGCCACTGACAGATAGCTGTGGAAGTGGCCTTTAACGAAAATTACCACTCGACCCCGCCAAACGCTTATTGCGCCCACAAGAACCGAAAAACCAATAGCGTTTCAAAAATAAATGCGCAATTCACTGCTTCGCACCCTTATAACTCGTAAACCGGAAACGTCAGATAAAAAATGCTGGCACTGACAGATAGCTGTGGAAGCGACCTTTTCGGCAAATTACCACTCGACCCCGCCAAACGCTTATTGCGCTCTCTAGAGTCGAAAAAACCGATAGCGTTTCAAAAAAATGCGCAACTCAATGCTTCGCACGCTTATAACTCGTAAACCGAAAACGTCAGATAAAAAACTTGGCACTGACGGATAGCTGTGGAAGTGACCTTTCCGTCGAATTACCAGTCGACCCCGCTTAACGCTTATTGCGCCATCTAGAGCCGTAAAACCGATAGCGTTTCAAAATTAATTGCGCAACTCACTGCTTTGCACTTTTATAACTCGTAAACCGGAAACGTCAGATAAAAAATTCTGCCCATGACAGATAGCTGTGGAAGAGACCTTTTCGACAATTTCGGCAAATTACCACTCGACCCCGCCAAACGCTTATTGCGCTCTCTAGAGTCGAAAAACCGATAGCGTTTCAAAAAATGCGCAACTCAATGCTTCGCACGCTTATAACTCGTAAACCGAAAATGTCAGATAAAAAATTTTGGCACTGACGGATAGCTGTAGAAGTGACCTTTCCGTCAAATCACCACTCAACCCCTCCAAACTCTTATTGCCTCCTCTAGAGCCGAAAAACCGATAGCGTTTCAAAATTAATTGCGCAACTCACTGCTTTGCACTTTTATAACTCGTAAACCGGAAACGTCAGATAAAAAATTCTGCCCATGACAGATAGCTGTGGAAGAGACCTTTTCGACAATTTCGGCAAATTACCACTCGATCCCGCCAAACGCTTATTGCGCTCTCTAGAGTCGAAAAACCGATAGCGTTTCAAAAAATGCGCAACTCAATGCTTCGCATGCTTATAACTCGTAAACCTGAAACGTCAGATAAAAAATCTGCCACTGACAGATAGCTGTGGAATTATCACTCGATCCCGCCAAACGCTTGTTGCGCCCTCTAGAGCCAAAAAACCGATAGCGAATCAAAAATAAATGCGCAACTCAATGCTTTGCACGCTTATAACTCCTAAGCCGAAAACGTCAGATAAAAAATGTTAGCACTGACAAAAAGCTGTGAAAGTGGCCTTTCCGGCAGTTTACCACTCGACCCCCCCAAACACTTTTTTTTTCCTCTAGAGCCGAAAAACCGATAGCGTTTCAAAATTAATTGCGCAACTCACTGCTTTGCACTTTTATAACTCGTAAACGGGAAACGTCAGATAAAAAATTCTGCCCATGACAGATAGCTGTGGAAGAGACCTTTTCGGCAATTTCGGCAAATTACCACTCGATCCCGCCAAACGCTTGTTGCGCCCTCTAGAGCCAAAAAACCGATAGCGTTTCAAAAATAAATGCGCAACTCAATGCTTTGCACGCTTATAACTCCTAAGCCGAAAACGTCAGATAAAAAATGTTAGCACTGACAGAAAGCTGTGGAAGTGGCCTTTCCGGCAATTTACCACTCAAACCGATAGCGTTTCAAAAATAAATGCGCAACTCACTGCTTCGCTCGCTTATAACTCCTAAGCCGAAAACGTCAGATAAAAAATGTTAGCACTGACAGATAGCTGTGGAAGTGACCTTTCTGGCAAATTACCACTCGACCCCGCCAAACGCTTATTGCGCTCTCTAGAGCCAAAAAACCGATAGCGTTTCAAAAAAATGCGCAACTCACTGCTTCGCACGCTTATAACTCGTAAACCGGAAACGTCAGATACAAAATTCTGCCCATGACAGATAGCTGTGGAAAAGACCTTTTCGGCAATTTCGGCAAATTATCACTCGACCCCTCCAAACTCTTATTGCCTCCTCTAGAGCCGAAAAACCGATAGCGTTTCAAAATTAATTGCGCAACTCACTGCTTTGCACTTTTATAACTCGTAAACGGGAAACGTCAGATAAAAAATTCTGCCTATGACAGATAGAGCTGTGGAAGAGACTTTTTCGGCAATTTCGGCAAATTACCACTCGATCCCGCCAAACGCTTGTTGCGCCCTCTAGAGCCAAAAAACCGATAGCGTTTCAAAAATAAATGCGCAACTCAATGCTTTGCACGCTTATAACTCCTAAGCCGAAAACGTCAGATAAAAAATGCTAGCAGTGACAGAAAGCTGTGTAAGTGGCCTTTCCGGCAATTTACCACTCAAACCGATAGCGTTTCAAAAATAAATGCGCAACTCACTGCTTCGCACGCTTATAACTCGTAAGCCGGAAACGTCAGATTAAAAATTCTGCCACTGACAGATAGCTGTGGAAGTGGCCTTTAACGAAAATTACCACTCGACCCCGCCAAACGCTTATTGCGCCCACAAGAACCGAAAAACCAATAGCGTTTCAAAAATAAATGCGCAATTCACTGCTTCGCACCCTTATAACTCGTAAACCGGAAACGTCAGATAAAAAATGCTGGCACTGACAGATAGCTGTGGAAGCGACCTTTTCGGCAAATTACCACTCGACCTCGCCAAACGCTTATTGCGCTCTCTAGAGTCGAAAAAACCGATAGCGTTTCAAAAAAATGCGCAACTCAATGCTTCGCACGCTTATAACTCGTAAACCGAAAACGTCAGATAAAAAACTTGGCACTGACGGATAGCTGTGGAAGTGACCTTTCCGTCGAATTACCAGTCGACCCCGCTAAACGCTTATTGCGCCATCTAGAGCCGTAAAACCGATAGCGTTTCAAAATTAATTGCGCAACTCACTGCTTTGCACTTTTATAACTCGTAAACCGGAAACGTCAGATAAAAAATTCTGCCCATGACAGATAGCTGTGGAAGAGACCTTTTCGACAATTTCGGCAAATTACCACTCGACCCCGCCAAACGCTTATTGCGCTCTCTAGAGTCGAAAAACCGATAGCGTTTCAAAAAATGCGCAACTCAATGCTTCGCACGCTTATAACTCGTAAACCAAAAATGTCAGATAAAAAATTTTGGCACTGACGGATAGCTGTAGAAGTGACCTTTCCGTCAAATTACCACTCAACCCCTCCAAACTCTTATTGCCTCCTCTAGAGCCGAAAAACCGATAGCGTTTCAAAATTAATTGCGCAACTCACTGCTTTGCACTTTTATAACTCGTAAACGGGAAACGTCAGATAAAAAATTCTGCCCATGACAGATAGAGCTGTGGAAGAGACCTTTTCGGCAATTTCGGCAAATTACCACTCGACCCCGCCAAACGCTTATTGCGCCCACAAGAACCGAAAAACCAATAGCGTTTCAAAAATAAATGCGCAATTCACTGCTTCGCACCCTTATAACTCGTAAACCGGAAACGTCAGATAAAAAATGCTGGCACTGACAGATAGCTGTGGAAGCGACCTTTTCGGCAAATTACCACTCGACCCCGCCAAACGCTTATTGCGCTCTCTAGAGTCGAAAAAACCGATAGCGTTTCAAAAAAATGCGCAACTCAATGCTTCGCACGCTTATAACTCGTAAACCGAAAACGTCAGATAAAAAACTTGGCATTGACGGATAGCTGTGGAAGTGACCTTTCCGTCGAATTACCAGTCGACCCCGCTAAACGCTTATTGCGCCATCTAGAGCCGTAAAACCGATAGCGTTTCAAAATTAATTGCGCAACTCACTGATTTGCACTTTTATAACTCGTAAACCGGAAACGTCAGATAAAAAATTCTGCCTATGACAGATAGCTGTGGAAGAGACCTTTTCGACAATTTCGGCAAATTACCACTCGACCGCGCCAAACGCTTATTGCGCTCTCTAAAGTCGAAAAACCGATAGCGTTTCAAAAAATGCGCAACTCAATGCTTCGCACGCTTATAACTCGTAAACCGAAAATGTCAGATAAAAAATTTTGGCTCTGACGGATAGCTGTAGAAGTGACCTTTCCGTCAAATTACCACTCAACCCCTCCAAACTCTTATTGCCTCCTCTAGAGCCGAAAAACCGATAGCGTTTCAAAATTAATTGCGCAACTCACTGCTTTGCACTTTTATAACTCGTAAACGGGAAACGTCAGATAAAAAATTCTGCCCATGACAGATAGCTGTGGAAGTTACCTTTCAGGCAATTTCGGCAAATTACCACTCGACCCCGCCAAACTCTTATTGCCTCCTCTAGAGCCGAAAAACCGATAGCGTTTCAAAAAATGCGCAACTCAATGCTTCGCATGCTTATAACTCGTAAACCTGAAACGTCAGATAAAAAATTCTGCCACTGACAGATAGCTGTGGAAAAGACCTTTTCGGCAATTTCGGCAAATTACCACTCGACCCCGCCAAACGCTTATTGCGCCCTCTAGAGCCGAAAAACCGATAGCGTTTCAAAAATAAATGCGCACCTCACTGCTTCGCACGCTTATAACTCAATTAAACCGAAAACGTCAGATACAAAATTCTGCCACTGACAGATAGCTGTGGAAGTTACCTTTCCGGCAAATTATCACTCGACCCCTCCAAACTCTTATTGCCTCCTCTAGAGCCGAAAAACCGATAGCGTTTCAAAATTAATTGCGCAACTTACTGCTTTGCACTTTTATAACTCGTAAACGGGAAACGTCAGATAAAAAATTCTGCCCATGACAGATAGAGCTGTGAAAGAGACCTTTTCGGCAATTTCGGCAAATTACCACTCGATCCCGCCAAACGCTTGTTGCGCTCTCTAGAGTCGAAAAAACCGATAGCGTTTCAAAAAAATGCGCAACTCAATGCTTCGCACGCTTATAACTCGTAAACCGAAAACGTCAGATAAAAAAGTTGGCACTTACGGATAGCTGTGGAAGTGACCTTTCCGTCAAATTACCACTCAACCCCTCCAAACTCTTATTGCCTCCTCTAGAGCCGAAAAACCGATAGCGTTTCAAAATTAATTGCGCAACTCACTGCTTTGCACTTTTATAACTCGTAAACGGGAAACGTCAGATAAAAAATTCTGCCCATGACAGATAGCTGTGGAAGAGACCTTTTCGGCAATTTCGGCAAATTACCACTCGATCCCGCCAAACGCTTGTTGCGCCCTCTAGAGCCAAAAAACCGATAGCGTTTCAAAAATAAATGCGCAACTCAATGCTTTGCACGCTTATAACTCCTAAGCCGAAAACGTCAGATAAAAAATTTTAGCACTGACAGAAAGCTGTGGAAGTGGCCTTTCCGGCAATTTAGCACTCAAACCGATAGCGTTTCAAAAATAAATGCGCAACTCACTGCTTCGCACGCTTATAACTCGTAAGCCGGAAACGTCAGATAAAAAATTCTGGCACTGACAGAAAGCTGTGGAAGTGGCCTTTAACAAAAATTACCACTCGACCCCGCCAAACGCTTATTGCGCCCACAAGAACCAAAAAACCAATAGCGTTTCAAAAATAAATGCGCAATTCACTGCTTCGCACCCTTATAACTCGTAAACCGGAAACGTCAGATAAAAAATTCTGGCACTGACAGATAGCCGTGGAAGCGACCTTTTCAACAAATTACCACTCGACCCCGCCAAACGCTTATTGCGCTCTCTAGAGTCGAAAACCGATATCGTTTCAAAAAAATGCGCAACTCAATGCTTCGCACGCTTATAACTCGTAAACCAAAAACGTCAGATAAAAAAATTTGGCACTGACGGATAGCTGTGGAAGTGACCTTTCCGTCAAATTACCACTCAACCCCTTCAAACTCTTATTGCCTCCTCTAGAGCCGAAAAACCGATAGCGTTTCAAAATTAATTGCGCAACTCACTGCTTTGCACTTTTATAACTCGTAAACGGGAAACGTCAGATAAAAAATTCTGCCCATGACAGATAGAGCTGTGGAAGAGACCTTTTCGGCAATTTCGGCAAATTACCACTCGACCCCGCCAAACGCTTATTGCGCCCACAAGAACCGAAAAACCAATAGCGTTTCAAAAATAAATGCGCAATTCACTGCTTCGCACCCTTATAACTCGTAAACCGGAAACGTCAGATAAAAAATGCTGGCACTGACAGATAGCTGTGGAAGCGACCTTTTCGGCAAATTACCACTCGACCCCGCCAAACGCTTATTGCGCTCTCTAGAGTCGAAAAAACCGATAGCGTTTCAAAAAAATGCGCAACTCAATGCTTCGCACGCTTATAACTCGTAAACCGAAAACGTCAGATAAAAAACTTGGCATTGACGGATAGCTGTGGAAGTGACCTTTCCGTCGAATTACCAGTCGACCCCGCTAAACGCTTATTGCGCCATCTAGAGCCGTAAAACCGATAGCGTTTCAAAATTAATTGCGCAACTCACTGCTTTGCACTTTTATAACTCGTAAACCGGAAACGTCAGATAAAAAATTCTGCCCATGACAGATAGCTGTGGAAGAGACCTTTTCGACAATTTCGGCAAATTACCACTCGACCCCGCCAAACGCTTATTGCGCTCTCTAGAGTCGAAAAACCGATAGCGTTTCAAAAAATGCGCAACTCAATGCTTCGCACGCTTATAACTCGTAAACCGAAAATGTCAGATGAAAAAATTTGGCACCGACGGATAGCTGTGGAAGTGACCTTTCCGTCAAATTACCACTCAACCCCTTCAAACTCTTATTGCCTCCTCTAGAGCCGAAAAACCGATAGCGTTTCAAAATTAATTGCGCAACTCACTGCTTTGCACTTTTATAACTCGTAAACCGGAAACGCCAGATAAAAAATTCTGCCCATGACAGATAGCTGTGAAAGAGACCTTTTCGGCAATTTCGGCAAATTACCACTTGATCCCGCCAAACGCTTATTGCGCTCTCTAGAGTCGAAAAACCGATAGCGTTTCAAAAAATGCGCAACTCAATGCTTCGCATGCTTATAACTCGTAAACCTGAAACGTCAGATAAAAAATCTGCCACTGACAGATAGCTGTGGAATTATCACTCGATCATGCCAAACGCTTGTTGCGCCCTCTAGAGCCAAAAAACCGATAGCGAATCAAAAATAAATGCGCAACTCAATGCTTTGCACGCTTATAACTCCTAAGCCGAAAACGTCAGATAAAAAATGTTAGCACTGACAAAAAGCTGTGAAAGTGGCCTTTCCGGCAGTTTACCACTCGACCCCCCCAAACACTTTTTTCCTCCTCTAGAGCCGAAAAACCGATAGCGTTTCAAAATTAATTGCGCAACTCACTGCTTTGCACTTTTATAACTCGTAAACGGGAAACGTCAGATAAAAAATTCTGCCCATGACAGATAGCTGTGGAAGAGACCTTTTCGGCAATTTCGGCAAATTACCACTCGATCCCGCCAAACGCTTGTTGCGCCCTCTAGAGCCAAAAAACCGATAGCGTTTCAAAAATAAATGCGCAACTCAATGCTTTGCACGCTTATAACTCCTAAGCCGAAAACGTCAGATAAAAAATGTTAGCACTGACAGAAAGCTGTAGAAGTGGCCTTTCCGGCAATTTACCACTCAAACCGATAGCGTTTCAAAAATAAATGCGCAACTCACTGCTTCGCTCGCTTATAACTCCTAAGCCAAAAACGTCAGATAAAAAATGTTAGCACTGACAGATAGCTGTGGAAGTGACCTTTCTGGCAAATTACCACTCGACCCCGCCAAACGCTTATTGCGCTCTCTAGAGCCAAAAAACCGATAGCGTTTCAAAAAAATGCGCAACTCACTGCTTCGCACGCTTATAACTCGTAAACCGGAAACGTCAGATACAAAATTCTGCCCATGACAGATAGCTGTGGAAAAGACCTTTTCGGCAATTTCGGCAAATTATCACTCGACCCCTCCAAACTCTTATTGCCTCCTCTAGAGCCGAAAAACCGATAGCGTTTCAAAATTAATTGCGCAACTCACTGCTTTGCACTTTTATAACTCGTAAACGGGAAACGTCAGATAAAAAATTCTGCCCATGACAGATAGAGCTGTGGAAGAGACTTTTTCGGCAATTTCGGCAAATTACCACTCGATCCCGCCAAACGCTTGTTGCGCCCTCTAGAGTCGAAAAAACCGATAGCGTTTCAAAAAAATGCGCAACTCAATGCTTCGCACGCTTATAACTCGTAAACCGAAAACGTCAGATAAAAAACTTGGCACTGACGGATAGCTGTGGAAGTGACCTTTCCGTCGACTTACCAGTCGACCCCGCTAAACGCTTATTGCGCCATCTAGAGCCGTAAAACCGATAGCGTTTCAAAATTAATTGCGCAACTCACTGCTTTGCACTTTTATAACTCGTAAACCGGAAACGTCAGATAAAAAATTCTGCCCATGACAGATAGCTGTGGAAGAGACCTTTTCGACAATTTCGGCAAATTACCACTCGACCCCGCCAAACGCTTATTGCGCTCTCTAGAGTCGAAAAACCGATAGCGTTTCAAAAAATGCGCAACTCAATGCTTCGCACGCTTATAACTCGTAAACCAAAAATGTCAGATAAAAAATTTTGGCACTGACGGATAGCTGTAGAAGTGACCTTTCCGTCAAATTACCACTCAACCCCTTCAAACTCTTATTGCCTCCTCTAGAGCCGAAAAACCGATAGCGTTTCAAAATTAATTGCGCAACTCACTGCTTTGCACTTTTATAACTCGTAAACGGGAAACGTCAGATAAAAAATTCTGCCCATGACAGATAGAGCTGTGGAAGAGACCTTTTCGGCAATTTCGGCAAATTACCACTCGACCCCGCCAAACGCTTATTGCGCCCACAAGAACCGAAAAACCAATAGCGTTTCAAAAATAAATGCGCAATTCACTGCTTCGCACCCTTATAACTCGTAAACCGGAAACGTCAGATAAAAAATGCTGGCACTGACAGATAGCTGTGGAAGCGACCTTTTCGGCAAAATACCACTCGACCCCGCCAAACGCTTATTGCGCTCTCTAGAGTCGAAAAAACCGATAGCGTTTCAAAAAAATGCGCAACTCAATGCTTCGCACGCTTATAACTCGTAAACCGAAAACGTCAGATAAAAAACTTGGCATTGACGGATAGCTGTGGAAGTGACCTTTCCGTCGAATTACCAGTCGACCCCGCTAAACGCTTATTGCGCCATCTAGAGCCGTAAAACCGATAGCGTTTCAAAATTAATTGCGCAACTCACTGCTTTGCACTTTTATAACTCGTAAACCGGAAACGTCAGATAAAAAATTCTGCCCATGACAGATAGCTGTGGAAGAGACCTTTTCGACAATTTCGGCAAATTACCACTCGACCGCGCCAAACGCTTATTGCGCTCTCTAGAGTCGAAAAACCGATAGCGTTTCAAAAAATGCGCAACTCAATGCTTCGCACGCTTATAACTCGTAAACCGAAAACGTCAGATAAAAAACTTGGCACTGACGGATAGCTGTGGAAGTGACCTTTCCGTCGACTTACCAGTCGACCCCGCTAAACGCTTATTGCGCCATCTAGAGCCGTAAAACCGATAGCGTTTCAAAATTAATTGCGCAACTCACTGCTTTGCACTTTTATAACTCGTAAACCGGAAACGTCAGATAAAAAATTCTGCCCATGACAGATAGCTGTGGAAGAGACCTTTTCGACAATTTCGGCAAATTACCACTCGACCCCGCCAAACGCTTATTGCGCTCTCTAGAGTCGAAAAACCGATAGCGTTTCAAAAAATGCGCAACTCAATGCTTCGCACGCTTATAACTCGTAAACCAAAAATGTCAGATAAAAAATTTTGGCACTGACGGATAGCTGTAGAAGTGACCTTTCCGTCAAATTACCACTCAACCCCTTCAAACTCTTATTGCCTCCTCTAGAGCCGAAAAACCGATAGCGTTTCAAAATTAATTGCGCAACTCACTGCTTTGCACTTTTATAACTCGTAAACGGGAAACGTCAGATAAAAAATTCTGCCCATGACAGATAGAGCTGTGGAAGAGACCTTTTCGGCAATTTCGGCAAATTACCACTCGACCCCGCCAAACGCTTATTGCGCCCACAAGAACCGAAAAACCAATAGCGTTTCAAAAATAAATGCGCAATTCACTGCTTCGCACCCTTATAACTCGTAAACCGGAAACGTCAGATAAAAAATGCTGGCACTGACAGATAGCTGTGGAAGCGACCTTTTCGGCAAAATACCACTCGACCCCTCCAAACGCTTATTGCGCTCTCTAGAGTCGAAAAAACCGATAGCGTTTCAAAAAAATGCGCAACTCAATGCTTCGCACGCTTATAACTCGTAAACCGAAAACGTCAGATAAAAAACTTGGCATTGACGGATAGCTGTGGAAGTGACCTTTCCGTCGAATTACCAGTCGACCCCGCTAAACGCTTATTGCGCCATCTAGAGCCGTAAAACCGATAGCGTTTCAAAATTAATTGCGCAACTCACTGCTTTGCACTTTTATAACTCGTAAACCGGAAACGTCAGATAAAAAATTCTGCCCATGACAGATAGCTGTGGAAGAGACCTTTTCGACAATTTCGGCAAATTACCACTCGACCGCGCCAAACGCTTATTGCGCTCTCTAGAGTCGAAAAACCGATAGCGTTTCAAAAAATGCGCAACTCAATGCTTCGCACGCTTATAACTCGTAAACCGAAAATGTCAGATAAAAAATTTTGGCACTGACGGATAGCTGTAGAAGTGACCTTTCCGTCAAATTACCACTCAACCCCTCTAAACTCTTATTGCCTCCTCTAGAGCCGAAAAACCGATAGCGTTTCAAAATTAATTGCGCAACTCACTGCTTTGCACTCTTATAACTCGTAAACGGGAAACGTCAGATAAAAAATTCTGCCCCTGACAGATAGCTGTGGAAGTTACCTTTCCGGCAATTTCGGCAAATTACCACTCGATCCCGCCAAACGCTTATTGCGCTCTCTAGAGTCGAAAAACCGATAGCGTTTCAAAAAATGCGCAACTCAATGCTTTGCATGCTTATAACTCGTAAACCTGAAACGTCAGATAAAAAATTCTGCCACTGACAGATAGCTGTGGAAGTGACCTTTCTGGCAAATTATCACTCGATCCCGCCAAACGCTTGTTGCGCCCTCTAGAGCCAAAAAACCGATAGCGTTTCAAAAATAAATGCGCAACTCAATGCTTTGCACGCTTATAACTCCTAAGCCGAAAACGTCAGATAAAAAATGTTAGCAGTGACAGAAAGCTGTGTAAGTGGCCTTTCCGGCAATTTCGGCAAATTACCACTCGATCCCGCCAAACGCTTATTGCGCTCTCTAGAGTCGAAAAACCGATAGCGTTTCAAAAAATGCGCAACTCAATGCTTCGCACGCTTATAACTCGTAAACCGAAAATGTCAGATAAAAATTTTTGGCACTGACGGATAGCTGTAAAAGTGACCTTTCCGTCAAATTACCACTCAACCCCTCCAAACTCTTATTGCCTCCTCTAGAGCCGAAAAACCGATAGCGTTTCAAAATTAATTGCGCAACTCACTGCTTTGCACTTTTATAACTCGTAAACCGGAAACGTCAGATAAAAAATTCTGCCCATGACAGATAGCTGTGGAAGAGACCTTTTCGGCAATTTCGGCAAATTACCACTCGATCCCGCCAAACGCTTATTGCGCTCTCTAGAGTCGAAAAACCGATAGCGTTTCAAAAAATGCGCAACTCAATGCTTCGCATGCTTATAACTCGTAAACCTGAAACGTCAGATAAAAAATCTGCCACTGACAGATAGCTGTGGAATTATCACTCGATCCCGCCAAACGCTTGTTGCGCCCTCTAGAGCCAAAAAACCGATAGCGAATCAAAAATAAATGCGCAACTCAATGCTTTGCACGCTTATAACTCCTAAGCCGAAAACGTCAGATAAAAAATGTTAGCACTGACAAAAAGCTGTGAAAGTGGCCTTTCCGGCAGTTTACCACTCGACCCCCCCAAACACTTTTTTCCTCCTCTAGAGCCGAAAAACCGATAGCGTTTCAAAATTAATTGCGCAACTCACTGCTTTGCACTTTTATAACTCGTAAACGGGAAACGTCAGATAAAAAATTCTGCCCATGACAGATAGCTGTGGAAGAGACCTTTTCGGCAATTTCGGCAAATTACCACTCGATCCCGCCAAACGCTTGTTGCGCCCTCTAGAGCCAAAAAACCGATAGCGTTTCAAAAATAAATGCGCAACTCAATGCTTTGCACGCTTATAATTCCTAAGCCGAAAACGTCAGATAAAAAATGTTAGCACTGACAGAAAGCTGTGGAAGTGGCCTTTCCGGCAATTTACCACTCAAACCGATAGCGTTTCAAAAATAAATGCGCAACTCACTGCTTCGCTCGCTTATAACTCCTAAGCCGAAAACGTCAGATAAAAAATGTTAGCACTGACAGATAGCTGTGGAAGTGACCTTTCTGGCAAATTACCACTCGACCCCGCCAAACGCTTATTGCGCTCTCTAGAGCCAAAAAACCGAAAGCGTTTCAAAAAAATGCGCAACTCACTGCTTCGCACGCTTATAACTCGTAAACCGGAAACGTCAGATACAAAATTCTGCCCATGACAGATAGCTGTGGAAAAGACCTTTTCGGCAATTTCGGCAAATTATCACTCGACCTCTCCAAACTCTTATTGCCTCCTCTAGAGCCGAAAAACCGATAGCGTTTCAAAATTAATTGCGCAACTCACTGCTTTGCACTTTTATAACTCGTAAACGGGAAACGTCAGATAAAAAATTCTGCCCATGACAGATAGAGCTGTGGAAGAGACTTTTTCGGCAATTTCGGCAAATTACCACTCGATCCCGCCAAACGCTTGTTGCGCCCTCTAGAGCCAAAAAACCGATAGCGTTTCAAAAATAAATGCGCAACTCAATGCTTTGCACGCTTATAACTCCTAAGCCGAAAACGTCAGATAAAAAATGCTAGCAGTGACAGAAAGCTGTGTAAGTGGCCTTTCCGGCAATTTACCACTCAAACCGATAGCGTTTCAAAAATAAATGCGCAACTCACTGCTTCGCACGCTTATAACTCGTAAGCCGGAAACGTCAGATTAAAAATTCTGCCACTGACAGATAGCTGTGGAAATGGCCTTTAACGAAAATTACCACTCGACCCCGCCAAACGCTTATTGCGCCCACAAGAACCGAAAAACCAATAGCGTTTCAAAAATAAATGCGCAATTCACTGCTTCGCACCCTTATAACTCGTAAACCGGAAACGTCAGATAAAAAATGCTGGCACTGACAGATAGCTGTGGAAGCGACCTTTTCGGCAAATTACCACTCGACCCCGCCAAACGCTTATTGCGCTCTCTAGAGTCGAAAAAACCGATAGCGTTTCAAAAAAATGCGCAACTCAATGCTTCGCACGCTTATAACTCGTAAACCGAAAACGTCAGATAAAAAACTTGGCACTGACGGATAGCTGTGGAAGTGACCTTTCCGTCGAATTACCAGTCGACCCCGCCAAACGCTTATTGCGCTCTCTAGAGTCGAAAAACCGATAGCGTTTCAAAAAATGCGCAACTCAATGCTTCGCACGCTTATAACTCGTAAACCAAAAATGTCAGATAAAAAATTTTGGCACTGACGGATAGCTGTAGAAGTGACCTTTCCGTCAAATTACCACTCAACCCCTCCAAACTCTTATTGCCTCCTCTAGAGCCGAAAAACCGATAGCGTTTCAAAATTAATTGCGCAACTCACTGCTTTGCACTTTTATAACTCGTAAACGGGAAACGTCAGATAAAAAATTCTGCCCATGACAGATAGAGCTGTGGAAGAGACCTTTTCGGCAATTTCGGCAAATTACCACTCGACCCCGCCAAACGCTTATTGCGCCCACAAGAACCGAAAAACCAATAGCGTTTCAAAAATAAATGCGCAATTCACTGCTTCGCACCCTTATAACTCGTAAACCGGAAACGTCAGATAAAAAATTCTGGCACTGACAGATAGCCGTGGAAGCGACCTTTTTAACAAATTACCACTCGACCCCGCCAAACGCTTATTGCGCTCTCTAGAGTCGAAAACCGATAGCGTTTCAAAAAAATGCGCAACTCAATGCTTCGCACGCTTATAACTCGTAAACCAAAAACGTCAGATAAAAAAATTTGGCACTGACGGATAGCTGTGGAAGTGACCTTTCCGTCAAATTACCAGTCGACCCCGCTAAACGCTTATTGCGCCATCTAGAGCCGTAAAACCGATAGCGTTTCAAAATTAATTGCGCCACTCACTGCTTTGCACTTTTATAACTCGTAAACCGGAAACGTCAGATAAAAAATTCTGCCCATGACAGATAGCTGTGGAAGAGACCTTTTCGGCAATTTCGGCAAATTACCACTCGACCCCGCCAAACGCTTATAGCGCTCTCTAGAGTCGAAAAACCGATAGCGTTTCAAAAAATGCGCAACTCAATGCTTCGCACGCTTATAACTCGTAAACCGAAAATGTCAGATAAAAAATTTTGGCACTGACGGATAGCTGTAGAAGTGACCTTTCCGTCAAATTACCACTCAACCCCTCCAAACTCTTATTGCCTCCTCTAGAGCCGAAAAACCGATAGCGTTTCAAAATTAATTGCGCAACTCACTGCTTTGTACTTTTATAACTCGTAAACCGGAAACGTCAGATAAAAAATTCTGCCCATGACAGATAGCTGTGGAAGAGACCTTTTCGGCAATTTCGGCAAATTACCACTCGATCCCGCCAAACGCTTATTGCCCTCTCTAGAGTCGAAAAACCGATAGCGTTTCAAAAAATGCGCAACTCAATGCTTCGCATGCTTATAACTCGTAAACCTGAAACGTCAGATAAAAAATCTGCCACTGACAGATAGCTGTGGAATTATCACTCGATCCCGCCAAACGCTTGTTGCGCCCTCTACAGCCAAAAAACCGATAGCGTTTCAAAAATAAATGCGCAACTCAATGCTTTGCACGCTTATAACTCCTAAGCCGAAAACGTCAGATAAAAAATGTTAGCACTGACAGAAAGCTGTGGAAGTGGCCTTTCCGGCAATTTACCACTCAAACCGATAGCGTTTCAAAAATAAATGCGCAACTCACTGCTTCGCTCGCTTATAACTCCTAAGCCGAAAACGTCAGATAAAAAATGTTAGCACTGACAGATAGCTGTGGAAGTGACCTTTTTGGCAAATTACCACTCGACCCCGCCAAACGCTTATTGCGCTCTCTAGAGCCAAAAAACCGATAGCGTTTCAAAAAAATGCGCAACTCACTGCTTCGCACGCTTATAACTCGTAAACCGGAAACGTCAGATACAAAATTCTGCCCATGACAGATAGCTGTGGAAAAGACCTTTTCGGCAATTTCGGCAAATTATCACTCGACCCCTCCAAACTCTTATTGCCTCCTCTAGAGCCGAAAAACCGATAGCGTTTCAAAATTAATTGCGCAACTCACTGCTTTGCACTTTTATAACTCGTAAACGGAAAACGTCAGATAAAAAATTCTGCCCATGACAGATAGAGCTGTGGAAGAGACTTTTTCGGCAATTTCGGCAAATTACCACTCGATCCCGCCAAACGCTTGTTGCGCCCTCTAGAGCCAAAAAACCGATAGCGTTTCAAAAATAAATGCGCAACTCAATGCTTTGCACGCTTATAACTCCTAAGCCGAAAACGTCAGATAAAAAATGCTAGCAGTGACAGAAAGCTGTGTAAGTGGCCTTTCCGGCAATTTACCACTCAAACCGATAGCGTTTCAAAAATAAATGCGCAACTCACTGCTTCGCACGCTTATAACTCGTAAGCCGGAAACGTCAGATTAAAAATTCTGCCACTGACAGATAGCTGTGGAAGTGGCCTTTAACGAATATTACCACTCGTCCCCGCCAAACGCTTATTGCGCCCACAAGAACCGAAAAACCAATAGCGTTTCAAAAATAAATGCGCAATTCACTGCTTCGCACCCTTATAACTCGTAAACCGGAAACGTCAGATAAAAAATGCTGGCACTGACAGATAGCTGTGGAAGCGACCTTTTCGGCAAATTACCACTCGACCCCGCCAAACGCTTATTGCGCTCTCTAGAGTTGAAAAAACCGATAGCGTTTCAAAAAAATGCGCAACTCAATGCTTCGCACGCTTATAACTCGTAAACCGAAAACGTCAGATAAAAAACTTGGCACTGACGGATAGCTGTGGAAGTGACCTTTCCGTCGAATTACCAGTCGACCCCGCTAAACGCTTATTGCGCCATCTAGAGCCGTAAAACCGATAGCGTTTCAAAATTAATTGCGCAACTCACTGCTTTGCACTTTTATAACTCGTAAACCGGAAACGTCAGATAAAAAATTCTGCCCATGACAGATAGCTGTGGAAGAGACCTTTTCGACAATTTCGGCAAATTACCACTCGACCCCGCCAAACGCTTATTGCGCTCTCTAGAGTCGAAAAACCGATAGCGTTTCAAAAAATGCGCAACTCAATGCTTCGCACGCTTATAACTCGTAAACCGAAAATGTCAGATAAAAAATTTTGGCACTGACGGATAGCTGTAGAAGTGACCTTTCCGTCAAATTACCACTCAACCCCTCCAAACTCTTATTGCCTCCTCTAGAGCCGAAAAACCGATAGCGTTTCAAAATTAATTGCGCAACTCACTGCTTTGCACTTTTATAACTCGTAAACGGGAAACGTCAGATAAAAAATTCTGCCCATGACAGATAGCTGTGGAAGTTACCTTTCCGGCAATTTCGGCAAATTACCACTCGATCCCGCCAAACGCTTATTGCGCTCTCTAGAGTCGAAAAACCGATAGCGTTTCAAAAAATGCGCAACTCAATGCTTCGCATGCTTATAACTCGTAAACCTGAAACGTCAGATAAAAAATTCTGCCACTGACAGATAACTGTGGAAGTGACCTTTCTGGCAAATTATCACTCGATCCCGCCAAACGCTTGTTGCGCCCTCTAGAGCCAAAAAACCGATAGCGTTTCAAAAATAAATGCGCAACTCAATGCTTTGCACGCTTATAACTCCTAAGCCGAAAACGTCAGATAAAAAATGTTAGCAGTGACAGAAAGCTGTGTAAGTGGCCTTTCCGGCAATTTACCACTCAAACCGATAGCGTTTCAAAAATAAATGCGCAACTCAGTGCTTCGCATGCTTATAACTCGTAAGCCGGAAACGTCAGATAAAAAAGTCTGGCACTGACAGAAAGCTGTGGAAGTGGCCTTTAACGAAAATTACCACTCGACCCCGCCAAACGCTAATTGCGCCCACTAGAACCGAAAAACCAATAGCGTTTCAAAAATAAATGCGCAATTCACTGCTTTGCACCCTTATAACTCGTAAACCGGAAACGTCAGATAAAAAATTCTGGCACTGACAGATAGCTGTGGAAGTGACCTTTCCGGCAAATTACCACTCGACCCCTCCAAACGCTTATTGCGCTCTCTAGAGTCGAAAAAACCGATAGCGTTTCAAAAAAATGCGCAACTCAATGCTTCGCACGCTTATAACTCGTAAACCGAAAACGTCAGATAAAAAAGTTGGCACTTACGGATAGCTGTGGAAGTGACCTTTCCGTCAAATTACCACTCAACCTCTCCAAACTCTTATTGCCTCCTCTAGAGCCGAAAAACCGATAGCGTTTCAAAATTAATTGCGCAACTCACTGCTTTGCACTTTTATAACTCGTAAACGGGAAACGTCAGATAAAAAATTCTGCCCATGACAGATAGCTGTGGAAGAGACCTTTTCGGCAATTTCGGCAAATTACCACTCGATCCCGCCAAACGCTTGTTGCGCCCTCTAGAGCCAAAAAACCGATAGCGTTTCAAAAATAAATGCGCAACTCAATGCTTTGCACGCTTATAACTCCTAAGCCGAAAACGTCAGATAAAAAATGTTAGCACTGACAGAAAGCTGTGGAAGTGGCCTTTCCGGCAATTTAGCACTCAAACCGATAGCGTTTCAAAAATAAATGCGCAACTCACTGCTTCGCACGCTTATAACTCGTAAGCCGGAAACGTCAGATAAAAAATTCTGGCACTGACAGAAAGCTGTGGCAGTGGCCTTTAACAAAAATTACCACTCGACCCCGCCAAACGCTTATTGCGCCCACAAGAACCAAAAAACCAATAGCGTTTCAAAAATAAATGCGCAATTCACTGCTTCGCACCCTTATAACTCGTAAACCGGAAACGTCAGATAAAAAATTCTGGCACTGACAGATAGCCGTGGAAGCGACCTTTTTAACAAATTACCACTCGACCCCGCCAAACGCTTATTGCGCTCTCTAGAGTCGAAAACCGATAGCGTTTCAAAAAAATGCGCAACTCAATGCTTCGCACGCTTATAACTCGTAAACCAAAAACGTCAGATAAAAAAATTTGGCACTGACGGATAGCTGTGGAAGTGACCTTTCCGTCAAATTACCAGTCGACCCCGCTAAACGCTTATTGCGCCATCTAGAGCCGTAAAACCGATAGCGTTTCAAAATTAATTGCGCCACTCACTGCTTTGCACTTTTATAACTCGTAAACCGGAAACGTCAGATAAAAAATTCTGCCCATGACAGATAGCTGTGGAAGAGACCTTTTCGGCAATTTCGGCAAATTACCACTCGACCCCGCCAAACGCTTATAGCGCTCTCTAGAGTCGAAAAACCGATAGCGTTTCAAAAAATGCGCAACTCAATGCTTCGCACGCTTATAACTCGTAAACCGAAAATGTCAGATAAAAAATTTTGGCACTGACGGATAGCTGTAGAAGTGACCTTTCCGTCAAATTACCACTCAACCCCTCCAAACTCTTATTGCCTCCTCTAGAGCCGAAAAACCGATAGCGTTTCAAAATTAATTGCGCAACTCACTGCTTTGTACTTTTATAACTCGTAAACCGGAAACGTCAGATAAAAAATTCTGCCCATGACAGATAGCTGTGGAAGAGACCTTTTCGGCAATTTCGGCAAATTACCACTCGATCCCGCCAAACGCTTATTGCCCTCTCTAGAGTCGAAAAACCGATAGCGTTTCAAAAAATGCGCAACTCAATGCTTCGCATGCTTATAACTCGTAAACCTGAAACGTCAGATAAAAAATCTGCCACTGACAGATAGCTGTGGAATTATCACTCGATCCCGCCAAACGCTTGTTGCGCCCTCTACAGCCAAAAAACCGATAGCGTTTCAAAAATAAATGCGCAACTCAATGCTTTGCACGCTTATAACTCCTAAGCCGAAAACGTCAGATAAAAAATGTTAGCACTGACAGAAAGCTGTGGAAGTGGCCTTTCCGGCAATTTACCACTCAAACCGATAGCGTTTCAAAAATAAATGCGCAACTCACTGCTTCGCTCGCTTATAACTCCTAAGCCGAAAACGTCAGATAAAAAATGTTAGCACTGACAGATAGCTGTGGAAGTGACCTTTTTGGCAAATTACCACTCGACCCCGCCAAACGCTTATTGCGCTCTCTAGAGCCAAAAAACCGATAGCGTTTCAAAAAAATGCGCAACTCACTGCTTCGCACGCTTATAACTCGTAAACCGGAAACGTCAGATACAAAATTCTGCCCATGACAGATAGCTGTGGAAAAGACCTTTTCGGCAATTTCGGCAAATTATCACTCGACCCCTCCAAACTCTTATTGCCTCCTCTAGAGCCGAAAAACCGATAGCGTTTCAAAATTAATTGCGCAACTCACTGCTTTGCACTTTTATAACTCGTAAACGGAAAACGTCAGATAAAAAATTCTGCCCATGACAGATAGAGCTGTGGAAGAGACTTTTTCGGCAATTTCGGCAAATTACCACTCGATCCCGCCAAACGCTTGTTGCGCCCTCTAGAGCCAAAAAACCGATAGCGTTTCAAAAATAAATGCGCAACTCAATGCTTTGCACGCTTATAACTCCTAAGCCGAAAACGTCAGATAAAAAATGCTAGCAGTGACAGAAAGCTGTGTAAGTGGCCTTTCCGGCAATTTACCACTCAAACCGATAGCGTTTCAAAAATAAATGCGCAACTCACTGCTTCGCACGCTTATAACTCGTAAGCCGGAAACGTCAGATTAAAAATTCTGCCACTGACAGATAGCTGTGGAAGTGGCCTTTAACGAAAATTACCACTCGTCCCCGCCAAACGCTTATTGCGCCCACAAGAACCGAAAAACCAATAGCGTTTCAAAAATAAATGCGCAATTCACTGCTTCGCACCCTTATAACTCGTAAACCGGAAACGTCAGATAAAAAATGCTGGCACTGACAGATAGCTGTGGAAGCGACCTTTTCGGCAAATTACCACTCGACCCCGCCAAACGCTTATTGCGCTCTCTAGAGTCGAAAAAACCGATAGCGTTTCAAAAAAATGCGCAACTCAATGCTTCGCACGCTTATAACTCGTAAACCGAAAACGTCAGATAAAAAACTTGGCACTGACGGATAGCTGTGGAAGTGACCTTTCCGTCGAATTACCAGTCGACCCCGCTAAACGCTTATTGCGCCATCTAGAGCCGTAAAACCGATAGCGTTTCAAAATTAATTGCGCAACTCACTGCTTTGCACTTTTATAACTCGTAAACGGGAAACGTCAGATAAAAAATTCTGCCCATGACAGATAACTGTGGAAGTGACCTTTCTGGCAAATTATCACTCGATCCCGCCAAACGCTTGTTGCGCCCTCTAGAGCCAAAAAACCGATAGCGTTTCAAAAATAAATGCGCAACTCAATGCTTTGCACGCTTATAACTCCTAAGCCGAAAACGTCAGATAAAAAATGTTAGCAGTGACAGAAAGCTGTGTAAGTGGCCTTTCCGGCAATTTACCACTCAAACCGATAGCGTTTCAAAAATAAATGCGCAACTCAGTGCTTCGCATGCTTATAACTCGTAAGCCGGAAACGTCAGATAAAAAAGTCTGGCACTGACAGAAAGCTGTGGAAGTGGCCTTTAACGAAAATTACCACTCGACCCCGCCAAACGCTAATTGCGCCCACTAGAACCGAAAAACCAATAGCGTTTCAAAAATAAATGCGCAATTCACTGCTTTGCACCCTTATAACTCGTAAACCGGAAACGTCAGATAAAAAATTCTGGCACTGACAGATAGCTGTGGAAGTGACCTTTCCGGCAAATTACCACTCGACCCCTCCAAACGCTTATTGCGCTCTCTAGAGTCGAAAAAACCGATAGCGTTTCAAAAAAATGCGCAACTCAATGCTTCGCACGCTTATAACTCGTAAACCGAAAACGTCAGATAAAAAAGTTGGCACTTACGGATAGCTGTGGAAGTGACCTTTCCGTCAAATTACCACTCAACCCCTCCAAACTCTTATTGCCTCCTCTAGAGCCGAAAAACCGATAGCGTTTCAAAATTAATTGCGCAACTCACTGCTTTGCACTTTTATAACTCGTAAACGGGAAACGTCAGATAAAAAATTCTGCCCATGACAGATAGCTGTGGAAGAGACCTTTTCGGCAATTTCGGCAAATTACCACTCGATCCCGCCAAACGCTTGTTGCGCCCTCTAGAGCCAAAAAACCGATAGCGTTTCAAAAATAAATGCGCAACTCAATGCTTTGCACGCTTATAACTCCTAAGCCGAAAACGTCAGATAAAAAATGTTAGCACTGACAGAAAGCTGTGGAAGTGGCCTTTCCGGCAATTTAGCACTCAAACCGATAGCGTTTCAAAAATAAATGCGCAACTCACTGCTTCGCACGCTTATAACTCGTAAGCCGGAAACGTCAGATAAAAAATTCTGGCACTGACAGAAAGCTGTGGCAGTGGCCTTTAACAAAAATTACCACTCGACCCCGCCAAACGCTTATTGCGCCCACAAGAACCAAAAAACCAATAGCGTTTCAAAAATAAATGCGCAATTCACTGCTTCGCACCCTTATAACTCGTAAACCGGAAACGTCAGATAAAAAATTCTGGCACTGACAGATAGCCGTGGAAGCGACCTTTTTAACAAATTACCACTCGACCCCGCCAAACGCTTATTGCGCTCTCTAGAGTCGAAAACCGATAGCGTTTCAAAAAAATGCGCAACTCAATGCTTCGCACGCTTATAACTCGTAAACCAAAAACGTCAGATAAAAAAATTTGGCACTGACGGATAGCTGTGGAAGTGACCTTTCCGTCAAATTACCAGTCGACCCCGCTAAACGCTTATTGCGCCATCTAGAGCCGTAAAACCGATAGCGTTTCAAAATTAATTGCGCCACTCACTGCTTTGCACTTTTATAACTCGTAAACCGGAAACGTCAGATAAAAAATTCTGCCCATGACAGATAGCTGTGGAAGAGACCTTTTCGGCAATTTCGGCAAATTACCACTCGACCCCGCCAAACGCTTATAGCGCTCTCTAGAGTCGAAAAACCGATAGCGTTTCAAAAAATGCGCAACTCAATGCTTCGCACGCTTATAACTCGTAAACCGAAAATGTCAGATAAAAAATTTTGGCACTGACGGATAGCTGTAGAAGTGACCTTTCCGTCAAATTACCACTCAACCCCTCCAAACTCTTATTGCCTCCTCTAGAGCCGAAAAACCGATAGCGTTTCAAAATTAATTGCGCAACTCACTGCTTTGTACTTTTATAACTCGTAAACCGGAAACGTCAGATAAAAAATTCTGCCCATGACAGATAGCTGTGGAAGAGACCTTTTCGGCAATTTCGGCAAATTACCACTCGATCCCGCCAAACGCTTATTGCCCTCTCTAGAGTCGAAAAACCGATAGCGTTTCAAAAAATGCGCAACTCAATGCTTCGCATGCTTATAACTCGTAAACCTGAAACGTCAGATAAAAAATCTGCCACTGACAGATAGCTGTGGAATTATCACTCGATCCCGCCAAACGCTTGTTGCGCCCTCTACAGCCAAAAAACCGATAGCGTTTCAAAAATAAATGCGCAACTCAATGCTTTGCACGCTTATAACTCCTAAGCCGAAAACGTCAGATAAAAAATGTTAGCACTGACAGAAAGCTGTGGAAGTGGCCTTTCCGGCAATTTACCACTCAAACCGATAGCGTTTCAAAAATAAATGCGCAACTCACTGCTTCGCTCGCTTATAACTCCTAAGCCGAAAACGTCAGATAAAAAATGTTAGCACTGACAGATAGCTGTGGAAGTGACCTTTTTGGCAAATTACCACTCGACCCCGCCAAACGCTTATTGCGCTCTCTAGAGCCAAAAAACCGATAGCGTTTCAAAAAAATGCGCAACTCACTGCTTCGCACGCTTATAACTCGTAAACCGGAAACGTCAGATACAAAATTCTGCCCATGACAGATAGCTGTGGAAAAGACCTTTTCGGCAATTTCGGCAAATTATCACTCGACCCCTCCAAACTCTTATTGCCTCCTCTAGAGCCGAAAAACCGATAGCGTTTCAAAATTAATTGCGCAACTCACTGCTTTGCACTTTTATAACTCGTAAACGGAAAACGTCAGATAAAAAATTCTGCCCATGACAGATAGAGCTGTGGAAGAGACTTTTTCGGCAATTTCGGCAAATTACCACTCGATCCCGCCAAACGCTTGTTGCGCCCTCTAGAGCCAAAAAACCGATAGCGTTTCAAAAATAAATGCGCAACTCAATGCTTTGCACGCTTATAACTCCTAAGCCGAAAACGTCAGATAAAAAATGCTAGCAGTGACAGAAAGCTGTGTAAGTGGCCTTTCCGGCAATTTACCACTCAAACCGATAGCGTTTCAAAAATAAATGCGCAACTCACTGCTTCGCACGCTTATAACTCGTAAGCCGGAAACGTCAGATTAAAAATTCTGCCACTGACAGATAGCTGTGGAAGTGGCCTTTAACGAAAATTACCACTCGTCCCCGCCAAACGCTTATTGCGCCCACAAGAACCGAAAAACCAATAGCGTTTCAAAAATAAATGCGCAATTCACTGCTTCGCACCCTTATAACTCGTAAACCGGAAACGTCAGATAAAAAATGCTGGCACTGACAGATAGCTGTGGAAGCGACCTTTTCGGCAAATTACCACTCGACCCCGCCAAACGCTTATTGCGCTCTCTAGAGTCGAAAAAACCGATAGCGTTTCAAAAAAATGCGCAACTCAATGCTTCGCACGCTTATAACTCGTAAACCGAAAACGTCAGATAAAAAACTTGGCACTGACGGATAGCTGTGGAAGTGACCTTTCCGTCGAATTACCAGTCGACCCCGCTAAACGCTTATTGCGCCATCTAGAGCCGTAAAACCGATAGCGTTTCAAAATTAATTGCGCAACTCACTGCTTTGCACTTTTATAACTCGTAAACCGGAAACGTCAGATAAAAAATTCTGCCCATGACAGATAGCTGTGGAAGAGACCTTTTCGACAATTTCGGCAAATTACCACTCGACCCCGCCAAACGCTTATTGCGCTCTCTAGAGTCGAAAAACCGATAGCGTTTCAAAAAATGCGCAACTCAATGCTTCGCACGCTTATAACTCGTAAACCGAAAATGTCAGATAAAAAATTTTGGCACTGACGGATAGCTGTAGAAGTGACCTTTCCGTCAAATTACCACTCAACCCCTCCAAACTCTTATTGCGCTCTCTAGAGCCGAAAAACCGATAGCGTTTCAAAATTAATTGCGCAACTCACTGCTTTGCACTTTTATAACTCGTAAACGGGAAACGTCAGATAAAAAATTCTGCCCATGACAGATAGAGCTGTGGAAGAGACCTTTTCGGCAATTTCGGCAAATTACCACTCGACCCCGCCAAACGCTTATTGCGCCCACAAGAACCAAAAAACCAATAGCGTTTCAAAAATAAATGCGCAATTCACTGCTTCGCACCCTTATAACTCGTAAACCGGAAACGTCAGATAAAAAATGCTGGCACTGACAGATAGCTGTGGAAGCGACCTTTTCGGCAAATTACCACTCGACCCCGCCAAACGCTTATTGCGCTCTCTAGAGTCGAAAAAACCGATAGCGTTTCAAAAAAATGCGCAACTCAATGCTTCGCACGCTTATAACTCCTAAACCGAAAACGTCAGATAAAAAACTTGGCATTGACGGATAGCTGTGGAAGTGACCTTTCCGTCGAATTACCAGTCGACCCCGCTAATCGCTTATTGCGCCATCTAGAGCCGTAAAACCGATAGCGTTTCAAAATTAATTGCGCCACTCACTGCTTTGCACTTTTATAACTCGTAAACCGGAAACGTCAGATAAAAAATTCTGCCCATGACAGATAGCTGTGGAAGAGACCTTTTCGGCAATTTCGGCAAATTACCACTCGACCCCGCCAAACGCTTATAGCGCTCTCTAGAGTCGAAAAACCGATAGCGTTTCAAAAAATGCGCAACTCAATGCTTCGCACGCTTATAACTCGTAAACCGAAAATGTCAGATAAAAAATTTTGGCACTGACGGATAGCTGTAGAAGTGACCTTTCCGTCAAATTACCACTCAACCCCTCCAAACTCTTATTGCCTCCTCTAGAGCCGAAAAACCGATAGCGTTTCAAAATTAATTGCGCAACTCACTGCTTTGCACTTTTATAACTCGTAAACCGGAAACGTCAGATAAAAAATTCTGCCCATGACAGATAGCTGTGGAAGAGACCTTTTCGGCAATTTCGGCAAATTACCACTCGATCCCGCCAAACGCTTATTGCCCTCTCTAGAGTCGAAAAACCGATAGCGTTTCAAAAAATGCGCAACTCAATGCTTCGCATGCTTATAACTCGTAAACCTGAAACGTCAGATAAAAAATCTGCCACTGACAGATAGCTGTGGAATTATCACTCGATCCCGCCAAACGCTTGTTGCGCCCTCTACAGCCAAAAAACCGATAGCGTTTCAAAAATAAATGCGCAACTCAATGCTTTGCACGCTTATAACTCCTAAGCCGAAAACGTCAGATAAAAAATGTTAGCACTGACAGAAAGCTGTGGAAGTGGCCTTTCCGGCAATTTACCACTCAAACCGATAGCGTTTCAAAAATAAATGCGCAACTCACTGCTTCGCTCGCTTATAACTCCTAAGCCGAAAACGTCAGATAAAAAATGTTAGCACTGACAGATAGCTGTGGAAGTGACCTTTTTGGCAAATTACCACTCGACCCCGCCAAACGCTTATTGCGCTCTCTAGAGCCAAAAAACCGATAGCGTTTCAAAAAAATGCGCAACTCACTGCTTCGCACGCTTATAACTCGTAAACCGGAAACGTCAGATACAAAATTCTGCCCATGACAGATAGCTGTGGAAAAGACCTTTTCGGCAATTTCGGCAAATTATCACTCGAACCCTCCAAACTCTTATTGCCTCCTCTAGAGCCGAAAAACCGATAGCGTTTCAAAATTAATTGCGCAACTCACTGCTTTGCACTTTTATAACTCGTAAACGGAAAACGTCAGATAAAAAATTCTGCCCATGACAGATAGAGCTGTGGAAGAGACTTTTTCGGCAATTTCGGCAAATTACCACTCGATCCCGCCAAACGCTTGTTGCGCCCTCTAGAGCCAAAAAACCGATAGCGTTTCAAAAATAAATGCGCAACTCAATGCTTTGCACGCTTATAACTCCTAAGCCGAAAACGTCAGATAAAAAATGCTAGCAGTGACAGAAAGCTGTGTAAGTGGCCTTTCCGGCAATTTACCACTCAAACCGATAGCGTTTCAAAAATAAATGCGCAACTCACTGCTTCGCACGCTTATAACTCGTAAGCCGGAAACGTCAGATTAAAAATTCTGCCACTGACAGATAGCTGTGGAAGTGGCCTTTAACGAAAATTACCACTCGTCCCCGCCAAACGCTTATTGCGCCCACAAGAACCGAAAAACCAATAGCGTTTCAAAAATAAATGCGCAATTCACTGCTTCGCACCCTTATAACTCGTAAACCGGAAACGTCAGATAAAAAATGCTGGCACTGACAGATAGCTGTGGAAGCGACCTTTTCGGCAAATTACCACTCGACCCCGCCAAACGCTTATTGCGCTCTCTAGAGTCGAAAAAACCGATAGCGTTTCAAAAAAATGCGCAACTCAATGCTTCGCACGCTTATAACTCGTAAACCGAAAACGTCAGATAAAAAACTTGGCACTGACGGATAGCTGTGGAAGTGACCTTTCCGTCGAATTACCAGTCGACCCCGCTAAACGCTTATTGCGCCATCTAGAGCCGTAAAACCGATAGCGTTTCAAAATTAATTGCGCAACTCACTGCTTTGCACTTTTATAACTCGTAAACCGGAAACGTCAGATAAAAAATTCTGCCCATGACAGATAGCTGTGGAAGAGACCTTTTCGACAATTTCGGCAAATTACCACTCGACCCCGCCAAACGCTTATTGCGCTCTCTAGAGTCGAAAAACCGATAGCGTTTCAAAAAATGCGCAACTCAATGCTTCGCACGCTTATAACTCGTAAACCGAAAATGTCAGATAAAAAATTTTGGCACTGACGGATAGCTGTAGAAGTGACCTTTCCGTCAAATTACCACTCAACCCCTCCAAACTCTTATTGCGCTCTCTAGAGCCGAAAAACCGATAGCGTTTCAAAATTAATTGCGCAACTCACTGCTTTGCACTTTTATAACTCGTAAACGGGAAACGTCAGATAAAAAATTCTGCCCATGACAGATAGAGCTGTGGAAGAGACCTTTTCGGCAATTTCGGCAAATTACCACTCGACCCCGCCAAACGCTTATTGCGCCCACAAGAACCAAAAAACCAATAGCGTTTCAAAAATAAATGCGCAATTCACTGCTTCGCACCCTTATAACTCGTAAACCGGAAACGTCAGATAAAAAATGCTGGCACTGACAGATAGCTGTGGAAGCGACCTTTTCGGCAAATTACCACTCGACCCCGCCAAACGCTTATTGCGCTCTCTAGAGTCGAAAAAACCGATAGCGTTTCAAAAAAATGCGCAACTCAATGCTTCGCACGCTTATAACTCCTAAACCGAAAACGTCAGATAAAAAACTTGGCATTGACGGATAGCTGTGGAAGTGACCTTTCCGTCGAATTACCAGTCGACCCCGCTAATCGCTTATTGCGCCATCTAGAGCCGTAAAACCGATAGCGTTTCAAAATTAATTGCGCAACTCACTGCTTTGCACTTTTATAACTCGTAAACCGGAAACGTCAGATAAAAAATTCTGCCCATGACAGATAGCTGTGGAAGAGACCTTTTCGACAATTTCGGCAAATTACCACTCGACCCCGCCAAACGCTTATTGCGCTCTCTAGTGTCGAAAAACCGATAGCGTTTCAAAAAATGCGCAACTCAATGCTTCGCACGCTTATAACTCGTAAACCGAAAATGTCAGATAAAAAATTTTGGCACTGACGGATAGCTGTAGAAGTGACCTTTCCGTCAAATTACCACTCAACCCCTCCAAACTCTTATTGCCTCCTCTAGAGCCGAAAAACCGATAGCGTTTCAAAATTAATTGCGCAACTCACTGCTTTGCACTTTTATAACTCGTAAACCGGAAACGTCAGATAAAAAATTCTGCCCATGACAGATAGCTGTGGAAGAGACCTTTTCGGCAATTTCGGCAAATTACCACTCGATCCCGCCAAACGCTTATTGCGCTCTCTAGAGTCGAAAAACCGATAGCGTTTCAAAAAATGCGCAACTCAATGCTTCGCATGCTTATAAGTCGTAAACCTGAAACGTCAGATAAAAAATTCTGCCACTGACAGATAGCTGTGGAAGTGACCTTTCTGGCAAATTATCACTCGATCCCGCCAAACGCTTGTTGCGCCCTCTAGAGCCAAAAAACCGATAGCAAATCAAAAATAAATGCGCAACTCAATGCTTTGCACGCTTATAACTCCTAAGCCGAAAACGTCAGATAAAAAATGTTAGCACTGACAGAAAGCTGTGAAAGTGGCCTTTCCGGCAGTTTACCACTGGACCCCCCCGAACACTTTTTTCCTCCTCTAGAGCCGAAAAACCGATAGCGTTTCAAAATTAATTGCGCAACTCACTGCTTTGCACTTTTATAACTCGTAAACGGGAAACGTCAGATAAAAAATTCTGCCCATGACAGATAGCTGTGGAAGAGACGTAAGCCGGAAACGTCAGATTAAAAATTCTGCCACTGACACAAGAACCGAAAAACCAATAGCGTTTCAAAAATAAATGCGCAATTCACTGCTTCGCACCCTTATAACTCGTAAACCGGAAACGTCAGATAAAAAATGCTGGCACTGACAGATAGCTGTGGAAGCGACCTTTTCGGCAAATTACCACTCGACCCCGCCAAACGCTTATTGCGCTCTCTAGAGTCGAAAAAACCGATAGCGTTTCAAAAAAATGCGCAACTCAATGCTTCGCACGCTTATAACTCGTAAACCGAAAACGTCAGATAAAAAACTTGGCACTGACGGATAGCTGTGGAAGTGGCCTTTCCGGCAATTTACCACTTAAACCGATAGCGTTTCAAAAATAAATGCGCAACTCACTGCTTCGCACGCTTATAACTCCTAAGCCGAAAACGTCAGATAAAAAATGTTAGCACTGACAGATAGCTGTGGAAGTGACCTTTCTGGCAAATTACCACTCGACCCCGCCAAACGCTTATTGCGCTCTCTAGAGCCAAAAAACCGATAGCGTTTCATAAAAATGCGCAACTCACTGCTTCGCACGCTTATAACTCGTAAACCGGAAACGTCAGATAAAAAATTCTGCCCATGACAGATAGCTGTGGAAAAGACCTTTTCGGCAATTTCGGCAAATTATCACTCGACCCCTCCAAACTCTTATTGCCTCCTCTAGAGCCGAAAAACCGATAGCGTTTCAAAATTAATTGCGCAACTCACTGCTTTGCACTTTTATAACTCGTAAACGGGAAACGTCAGATAAAAAATTCTGCCCATGACAGATAGAGCTGTGGAAGAGACTTTTTCGGCAATTTCGGCAAATTACCACTCGATCCCGCCAAACGCTTGTTGCGCCCTCTAGAGCCAAAAAACCGATAGCGTTTCAAAAATAAATGCGCAACTCAATGCTTTGCACGCTTATAACTCCTAAGCCGAAAACGTCAGATAAAAAATGCTAGCAGTGACAGAAAGCTGTGTAAGTGGCCTTTCCGGCAATTTACCACTCAAACCGATAGCGTTTCAAAAATAAATGCGCAACTCACTGCTTCGCACGCTTATAACTCGTAAGCCGGAAACGTCAGATTAAAAATTCTGCCACTGACAGATAGCTGTGGAAGTGGCCTTTAACGAAAATTACCACTCGTCCCCGCCAAACGCTTATTGCGCCCACAAGAACCGAAAAACCAATAGCGTTTCAAAAATAAATGCGCAATTCACTGCTTCGCACCCTTATAACTCGTAAACCGGAAACGTCAGATAAAAAATGCTGGCACTGACAGATAGCTGTGGAAGCGACCTTTTCGGCAAATTACCACTCGACCCCGCCAAACGCTTATTGCGCTCTCTAGAGTCGAAAAAACCGATAGCGTTTCAAAAAAAATGCGCAACTCAATGCTTCGCACGCTTATAACTCGTAAACCGAAAACGTCAGATAAAAAACTTGGCACTGACGGATAGCTGTGGAAGTGACCTTTCCGTCAAATTACCAGTCGACCCCGCTAAACGCTTATTGCGCCATCTAGAGCCGTAATACCGATAGCGTTTCAAAATTAATTGCGCAACTCACTGCTTTGCACTTTTATAACTCGTAAACCGGAAACGTCAGATAAAAAATTCTGCCCATGACAGATAGCTGTGGAAGAGACCTTTTCGGCAATTTCGGCAAATTACCACTCGATCCCGCCAAACGCTTATTGCGCTCTCTAGAGTCGAAAAACCGATAGCGTTTCAAAAAATGCGCAACTCAATGCTTAGCATGCTTATAACTCGTAAACCTGAAACGTCAGATAAAAAATTCTGCCACTGACAGATAGCTGTGGAAGTGACCTTTCTGGCAAATTATCACTCGATCCCGCCAAACGCTTGTTGCGCCCTCTAGAGCCAAAAAACCGATAGCAAATCAAAAATAAATGCGCAACTCAATGCTTTGCACGCTTATAACTCCTAAGCCGAAAACGTCAGATAAAAAATGTTAGCACTGACAGAAAGCTGTGAAAGTGGCCTTTCCGGCAGTTTACCACTGGACCCCCCCAAACACTTTTTTCCTCCTCTAGAGCCGAAAAACCGATAGCGTTTCAAAATTAATTGCGCAACTCACTGCTTTGCACTTTTATAACTCGTAAACGGGAAACGTCAGATAAAAAATTCTGCTCATGACAGATAGCTGTGGAAGAGACGTAAGCCGGAAACGTCAGATTAAAAATTCTGCCACTGACACAAGAACCGAAAAACCAATAGCGTTTCAAAAATAAATGCGCAATTTACTGCTTCGCACCCTTATAACTCGTAAACCGGAAACGTCAGATAAAAAATGCTGGCACTGACAGATAGCTGTGGAAGCGACCTTTTCGGCAAATTACCACTCGACCCCGCCAAACGCTTATTGCGCTCTCTAGAGTCGAAAAAACCGATAGCGTTTCAAAAAAATGCGCAACTCAATGCTTCGCACGCTTATAACTCGTAAACCGAAAACGTCAGATAAAAAACTTGGCACTGACGGATAGCTGTGGAAGTGGCCTTTCCGGCAATTTACCACTCAAACCGATAGCGTTTCAAAAATAAATGCGCAACTCACTGCTTCGCACGCTTATAACTCGTAAGCCGGAAACGTCAGATTAAAAATTCTGCCACTGACAGATAGCTGTGGAAGTGGCCTTTAACGAAAATTACCACTCGTCCCCGCCAAACGCTTATTGCGCCCACAAGAACCGAAAAACCAATAGCGTTTCAAAAATAAATGCGCAATTCACTGCTTCGCACCCTTATAACTCGTAAACCGGAAACGTCAGATAAAAAATGCTGGCACTGACAGATAGCTGTGGAAGCGACCTTTTCGGCAAATTACCACTCGACCCCGCCAAACGCTTATTGCGCTCTCTAGAGTCGAAAAAACCGATAGCGTTTCAAAAAAAATGCGCAACTCAATGCTTCGCACGCTTATAACTCGTAAACCGAAAACGTCAGATAAAAAACTTGGCACTGACGGATAGCTGTGGAAGTGACCTTTCCGTCAAATTACCAGTCGACCCCGCTAAACGCTTATTGCGCCATCTAGAGCCAAAAAACCGATAGCGTTTCATAAAAATGCGCAACTCACTGCTTCGCACGCTTATAACTCGTAAACCGGAAACGTCAGATAAAAAATTCTGCCCATGACAGATAGCTGTGGAAAAGACCTTTTCGGCAATTTCGGCAAATTATCACTCGACCCCTCCAAACTCTTATTGCCTCCTCTAGAGCCGAAAAACCGATAGCGTTTCAAAATTAATTGCGCAACTCACTGCTTTGCACTTTTATAACTCGTAAACGGGAAACGTCAGATAAAAAATTCTGCCCATGACAGATAGAGCTGTGGAAGAGACTTTTTCGGCAATTTCGGCAAATTACCACTCGATCCCGCCAAACGCTTGTTGCGCCCTCTAGAGCCAAAAAACCGATAGCGTTTCAAAAATAAATGCGCAACTCAATGCTTTGCACGCTTATAACTCCTAAGCCGAAAACGTCAGATAAAAAATGCTAGCAGTGACAGAAAGCTGTGTAAGTGGCCTTTCCGGCAATTTACCACTCAAACCGATAGCGTTTCAAAAATAAATGCGCAACTCACTGCTTCGCACGCTTATAACTCGTAAGCCGGAAACGTCAGATTAAAAATTCTGCCACTGACAGATAGCTGTGGAAGTGGCCTTTAACGAAAATTACCACTCGTCCCCGCCAAACGCTTATTGCGCCCACAAGAACCGAAAAACCAATAGCGTTTCAAAAATAAATGCGCAATTCACTGCTTCGCACCCTTATAACTCGTAAACCGGAAACGTCAGATAAAAAATGCTGGCACTGACAGATAGCTGTGGAAGCGACCTTTTCGGCAAATTACCACTCGACCCCGCCAAACGCTTATTGCGCTCTCTAGAGTCGAAAAAACCGATAGCGTTTCAAAAAAAATGCGCAACTCAATGCTTCGCACGCTTATAACTCGTAAACCGAAAACGTCAGATAAAAAACTTGGCACTGACGGATAGCTGTGGAAGTGACCTTTCCGTCAAATTACCAGTCGACCCCGCTAAACGCTTATTGCGCCATCTAGAGCCGTAATACCGATAGCGTTTCAAAATTAATTGCGCAACTCACTGCTTTGCACTTTTATAACTCGTAAACCGGAAACGTCAGATAAAAAATTCTGCCCATGACAGATAGCTGTGGAAGAGACCTTTTTGGGCAATTTCGGCAAATTACCACTCGATCCCGCCAAACGCTTATTGCGCTCTCTAGAGTCGAAAAACCGATAGCGTTTCAAAAAATGCGCAACTCAATGCTTCGCATGCTTATAACTCGTAAACCTGAAACGTCAGATAAAAAATTCTGCCACTGACAGATAGCTGTGGAAGTGACCTTTCTGGCAAATTATCACTCGATCCCGCCAAACGCTTGTTGCGCCCTCTAGAGCCAAAAAACCGATAGCAAATCAAAAATAAATGCGCAACTCAATGCTTTGCACGCTTATAACTCCTAAGCCGAAAACGTCAGATAAAAAATGTTAGCACTGACAGAAAGCTGTGAAAGTGGCCTTTCCGGCAGTTTACCACTGGACCCCCCCAAACACTTTTTTCCTCCTCTAGAGCCGAAAAACCGATAGCGTTTCAAAATTAATTGCGCAACTCACTGCTTTGCACTTTTATAACTCGTAAACGGGAAACGTCAGATAAAAAATTCTGCCCATGACAGATAGCTGTGGAAGAGACGTAAGCCGGAAACGTCAGATTAAAAATTCTGCCACTGACACAAGAACCGAAAAACCAATAGCGTTTCAAAAATAAATGCGCAATTTACTGCTTCGCACCCTTATAACTCGTAAACCGGAAACGTCAGATAAAAAATGCTGGCACTGACAGATAGCTGTGGAAGCGACCTTTTCGGCAAATTACCACTCGACCCCGCCAAACGCTTATTGCGCTCTCTAGAGTCGAAAAAACCGATAGCGTTTCAAAAAAATGCGCAACTCAATGCTTCGCACGCTTATAACTCGTAAACCGAAAACGTCAGATAAAAAACTTGGCACTGACGGATAGCTGTGGAAGTGGCCTTTCCGGCAATTTACCACTCAAACCGATAGCGTTTCAAAAATAAATGCGCAACTCACTGCTTCGCACGCTTATAACTCGTAAGCCGGAAACGTCAGATTAAAAATTCTGCCACTGACAGATAGCTGTGGAAGTGGCCTTTAACGAAAATTACCACTCGTCCCCGCCAAACGCTTATTGCGCCCACAAGAACCGAAAAACCAATAGCGTTTCAAAAATAAATGCGCAATTCACTGCTTCGCACCCTTATAACTCGTAAACCGGAAACGTCAGATAAAAAATGCTGGCACTGACAGATAGCTGTGGAAGCGACCTTTTCGGCAAATTACCACTCGACCCCGCCAAACGCTTATTGCGCTCTCTAGAGTCGAAAAAACCGATAGCGTTTCAAAAAAAATGCGCAACTCAATGCTTCGCACGCTTATAACTCGTAAACCGAAAACGTCAGATAAAAAACTTGGCACTGACGGATAGCTGTGGAAGTGACCTTTCCGTCAAATTACCAGTCGACCCCGCTAAACGCTTATTGCGCCATCTAGAGCCGTAATACCGATAGCGTTTCAAAATTAATTGCGCAACTCACTGCTTTGCACTTTTATAACTCGTAAACCGGAAACGTCAGATAAAAAATTCTGCCCATGACAGATAGCTGTGGAAGAGACCTTTTCGGCAATTTCGGCAAATTACCACTCGATCCCGCCAAACGCTTATTGCGCTCTCTAGAGTCGAAAAACCGATAGCGTTTCAAAAAATGCGCAACTCAATGCTTCGCATGCTTATAACTCGTAAACCTGAAACGTCAGATAAAAAATTCTGCCACTGACAGATAGCTGTGGAAGTGACCTTTCTGGCAAATTATCACTCGATCCCGCCAAACGCTTGTTGCGCCCCCTAGAGCCAAAAAACCGATAGCAAATCAAAAATAAATGCGCAACTCAATGCTTTGCACGCTTATAACTCCTAAGCCGAAAACGTCAGATAAAAAATGTTAGCACTGACAGAAAGCTGTGAAAGTGGCCTTTCCGGCAGTTTACCACTGGACCCCCCCAAACACTTTTTTCCTCCTCTAGAGCCGAAAAACCGATAGCGTTTCAAAATTAATTGCGCAACTCACTGCTTTGCACTTTTATAACTCGTAAACGGGAAACGTCAGATAAAAAATTCTGCCCATGACAGATAGCTGTGGAAGAGACCTTTTCGGCAATTTCGGCAAATTACCACTCGATCCCGCCAAACGCTTATTGCGCTCTCTAGAGTCGAAAAACCGATAGCGTTTCAAAAAATGCGCAACTCAATGCTTCGCATGCTTATAACTCGTAAACCTAAAACGTCAGATAAAAAATTCTGCCACTGACAGATAGCTGTGGAAGCGACCTTTTCGGCAAATTACCACTCGACCCCGCCAAACGCTTATTGCGCTCTCTAGAGTCGAAAAAACCGATAGCGTTTCAAAAAAATGCGCAACTCAATGCTTCGCACGCTTATAACTCGTAAACCGAAAACGTCAGATAAAAAACTTGGCACTGACGGATAGCTGTGGAAGTGGCCTTTCCGGCAATTTACCACTCAAACCGATAGCGTTTCAAAAATAAATGCGCAACTCACTGCTTCGCACGCTTATAACTCCTAAGCCGAAAACGTCAGATAAAAAATGTTAGCACTGACAGATAGCTGTGGAAGTGACCTTTCTGGCAAATTACCACTCGACCCCGCCAAACGCTTATTGCGCTCTCTAGAGCCAAAAAACCGATAGCGTTTCAAAAAAATGCGCAACTCACTGCTTCGCACGCTTATAACTCGTAAACCGGAAACGTCAGATAAAAAATTCTGCCCATGACAGATAGCTGTGGAAAAGACCTTTTCGGCAATTTCGGCAAATTATCACTCGACCCCTCCAAACTCTTATTGCCTCCTCTAGAGCCGAAAAACCGATAGCGTTTCAAAATTAATTGCGCAACTCACTGCTTTGCACTTTTATAACTCGTAAACGGGAAACGTCAGATAAAAAATTCTGCCCATGACAGATAGAGCTGTGGAAGAGACCTTTTCGGCAATTTCGGCAAATTACCACTCGATCCCGCCAAACGCTTGTTGCGCCCTCTAGAGCCAAAAAACCGATAGCGTTTCAAAAATAAATGCGCAACTCAATGCTTTGCACGCTTATAACTCCTAAGCCGAAAACGTCAGATAAAAAATGCTAGCAGTGACAGAAAGCTGTGTAAGTGGCCTTTCCGGCAATTTACCACTCAAACCGATAGCGTTTCAAAAATAAATGCGCAACTCACTGCTTCGCACGCTTATAACTCGTAAGCCGGAAACGTCAGATTAAAAATTCTGCCACTGACAGATAGCTGTGGAAGTGGCCTTTAACGAAAATTACCACTTGACCCCGCCAAACGCTTATTGCGCCCACAAGAACCGAAAAACCAATAGCGTTTCAAAAATAAATGCGCAATTCACTGCTTCGCACCCTTATAACTCGTAAACCGGAAACGTCAGATAAAAAATGCTGGCACTGACAGATAGCTGTGGAAGCGACCTTTTCGGCAAATTACCACTCGACCCCGCCAAACGCTTATTGCGCTCTCTAGAGTCGAAAAAACCGATAGCGTTTCAAAAAAAATGCGCAACTCAATGCTTCGCACGCTTATAACTCGTAAACCGAAAACGTCAGATAAAAAACTTGGCACTGACGGATAGCTGTGGAAGTGACCTTTCCGTCAAATTACCAGTCGACCCCGCTAAACGCTTATTGCGCCATCTAGAGCCGTAATACCGATAGCGTTTCAAAATTAATTGCGCAACTCACTGCTTTGCACTTTTATAACTCGTAAACCGGAAACGTCAGATAAAAAATTCTGCCCATGACAGATAGCTGTGGAAGAGACCTTTTCGGCAATTTCGGCAAATTACCACTCGATCCCGCCAAACGCTTATTGCGCTCTCTAGAGTCGAAAAACCGATAGCGTTTCAAAAAATGCGCAACTCAATGCTTCGCATGCTTATAACTCGTAAACCTGAAACGTCAGATAAAAAATTCTGCCACTGACAGATAGCTGTGGAAGTGACCTTTCTGGCAAATTATCACTCGATCCCGCCAAACGCTTGTTGCGCCCTCTAGAGCCAAAAAACCGATAGCAAATCAAAAATAAATGCGCAACTCAATGCTTTGCACGCTTATAACTCGTAAACCGAAAACGTCAGATAAAAAACTTGGCACTGACGGATAGCTGTGGAAGTGACCTTTCCGTCAAATTACCAGTCGACCCCGCTAAACGCTTATTGCGCCATCTAGAGCCGTAATACCGATAGCGTTTCAAAATTAATTGCGCAACTCACTGCTTTGCACTTTTATAACTCGTAAACCGGAAACGTCAGATAAAAAATTCTGCCCATGACAGATAGCTGTGGAAGAGACCTTTTCGGCAATTTCGGCAAATTACCACTCGACCCCGCCAAACGCTTATTGCGCTCTCTAGAGTCGAAAAACCGATAGCGTTTCAAAAAATGCGCAACTCAATGCTTCGCACGCTTATAACTCGTAAACCGAAAATGTCAGATAAAAAATTTTGGCACCGACGGATAGCTGTGGAAGTGACCTTTCCGCCAAATTACCACTCGACCCCGCCAAACTCTTATTGCCTCCTCTAGATCCGAAAAACCGATAGCGTTTCAAAATTAATTGCGCAACTCACTGCTTTGCACTTTTATAACTCGTAAACCGGAAACGTCAGATAAAAAATTCTGCCCATGACAGATAGCTGTGGAAGAGACCTTTTCGGCAATTTCGGCAAATTACCACTCGACGCCGCCAAACGCTTATTGCGCTCTCTAGAGTCGAAAAACCGATAGCGTTTCAAAAAATGCGCAACTCAATGCTTCGCACGCTTATAACTCGTAAACCGAAAATGTCAGATAAAAAATTTTGGCACCGACGGATAGCTGTGGAAGTGACCTTTCCGTCAAATTACCACTCAACCCCTCCAAACTCTTATTGCCTCCTCTAGAGCCGAAAAACCGATAGCGTTTCAAAATTAATTGCGCAACTCACTGCTTTGCACTTTTATAACTCGTAAACCGGAAACGTCAGATAAAAAATTCTGCCCATGACAGATAACTGTGGAAGAGACCTTTTCGGCAATTTCGGCAAATTATCACTCGATCCCGCCAAACGCTTGTTGCGCTCTCTAGAGCCAAAAAACCGATAGCGAATCAAAAATAAATGCGCAACTCAATGCTTTGCACGCTTATAACTCCTAAGCCGAAAACGTCAGATAAAAAATGTTAGCACTGACAGAAAGCTGTGAAAGTGGCCTTTCCGGCAGTTTACCACTCGACCCCCCCAAACACTTTTTGCCTCCTCTAGAGCCGAAAAACCGATAGCGTTTCAAAATTAATTGCGCAACTCACTGCTTTGCACGCTTATAACTCGTAAACGGGAAAAGTCAGATAAAAAATTCTGCCACTGACAGATAGCTGTGGAAGTTAGCTTTCTGGCAAATTATCACTCGACCCCACCAAATACTTATTGCGCCCGCCCTCTAGAGCCGAAAAACCGATAGCGTTTCAAAAATAAATGCGCAACTCAGTGCTTCGCATGCTTATAACTCGTAAGCCGGAAACGTCTGATAAAAAATTCTGGCACTGACAGAAAGCTGTGGAAGTGGCCTTTAACAAAAATTACCACTCGACCCCGCCAAACGCTAATTGCGCCCACTAGAACCGAAAAACCAATAGCGTTTCAAAAATAAATGCGCAATTCACTGCTTTGCACCCTTATAACTCGTAAACCGGAAACGTCAGATAAAAAATTTTGGCACTGACAGATAGCTGTGGAAATGACCTTTCCGGCAAATTACCACTCGACCATTTCAAGCTCTAATTGCCTCCTCTAGAGCCGAAAAACCGATAGCATTTCAAAATTAATTGCGCAACTCACTGCTTTGCACTTTTATAACTCGTAAACCGGAAACGTCAGATAAAAAATTCTGCCCATGACAGATAGCTGTGGAAGAGACCTTTTCGGCATTTTCGGCAAATTACCACTCGATCCCGCCAAACGCTTATTGCGCCCTCTAGAGCCGAAAAACCGATAGCGTTTCAAAAAT
The DNA here is from genome assembly GCA_963971375.1 of Platycheirus rosarum. Classification (NCBI taxonomy): domain Eukaryota; kingdom Metazoa; phylum Arthropoda; class Insecta; order Diptera; family Syrphidae; genus Platycheirus; species Platycheirus rosarum. Next base: position 100,164,783 of record OZ020508.1, read on the forward strand.
AAATGCGCAACTCACTGCTTCGCACGCTTATAACTCCTAAGCCGAAAACGTCAGATAAAAAATGTTAGCACTGACAGATAGCTGTGGAAGTGGCCTTTCTGGCAAATTACCACTCGACCGCGCCAAACGCTTATTGCGCTCTCTAGAGCCAAAAAACCGATAGCGTTTCAAAAAAATGCGCAACTCACTGCTTCGCACGCTTATAACTCGTAAATTGGAAACGTCAGATACAAAATTCTGCCATTGACAGATAGCTGTGGAAGTTACCTTTCCGGCAAATTACCACTCGACCCCTCCAAACTCTTATTGCCTCCTCTAGAGCCGAAAAACCGATAGCGTTTCAAAATTAATTGCGCAACTCACTGCTTTGCACTTTTATAACTCGTAAACCGGAAACTTCAGATAAAAAATTCTGCCCATGACAGATAGCTGTAGAAAAAACCTTTTTGGCAATTTCGGCAAATTACCACTCGACCCCGCCAAACTCTTATTGCCTCCTCTAGAGCCGAAAAACCGATAGCGTTTCAAAATTAATTGCGCAACTCACTGCTTTGCACTTTTATAACTCGTAAACGGGAAACGTCAGATAAAAAATTCTGCCCATGACAGATAGAGCTGTGGAAGAGACCTTTTCGACAATTTCGGCAAATTACCACTCGATCCCGCCAAACGCTTGTTGCGCCCTCTAGAGCCAAAAAACCGATAGCGAATCAAAAATAAATGCGCAACTCAATGCTTTGCACGCTTATAACTCCTAAGCCGAAAACGTCAGATAAAAAATTCTGCCACTGACAGATAGCTGTGGAAGTTAGCTTTCTGGCAAATTATCACTCGACCCCACCAAATACTTATTGCGCCCGCCCTCTAGAGCCGAAAAACCGATAGCGTTTCAAAAATAAATGCGCAACTCAGTGCTTCGCATGCTTATAACTCGTAAGCCGGAAACGTCTGATAAAAAATTCTGGCACTGACAGAAAGCTGTGGAAGTGGCCTTTAACAAAAATTACCACTCGACCCCGCCAAACGCTAATTGCGCCCACTAGAACCGAAAAACCAATAGCGTTTCAAAAATAAATGCGCAATTCACTGCTTTGCACCCTTATAACTCGTAAACCGGAAACGTCAGATAAAAAATTCTGGCACTGACAGATAGCTGTGGAAGTGACCCTTCCGGCAAATTACCACTCGACCCCTTCAAGCTCTAATTGCCTCCTCTAGAGCCGAAAAACCGATAGCATTTCAAAATTAATTGCGCAACTCACTGCTTTGCACTTTTATAACTCGTAAACCGGAAACGTCAGATAAAAAATTCTGCCCATGACAGAAAGCTGTAAAAGAGACCTTTTCGGCATTTTCGGCAAATTACCAATCGATCCCGCCAAACGCTTATTGCGCCCTCTAGAGCCGAAAAACCGATAGCGTTTCAAAAATAAATGCGCAACTCACTGCTTCGCACGCTTATAACTCCTAAGCCGAAAACGTCAGATAAAAACTGTTAGCACTGACAGATAGCTGTGGAAGTGACCTTTCTGGCAAATTACCACTCGACCCCGCCAAACGCTTATTGCGCTCTCTAGAGCCAAAAAACCGATAGCGTTTCAAAAAAATGCGCAACTCACTGCTTCGCACGATTATAACTCGTAAACCGGAAACGTCAGATAAAAAATTCTGCCCATGACAGATAGCTGTGGAAAAGACCTTTTCGGCAATTTCGGCAAATTACCACTCGATCCCGCCAAACGCTTGTTGCGCCCTCTAGAGCCAAAAAACCGATAGCGTTTCAAAAATAAATGCGCAACTCAATGCTTTGCACGCTTATAACTCCTAAGCCGAAAACGTCAGATAAAAAATGCTAGCAGTGACAGAAAGCTGTGTAAGTGGCCTTTCCGGCAATTTACCACTCAAACCGATAGCGTTTCAAAAATAAATGCGCAACTCACTGCTTCGCACGCTTATAACTCGTAAGCCGGAAACGTCAGATTAAAAATTCTGCCACTGACAGATAGCTGTGGAAGTGGCCTTTAACGAAAATTACCACTCGACCATTTCAAGTTCTAATTGCCTCCTCTAGAGCCGAAAAACCGATAGCATTTCAAAATTAATTGCGCAACTCACTGTTTTGCACTTTTATAACTCGTAAACCGGAAACGTCAGATAAAAAATTCTGCCCATGACAGATAGCTGTGGAAGAGACCTTTTCGGCATTTTCGGCAAATTACCACTCGATCCCGCCAAACGCTTATTGCGCCCTCTAGAGCCGAAAAACCGATAGCGTTTCAAAAATAAATGCGCAACTCACTGCTTCGCACGCTTATAACTCCTAAGCCGAAAACGTCAGATAAAAAATGTTAGCACTGACAGATAGCTGTGGAAGTGACCTTTCTGGCAAATTACCACTCGACCCCGCCAAACGCTTATTGCGCTCTCTAGAGCCAAAAAACCGATAGCGTTTCAAAAATAAATGCGCAATTCACTGCTTCGCACCCTTATAACTCGTAAACCGGAAACGTCAGATAAAAAATGCTGGCACTGACAGATAGCTGTGGAAGCGACCTTTTCGGCAAATTACCACTCGACCCCGCCAAACGCTTATTGCGCTCTCTAGAGTCGAAAAAACCGATAGCGTTTCAAAAAAATGCGCAACTCAATGCTTCGCACGCTTATAACTCGTAAACCGAAAACGTCAGATAAAAAACTTGGCACTGATGGATAGCTATGGAAGTGACCTTTCCGCCAAATTACCACTCGACCCCGCCAAACTCTTATTGCCTCCTCTAGATCCGAAAAACCGATAGCGTTTCAAAATTAATTGCGCAACTCACTGCTTTGCACTTTTATAACTCGTAAACCGGAAACGTCAGATAAAAAATTCTGCCCATGACAGATAGCTGTGGAAGAGACCTTTTCGGCAATTTCGGCAAATTACCACTCGACGCCGCCAAACGCTTATTGCGCTCTCTAGAGTCGAAAAACCGATAGCGTTTCAAAAAATGCGCAACTCAATGCTTCGCACGCTTATAACTCGTAAACCGAAAATGTCAGATAAAAAATTTTGGCACCGACGGATAGCTGTGGAAGTGACCTTTCCGTCAAATTACCACTCAACCCCTCCAAACTCTTATTGCCTCCTCTAGAGCCGAAAAACCGATAGCGTTTCAAAATTAATTGCGCAACTCACTGCTTTGCACTTTTATAACTCGTAAACCGGAAACGTCAGATAAAAAATTCTGCCCATGACAGATAACTGTGGAAGAGACCTTTTCGGCAATTTCGGCAAATTATCACTCGATCCCGCCAAACGCTTGTTGCGCTCTCTAGAGCCAAAAAACCGATAGCGAATCAAAAATAAATGCGCAACTCAATGCTTTGCACGCTTATAACTCCTAAGCCGAAAACGTCAGATAAAAAATGTTAGCACTGACAGAAAGCTGTGAAAGTGGCCTTTCCGGCAGTTTACCACTCGACCCCCCCAAACACTTTTTGCCTCCTCTAGAGCCGAAAAACCGATAGCGTTTCAAAATTAATTGCGCAACTCACTGCTTTGCACGCTTATAACTCGTAAACGGGAAAAGTCAGATAAAAAATTCTGCCACTGACAGATAGCTGTGGAAGTTAGCTTTCTGGCAAATTATCACTCGACCCCACCAAATACTTATTGCGCCCGCCCTCTAGAGCCGAAAAACCGATAGCGTTTCAAAAATAAATGCGCAACTCAGTGCTTCGCATGCTTATAACTCGTAAGCCGGAAACGTCTGATAAAAAATTCTGGCACTGACAGAAAGCTGTGGAAGTGGCCTTTAACAAAAATTACCACTCGACCCCGCCAAACGCTAATTGCGCCCACTAGAACCGAAAAACCAATAGCGTTTCAAAAATAAATGCGCAATTCACTGCTTTGCACCCTTATAACTCGTAAACCGGAAACGTCAGATAAAAAATTTTGGCACTGACAGATAGCTGTGGAAATGACCTTTCCGGCAAATTACCACTCGACCATTTCAAGCTCTAATTGCCTCCTCTAGAGCCGAAAAACCGATAGCATTTCAAAATTAATTGCGCAACTCACTGCTTTGCACTTTTATAACTCGTAAACCGGAAACGTCAGATAAAAAATTCTGCCCATGACAGATAGCTGTGGAAGAGACCTTTTCGGCATTTTCGGCAAATTACCACTCGATCCCGCCAAACGCTTATTGCGCCCTCTAGAGCCGAAAAACCGATAGCGTTTCAAAAATAAATGCGCAACTCACTGCTTCGCACGCTTATAACTCCTAAGCCGAAAACGTCAGATAAAAAATGTTAGCACTGACAGATAGCTGTGGAAGTGGCCTTTCTGGCAAATTACCACTCGACCGCGCCAAACGCTTATTGCGCTCTCTAGAGCCAAAAAACCGATAGCGTTTCAAAAAAATGCGCAACTCACTGCTTCGCACGCTTATAACTCGTAAATTGGAAACGTCAGATAAAAAATTCTGCCCATGACAGATAGCTGTAGAAAAGACCTTTTCGGCAATTTCGGCAAATTACCACTCGACCCCGCCAAACGCTTATTGCGCCCTCTAGAGCCGAAAAACCGATAGCGTTTCAAAAATAAATGCGCACCTCACTGCTTCGCACGCTTATAACTCGTAAACCAAAAACGTCAGATACAAAATTCTGCCATTGACAGATAGCTGTGGAAGTTACCTTTCCGGCAAATTACCACTCGACCCCTCCAAACTCTTATTGCCTCCTCTAGAGCCGAAAAACCGATAGCGTTTCAAAATTAATTGCGCAACTCACTGCTTTGCACTTTTATAACTCGTAAACCGGAAACTTCAGATAAAAAATTCTGCCCATGACAGATAGCTGTAGAAAAAACCTTTTTGGCAATTTCGGCAAATTACCACTCGACCCCGCCAAACTCTTATTGCCTCCTCTAGAGCCGAAAAACCGATAGCGTTTCAAAATTAATTGCGCAACTCACTGCTTTGCACTTTTATAACTCGTAAACGGGAAACGTCAGATAAAAAATTCTGCCCATGACAGATAGAGCTGTGGAAGAGACCTTTTCGACAATTTCGGCAAATTACCACTCGATCCCGCCAAACGCTTGTTGCGCCCTCTAGAGCCAAAAAACCGATAGCGAATCAAAAATAAATGCGCAACTCAATGCTTTGCACGCTTATAACTCCTAAGCCGAAAACGTCAGATAAAAAATTCTGCCACTGACAGATAGCTGTGGAAGTTAGCTTTCTGGCAAATTATCACTCGACCCCACCAAATACTTATTGCGCCCGCCCTCTAGAGCCGAAAAACCGATAGCGTTTCAAAAATAAATGCGCAACTCAGTGCTTCGCATGCTTATAACTCGTAAGCCGGAAACGTCTGATAAAAAATTCTGGCACTGACAGAAAGCTGTGGAAGTGGCCTTTAACAAAAATTACCACTCGACCCCGCCAAACGCTAATTGCGCCCACTAGAACCGAAAAACCAATAGCGTTTCAAAAATAAATGCGCAATTCACTGCTTTGCACCCTTATAACTCGTAAACCGGAAACGTCAGATAAAAAATTCTGGCACTGACAGATAGCTGTGGAAGTGACCCTTCCGGCAAATTACCACTCGACCCCTTCAAGCTCTAATTGCCTCCTCTAGAGCCGAAAAACCGATAGCATTTCAAAATTAATTGCGCAACTCACTGCTTTGCACTTTTATAACTCGTAAACCGGAAACGTCAGATAAAAAATTCTGCCCATGACAGAAAGCTGTAAAAGAGACCTTTTCGGCATTTTCGGCAAATTACCAATCGATCCCGCCAAACGCTTATTGCGCCCTCTAGAGCCGAAAAACCGATAGCGTTTCAAAAATAAATGCGCAACTCACTGCTTCGCACGCTTATAACTCCTAAGCCGAAAACGTCAGATAAAAACTGTTAGCACTGACAGATAGCTGTGGAAGTGACCTTTCTGGCAAATTACCACTCGACCCCGCCAAACGCTTATTGCGCTCTCTAGAGCCAAAAAACCGATAGCGTTTCAAAAAAATGCGCAACTCACTGCTTCGCACGATTATAACTCGTAAACCGGAAACGTCAGATAAAAAATTCTGCCCATGACAGATAGCTGTGGAAAAGACCTTTTCGGCAATTTCGGCAAATTACCACTCGATCCCGCCAAACGCTTGTTGCGCCCTCTAGAGCCAAAAAACCGATAGCGTTTCAAAAATAAATGCGCAACTCAATGCTTTGCACGCTTATAACTCCTAAGCCGAAAACGTCAGATAAAAAATGCTAGCAGTGACAGAAAGCTGTGTAAGTGGCCTTTCCGGCAATTTACCACTCAAACCGATAGCGTTTCAAAAATAAATGCGCAACTCACTGCTTCGCACGCTTATAACTCGTAAGCCGGAAACGTCAGATTAAAAATTCTGCCACTGACAGATAGCTGTGGAAGTGGCCTTTAACGAAAATTACCACTCGACCATTTCAAGTTCTAATTGCCTCCTCTAGAGCCGAAAAACCGATAGCATTTCAAAATTAATTGCGCAACTCACTGTTTTGCACTTTTATAACTCGTAAACCGGAAACGTCAGATAAAAAATTCTGCCCATGACAGATAGCTGTGGAAGAGACCTTTTCGGCATTTTCGGCAAATTACCACTCGATCCCGCCAAACGCTTATTGCGCCCTCTAGAGCCGAAAAACCGATAGCGTTTCAAAAATAAATGCGCAACTCACTGCTTCGCACGCTTATAACTCCTAAGCCGAAAACGTCAGATAAAAAATGTTAGCACTGACAGATAGCTGTGGAAGTGACCTTTCTGGCAAATTACCACTCGACCCCGCCAAACGCTTATTGCGCTCTCTAGAGCCAAAAAACCGATAGCGTTTCAAAAATAAATGCGCAATTCACTGCTTCGCACCCTTATAACTCGTAAACCGGAAACGTCAGATAAAAAATGCTGGCACTGACAGATAGCTGTGGAAGCGACCTTTTCGGCAAATTACCACTCGACCCCGCCAAACGCTTATTGCGCTCTCTAGAGTCGAAAAAACCGATAGCGTTTCAAAAAAATGCGCAACTCAATGCTTCGCACGCTTATAACTCGTAAACCGAAAACGTCAGATAAAAAACTTGGCACTGATGGATAGCTATGGAAGTGACCTTTCCGTCAAATTACCAGTCGACCCCGCTAAACGCTTATTGCGCCATCTAGAGCCGTAATACCGATAGCGTTTCAAAATTAATTGCGCAACTCACTGCTTTGCACTTTTATAACTCGTAAACCGGAAACGTCAGATAAAAAATTCTGCCCATGACAGATAGCTGTGGAAGAAACCTTTTCGGCAATTTCAGCAAATTACCACTCGACCCCGCCAAACGCTTATTGCGCTCTCTAGAGTCGAAAAACCGATAGCGTTTCAAAAAATGCGCAACTCAATGCTTCGCACGCTTATAACTCGTAAACCGAAAATGTCAGATAAAAAATTTTGGCACCGACGGATAGCTGTGGAAGTTAGCTTTCTGGCAAATTACCACTCGACCCCGCCAAACTCTTATTGCCTCCTCTAGAGCCGAAAAACCGATAGCGTTTCAAAATTAATTGCGCAACTCACTGCTTTGCACTTTTATAACTCGTAAACCGGAAACGTCAGATAAAAAATTCTGCCCATGACAGATAGCTGTGAAAGAGACCTTTTCGGCAATTTCGGCAAATTACCACTCGACCCCGCCAAACGCTTATTGCGCTCTCTAGAGTCGAAAAACCGATAGCGTTTCAAAAAATGCGCAACTCAATGCTTCGCACGCTTATAACTCGTAAACCGAAAATGTCAGATAAAAAAATTTGGCACCGACGGATAGCTGTGGAAGTGACCTTTCCGTCAAATTACCACTCAACCCCTCCAAACTTTTATTGCTTCCTCTAGAACCGAAAAACCGATAGCGTTTCAAAATTAATTGCGCAACTCACTGCTTTGCACTTTTATAACTCGTAAACCGGAAACGTCAGATAAAAAATTCTGCCCATGACAGATAGCTGTGGAAGAGACCTTTTCGGCAATTTCGGCAAATTATCACTCGATCCCGCCAAACGCTTGTTGCGCTCTCTAGAGCCAAAAAACCGATAGCGAATCAAAAATAAATGCGCAACTCAATGCTTTGCACGCTTATAACTCCTAAGCCGAAAACGTCAGATAAAAAATGTTAGCACTGACAGAAAGCTGTGAAAGTGGCCTTTCCGGCAGTTTACCACTCGACCCCCCCAAACACTTTTTGCCTCCTCTAGAGCCGAAAAACCGATAGCGTTTCAAAATTAATTGCGCAACTCACTGCTTTGCACGCTTATAACTCGTAAACGGGAAAAGTCAGATAAAAAATTCTGCCACTGACAGATAGCTGTGGAAGTTAGCTTTCTGGCAAATTATCACTCGACCCCACCAAATACTTATTGCGCCCGCCCTCTAGAGCCGAAAAACCGATAGCGTTTCAAAAATAAATGCGCAACTCAGTGCTTCGCATGCTTATAACTCGTAAGCCGGAAACGTCTGATAAAAAATTCTGGCACTGACAGAAAGCTGTGGAAGTGGCCTTTAACGAAAATTACCACTCGACCCCGCCAAACGCTAATTGCGCCCACTAGAACCGAAAAACCAATAGCGTTTCAAAAATAAATGCGCAATTCACTGCTTTGCACCCTTATAACTCATAAACCGGAAACGTCAGATAAAAAATTCTGGCACTGACAGATAGCTGTGGAAATGACCTTTCCGCCAAATTACCACTCGACCGTTTCAAGCTCTAATTGCTTCCTCTAGAGCCGAAAAACCGATAGCATTTCAAAATTAATTGCGCAACTCACTGCTTTGCACTTTTATAACTCGTAAACCGGAAACGTCAGATAAAAAATTCTGCCCATGACAGATAGCTGTGGAAGAGACCTTTTCGGCATTTTCGGCAAATTACCACTCAATTCCGCCAAACGCTTATTGCGCCCTCTAGAGCCGAAAAACCGATAGCGTTTCAAAAATAAATGCGCAACTCACTGCTTCGCACGCTTATAACTCCTAAGCCGAAAACGTCAGATAAAAACTGTTAGCACTGACAGATAGCTGTGGAAGTGACCTTTCTGGCAAATTACCACTCGACCCCTCCAAACTCTTATTGCCTCCTCTAGAGCCGAAAAACCGATAGCGTTTCAAAATTAATTGCGCAACTCACTGCTTTGCACTTTTATAACTCGTAAACCGGAAACTTCAGATAAAAAATTCTGCCCATGACAGATAGCTGTAGAAAAAACCTTTTTGGCAATTTCGGCAAATTACCACTCGACCCCGCCAAACTCTTATTGCCTCCTCTAGAGCCGAAAAACCGATAGCGTTTCAAAATTAATTGCGCAACTCACTGCTTTGCACTTTTATAACTCGTAAACGGGAAACGTCAGATAAAAAATTCTGCCCATGACAGATAGAGCTGTGGAAGAGACCTTTTCGACAATTTCGGCAAATTACCACTCGATCCCGCCAAACGCTTGTTGCGCCCTCTAGAGCCAAAAAACCGATAGCGAATCAAAAATAAATGCGCAACTCAATGCTTTGCACGCTTATAACTCCTAAGCCGAAAACGTCAGATAAAAAATTCTGCCACTGACAGATAGCTGTGGAAGTTAGCTTTCTGGCAAATTATCACTCGACCCCACCAAATACTTATTGCGCCCGCCCTCTAGAGCCGAAAAACCGATAGCGTTTCAAAAATAAATGCGCAACTCAGTGCTTCGCATGCTTATAACTCGTAAGCCGGAAACGTCTGATAAAAAATTCTGGCACTGACAGAAAGCTGTGGAAGTGGCCTTTAACAAAAATTACCACTCGACCCCGCCAAACGCTAATTGCGCCCACTAGAACCGAAAAACCAATAGCGTTTCAAAAATAAATGCGCAATTCACTGCTTTGCACCCTTATAACTCGTAAACCGGAAACGTCAGATAAAAAATTCTGGCACTGACAGATAGCTGTGGAAGTGACCCTTCCGGCAAATTACCACTCGACCCCTTCAAGCTCTAATTGCCTCCTCTAGAGCCGAAAAACCGATAGCATTTCAAAATTAATTGCGCAACTCACTGCTTTGCACTTTTATAACTCGTAAACCGGAAACGTCAGATAAAAAATTCTGCCCATGACAGAAAGCTGTAAAAGAGACCTTTTCGGCATTTTCGGCAAATTACCAATCGATCCCGCCAAACGCTTATTGCGCCCTCTAGAGCCGAAAAACCGATAGCGTTTCAAAAACAAATGCGCAACTCACTGATTTGCATGCTTATAACTCGTAAACCGGAAACGTCAGATAAAAAATTTTGCCACTGACAGATAGCTGTGGAAGTTACCTTTCCGGCAAGTTATCACTCGACCCCACCGAATACTTATTGCGCCCGCCCTCTAGAGCCGAAAAACCGATAGCGTTTCAAAAATAAATGCGCAACTCACTGCTTCGCACGCTCATAACTCGTAAGCCGAAAACGTCAGATAAAAAAATCTGGCACTGACAGAAAGCTGTTGAAGTGGCCTTTAACGAAAATTACCACTCGACCCCGCCAAACGTTTATTGCGCCCACTAGAACCGAAAAACCAATAGTGTTTCAAAAATAAATGCGCAATTCACTGCTTTGCACCCTTATAACTCGTAAACCGGAAACGTCAGATAAAAAATTCTGGCATTGACAGATAGCTGTTGAAGCGACCTTTTTAGCAAATTACCACCCGACCCCGCCAAACGCTTAGTGCGCTCTTTAGAGTCGAAAAACCGATAGCGTTTCAAAAAAATGCGCAACTCAATGCTTCGCACGCTAATAACTCGTAAACCGAAAACGTCAGATAAAAAATTCTGGCACTGACAGAAAGCTGTGGAAGTGGCCTTTAACGAAAATTACCACTCGCCCCCGCCAAACGCTTATTGCGCCCACTAGAACCGAAAAACCAATAGCGTTTCAAAAATAAATGCGCAATTCACTGCTTCGCACCCTTATAACTCGTACACCGGAAACGTCAGATAAAAAATTCTGGCACTGACAGAAAGCTGTAGAAGCGACCTTTTTAGCAAATTACCATTCGACCCCGCCAAACGCTTATTGCGCCCTCTAGAGCCGTAAAACCGATAGCGTTTCAAAATTGATTGCGCAACTCACTGCTTTGCACTTTTATAACTCGTAAACCGGAAACCTCAGATAAAAAATTCTGCCCATGACAGATAGCTGTGGAAGAGACCTTTTCGGCAATTTCGGCAAATTACTACTCGATCCCGCCAAACGCTTATTGCGCCCTCTAGAGCCGAAAAACCGATAGCGTTTCAAAAATAAATGCGCAATTCACTGCTTCGCACCCTTATAACTCGTAAACCGGAAACGTCAGATAAAAAATTTTGGCACTGACAGATAGTTGTGGAAGCTACCTTTTCGGCAAATTACCACTCGACCCCGATAAACGCTTATTGCGCTCTCTAGAGTCGAAAAACCGATAGCGTTTCAAAAAAATGCGCAACTCAATGCTTCACACGCTTATAACTCTTAAACCGAAAACGTCAGATAAAAAATTTTGGCACTGACGGATAGCTGTGGAAGCGACCTTTTTAGCAAATTACCACTCGACCCCACTAAATGCTTATTGCGCCCTCTAGATGTGTAAAACCGATAGCGTTTCAAAATTAATTGCGCAACTCACTGCTTTGCACTTTTATAACTCGTAAACCGGAAACGTTAGATAAAAAATTCTGCCCATGACATATAGCTGTGGAAGAGACCTTTTCGCCAATTTCTGCAAATTACCACTCGATCCCGCCAAACGCTTATTGCGCCTTCTAGAGCCGAAAAACCGATAGCGTTTCAAAAATAAATGCGCAACTCACTGCTTTGCACGCTTATAACTCGTAAACCGGAAACGTCAGATAAAAAATGCTGGCACTGACAGATAGCTGTGGAAGTGACCTTTCTGGCAAATTACCACTCGACCCCGCCAAACGCTTATTGCGCTCTCTAGAGCCAAAAAACCGATAGCGTTTCAAAAATAAATGCGCAATTCACTGCTTCGCACCCTTATAACTCGTAAACCGGAAACGTCAGATAAAAAATGCTGGCACTGACAGATAGCTGTGGAAGCGACCTTTTCGGCAAATTACCACTCGACCCCGCCAAACGCTTATTGCGCTCTCTAGAGTCGAAAAAACCGATAGCGTTTCAAAAAAATGCGCAACTCAATGCTTCGCACGCTTATAACTCGTAAACCGAAAACGTCAGATAAAAAACTTGGCACTGATGGATAGCTATGGAAGTGACCTTTCCGTCAAATTACCAGTCGACCCCGCTAAACGCTTATTGCGCCATCTAGAGCCGTAATACCGATAGCGTTTCAAAATTAATTGCGCAACTCACTGCTTTGCACTTTTATAACTCGTAAACCGGAAACGTCAGATAAAAAATTCTGCCCATGACAGATAGCTGTGGAAGAAACCTTTTCGGCAATTTCAGCAAATTACCACTCGACCCCGCCAAACGCTTATTGCGCTCTCTAGAGTCGAAAAACCGATAGCGTTTCAAAAAATGCGCAACTCAATGCTTCGCACGCTTATAACTCGTAAACCGAAAATGTCAGATAAAAAATTTTGGCACCGACGGATAGCTGTGGAAGTTAGCTTTCTGGCAAATTACCACTCGACCCCGCCAAACTCTTATTGCCTCCTCTAGAGCCGAAAAACCGATAGCGTTTCAAAATTAATTGCGCAACTCACTGCTTTGCACTTTTATAACTCGTAAACCGGAAACGTCAGATAAAAAATTCTGCCCATGACAGATAGCTGTGAAAGAGACCTTTTCGGCAATTTCGGCAAATTACCACTCGACCCCGCCAAACGCTTATTGCGCTCTCTAGAGTCGAAAAACCGATAGCGTTTCAAAAAATGCGCAACTCAATGCTTCGCACGCTTATAACTCGTAAACCGAAAATGTCAGATAAAAAAATTTGGCACCGACGGATAGCTGTGGAAGTGACCTTTCCGTCAAATTACCACTCAACCCCTCCAAACTTTTATTGCTTCCTCTAGAACCGAAAAACCGATAGCGTTTCAAAATTAATTGCGCAACTCACTGCTTTGCACTTTTATAACTCGTAAACCGGAAACGTCAGATAAAAAATTCTGCCCATGACAGATAGCTGTGGAAGAGACCTTTTCGGCAATTTCGGCAAATTATCACTCGATCCCGCCAAACGCTTGTTGCGCTCTCTAGAGCCAAAAAACCGATAGCGAATCAAAAATAAATGCGCAACTCAATGCTTTGCACGCTTATAACTCCTAAGCCGAAAACGTCAGATAAAAAATGTTAGCACTGACAGAAAGCTGTGAAAGTGGCCTTTCCGGCAGTTTACCACTCGACCCCCCCAAACACTTTTTGCCTCCTCTAGAGCCGAAAAACCGATAGCGTTTCAAAATTAATTGCGCAACTCACTGCTTTGCACGCTTATAACTCGTAAACGGGAAAAGTCAGATAAAAAATTCTGCCACTGACAGATAGCTGTGGAAGTTAGCTTTCTGGCAAATTATCACTCGACCCCACCAAATACTTATTGCGCCCGCCCTCTAGAGCCGAAAAACCGATAGCGTTTCAAAAATAAATGCGCAACTCAGTGCTTCGCATGCTTATAACTCGTAAGCCGGAAACGTCTGATAAAAAATTCTGGCACTGACAGAAAGCTGTGGAAGTGGCCTTTAACGAAAATTACCACTCGACCCCGCCAAACGCTAATTGCGCCCACTAGAACCGAAAAACCAATAGCGTTTCAAAAATAAATGCGCAATTCACTGCTTTGCACCCTTATAACTCATAAACCGGAAACGTCAGATAAAAAATTCTGGCACTGACAGATAGCTGTGGAAATGACCTTTCCGGCAAATTACCACTCGACCGTTTCAAGCTCTAATTGCTTCCTCTAGAGCCGAAAAACCGATAGCATTTCAAAATTAATTGCGCAACTCACTGCTTTGCACTTTTATAACTCGTAAACCGGAAACGTCAGATAAAAAATTCTGCCCATGACAGATAGCTGTGGAAGAGACCTTTTCGGCATTTTCGGCAAATTACCACTCAATTCCGCCAAACGCTTATTGCGCCCTCTAGAGCCGAAAAACCGATAGCGTTTCAAAAATAAATGCGCAACTCACTGCTTCGCACGCTTATAACTCCTAAGCCGAAAACGTCAGATAAAAACTGTTAGCACTGACAGATAGCTGTGGAAGTGACCTTTCTGGCAAATTACCACTCGACCCCTCCAAACTCTTATTGCCTCCTCTAGAGCCGAAAAACCGATAGCGTTTCAAAATTAATTGCGCAACTCACTGCTTTGCACTTTTATAACTCGTAAACCGGAAACTTCAGATAAAAAATTCTGCCCATGACAGATAGCTGTAGAAAAAACCTTTTTGGCAATTTCGGCAAATTACCACTCGACCCCGCCAAACTCTTATTGCCTCCTCTAGAGCCGAAAAACCGATAGCGTTTCAAAATTAATTGCGCAACTCACTGCTTTGCACTTTTATAACTCGTAAACGGGAAACGTCAGATAAAAAATTCTGCCCATGACAGATAGAGCTGTGGAAGAGACCTTTTCGACAATTTCGGCAAATTACCACTCGATCCCGCCAAACGCTTGTTGCGCCCTCTAGAGCCAAAAAACCGATAGCGAATCAAAAATAAATGCGCAACTCAATGCTTTGCACGCTTATAACTCCTAAGCCGAAAACGTCAGATAAAAAATTCTGCCACTGACAGATAGCTGTGGAAGTTAGCTTTCTGGCAAATTATCACTCGACCCCACCAAATACTTATTGCGCCCGCCCTCTAGAGCCGAAAAACCGATAGCGTTTCAAAAATAAATGCGCAACTCAGTGCTTCGCATGCTTATAACTCGTAAGCCGGAAACGTCTGATAAAAAATTCTGGCACTGACAGAAAGCTGTGGAAGTGGCCTTTAACAAAAATTACCACTCGACCCCGCCAAACGCTAATTGCGCCCACTAGAACCGAAAAACCAATAGCGTTTCAAAAATAAATGCGCAATTCACTGCTTTGCACCCTTATAACTCGTAAACCGGAAACGTCAGATAAAAAATTCTGGCACTGACAGATAGCTGTGGAAGTGACCCTTCCGGCAAATTACCACTCGACCCCTTCAAGCTCTAATTGCCTCCTCTAGAGCCGAAAAACCGATAGCATTTCAAAATTAATTGCGCAACTCACTGCTTTGCACTTTTATAACTCGTAAACCGGAAACGTCAGATAAAAAATTCTGCCCATGACAGAAAGCTGTAAAAGAGACCTTTTCGGCATTTTCGGCAAATTACCAATCGATCCCGCCAAACGCTTATTGCGCCCTCTAGAGCCGAAAAACCGATAGCGTTTCAAAAACAAATGCGCAACTCACTGATTTGCATGCTTATAACTCGTAAACCGGAAACGTCAGATAAAAAATTTTGCCACTGACAGATAGCTGTGGAAGTTACCTTTCCGGCAAGTTATCACTCGACCCCACCGAATACTTATTGCGCCCGCCCTCTAGAGCCGAAAAACCGATAGCGTTTCAAAAATAAATGCGCAACTCACTGCTTCGCACGCTCATAACTCGTAAGCCGAAAACGTCAGATAAAAAAATCTGGCACTGACAGAAAGCTGTTGAAGTGGCCTTTAACGAAAATTACCACTCGACCCCGCCAAACGTTTATTGCGCCCACTAGAACCGAAAAACCAATAGTGTTTCAAAAATAAATGCGCAATTCACTGCTTTGCACCCTTATAACTCGTAAACCGGAAACGTCAGATAAAAAATTCTGGCATTGACAGATAGCTGTTGAAGCGACCTTTTTAGCAAATTACCACCCGACCCCGCCAAACGCTTAGTGCGCTCTTTAGAGTCGAAAAACCGATAGCGTTTCAAAAAAATGCGCAACTCAATGCTTCGCACGCTAATAACTCGTAAACCGAAAACGTCAGATAAAAAATTCTGGCACTGACAGAAAGCTGTGGAAGTGGCCTTTAACGAAAATTACCACTCGCCCCCGCCAAACGCTTATTGCGCCCACTAGAACCGAAAAACCAATAGCGTTTCAAAAATAAATGCGCAATTCACTGCTTCGCACCCTTATAACTCGTACACCGGAAACGTCAGATAAAAAATTCTGGCACTGACAGAAAGCTGTAGAAGCGACCTTTTTAGCAAATTACCATTCGACCCCGCCAAACGCTTATTGCGCCCTCTAGAGCCGTAAAACCGATAGCGTTTCAAAATTGATTGCGCAACTCACTGCTTTGCACTTTTATAACTCGTAAACCGGAAACCTCAGATAAAAAATTCTGCCCATGACAGATAGCTGTGGAAGAGACCTTTTCGGCAATTTCGGCAAATTACTACTCGATCCCGCCAAACGCTTATTGCGCCCTCTAGAGCCGAAAAACCGATAGCGTTTCAAAAATAAATGCGCAATTCACTGCTTCGCACCCTTATAACTCGTAAACCGGAAACGTCAGATAAAAAATTTTGGCACTGACAGATAGTTGTGGAAGCTACCTTTTCGGCAAATTACCACTCGACCCCGATAAACGCTTATTGCGCTCTCTAGAGTCGAAAAACCGATAGCGTTTCAAAAAAATGCGCAACTCAATGCTTCACACGCTTATAACTCTTAAACCGAAAACGTCAGATAAAAAATTTTGGCACTGACGGATAGCTGTGGAAGCGACCTTTTTAGCAAATTACCACTCGACCCCACTAAATGCTTATTGCGCCCTCTAGATGTGTAAAACCGATAGCGTTTCAAAATTAATTGCGCAACTCACTGCTTTGCACTTTTATAACTCGTAAACCGGAAACGTTAGATAAAAAATTCTGCCCATGACATATAGCTGTGGAAGAGACCTTTTCGCCAATTTCTGCAAATTACCACTCGATCCCGCCAAACGCTTATTGCGCCTTCTAGAGCCGAAAAACCGATAGCGTTTCAAAAATAAATGCGCAACTCACTGCTTTGCACGCTTATAACTCGTAAACCGGAAACGTCAGATAAAAAATTCTGCCACTGACAGATAGCTGTGGAAGTGACCTTTCGGGCAAATTACCACTCGACCCCTCCAAACACTTCTTGCCTCCTCTAGAGCCGAAAAACCGATAGCGTTTCAAAATTAATTGAGCAACTCACTGCTTTGCACGCTTATAACTCGTAAACCGGAAACGTCAGATAAAAAATTCTGCCACTGACAGATAGCTGTGGAAGTTACCTTTCCGGCAAATTATCACTCGACCCCACCAAATACTTATTGCGCCCGCCCTCTAGAGCCGAAAAACCGATAGCGTTTCAAAAACAAATGCGCAACTCACTGATTTGCATGCTTATAACTCGTAAACCGGAAACGTCAGATAAAAAATTCTGGCACTGACAGATAGCTGTTGAAGCGACCTTTTTAGCAAATTACCACCCGACCCCGCCAAACGCTTAGTGCGCTCTTTAGAGTCGAAAAACCGATAGCGTTTCAAAAAAATGCGCAACTCACTGCTTCGCACGCTTATAACTCGTAAACCGAGAACGTCAGATACAAAATTCTGCCACTGACAGATAGCTGTGGAAGTGACCTTTCTGGCAAATTACCATTTGACCCCTCCAAACTCTTATTGCTTCCTCAAGAGCCGAAAAACCGATAGCGTTTCCAAATTAATTGCGCAACTCACTGCTTTGCACTTTTATAACTCGTAAACCGGAAACGTCAGATAAAAAATTCTGCGCATGACAGATAGCTGTGGAAGAGACCTTTTTGGCGATTTCGGCAAGTTACCACTCGATACCGCCAAACGCTTATTGCGCCCTCTAGAGCCGAAAAACCGATAGCGTTTCAAAAATAAATGCGCAACTCACTGCTTCGCACGCTTATAACTCGTAAACCGGAAACGTCAGATAAAAAATTCTGCCACTGACAGATAGCTGTGGAAGTGACCTTTCTGGCAAATTACCCCTCGATCCCGCCAAACGCTTATAGCGGCCTCTAAAGCCAAAAAACCGATAGCGTTTCAAAAATAAATGCGCAACTCAATGCTTCGCACGCTTATAACTCCTAAGCCGAAAACGTCAGATAAAAAATGTAAGCACTGACAGAAAGCCGTGGAAGTGGCCTTTCCGGCAATTTACCACTCGATCCCCCCAAACACTTCCTGCCTCCTCTAGAGCCGAAAAACCGATAGCGTTTCAAAATTAATTGCGCAACTCATTGCTTTGTACGCTTATAACTCGTAAACCGGAAACGTCAGATAAAAAATTCTGGCACTGACAGAAAGCTGTTGAAGTGGCCTTTAACGAAAATTACCACTCGACCCCGCCAAACGTTTATTGCGCCCACTAGAACCGAAAAACCAATAGCGTTTCAAAAATAAATGCGCAATTCACTGCTTCGCACCCTTATAACTCGTAAACCGGAAACGTCACATAAAAAATTCTGGCATTGACAGATAGCTGTTGAAGCGACCTTTTTAGCAAATTACCACTCGACCCCGCCAAACGCTTAGTGCGCTCTTTAGAGTCGAAAAACCGATAGCGTTTCAAAAAAATGCGCAACTCAATGCTTCGCACGCTAATAACTCGTAAACCGAAAACGTCAGATAAAAAATTCTGGCACTGACAGAAAGCTGTGGAAGTGGCCTTTAACGAAAATTACCACTCGACCCCGCCAAACGTTTATTGCGCCCACTAGAACCGAAAAACCAATAGTGTTTCAAAAATAAATGCGCAATTCACTGCTTCGCACCCTTATAACTCGTAAACCGGAAACGTCAGATAAAAAATTCTGGCATTGACAGATAGCTGTTGAAGCGACCTTTCTGGCAAATTACCACCCGACCCCGCCAAACGCTTAGTGCGCTCTTTAGAGTCGAAAAACCGATAGCGTTTCAAAAAAATGCGCAACTCAATGCTTCGCACGCTAATAACTCGTAAACCGAAAACGTCAGATAAAAAATTCTGGCACTGACAGAAAGCTGTGGAAGTGGCCTTTAACGAAAATTACAACTCGACCCCGCCAAACGCTAATTGCGCCCACTAGAACCGAAAAACCAATAGCGTTTCAAAAATAAATGCGCAATTCACTGCTTCGCACCCTTATAACTCGTACACCGGAAACGTCAGATAAAAAATTCTGGCACTGACAGAAAGCTGTAGAAGCGACCTTTTTAGCAAATTACCATTCGACCCCGCCAAACGCTTATTGCGCCCTCTAGAGCCGAAAAACCGATAGCGTTTCAAAAATAAATGCGCAACTCACTGCTTCGCACGCTTATAACTCGTAAACCGGAAACGTCAGATAAAAAATTCTGGCACTGACAGATAGCTGTTGAAGCGAACTTTTTAGCAAATTACCACCCGACCCCGCCAAACGCTTAGTGCGCTCTTTAGAGTCGAAAAACCGATAGCGTTTCAAAAAAATGCGCAACTCAATGCTTCGCACGCTTATAACTCGTAAACCGAAAACGTCAGATAAAAAATTCTGGCACTGACAGAAAGCTGTGGAAGTGGCCTTTAACGGAAATTACCACTCGACCCCGCCAAACGCTTATTGCGCCCTCTAGAGCCGAAAAACCGATAGCGTTTCAAAAATAAATGCGCAACTCACTGCTTCGCACGCTTATAACTCGTAAACCGAGAACGTCAGATACAAAATTCTGCCACTGACAGATAGCTGTGGAAGTGACCTTTCTGGCAAATTACCACTCGACCCCTCCAAACTCTTATTGCCTCCTCAAGAGCTTAAAAACCTATAGCGTTTCCAAATTAATTGCGCAACTCACTGCTTTGCACTTTTATAACTCGTAAACCGGAAACGTCAGATAAAAAATTCTGCGCATGACAGATAGCTGTAGAAGAGACCTTTTCGGCAATTTCGGCAAATTACTACTCGATCCCGCCAAACGCTTATTGCGCCCTCTAGAGCCGAAAAACCGATAGCGTTTCAAAAATAAATGCGCAACTCACTGCTTCGCACGCTTATAACTCGTAAACCGGAAACGTCAGATAAAAAATTCTGGCACTGACAGATAGCTGTTGAAGCGACCTTTTTAGCAAATTACCACCCGACCCCGCCAAACGCTTAGTGCGCTCTTTAGAGTCGAAAAACCGATAGCGTTTCAAAAAAATGCGCAACTCAATGCTTCGCACGCTTATAACTCGTAAACCGAAAACGTCAGATAAAAAATTCTGGCACTGACAGAAAGCTGTGGAAGTGGCCTTTAACGGAAATTACCACTCGACCCCGCCAAACGCTTATTACGCCCTCTAGAGCCGAAAAACCGATAGCGTTTCAAAAATAAATGCGCAACTCACTGCTTCGCACGCTTATAACTCGTAAACCGAGAACGTCAGATACAAAATTCTGCCAC
This sequence comes from Platycheirus rosarum, assembly GCA_963971375.1. Taxonomy (NCBI): domain Eukaryota; kingdom Metazoa; phylum Arthropoda; class Insecta; order Diptera; family Syrphidae; genus Platycheirus; species Platycheirus rosarum. The sequence goes on from OZ020508.1 coordinate 100,185,210, forward strand.
TGACAGATAGCTGTGGAAGTGACCTTTCTGGCAAATTACCACTCGACCCCTCCAAACTCTTATTGCCTCCTCAAGAGCTTAAAAACCTATAGCGTTTCCAAATTAATTGCGCAACTCACTGCTTTGCACTTTTATAACTCGTAAACCGGAAACGTCAGATAAAAAATTCTGCGCATGACAGATAGCTGTAGAAGAGACCTTTTCGGCGATTTCGGCAAGTTACCACTCGATACCGCCAAACGCTTATTGCGCCCTCTAGAGCCGAAAAACCGATAGCGTTTCAAAAATAAATGCGCAACTCACTGCTTCGCACGCTTATAACTCGTAAACCGGAAACGTCAGATAAAAAATTCTGCCACTGACAGATAGCTGTGGAAGTGACCTTTCTGGCAAATTACCCCTCGATCCCGCCAAACGCTTATAGCGCCCTCTAGAGCCAAAAAACCGATAGCGTTTCAAAAATAAATGCGCAACTCAATGCTTCGCACGCTTATAACTCCTAAGCCGAAAACGTCAGATAAAAAATGTTAGCACTGACAGAAAGCCGTGGAAGTGGCCTTTCCGGCAATTTACCACTCGATCCCCATAAACACTTCTTGCCTCCTCTAGAGCCGAAAAACCGATAGCGTTTCAAAATTAATTGCGCAACTCATTGCTTTGTACGCTTATAACTCGTAAACCGGAAACGTCAGATAAAAAATTCTGCCACTAACAGATAGCTGTGGAAGTTACCTTTCCGGCAAGTTATCACTCGACCCCACGAAATACTTATTGCGCCCGCCCTCTAGAGCCGAAAAACCGATAGCGTTTCAAAAATAAATGCGCAACTCACTGCTTCGCACGCTCATAACTCGTAAGCCGAAAACGTCAGATAAAAAATTCTGGCACTGACAGAAAGCTGTTGAAGTGGCCTTTAACGAAAATTACCACTCGACCCCGCCAAACGTTTATTGCGCCCACTAGAACCGAAAAACCAATAGTGTTTCAAAAATAAATGCGCAATTCACTGCTTCGCACCCTTATAACTCGTAAACCGGAAACGTCAGATAAGAAATTCTGGCATTGACAGATAGCTGTTGAAGCGACCTTTTTAGCAAATTACCACCCGACCCCGCCAAACGCTTAGTGCGCTCTTTAGAATCGAAAAACCGATAGCGTTTCAAAAAAATGCGCAACTCAATGCTTCGCACGCTAATAACTCGTAAACTGAAAACGTCAGATAAAAAATTCTGGCACTGACAGAAAGCTGTGGAAGTGGCCTTTAACGAAAATTACCACTCGACCCCGCCAAACGCTTATTGCGCCCACTAGAACCGAAAAACCAATAGTGTTTCAAAAATAAATGCGCAATTCACTGCTTCGCACCCTTATAACTCGTACACCGGAAACGTCAGATAAAAAATTCTGGCACTGACAGAAAGCTGTAGAAGCGACCTTTTTAGCAAATTACCATTCGACCCCGCCAAACGCTTATTGCGCCCTCTAGAGCCGTAAAACCGATAGCGTTTCAAATTGATTGCGCAACTCACTGCTTTGCACTTTTATAACTCGTAAACCGGAAACGTCAGATAAAAAATTCTGCCCATGACAGATAGCTGTGGAAGAGACCTTTTCGGCAATTTCGGCAAATTACTACTCGATCCCGCCAAACGCTTATTGCGCCCTCTAGAGCCGAAAAACCGATAGCGTTTCAAAAATAAATGCGCAACTCACTGCTTCGCACGCTTATAACTCGTAACCGGAAACGTCAGATAAAAAATTGTAGCACTGACAGAAAGCTGTAGAAGCGACCTTTTAAGCAAATTACCACTCAACCCCGCCAAACGCTTATTGCGCCCTCTAGGGCCGTAAAACCGATAGCGTTTCAAATTAATTGCGCAACTCACTGCTTTGCACTTTTATAACTCGTAAACCGAGAACGTCAGATACAAAATTCTGCCACTGACAGATAGCTGTGGAAGTGACCTTTCTGGCAAATTACCACTCGACCCCTCCAAACTCTTATTGCGCCCTCTAGAGCCGAAAAACCGATAGCGTTTCCAAATTAATTGCGCAACTCACTGCTTTGCACTTTTATAACTCGTAAACCGGAAACGTCAGATAAAAAATTCTGCGCATGACAGATAGCTGTGGAAGAGACCTTTTTGGCGATTTCGGCAAGTTACCACTCGATACCGCCAAACGCTTATTGCGCCCTCTAGAGCCGAAAAACCGATAGCGTTTCAAAAATAAATGCGCAACTCACTGCTTCGCACGCTTATAACTCGTAAACCGGAAACGTCAGATAAAAAATTCTGCCACTGACAGATAGCTGTGGAAGTGACCTTTCTGGCAAATTACCCCTCGATCCCGCCAAACGCTTATAGCGCCCTCTAAAGCCAAAAAACCGATAGCGTTTCAAAAATAAATGCGTAACTCAATGCTTCGCACGCTTATAACTCCTAAGCCGAAAACGTCAGATAAAAAATGTAAGCACTGACAGAAAGCCGTGGAAGTGGCCTTTCCTGGAATTTACCACTCGATCCCCCTAAACACTTCTTGCCTCCTCTAGAGCCGAAAAACCGATAGCGTTTCAAAATTAATTGCGCAACTCACTGCTTTGCACTTTTATAACTCGTAAACCGAGAACGTCAGATACAAAATTCTGCCACTGACAGATAGCTGTGGAAGTGACCTTTCTGGCAAATTACCACTCGACCCCTCCAAACTCTTATTGCCTCCTCAAGAGCCGAAAAACCGATAGCGTTTCCAAATTAATTGCGCAACTCACTGCTTTGCACTTTTATAACTCGTAAACCGGAAACGTCAGATAAAAAATTCTGCGCATGACAGATAGCTGTGGAAGAGACCTTTTCGTCGATTTCGGCAAGTTACCACTCGATACCGCCAAACGCTTATTGCGCCCTCTAGAGCCGAAAAACCGATAGCGTTTCAAAATAAATGCGCAACTCACTGCTTCGCACGCTTATAACTCGTAAACCGGAAACGTCAGATAAAAAATTCTGCCACTGACAGATAGCTGTGGAAGTGACCTTTCTGGCAAATTACCCCTCGATCCCGCCAAACGCTTATAGCGCCCTCTAGAGCCAAAAAACCGATAGCGTTTCAAAAATAAATGCGCAACTCAATGCTTCGCACGCTTATAACTCCTAAGCCGAAAACGTCAGATAAAAAATGTTAGCACTGACAGAAAGCCGTGGAAGTGGCCTTTCCGGCAATTTACCACTCGATCCCCCCAAACACTTCTTGCCTCCTCTAGAGCCGAAAAAACCGATAGCGTTTCAAAATTAATTGCGCAACTCATTGCTTTGTACGCTTATAACTCGTAAACCGGAAACGTCAGATAAAAAATTCTGCCACTAACAGATAGCTGTGGAAGTTACCTTTCCGGCAAGTTATCACTCGACCCCACGAAATACTTATTGCGCCCGCCCTCTAGAGCCGAAAAACCGATAGCGTTTCAAAAATAAATGCGCAACTCACTGCTTCGCACGCTCATAACTCGTAAGCCGAAAACGTCAGATAAAAAATTCTGGCACTGACAGAAAGCTGTTGAAGTGGCCTTTAACGAAAATTACCACTCGACCCCGCCAAACGTTTATTGCGCCCACTAGAACCGAAAAACCAATAGTGTTTCAAAAATAAATGCGCAATTCACTGCTTCGCACCCTTATAACTCGTAAACCGGAAACGTCAGATAAAAAATTCTGGCATTGACAGATAGCTGTTGAAGCGACCTTTTTAGCAAATTACCACCCGACCCCCGCCAAACGCTTAGTGCGCTCTTTAGAGTCGAAAAACCGATAGCGTTTCAAAAAAATGCGCAACTCAATGCTTCGCACGCTAATAACTCGTAAACCGAAAACGTCAGATAAAAAATTCTGGCACTGACAGAAAGCTGTGGAAGTGGCCTTTAAAGAAAATTACCACTCGACCCCGCCAAACGCTTATTGCGCCCACTAGAACCGAAAAACCAATAGTGTTTCAAAAATAAATGCGCAATTCACTGCTTCGCACCCTTATAACTCGTACACCGGAAACGTCAGATAAAAAATTCTGGCACTGACAGAAAGCTGTAGAAGCGACCTTTTTAGCAAATTACCATTCGACCCCGCCAAACGCTTATTGCGCCCTCTAGAGCCGTAAAACCGATAGCGTTTCAAAATTGATTGCGCAACTCACTGCTTTGCACTTTTGTAACTCGTAAACCGGAAACGTCAGATAAAAAATTCTGCCCATGACAGATAGCTGTGGAAGAGACCTTTTCGGCAATTTCGGCAAATTACTACTCGATCCCGCCAAACGCTTATTGCGCCCTCTAGAGCCGAAAAACCGATAGCGTTTCAAAAATAAATCCGCAACTCACTGCTTCGCACGCTTATAACTCGTAAACCGGAAACGTCAGATAAAAAATTGTGGCACTGACAGAAAGCTGTAGAAGCGACCTTTTTAGCAAATTACCACTCAACCCCGCCAAACGCTTATTGCGCCCTCTAGAGCCGTAAAACCGATAGCGTTTCAAAATTAATTGCGCAACTCACTGCTTTGCACTTTTATAACTCGTAAACCGAGAACGTCAGATACAAAATTCTGCCACTGACAGATAGCTGTGGAAGTGACCTTTCTGGCAAATTACCACTCGACCCCTCCAAACTCTTATTGCGCCCTCTAGAGCCGAAAAACCGATAGCGTTTCCAATTAATTGCGCAACTCACTGCTTTGCACTTTTATAACTCGTAAACCGGAAACGTCAGATAAAAAATTCTGCGCATGACAGATAGCTGTGGAAGAGACCTTTTTGGCGATTTCGGCAAGTTACCACTCGATACCGCCAAACGCTTATTGCGCCCTCTAGAGCGAAAAACCGATAGCGTTTCAAAAATAAATGCGCAACTCACTGCTTCGCACGCTTATAACTCGTAAACCGGAAACGTCAGATAAAAAATTCTGCCACTGACAGATAGCTGTGGAAGTGACCTTTCTGGCAAATTACCCCTCGATCCCGCCAAACGCTTATAGCGCCCTCTAAAGCCAAAAAACCGATAGCGTTTCAAAAATAAATGCGTAACTCAATGCTTCGCACGCTTATAACTCCTAAGCCGAAAACGTCAGATAAAAAATGTAAGCACTGACAGAAAGCCGTGGAAGTGGCCTTTCCTGGAATTTACCACTCGATCCCCCCAAACACTTCTTGCCTCCTCTAGAGCCGAAAAACCGATAGCGTTTCAAAATTAATTGCGCAACTCACTGCTTTGCACTTTTATAACTCGTAAACCGAGAACGTCAGATACAAAATTCTGCCACTGACAGATAGCTGTGGAAGTGACCTTTCTGGCAAATTACCACTCGACCCCTCCAAACTCTTATTGCCTCCTCAAGAGCCGAAAAACCGATAGCGTTTCCAAATTAATTGCGCAACTCACTGCTTTGCACTTTTATAACTCGTAAACCGGAAACGTCAGATAAAAAATTCTGCGCATGACAGATAGCTGTGGAAGAGACCTTTTCGTCGATTTCGGCAAGTTACCACTCGATACCGCCAAACGCTTATTGCGCCCTCTAGAGCCGAAAAACCGATAGCGTTTCAAAAATAAATGCGCAACTCACTGCTTCGCACGCTTATAACTCGTAAACCGGAAACGTCAGATAAAAAATTCTGCCACTGACAGATAGCTGTGGAAGTGACCTTTCTGGCAAATTACCCCTCGATCCCGCCAAACGCTTATAGCGCCCTCTAGAGCCAAAAAACCGATAGCGTTTCAAAAATAAATGCGCAACTCAATGCTTCGCACGCTTATAACTCCTAAGCCGAAAACGTCAGATAAAAAATGTTAGCACTGACAGAAAGCCGTGGAAGTGGCCTTTCCGGCAATTTACCACTCGATCCCCCCAAACACTTCTTGCCTCCTCTAGAGCCGAAAAACCGATAGCGTTTCAAAATTAATTGCGCAACTCATTGCTTTGTACGCTTATAACTCGTAAACCGGAAACGTCAGATAAAAAATTCTGCCACTAACAGATAGCTGTGGAAGTTACCTTTCCGGCAAGTTATCACTCGACCCCACGAAATACTTATTGCGCCCGCCCTCTAGAGCCGAAAAACCGATAGCGTTTCAAAAATAAATGCGCAACTCACTGCTTCGCACGCTCATAACTCGTAAGCCGAAAACGTCAGATAAAAAATTCTGGCACTGACAGAAAGCTGTTGAAGTGGCCTTTAACGAAAATTACCACTCGACCCCGCCAAACGTTTATTGCGCCCACTAGAACCGAAAAACCAATAGTGTTTCAAAAATAAATGCGCAATTCACTGCTTCGCACCCTTATAACTCGTAAACCGGAAACGTCAGATAAAAAATTCTGGCATTGACAGATAGCTGTTGAAGCGACCTTTTTAGCAAATTACCACCCGACCCCGCCAAACGCTTAGTGCGCTCTTTAGAGTCGAAAAACCGATAGCGTTTCAAAAAAATGCGCAACTCAATGCTTCGCACGCTAATAACTCGTAAACCGAAAACGTCAGATAAAAAATTCTGGCACTGACAGAAAGCTGTGGAAGTGGCCTTTAACGAAAATTACCACTCGACCCCGCCAAACGCTTATTGCGCCCACTAGAACCGAAAAACCAATAGTGTTTCAAAAATAAATGCGCAATTCACTGCTTCGCACCCTTATAACTCGTACACCGGAAACGTCAGATAAAAAATTCTGGCACTGACAGAAAGCTGTAGAAGCGACCTTTTTAGCAAATTACCATTCGACCCCGCCAAACGCTTATTGCGCCCTCTAGAGCCGTAAAACCGATAGCGTTTCAAAATTGATTGCGCAACTCACTGCTTTGCACTTTTATAACTCGTAAACCGGAAACGTCAGATAAAAAATTCTGCCCATGACAGATAGCTGTGGAAGAGACCTTTTCGGCAATTTCGGCAAATTACTACTCGATCCCGCCAAACGCTTATTGCGCCCTCTAGAGCCGAAAAACCGATAGCGTTTCAAAAATAAATGCGCAACTCACTGCTTCGCACGCTTATAACTCGTAAACCGGAAACGTCAGATAAAAAATTGTAGCACTGACAGAAAGCTGTAGAAGCGACCTTTTAAGCAAATTACCACTCAACCCCGCCAAACGCTTATTGCGCCCTCTAGGGCCGTAAAACCGATAGCGTTTCAAAATTAATTGCGCAACTCACTGCTTTGCACTTTTATAACTCGTAAACCGAGAACGTCAGATACAAAATTCTGCCACTGACAGATAGCTGTGGAAGTGACCTTTCTGGCAAATTACCACTCGACCCCTCCAAACTCTTATTGCGCCCTCTAGAGCCGAAAAACCGATAGCGTTTCCAAATTAATTGCGCAACTCACTGCTTTGCACTTTTATAACTCGTAAACCGGAAACGTCAGATAAAAAATTCTGCGCATGACAGATAGCTGTGGAAGAGACCTTTTTGGCGATTTCGGCAAGTTACCACTCGATACCGCCAAACGCTTATTGCGCCCTCTAGAGCCGAAAAACCGATAGCGTTTCAAAAATAAATGCGCAACTCACTGCTTCGCACGCTTATAACTCGTAAACCGGAAACGTCAGATAAAAAATTCTGCCACTGACAGATAGCTGTGGAAGTGACCTTTCTGGCAAATTACCCCTCGATCCCGCCAAACGCTTATAGCGCCCTCTAAAGCCAAAAAACCGATAGCGTTTCAAAAATAAATGCGTAACTCAATGCTTCGCACGCTTATAACTCCTAAGCCGAAAACGTCAGATAAAAAATGTAAGCACTGACAGAAAGCCGTGGAAGTGGCCTTTCCTGGAATTTACCACTCGATCCCCCTAAACACTTCTTGCCTCCTCTAGAGCCGAAAAACCGATAGCGTTTCAAAATTAATTGCGCAACTCACTGCTTTGCACTTTTATAACTCGTAAACCGAGAACGTCAGATACAAAATTCTGCCACTGACAGATAGCTGTGGAAGTGACCTTTCTGGCAAATTACCACTCGACCCCTCCAAACTCTTATTGCCTCCTCAAGAGCCGAAAAACCGATAGCGTTTCCAAATTAATTGCGCAACTCACTGCTTTGCACTTTTATAACTCGTAAACCGGAAACGTCAGATAAAAAATTCTGCGCATGACAGATAGCTGTGGAAGAGACCTTTTCGTCGATTTCGGCAAGTTACCACTCGATACCGCCAAACGCTTATTGCGCCCTCTAGAGCCGAAAAACCGATAGCGTTTCAAAAATAAATGCGCAACTCACTGCTTCGCACGCTTATAACTCGTAAACCGGAAACGTCAGATAAAAAATTCTGCCACTGACAGATAGCTGTGGAAGTGACCTTTCTGGCAAATTACCCCTCGATCCCGCCAAACGCTTATAGCGCCCTCTAGAGCCAAAAAACCGATAGCGTTTCAAAAATAAATGCGCAACTCAATGCTTCGCACGCTTATAACTCCTAAGCCGAAAACGTCAGATAAAAAATGTTAGCACTGACAGAAAGCCGTGGAAGTGGCCTTTCCGGCAATTTACCACTCGATCCCCCCAAACACTTCTTGCCTCCTCTAGAGCCGAAAAACCGATAGCGTTTCAAAATTAATTGCGCAACTCATTGCTTTGTACGCTTATAACTCGTAAACCGGAAACGTCAGATAAAAAATTCTGCCACTAACAGATAGCTGTGGAAGTTACCTTTCCGGCAAGTTATCACTCGACCCCACGAAATACTTATTGCGCCCGCCCTCTAGAGCCGAAAAACCGATAGCGTTTCAAAAATAAATGCGCAACTCACTGCTTCGCACGCTCATAACTCGTAAGCCGAAAACGTCAGATAAAAAATTCTGGCACTGACAGAAAGCTGTTGAAGTGGCCTTTAACGAAAATTACCACTCGACCCCGCCAAACGTTTATTGCGCCCACTAGAACCGAAAAACCAATAGTGTTTCAAAAATAAATGCGCAATTCACTGCTTCGCACCCTTATAACTCGTAAACCGGAAACGTCAGATAAAAAATTCTGGCATTGACAGATAGCTGTTGAAGCGACCTTTTTAGCAAATTACCACCCGACCCCGCCAAACGCTTAGTGCGCTCTTTAGAGTCGAAAAACCGATAGCGTTTCAAAAAAATGCGCAACTCAATGCTTCGCACGCTAATAACTCGTAAACCGAAAACGTCAGATAAAAAATTCTGGCACTGACAGAAAGCTGTGGAAGTGGCCTTTAAAGAAAATTACCACTCGACCCCGCCAAACGCTTATTGCGCCCACTAGAACCGAAAAACCAATAGTGTTTCAAAAATAAATGCGCAATTCACTGCTTCGCACCCTTATAACTCGTACACCGGAAACGTCAGATAAAAAATTCTGGCACTGACAGAAAGCTGTAGAAGCGACCTTTTTAGCAAATTACCATTCGACCCCGCCAAACGCTTATTGCGCCCTCTAGAGCCGTAAAACCGATAGCGTTTCAAAATTGATTGCGCAACTCACTGCTTTGCACTTTTGTAACTCGTAAACCGGAAACGTCAGATAAAAAATTCTGCCCATGACAGATAGCTGTGGAAGAGACCTTTTCGGCAATTTCGGCAAATTACTACTCGATCCCGCCAAACGCTTATTGCGCCCTCTAGAGCCGAAAAACCGATAGCGTTTCAAAAATAAATCCGCAACTCACTGCTTCGCACGCTTATAACTCGTAAACCGGAAACGTCAGATAAAAAATTGTGGCACTGACAGAAAGCTGTAGAAGCGACCTTTTTAGCAAATTACCACTCAACCCCGCCAAACGCTTATTGCGCCCTCTAGAGCCGTAAAACCGATAGCGTTTCAAAATTAATTGCGCAACTCACTGCTTTGCACTTTTATAACTCGTAAACCGAGAACGTCAGATACAAAATTCTGCCACTGACAGATAGCTGTGGAAGTGACCTTTCTGGCAAATTACCACTCGACCCCTCCAAACTCTTATTGCGCCCTCTAGAGCCGAAAAACCGATAGCGTTTCCAAATTAATTGCGCAACTCACTGCTTTGCACTTTTATAACTCGTAAACCGGAAACGTCAGATAAAAAATTCTGCGCATGACAGATAGCTGTGGAAGAGACCTTTTTGGCGATTTCGGCAAGTTACCACTCGATACCGCCAAACGCTTATTGCGCCCTCTAGAGCCGAAAAACCGATAGCGTTTCAAAAATAAATGCGCAACTCACTGCTTCGCACGCTTATAACTCGTAAACCGGAAACGTCAGATAAAAAATTCTGCCACTGACAGATAGCTGTGGAAGTGACCTTTCTGGCAAATTACCCCTCGATCCCGCCAAACGCTTATAGCGCCCTCTAAAGCCAAAAAACCGATAGCGTTTCAAAAATAAATGCGTAACTCAATGCTTCGCACGCTTATAACTCCTAAGCCGAAAACGTCAGATAAAAAATGTAAGCACTGACAGAAAGCCGTGGAAGTGGCCTTTCCTGGAATTTACCACTCGATCCCCCCAAACACTTCTTGCCTCCTCTAGAGCCGAAAAACCGATAGCGTTTCAAAATTAATTGCGCAACTCACTGCTTTGCACTTTTATAACTCGTAAACCGAGAACGTCAGATACAAAATTCTGCCACTGACAGATAGCTGTGGAAGTGACCTTTCTGGCAAATTACCACTCGACCCCTCCAAACTCTTATTGCCTCCTCAAGAGCCGAAAAACCGATAGCGTTTCCAAATTAATTGCGCAACTCACTGCTTTGCACTTTTATAACTCGTAAACCGGAAACGTCAGATAAAAAATTCTGCGCATGACAGATAGCTGTGGAAGAGACCTTTTCGTCGATTTCGGCAAGTTACCACTCGATACCGCCAAACGCTTATTGCGCCCTCTAGAGCCGAAAAACCGATAGCGTTTCAAAAATAAATGCGCAACTCACTGCTTCGCACGCTTATAACTCGTAAACCGGAAACGTCAGATAAAAAATTCTGCCACTGACAGATAGCTGTGGAAGTGACCTTTCTGGCAAATTACCCCTCGATCCCGCCAAACGCTTATAGCGCCCTCTAGAGCCAAAAAACCGATAGCGTTTCAAAAATAAATGCGCAACTCAATGCTTCGCACGCTTATAACTCCTAAGCCGAAAACGTCAGATAAAAAATGTTAGCACTGACAGAAAGCCGTGGAAGTGGCCTTTCCGGCAATTTACCACTCGATCCCCCCAAACACTTCTTGCCTCCTCTAGAGCCGAAAAACCGATAGCGTTTCAAAATTAATTGCGCAACTCATTGCTTTGTACGCTTATAACTCGTAAACCGGAAACGTCAGATAAAAAATTCTGCCACTAACAGATAGCTGTGGAAGTTACCTTTCCGGCAAGTTATCACTCGACCCCACGAAATACTTATTGCGCCCGCCCTCTAGAGCCGAAAAACCGATAGCGTTTCAAAAATAAATGCGCAACTCACTGCTTCGCACGCTCATAACTCGTAAGCCGAAAACGTCAGATAAAAAATTCTGGCACTGACAGAAAGCTGTTGAAGTGGCCTTTAACGAAAATTACCACTCGACCCCGCCAAACGTTTATTGCGCCCACTAGAACCGAAAAACCAATAGTGTTTCAAAAATAAATGCGCAATTCACTGCTTCGCACCCTTATAACTCGTAAACCGGAAACGTCAGATAAAAAATTCTGGCATTGACAGATAGCTGTTGAAGCGACCTTTTTAGCAAATTACCACCCGACCCCGCCAAACGCTTAGTGCGCTCTTTAGAGTCGAAAAACCGATAGCGTTTCAAAAAAATGCGCAACTCAATGCTTCGCACGCTAATAACTCGTAAACCGAAAACGTCAGATAAAAAATTCTGGCACTGACAGAAAGCTGTGGAAGTGGCCTTTAACGAAAATTACCACTCGACCCCGCCAAACGCTTATTGCGCCCACTAGAACCGAAAAACCAATAGTGTTTCAAAAATAAATGCGCAATTCACTGCTTCGCACCCTTATAACTCGTACACCGGAAACGTCAGATAAAAAATTCTGCGCATGACAGATAGCTGTGGAAGAGACCTTTTTGGCGATCTCGGCAAGTTACCACTCGATACCGCCAAACGCTTATTGCGCCCTCTAGAGCCGAAAAACCGATAGCGTTTCAAAAATAAATGCGCAACTCACTGCTTCGCACGCTTATAACTCGTAAACCAGAAACGTCAGATAAAAAATTCTGCCACTGACAGATAGCTGTGGAAGTGACCTTTCTGGCAAATTACCCCTCGATCCCGCCAAACGCTTATAGCGCCCTCTAAAGCCAAAAAACCGATAGCGTTTCAAAAATAAATGCGTAACTCAATGCTTCGCACGCTTATAACTCCTAAGCCGAAAACGTCAGATAAAAAATGTAAGCACTGACAGAAAGCCGTGGAAGTGGCCTTTCCTGGAATTTACCACTCGATCCCCCCAAACACTTCTTGCCTCCTCTAGAGCCGAAAAACCGATAGCGTTTCAAAATTAATTGCGCAACTCACTGCTTTGCACTTTTATAACTCGTAAACCGAGAACGTCAGATACAAAATTCTGCCACTGACAGATAGCTGTGGAAGTGACCTTTCTGGCAAATTACCACTCGACCCCTCCAAACTCTTATTGCCTCCTCAAGAGCCGAAAAACCGATAGCGTTTCCAAATTAATTGCGCAACTCACTGCTTTGCACTTTTATAACTCGTAAACCGGAAACGTCAGATAAAAAATTCTGCGCATGACAGATAGCTGTGGAAGAGACCTTTTCGTCGATTTCGGCAAGTTACCACTCGATACCGCCAAACGCTTATTGCGCCCTCTAGAGCCGAAAAACCGATAGCGTTTCAAAAATAAATGCGCAACTCACTGCTTCGCACGCTTATAACTCGTAAACCAGAAACGTCAGATAAAAAATTCTGCCACTGACAGATAGCTGTGGAAGTGACCTTTCTGGCAAATTACCCCTCGATCCCGCCAAACGCTTATAGCGCCCTCTAGAGCCAAAAAACCGATAGCGTTTCAAAAATAAATGCGCAACTCAATGCTTCGCACGCTTATAACTCCTAAGCCGAAAACGTCAGATAAAAAATGTTAGCACTGACAGAAAGCCGTGGAAGTGGCCTTTCCGGCAATTTACCACTCGATCCCCCCAAACACTTCTTGCCTCCTCTAGAGCCGAAAAACCGATAGCGTTTCAAAATTAATTGCGCAACTCATTGCTTTGTACGCTTATAACTCGTAAACCGGAAACGTCAGATAAAAAATTCTGCCACTAACAGATAGCTGTGGAAGTTACCTTTCCGGCAAGTTATCACTCGACCCCACGAAATACTTATTGCGCCCGCCCTCTAGAGCCGAAAAACCGATAGCGTTTCAAAAATAAATGCGCAACTCACTGCTTCGCACGCTCATAACTCGTAAGCCGAAAACGTCAGATAAAAAATTCTGGCACTGACAGAAAGCTGTTGAAGTGGCCTTTAACGAAAATTACCACTCGACCCCGCCAAACGTTTATTGCGCCCACTAGAACCGAAAAACCAATAGTGTTTCAAAAATAAATGCGCAATTCACTGCTTCGCACCCTTATAACTCGTAAACCGGAAACGTCAGATAAAAAATTCTGGCATTGACAGATAGCTGTTGAAGCGACCTTTTTAGCAAATTACCACCCGACCCCGCCAAACGCTTAGTGCGCTCTTTAGAGTCGAAAAACCGATAGCGTTTCAAAAAAATGCGCAACTCAATGCTTCGCACGCTAATAACTCGTAAACCGAAAACGTCAGATAAAAAATTCTGGCACTGACAGAAAGCTGTGGAAGTGGCCTTTAACGAAAATTACCACTCGACCCCGCCAAACGCTTATTGCGCCCACTAGAACCGAAAAACCAATAGTGTTTCAAAAATAAATGCGCAACTCACTGCTTCGCACGCTTATAACTCGTAAACCGGAAACGTCAGATAAAAAATTCTGGCACTGACAGAAAGCTGTAGAAGCGACCTTTTTAGCTAATTACCATTCGACCCCGCCAAACGCTTATTGCGCCCTCTAGAGCCGTAAAACCGATAGCGTTTCAAAATTGATTGCGCAACTCACTGCTTTGCACTTTTATAACTCGTAAACCGGAAACGTCAGATAAAAAATTCTGCCCATGACAGATAGCTGTGGAAGAGACCTTTTCGGCAATTTCGGCAAATTACTACTCGATCCCGCCAAACGCTTATTGCGCCCTCTAGAGCCGAAAAACCGATAGCGTTTCAAAAATAAATGCGCAACTCACTGCTTCGCACGCTTATAACTCGTAAACCGGAAACGTCAGATAAAAAATTGTGGCACTGACAGAAAGCTGTAGAAGCGACCTTTTTAGCAAATTACCACTCAACCCCGCCAAACGCTTATTGCGCCCTCTAGAGCCGTAAAACCGATAGCGTTTCAAAATTAATTGCGCAACTCACTGCTTTGCACTTTTATAACTCGTAAACCGAGAACGTCAGATACAAAATTCTGCCACTGACAGATAGCTGTGGAAGTGACCTTTCTGGCAAATTACCACTCGACCCCTCCAAACTCTTATTGCGCCCTCTAGAGCCGAAAAACCGATAGCGTTTCCAAATTAATTGCGCAACTCACTGCTTTGCACTTTTATAACTCGTAAACCGGAAACGTCAGATAAAAAATTCTGCGCATGACAGATAGCTGTGGAAGAGACCTTTTTGGCGATTTCGGCAAGTTACCACTCGATACCGCCAAACGCTTATTGCGCCCTCTAGAGCCGAAAAACCGATAGCGTTTCAAAAATAAATGCGCAACTCACTGCTTCGCACGCTTATAACTCGTAAACCGGAAACGTCAGATAAAAAATTCTGCCACTGACAGATAGCTGTGGAAGTGACCTTTCTGGCAAATTACCCCTCGATCCCGCCAAACGCTTATAGCGCCCTCTAAAGCCAAAAAACCGATAGCGTTTCAAAAATAAATGCGTAACTCAATGCTTCGCACGCTTATAACTCCTAAGCCGAAAACGTCAGATAAAAAATGTAAGCACTGACAGAAAGCCGTGGAAGTGGCCTTTCCTGGAATTTACCACTCGATCCCCCCAAACACTTCTTGCCTCCTCTAGAGCCGAAAAACCGATAGCGTTTCAAAATTAATTGCGCAACTCACTGCTTTGCACTTTTATAACTCGTAAACCGAGAACGTCAGATACAAAATTCTGCCACTGACAGATAGCTGTGGAAGTGACCTTTCTGGCAAATTACCACTCGACCCCTCCAAACTCTTATTGCCTCCTCAAGAGCCGAAAAACCGATAGCGTTTCCAAATTAATTGCGCAACTCACTGCTTTGCACTTTTATAACTCGTAAACCGGAAACGTCAGATAAAAAATTCTGCGCATGACAGATAGCTGTGGAAGAGACCTTTTCGTCGATTTCGGCAAGTTACCACTCGATACCGCCAAACGCTTATTGCGCCCTCTAGAGCCGAAAAACCGATAGCGTTTCAAAAATAAATGCGCAACTCACTGCTTCGCACGCTTATAACTCGTAAACCGGAAACGTCAGATAAAAAATTCTGCCACTGACAGATAGCTGTGGAAGTGACCTTTCTGGCAAATTACCCCTCGATCCCGCCAAACGCTTATAGCGCCCTCTAGAGCCAAAAAACCGATAGCGTTTCAAAAATAAATGCGCAACTCAATGCTTCGCACGCTTATAACTCCTAAGCCGAAAACGTCAGATAAAAAATGTTAGCACTGACAGAAAGCCGTGGAAGTGGCCTTTCCGGCAATTTACCACTCGATCCCCCCAAACACTTCTTGCCTCCTCTAGAGCCGAAAAACCGATAGCGTTTCAAAATTAATTGCGCAACTCATTGCTTTGTACGCTTATAACTCGTAAACCGGAAACGTCAGATAAAAAATTCTGCCACTAACAGATAGCTGTGGAAGTTACCTTACCGGCAAGTTATCACTCGACCCCACGAAATACTTATTGCGCCCGCCCTCTAGAGCCGAAAAACCGATAGCGTTTCAAAAATAAATGCGCAACTCACTGCTTCGCACGCTCATAACTCGTAAGCCGAAAACGTCAGATAAAAAATTCTGGCACTGACAGAAAGCTGTTGAAGTGGCCTTTAACGAAAATTACCACTCGACCCCGCCAAACGTTTATTGCGCCCACTAGAACCGAAAAACCAATAGTGTTTCAAAAATAAATGCGCAATTCACTGCTTCGCACCCTTATAACTCGTAAACCGGAAACGTCAGATAAAAAATTCTGGCATTGACAGATAGCTGTTGAAGCGACCTTTTTAGCAAATTACCACCCGACCCCGCCAAACGCTTAGTGCGCTCTTTAGAGTCGAAAAACCGATAGCGTTTCAAAAAAATGCGCAACTCAATGCTTCGCACGCTAATAACTCGTAAACCGAAAACGTCAGATAAAAAATTCTGGCACTGACAGAAAGCTGTGGAAGTGGCCTTTAAAGAAAATTACCACTCGACCCCGCCAAACGCTTATTGCGCCCACTAGAACCGAAAAACCAATAGTGTTTCAAAAATAAATGCGCAATTCACTGCTTCGCACCCTTATAACTCGTACACCGGAAACGTCAGATAAAAAATTCTGGCACTGACAGAAAGCTGTAGAAGCGACCTTTTTAGCAAATTACCATTCGACCCCGCCAAACGCTTATTGCGCCCTCTAGAGCCGTAAAACCGATAGCGTTTCAAAATTGATTGCGCAACTCACTGCTTTGCACTTTTATAACTCGTAAACCGGAAACGTCAGATAAAAAATTCTGCCCATGACAGATAGCTGTGGAAGAGACCTTTTCGGCAATTTCGGCAAATTACTACTCGATCCCGCCAAACGCTTATTGCGCCCTCTAGAGCCGAAAAACCGATAGCGTTTCAAAAATAAATGCGCAACTCACTGCTTCGCACGCTTATAACTCGTAAACCGGAAACGTCAGATAAAAAATTGTGGCACTGACAGAAAGCTGTAGAAGCGACCTTTTTAGCAAATTACCACTCAACCCCGCCAAACGCTTATTGCGCCCTCTAGAGCCGTAAAACCGATAGCGTTTCAAAATTAATTGCGCAACTCACTGCTTTGCACTTTTATAACTCGTAAACCGAGAACGTCAGATACAAAATTCTGCCACTGACAGATAGCTGTGGAAGTGACCTTTCTGGCAAATTACCACTCGACCCCTCCAAACTCTTATTGCCTCCTCAAGAGCCGAAAAACCGATAGCGTTTCCAAATTAATTGCGCAACTCACTGCTTTGCACTTTTATAACTCGTAAACCGGAAACGTCAGATAAAAAATTCTGCGCATGACAGATAGCTGTGGAAGAGACCTTTTTGGCGATTTCGGCAAGTTACCACTCGATACCGCCAAACGCTTATTGCGCCCTCTAGAGCCGAAAAACCGATAGCGTTTCAAAAATAAATGCGCAACTCACTGCTTCGCACGCTTATAACTCGTAAACCGGAAACGTCAGATAAAAAATTCTGCCACTGACAGATAGCTGTGGAAGTGACCTTTCTGGCAAATTACCCCTCGATCCCGCCAAACGATTATAGCGCCCTCTAAAGCCAAAAAACCGATAGCGTTTCAAAAATAAATGCGTAACTCAATGCTTCGCACGCTTATAACTCCTAAGCCGAAAACGTCAGATAAAAAATGTAAGCACTGACAGAAAGCCGTGGAAGTGGCCTTTCCGGCAATTTACCACTCAATCCCCCCAAACACTTCTTGCCTCCTCTAGAGCCGAAAAACCGATAGCGTTTCAAAATTAATTGCGCAACTCATTGCTTTGTACGCTTATAACTCGTAAACCGGAAACGTCAGATAAAAAATTCTGCCACTAACAGATAGCTGTGGAAGTTACCTTTCCGGCAAGTTATCACTCGACCCCACGAAATACTTATTGCGCCCGCCCTCTAGAGCCGAAAAACCGATAGCGTTTCAAAAATAAATGCGCAACTCACTGCTTCGCACGCTCATAACTCGTAAGCCGAAAACGTCAGATAAAAAATTCTGGCACTGACAGAAAGCTGTTGAAGTGGCCTTTAACGAAAATTACCACTCGACCCCGCCAAACGTTTATTGCGCCCACTAGAACCGAAAAACCAATAGTGTTTCAAAAATAAATGCGCAATTCACTGCTTCGCACCCTTATAACTCGTAAACCGGAAACGTCAGATAAAAAATTCTGGCATTGACAGATAGCTGTTGAAGCGACCTTTTTAGCAAATTACCACCCGACCCCGCCAAACGCTTAGTGCGCTCTTTAGAGTCGAAAAACCGATAGCGTTTCAAAAAAATGCGCAACTCAATGCTTCGCACGCTAATAACTCGTAAACCGAAAACGTCAGATAAAAAATTCTGGCACTGACAGAAAGCTGTGGAAGTGGCCTTTAACGAAAATTACCACTCGACCCCGCCAAACGCTTATTGCGCCCACTAGAACCGAAAAACCAATAGTGTTTCAAAAATAAATGCGCAACTCACTGCTTCGCACGCTTATAACTCGTAAACCGGAAACGTCAGATAAAAAATTCTGGCACTGACAGAAAGCTGTAGAAGCGACCTTTTTAGCTAATTACCATTCGACCCCGCCAAACGCTTATTGCGCCCTCTAGAGCCTTAAAACCGATAGCGTTTCAAAATTGATTGCGCAACTCACTGCTTTGCACTTTTATAACTCGTAAACCGGAAACGTCAGATAAAAAATTCTGCCCATGACAGATAGCTGTGGAAGAGACCTTTTCGGCAATTTCGGCAAATTACTACTCGATCCCGCCAAACGCTTATTGCGCCCTCTAGAGCCGAAAAACCGATAGCGTTTCAAAAATAAATGCGCAACTCACTGCTTCGCACGCTTATAACTCGTAAACCGGAAACGTCAGATAAAAAATTCTGCCACTGACAGATAGCTGTGGAAGTGACCTTTCTGGCAAATTACCCCTCGATCCCGCCAAACGCTTATAGCGCCCTCTAAAGCCAAAAAACCGATAGCGTTTCAAAAATAAATGCGTAACTCAATGCTTCGCACGCTTATAACTCCTAAGCCGAAAACGTCAGATAAAAAATGTAAGCACTGACAGAAAGCCGTGGAAGTGGCCTTTCCTGGAATTTACCACTCGATCCCCCCAAACACTTCTTGCCTCCTCTAGAGCCGAAAAACCGATAGCGTTTCAAAATTAATTGCGCAACTCACTGCTTTGCACTTTTATAACTCGTAAACCGAGAACGTCAGATACAAAATTCTGCCACTGACAGATAGCTGTGGAAGTGACCTTTCTGGCAAATTACCACTCGACCCCTCCAAACTCTTATTGCCTCCTCAAGAGCCGAAAAACCGATAGCGTTTCCAAATTAATTGCGCAACTCACTGCTTTGCACTTTTATAACTCGTAAACCGGAAACGTCAGATAAAAAATTCTGCGCATGACAGATAGCTGTGGAAGAGACCTTTTCGTCGATTTCGGAAAGTTACCACTCGATACCGCCAAACGCTTATTGCGCCCTCTAGAGCCGAAAAACCGATAGCGTTTCAAAAATAAATGCGCAACTCACTGCTTCGCACGCTTATAACTCGTAAACCGGAAACGTCAGATAAAAAATTGTGGCACTGACAGAAAGCTGTAGAAGCGACCTTTTTAGCAAATTACCACTCAACCCCGCCAAACGCTTATTGCGCCCTCTAGAGCCGTAAAACCGATAGCGTTTCAAAATTAATTGCGCAACTCACTGCTTTGCACTTTTATAACTCGTAAACCGAGAACGTCAGATACAAAATTCTGCCACTGACAGATAGCTGTGGAAGTGACCTTTCTGGCAAATTACCACTCGACCCCTCCAAACTCTTATTGCGCCCTCTAGAGCCGAAAAACCGATAGCGTTTCCAAATTAATTGCGCAACTCACTGCTTTGCACTTTTATAACTCGTAAACCGGAAACGTCAGATAAAAAATTCTGCGCATGACAGATAGCTGTGGAAGAGACCTTTTTGGCGATTTCGGCAAGTTACCACTCGATACCGCCAAACGCTTATTGCGCCCTCTAGAGCCGAAAAACCGATAGCGTTTCAAAAATAAATGCGCAACTCACTGCTTCGCACGTTTATAACTCGTAAACCGGAAACGTCAGATAAAAAATTCTGCCACTGACAGATAGCTGTGGAAGTGACCTTTCTGGCAAATTACCCCTCGATCCCGCCAAACGCTTATAGCGCCCTCTAAAGCCAAAAAACCGATAGCGTTTCAAAAATAAATGCGTAACTCAATGCTTCGCACGCTTATAACTCCTAAGCCGAAAACGTCAGATAAAAAATGTAAGCACTGACAGAAAGCCGTGGAAGTGGCCTTTCCTGGAATTTACCACTCGATCCCCCCAAACACTTCTTGCCTCCTCTAGAGCCGAAAAACCGATAGCGTTTCAAAATTAATTGCGCAACTCACTGCTTTGCACTTTTATAACTCGTAAACCGAGAACGTCAGATACAAAATTCTGCCACTGACAGATAGCTGTGGAAGTGACCTTTCTGGCAAATTACCACTCGACCCCTCCAAACTCTTATTGCCTCCTCAAGAGCCGAAAAACCGATAGCGTTTCCAAATTAATTGCGCAACTCACTGCTTTGCACTTTTATAACTCGTAAACCGGAAACGTCAGATAAAAAATTCTGCGCATGACAGATAGCTGTGGAAGAGACCTTTTCGTCGATTTCGGAAAGTTACCACTCGATACCGCCAAACGCTTATTGCGCCCTCTAGAGCCGAAAAACCGATAGCGTTTCAAAAATAAATGCGCAACTCACTGCTTCGCACGCTTATAACTCGTAAACCGGAAACGTCAGATAAAAAATTCTGCCACTGACAGATAGCTGTGGAAGTGACCTTTCTGGCAAATTACCCCTCGATCCCGCCAAACGCTTATAGCGCCCTCTAGAGCCAAAAAACCGATAGCGTTTCAAAAATAAATGCGCAACTCAATGCTTCGCACGCTTATAACTCCTAAGCCGAAAACGTCAGATAAAAAATGTTAGCACTGACAGAAAGCCGTGGAAGTGGCCTTTCCGGCAATTTACCACTCGATCCCCCCAAACACTTCTTGCCTCCTCTAGAGCCGAAAAACCGATAGCGTTTCAAAATTAATTGCGCAACTCATTGCTTTGTACGCTTATAACTCGTAAACCGGAAACGTCAGATAAAAAATTCTGCCACTAACAGATAGCTGTGGAAGTTACCTTTCCGGCAAGTTATCACTCGACCCCACGAAATACTTATTGCGCCCGCCCTCTAGAGCCGAAAAACCGATAGCGTTTCAAAAATAAATGCGCAACTCACTGCTTCGCACGCTCATAACTCGTAAGCCGAAAACGTCAGATAAAAAATTCTGGCACTGACAGAAAGCTGTTGAAGTGGCCTTTAACGAAAATTACCACTCGACCCCGCCAAACGTTTATTGCGCCCACTAGAACCGAAAAACCAATAGTGTTTCAAAAATAAATGCGCAATTCACTGCTTCGCACCCTTATAACTCGTAAACCGGAAACGTCAGATAAAAAATTCTGCCCATGACAGATAGCTGTGGAAGAGACCTTTTCGGCAATTTCGGCAAATTACTACTCGATCCCGCCAAACGCTTATTGCGCCCTCTAGAGCCGAAAAACCGATAGCGTTTCAAAAATAAATGCGCAACTCACTGCTTCGCACGCTTATAACTCGTAAACCGGAAACGTCAGATAAAAAATTGTGGCACTGACAGAAAGCTGTAGAAGCGACCTTTTTAGCAAATTACCACTCAACCCCGCCAAACGCTTATTGCGCCCTCTAGAGCCGTAAAACCGATAGCGTTTCAAAATTAATTGCGCAACTCACTGCTTTGCACTTTTATAACTCGTAAACCGAGAACGTCAGATACAAAATTCTGCAACTGACAGATAGCTGTGGAAGTGACCTTTCTGGCAAATTACCACTCGACCCCTCCAAACTCTTATTGCGCCCTCTAGAGCCGAAAAACCGATAGCGTTTCCAAATTAATTGCGCAACTCACTGCTTTGCACTTTTATAACTCGTAAACCGGAAACGTCAGATAAAAAATTCTGCGCATGACAGATAGCTGTGGAAGAGACCTTTTTGGCGATTTCGGCAAGTTACCACTCGATACCGCCAAACGCTTATTGCGCCCTCTAGAGCCGAAAAACCGATAGCGTTTCAAAAATAAATGCGCAACTCACTGCTTCGCACGCTTATAACTCGTAAACCGGAAACGTCAGATAAAAAATTCTGCCACTGACAGATAGCTGTGGAAGTGACCTTTCTGGCAAATTACCCCTCGATCCCGCCAAACGCTTATAGCGCCCTCTAAAGCCAAAAAACCGATAGCGTTTCAAAAATAAATGCGTAACTCAATGCTTCGCACGCTTATAACTCCTAAGCCGAAAACGTCAGATAAAAAATGTAAGCACTGACAGAAAGCCGTGGAAGTGGCCTTTCCTGGAATTTACCACTCGATCCCCCCAAACACTTCTTGCCTCCTCTAGAGCCGAAAAACCGATAGCGTTTCAAAATTAATTGCGCAACTCACTGCTTTGCACTTTAATAACTCGTAAACCGAGAACGTCAGATACAAAATTCTGCCACTGACAGATAGCTGTGGAAGTGACCTTTCTGGCAAATTACCACTCGACCCCTCCAAACTCTTATTGCCTCCTCAAGAGCCGAAAAACCGATAGCGTTTCCAAATTAATTGCGCAACTCACTGCTTTGCACTTTTATAACTCGTAAACCGGAAACGTCAGATAAAAAATTCTGCGCATGACAGATAGCTGTGGAAGAGACCTTTTCGTCGATTTCGGCAAATTACCACTCGATACCGCCAAACGCTTATTGCGCCCTCTAGAGCCGAAAAACCGATAGCGTTTCAAAAATAAATGCGCAACTCACTGCTTCGCACGCTTATAACTCGTAAACCGGAAACGTCAGATAAAAAATTCTGCCACTGACAGATAGCTGTGGAAGTGACCTTTCTGGCAAATTACCCCTCGATCCCGCCAAACGCTTATAGCGCCCTCTAGAGCCAAAAAACCGATAGCTTTTCAAAAATAAATGCGCAACTCAATGCTTCGCACGCTTATAACTCCTAAGCCGAAAACGTCAGATAAAAAATGTTAGCACTGACAGAAAGCCGTGGAAGTGGCCTTTCCGGCAATTTACCACTCGATCCCCCCAAACACTTCTTGCCTCCTCTAGAGCCGAAAAACCGATAGCGTTTCAAAATTAATTGCGCAACTCATTGCTTTGTACGCTTATAACTCGTAAACCGGAAACGTCAGATAAAAAATTCTGCCACTAACAGATAGCTGTGGAAGTTACCTTTCCGGCAAGTTATCACTCGACCCCACGAAATACTTATTGCGCCCGCCCTCTAGAGCCGAAAAACCGATAGCGTTTCAAAAATAAATGCGCAACTCACTGCTTCGCACGCTCATAACTCGTAAGCCGAAAACGTCAGATAAAAAATTCTGGCACTGACAGAAAGCTGTTGAAGTGGCCTTTAACGAAAATTACCACTCGACCCCGCCAAACGTTTATTGCGCCCACTAGAACCGAAAAACCAATAGTGTTTCAAAAATAAATGCGCAATTCACTGCTTCGCACCCTTATAACTCGTAAACCGGAAACGTCAGATAAAAAATTCTGGCATTGACAGATAGCTGTTGAAGCGACCTTTTTAGCAAATTACCACCCGACCCCGCCAAACGCTTAGTGCGCTCTTTAGAGTCGAAAAACCGATAGCGTTTCAAAAAAATGCGCAACTCAATGCTTCGCACGCTAATAACTCGTAAACCGAAAACGTCAGATAAAAAATTCTGGCACTGACAGAAAGCTGTGGAAGTGGCCTTTAACGAAAATTACCACTCGACCCCGCCAAACGCTTATTGCGCCCACTAGAACCGAAAAACCAATAGTGTTTCAAAAATAAATGCGCAATTCACTGCTTCGCACCCTTATAACTCGTACACCGGAAACGTCAGATAAAAAATTCTGGCACTGACAGAAAGCTGTAGAAGCGAGCTTTTTAGCAAATTACCATTCGACCCCGCCAAACGCTTATTGCGCCCTCTAGAGCCGTAAAACCGATAGCGTTTCAAAATTGATTGCGCAACTCACTGCTTTGCACTTTTATAACTCGTAAACCGGAAACGTCAGATAAAAAATTCTGCCCATGACAGATAGCTGTGGAAGAGACCTTTTCGGCAATTTCGGCAAATTACTACTCGATCCCGCCAAACGCTTATTGCGCCCTCTAGAGCCGAAAAACCGATAGCGTTTCAAAAATAAATGCGCAACTCACTGCTTCGCACGCTTATAACTCGTAAACCGGAAACGTCAGATAAAAAATTGTGGCACTGACAGAAAGCTGTAGAAGCGACCTTTTTAGCAAATTACCACTCAACCCCGCCAAACGCTTATTGCGCCCTCTAGAGCCGTAAAACCGATAGCGTTTCAAAATTAATTGCGCAACTCACTGCTTTGCACTTTTATAACTCGTAAACCGAGAACGTCAGATACAAAATTCTGCAACTGACAGATAGCTGTGGAAGTGACCTTTCTGGCAAATTACCACTCGACCCCTCCAAACTCTTATTGCGCCCTCTAGAGCCGAAAAACCGATAGCGTTTCCAAATTAATTGCGCAACTCACTGCTTTGCACTTTTATAACTCGTAAACCGGAAACGTCAGATAAAAAATTCTGCGCATGACAGATAGCTGTGGAAGAGACCTTTTTGGCGATTTCGGCAAGTTACCACTCGATACCGCCAAACGCTTATTGCGCCCTCTAGAGCCGAAAAACCGATAGCGTTTCAAAAATAAATGCGCAACTCACTGCTTCGCACGCTTATAACTCGTAAACCGGAAACGTCAGATAAAAAATTCTGCCACTGACAGATAGCTGTGGAAGTGACCTTTCTGGCAAATTACCCCTCGATCCCGCCAAACGCTTATAGCGCCCTCTAAAGCCAAAAAACCGATAGCGTTTCAAAAATAAATGCGTAACTCAATGCTTCGCACGCTTATAACTCCTAAGCCGAAAACGTCAGATAAAAAATGTAAGCACTGACAGAAAGCCGTGGAAGTGACCTTTCCTGGAATTTACCACTCGATCCCCCCAAACACTTCTTGCCTCCTCTAGAGCCGAAAAACCGATAGCGTTTCAAAATTAATTGCGCAACTCACTGCTTTGCACTTTTATAACTCGTAAACCGAGAACGTCAGATACAAAATTCTGCCACTGACAGATAGCTGTAGAAGTGACCTTTCTGGCAAATTACCACTCGACTCCTCCAAACTCTTATTGCCTCCTCAAGAGCCGAAAAACCGATAGCGTTTCCAAATTAATTGCGCAACTCACTGCTTTGCACTTTTATAACTCGTAAACCGGAAACGTCAGATAAAAAATTCTGCGCATGACAGATAGCTGTGGAAGAGACCTTTTCGTCGATTTCGGCAAGTTACCACTCGATACCGCCAAACGCTTATTGCGCCCTCTAGAGCCGAAAAACCGATAGCGTTTCAAAAATAAATGCGCAACTCACTGCTTCGCACGCTTATAACTCGTAAACCGGAAACGTCAGATAAAAAATTCTGCCACTGACAGATAGCTGTGGAAGTGACCTTTCTGGCAAATTACCCCTCGATCCCGCCAAACGCTTATAGCGCCCTCTAGAGCCAAAAAACCGATAGCGTTTCAAAAATAAATGCGCAACTCAATGCTTCGCACGCTTATAACTCCTAAGCCGAAAACGTCAGATAAAAAATGTTAGCACTGACAGAAAGCCGTGGAAGTGGCCTTTCCGGCAATTTACCACTCGATCCCCCCAAACACTTCTTGCCTCCTCTAGAGCCGAAAAACCGATAGCGTTTCAAAATTAATTGCGCAACTCATTGCTTTGTACGCTTATAACTCGTAAACCGGAAACGTCAGATAAAAAATTCTGCCACTAACAGATAGCTGTGGAAGTTACCTTTCCGGCAAGTTATCACTCGACCCCACGAAATACTTATTGCGCCCGCCCTCTAGAGCCGAAAAACCGATAGCGTTTCAAAAATAAATGCGCAACTCACTGCTTCGCACGTTTATAACTCGTAAACCGGAAACGTCAGATAAAAAATTCTGCCACTGACAGATAGCTGTGGAAGTGACCTTTCTGGCAAATTACCCCTCGATCCCGCCAAACGCTTATAGCGCCCTCTAAAGCCAAAAAACCGATAGCGTTTCAAAAATAAATGCGTAACTCAATGCTTCGCACGCTTATAACTCCTAAGCCGAAAACGTCAGATAAAAAATGTAAGCACTGACAGAAAGCCGTGGAAGTGACCTTTCCTGGAATTTACCACTCGATCCCCCCAAACACTTCTTGCCTCCTCTAGAGCCGAAAAACCGATAGCGTTTCAAAATTAATTGCGCAACTCACTGCTTTGCACTTTTATAACTCGTAAACCGAGAACGTCAGATACAAAATTCTGCCACTGACAGATAGCTGTAGAAGTGACCTTTCTGGCAAATTACCACTCGACTCCTCCAAACTCTTATTGCCTCCTCAAGAGCCGAAAAACCGATAGCGTTTCCAAATTAATTGCGCAACTCACTGCTTTGCACTTTTATAACTCGTAAACCGGAAACGTCAGATAAAAAATTCTGCGCATGACAGATAGCTGTGGAAGAGACCTTTTCGTCGATTTCGGCAAGTTACCACTCGATACCGCCAAACGCTTATTGCGCCCTCTAGAGCCGAAAAACCGATAGCGTTTCAAAAATAAATGCGCAACTCACTGCTTCGCACGCTTATAACTCGTAAACCGGAAACGTCAGATAAAAAATTCTGCCACTGACAGATAGCTGTGGAAGTGACCTTTCTGGCAAATTACCCCTCGATCCCGCCAAACGCTTATAGCGCCCTCTAGAGCCAAAAAACCGATAGCGTTTCAAAAATAAATGCGCAACTCAATGCTTCGCACGCTTATAACTCCTAAGCCGAAAACGTCAGATAAAAAATGTTAGCACTGACAGAAAGCCGTGGAAGTGGCCTTTCCGGCAATTTACCACTCGATCCCCCCAAACACTTCTTGCCTCCTCTAGAGCCGAAAAACCGATAGCGTTTCAAAATTAATTGCGCAACTCATTGCTTTGTACGCTTATAACTCGTAAACCGGAAACGTCAGATAAAAAATTCTGCCACTAACAGATAGCTGTGGAAGTTACCTTTCCGGCAAGTTATCACTCGACCCCACGAAATACTTATTGCGCCCGCCCTCTAGAGCCGAAAAACCGATAGCGTTTCAAAAATAAATGCGCAACTCACTGCTTCGCACGCTCATAACTCGTAAGCCGAAAACGTCAGATAAAAAATTCTGGCACTGACAGAAAGCTGTTGAAGTGGCCTTTAACGAAAATTACCACTCGACCCCGCCAAACGTTTATTGCGCCCACTAGAACCGAAAAACCAATAGTGTTTCAAAAATAAATGCGCAATTCACTGCTTCGCACCCTTATAACTCGTAAACCGGAAACGTCAGATAAAAAATTCTGGCATTGACAGATAGCTGTTGAAGCGACCTTTTTAGCAAATTACCACCCGACCCCGCCAAACGCTTAGTGCGCTCTTTAGAGTCGAAAAACCGATAGCGTTTCAAAAAAATGCGCAACTCAATGCTTCGCACGCTAATAACTCGTAAACCGAAAACGTCAGATAAAAAATTCTGGCACTGACAGAAAGCTGTGGAAGTGGCCTTTAACGAAAATTACCACTCGACCCCGCCAAACGCTTATTGCGCCCACTAGAACCGAAAAACCAATAGTGTTTCAAAAATAAATGCGCAATTCACTGCTTCGCACCCTTATAACTCGTACACCGGAAACGTCAGATAAAAAATTCTGGCACTGACAGAAAGCTGTAGAAGCGACCTTTTTAGCAAATTACCATTCGACCCCGCCAAACGCTTATTGCGCCCTCTAGAGCCGTAAAACCGATAGCGTTTCAAAATTGATTGCGCAACTCACTGCTTTGCACTTTTATAACTCGTAAACCGGAAACGTCAGATAAAAAATTCTGCCCATGACAGATAGCTGTGGAAGAGACCTTTTCGGCAATTTCGGCAAATTACTACTCGATCCCGCCAAACGCTTATTGCGCCCTCTAGAGCCGAAAAACCGATAGCGTTTCAAAAATAAATGCGCAACTCACTGCTTCGCACGCTTATAACTCGTAAACCGGAAACGTCAGATAAAAAATTGTGGCACTGACAGAAAGCTGTGGAAGTGACTTTTCCGGCAAATTACCACAAGTCCCCTACAAACACTTATTGCGCCCTCTAGAGCCGAAAAACCGATAGCGTTTCAAAAATAAATGCGCAACTCAATGCTTCGCACGCTTATAACTCCTAAGCCGAAAACGTCAGATAAAAAATGTAAGCACTGACAGAAAGCCGTGGAAGTGGCCTTTCCTGGAATTTACCACTCGATCCCCCCAAACACTTCTTGCCTCCTCTAGAGCCGAAAAACCGATAGCGTTTCAAAATTAATTGCGCAACTCACTGCTTTGCACTTTTATAACTCGTAAACCGAGAACGTCAGATACAAAATTCTGCCACTGACAGATAGCTGTGGAAGTGACCTTTCTGGCAAATTACCACTCGACCCCTCCAAACTCTTATTGCCTCCTCAAGAGCCGAAAAACCGATAGCGTTTCCAAATTAATTGCGCAACTCACTGCTTTGCACTTTTATAACTCGTAAACCGGAAACGTCAGATAAAAAATTCTGCGCATGACAGATAGCTGTGGAAGAGACCTTTTCGTCGATTTCGGCAAGTTACCACTCGATACCGCCAAACGCTTATTGCGCCCTCTAGAGCCGAAAAACCGATAGCGTTTCAAAAATAAATGCGCAACTCACTGCTTCGCACGCTTATAACTCGTAAACCGGAAACGTCAGATAAAAAATTCTGCCACTGACAGATAGCTGTGGAAGTGACCTTTCTGGCAAATTACCCCTCGATCCCGCCAAACGCTTATAGCGCCCTCTAGAGCCAAAAAACCGATAGCGTTTCAAAAATAAATGCGCAACTCAATGCTTCGCACGCTTATAACTCCTAAGCCGAAAACGTCAGATAAAAAATGTTAGCACTGACAGAAAGCCGTGGAAGTGGCCTTTCCGGCAATTTACCACTCGATCCCCCCAAACACTTCTTGCCTCCTCTAGAGCCGAAAAACCGATAGCGTTTCAAAATTAATTGCGCAACTCATTGCTTTGTACGCTTATAACTCGTAAACCGGAAACGTCAGATAAAAATTTCTGCCACTAACAGATAGCTGTGGAAGTTACCTTTCCGGCAAGTTATCACTCGACCCCACGAAATACTTATTGCGCCCGCCCTCTAGAGCCGAAAAACCGATAGCGTTTCAAAAATAAATGCGCAACTCACTGCTTCGCACGCTCATAACTCGTAAGCCGAAAACGTCAGATAAAAAATTCTGGCACTGACAGAAAGCTGTTGAAGTGGCCTTTAACGAAAATTACCACTCGACCCCGCCAAACGTTTATTGCGCCCACTAGAACCGAAAAACCAATAGTGTTTCAAAAATAAATGCGCAATTCACTGCTTCGCACCCTTATAACTCGTAAACCGGAAACGTCAGATAAAAAATTCTGGCATTGACAGATAGCTGTTGAAGCGACCTTTTTAGCAAATTACCACCCGACCCCGCCAAACGCTTAGTGCGCTCTTTAGAGTCGAAAAACCGATAGCGTTTCAAAAAAATGCGCAACTCAATGCTTCGCACGCTAATAACTCGTAAACCGAAAACGTCAGATAAAAAATTCTGGCACTGACAGAAAGCTGTGGAAGTGGCCTTTAACGAAAATTACCACTCGACCCCGCCAAACGCTTATTGCGCCCACTAGAACCGAAAAACCAATAGTGTTTCAAAAATAAATGCGCAATTCACTGCTTCGCACCCTTATAACTCGTACACCGGAAACGTCAGATAAAAAATTCTGGCACTGACAGAAAGCTGTAGAAGCGACCTTTTTAGCAAATTAGCATTCGACCCCGCCAAACGCTTATTGCGCCCTCTAGAGCCGTAAAACCGATAGCGTTTCAAAATTGATTGCGCAACTCACTGCTTTGCACTTTTATAACTCGTAAACCGGAAACGTCAGATAAAAAATTCTGCCCATGACAGATAGCTGTGGAAGAGACCTTTTCGGCAATTTCGGCAAATTACTACTCGATCCCGCCAAACGCTTATTGCGCCCTCTAGAGCCGAAAAACCGATAGCGTTTCAAAAATAAATGCGCAACTCACTGCTTCGCACGCTTATAACTCGTAAACCGGAAACGTCAGATAAAAAATTGTGGCACTGACAGAAAGCTGTAGAAGCGACCTTTTTAGCAAATTACCACTCAACCCCGCCAAACGCTTATTGCGCCCTCTAGAGCCGTAAAACCGATAGCGTTTCAAAATTAATTGCGCAACTCACTGCTTTGCACTTTTATAACTCGTAAACCGAGAACGTCAGATACAAAATTCTGCAACTGACAGATAGCTGTGGAAGTGACCTTTCTGGCAAATTACCACTCGACCCCTCCAAACTCTTATTGCGCCCTCTAGAGCCGAAAAACCGATAGCGTTTCCAAATTAATTGCGCAACTCACTGCTTTGCACTTTTATAACTCGTAAACCGGAAACGTCAGATAAAAAATTCTGCGCATGACAGATAGCTGTGGAAGAGACCTTTTTGGCGATTTCGGCAAGTTACCACTCGATACCGCCAAACGCTTATTGCGCCCTCTAGAGCCGAAAAACCGATAGCGTTTCAAAAATAAATGCGCAACTCACTGCTTCGCACGCTTATAACTCGTAAACCGGAAACGTCAGATAAAAAATTCTGCCACTGACAGATAGCTGTGGAAGTGACCTTTCTGGCAAATTACCCCTCGATCCCGCCAAACGCTTATAGCGCCCTCTAAAGCCAAAAAACCGATAGCGTTTCAAAAATAAATGCGTAACTCAATGCTTCGCACGCTTATAACTCCTAAGCCGAAAACGTCAGATAAAAAATGTAAGCACTGACAGAAAGCCGTGGAAGTGGCCTTTCCTGGAATTTACCACTCGATCCCCCCAAACACTTCTTGCCTCCTCTAGAGCCGAAAAACCGATAGCGTTTCAAAATTAATTGCGCAACTCACTGCTTTGCACTTTTATAACTCGTAAACCGAGAACGTCAGATACAAAATTCTGCCACTGACAGATAGCTGTAGAAGTGACCTTTCTGGCAAATTACCACTCGACTCCTCCAAACTCTTATTGCCTCCTCAAGAGCCGAAAAACCGATAGCGTTTCCAAATTAATTGCGCAACTCACTGCTTTGCACTTTTATAACTCGTAAACCGGAAACGTCAGATAAAAAATTCTGCGCATGACAGATAGCTGTGGAAGAGACCTTTTCGTCGATTTCGGCAAGTTACCACTCGATACCGCCAAACGCTTATTGCGCCCTCTAGAGCCGAAAAACCGATAGCGTTTCAAAAATAAATGCGCAACTCACTGCTTCGCACGCTTATAACTCGTAAACCGGAAACGTCAGATAAAAAATTCTGCCACTGACAGATAGCTGTGGAAGTGACCTTTCTGGCAAATTACCCCTCGATCCCGCCAAACGCTTATAGCGCCCTCTAGAGCCAAAAAACCGATAGCGTTTCAAAAATAAATGCGCAACTCAATGCTTCGCACGCTTATAACTCCTAAGCCGAAAACGTCAGATAAAAAATGTTAGCACTGACAGAAAGCCGTGGAAGTGGCCTTTCCGGCAATTTACCACTCGATCCCCCCAAACACTTCTTGCCTCCTCTAGAGCCGAAAAACCGATAGCGTTTCAAAATTAATTGCGCAACTCATTGCTTTGTACGCTTATAACTCGTAAACCGGAAACGTCAGATAAAAAATTCTGCCACTAACAGATAGCTGTGGAAGTTACCTTTCCGGCAAGTTATCACTCGACCCCACGAAATACTTATTGCGCCCGCCCTCTAGAGCCGAAAAACCGATAGCGTTTCAAAAATAAATGCGCAACTCACTGCTTCGCACGCTCATAACTCGTAAGCCGAAAACGTCAGATAAAAAATTCTGGCACTGACAGAAAGCTGTTGAAGTGGCCTTTTTAGCAAATTACCACCCGACCCCGCCAAACGCTTAGTGCGCTCTTTAGAGTCGAAAAACCGATAGCGTTTCAAAAAAATGCGCAACTCAATGCTTCGCACGCTAATAACTCGTAAACCGAAAACGTCAGATAAAAAATTCTGGCACTGACAGAAAGCTGTGGAAGTGGCCTTTAACGAAAATTACCACTCGACCCCGCCAAACGCTTATTGCGCCCACTAGAACCGAAAAACCAATAGTGTTTCAAAAATAAATGCGCAATTCACTGTTTCGCACCCTTATAACTCGTACACCGGAAACGTCAGATAAAAAATTCTGGCATTGACAGATAGCTGTTGAAGCGACCTTTTTAGCAAATTACCACCCGACCCCGCCAAACGCTTAGTGCGCTCTTTAGAGTCGAAAAACCGATAGCGTTTCAAAAAAATGCGCAACTCAATGCTTCGCACGCTAATAACTCGTAAACCGAAAACGTCAGATAAAAAATTCTGGCACTGACAGAAAGCTGTGGAAGTGGCCTTTAACGAAAATTACCACTCGACCCCGCCAAACGCTTATTGCGCCCACTAGAACCGAAAAACCAATAGTGTTTCAAAAATAAATGCGCAATTCACTGCTTCGCACCCTTATAACTCGTACACCGGAAACGTCAGATAAAAAATTCTGGCACTGACAGAAAGCTGTAGAAGCGACCTTTTTAGCAAATTACCATTCGACCCCGCCAAACGCTTATTGCGCCCTCTAGAGCCGTAAAACCGATAGCGTTTCAAAATTGATTGCGCAACTCACTGCTTTGCACTTTTATAACTCGTAAACCGGAAACGTCAGATAAAAAATTCTGCCCATGACAGATAGCTGTGGAAGAGACCTTTTCGGCAATTTCGGCAAATTACTACTCGATCCCGCCAAACGCTTATTGCGCCCTCTAGAGCCGAAAAACCGATAGCGTTTCAAAAATAAATGCGCAACTCACTGCTTCGCACGCTTATAACTCGTAAACCGGAAACGTCAGATAAAAAATTGTGGCACTGACAGAAAGCTGTAGAAGCGACCTTTTTAGCAAATTACCACTCAACCCCGCCAAACGCTTATTGCGCCCTCTAGAGCCGTAAAACCGATAGCGTTTCAAAATTAATTGCGCAACTCACTGCTTTGCACTTTTATAACTCGTAAACCGAGAACGTCAGATACAAAATTCTGCCACTGACAGATAGCTGTGGAAGTGACCTTTCTGGCAAATTACCACTCGACCCCTCCAAACTCTTATTGCGCCCTCTAGAGCCGAAAAACCGATAGCGTTTCCAAATTAATTGCGCAACTCACTGCTTTGCACTTTTATAACTCGTAAACCGGAAACGTCAGATAAAAAATTCTGCGCATGACAGATAGCTGTGGAAGAGACCTTTTTGGCGATTTCGGCAAGTTACCACTCGATACCGCCAAACGCTTATTGCGCCCTCTAGAGCCGAAAAACCGATAGCGTTTCAAAAATAAATGCGCAACTCACTGCTTCGCACGCTTATAACTCGTAAACCGGAAACGTCAGATAAAAAATTCTGCCACTGACAGATAGCTGTGGAAGTGACCTTTCTGGCAAATTACCCCTCAATCCCGCCAAACGCTTATAGCGCCCTCTAAAGCCAAAAAACCGATAGCATTTCAAAAATAAATGCGTAACTCAATGCTTCGCACGCTTATAACTCCTAAGCCGAAAACGTCAGATAAAAAATGTAAGCACTGACAGAAAGCCGTGGAAGTGGCCTTTCCTGGAATTTACCACTCGATCCCCCCAAACACTTCTTGCCTCCTCTAGAGCCGAAAAACCGATAGCGTTTCAAAATTAATTGCGCAACTCACTGCTTTGCACTTTTATAACTCGTAAACCGAGAACGTCAGATACAAAATTCTGCCACTGACAGATAGCTGTGGAAGTGACCTTTCTGGCAAATTACCACTCGACCCCTCCAAACTCTTATTGCCTCCTCAAGAGCCGAAAAACCGATAGCGTTTCCAAATTAATTGCGCAACTCACTGCTTTGCACTTTTATAACTCGTAAACCGGAAACGTCAGATACAAAATTCTGCCACTGACAGATAGCTGTGGAAGAGACCTTTTCGTCGATTTCGGCAAGTTACCACTCGATACCGCCAAACGCTTATTGCGCCCTCTAGAGCCGAAAAACCGATAGCGTTTCAAAAATAAATGCGCAACTCACTGCTTCGCACGCTTATAACTCGTAAACCGGAAACGTCAGATAAAAAATTCTGCCACTGACAGATAGCTGTGGAAGTGACCTTTCTGGCAAATTACCCCTCGATCCCGCCAAACGCTTATAGCGCCCTCTAGAGCCAAAAAACCGATAGCGTTTCAAAAATAAATGCGCAACTCAATGCTTCGCACGCTTATAACTCCTAAGCCGAAAACGTCAGATAAAAAATGTTAGCACTGACAGAAAGCCGTGGAAGTGGCCTTTCCGGCAATTTACCACTCGATCCCCCCAAACACTTCTTGCCTCCTCTAGAGCCGAAAAACCGATAGCGTTTCAAAATTAATTGCGCAACTCATTGCTTTGTACGCTTATAAGTCGTAAACCGGAAACGTCAGATAAAAAATTCTGCCACTAACAGATAGCTGTGGAAGTTACCTTTCCGGCAAGTTATCACTCGACCCCACGAAATACTTATTGCGCCCGCCCTCTAGAGCCGAAAAACCGATAGCGTTTCAAAAATAAATGCGCAACTCACTGCTTCGCACGCTCATAACTCGTAAGCCGAAAACGTCAGATAAAAAATTCTGGCACTGACAGAAAGCTGTTGAAGTGGCCTTTAACGAAAATTACCACTCGACCCCGCCAAACGTTTATTGCGCCCACTAGAACCGAAAAACCAATAGTGTTTCAAAAATAAATGCGCAATTCACTGCTTCGCACCCTTATAACTCGTAAACCGGAAACGTCAGATAAAAAATTCTGGCATTGACAGATAGCTGTTGAAGCGACCTTTTTAGCAAATTACCACCCGACCCCGCCAAACGCTTAGTGCGCTCTTAAGAGTCGAAAAACCGATAGCGTTTCAAAAAAATGCGCAACTCAATGCTTCGCACGCTAATAACTCGTAAACCGAAAACGTCAGATAAAAAATTCTGGCACTGACAGAAAGCTGTGGAAGTGGCCTTTAACGAAAATTACCACTCGACCCCGCCAAACGCTTATTGCGCCCACTAGAACCAAAAAACCAATAGTGTTTCAAAAATAAATGCGCAATTCACTGCTTCGCACCCTTATAACTCGTACACCGGAAACGTCAGATAAAAAATTCTGGCACTGACAGAAAGCTGTAGAAGCGACCTTTTTAGCAAATTACCATTCGACCCCGCCAAACGCTTATTGCGCCCTCTAGAGCCGTAAAACCGATAGCGTTTCAAAATTGATTGCGCAACTCACTGCTTTGCACTTTTATAACTCGTAAACCGGAAACGTCAGATAAAAAATTCTGCCCATGACAGATAGCTGTGGAAGAGACCTTTTCGGCAATTTCGGCAAATTACTACTCGATCCCGCCAAACGCTTATTGCGCCCTCTAGAGCCGAAAAACCGATAGCGTTTCAAAAATAAATGCGCAACTCACTGCTTCGCACGCTTATAACTCGTAAACCGGAAACGTCAGATAAAAAATTGTAGCACTGACAGAAAGCTGTAAAAGCGACCTTTTTAGCAAATTACCACTCAACCCCGCCAAACGCTTATTGCGCCCTCTAGAGCCGTAAAACCGATAGCGTTTCAAAATTAATTGCGCAACTCACTGCTTTGCACTTTTATAACTCGTAAACCGAGAACGTCAGATACAAAATTCTGCCACTGACAGATAGCTGTGGAAGTGACCTTTCTGGCAAATTACCACTCGACCCCTCCAAACTCTTATTGCGCCCTCTAGAGCCGAAAAACCGATAGCGTTTCCAAATTAATTGCGCAACTCACTGCTTTGCACTTTTATAACTCGTAAACCGGAAACGTCAGATAAAAAATTCTGCGCATGACAGATAGCTGTGAAAGAGACCTTTTTGGCGATTTCGGCAAGTTACCACTCGATACCGCCAAACGCTTATTGCGCCCTCTAGAGCCGAAAAACCGATAGCGTTTCAAAAATAAATGCGCAACTCACTGCTTCGCACGCTTATAACTCGTAAACCGGAAACGTCAGATAAAAAATTCTGCCACTGACAGATAGCTGTGGAAGTGACCTTTCTGGCAAATTACCCCTCGATCCCACCAAACGCTTATAGCGCCCTCTAAAGCCAAAAAACCGATAGCATTTCAAAAATAAATGCGTAACTCAATGCTTCGCACGCTTATAACTCCTAAGCCGAAAACGTCAGATAAAAAATGTAAGCACTGACAGAAAGCCGTGGAAGTGGCCTTTCCTGGAATTTACCACTCGATCCCCCCAAACACTTCTTGCCTCCTCTAGAGCCGAAAAACCGATAGCGTTTCAAAATTAATTGCGCAACTCATTGCTTTGTACGCTTATAACTCGTAAACCGGAAACGTCAGATAAAAAATTCTGCCACTAACAGATAGCTGTGGAAGTTACCTTTCCGGCAAGTTATCACTCGACCCCACCAAATACTTATTGCGCCCGCCCTCTAGAGCCGAAAAACCGATAGCGTTTCAAAAATAAATGCGCAACTCACTGCTTCGCACGCTCATAACTCGTAAGCCGAAAACGTCAGATAAAAAATTCTGGCACTGACAGAAAGCTGTTGAAGTGGCCTTTAACGAAAATTACCACTCGACCCCGCCAAACGTTTATTGCGCCCACTAGAACCGAAAAACCAATAGTGTTTCAAAAATAAATGCGCAATTCACTGCTTCGCACCCTTATAACTCGTAAACCGGAAACGTCAGATAAAAAATTCTGGCATTGACAGATAGCTGTTGAAGCGACCTTTTTAGCAAATTACCACCAGACCCCGCCAAACGCTTAGTGCGCTCTTTAGAGTCGAAAAACCGATAGCGTTTCAAAAAAATGCGCAACTCAATGCTTCGCACGCTAATAACTCGTAAACCAAAAACGTCAGATAAAAAATTCTGGCACTGACAGAAAGCTGTGGAAGTGTCCTTTAACGAAAATTACCACTCGACCCCGCCAAACGCTTATTGCGCCCACTAGAACCGAAAAACCAATAGCGTTTCAAAAATAAATGCGCAATTCACTGCTTCGCACCCTTATAACTCGTACACCGGAAACGTCAGATAAAAAATTCTGGCACTGACAGAAAGCTGTAGAAGCGACCTTTTTAGCAAATTACCATTCGACCCCGCCAAACGCTTATTGCGCCCTCTAGAGCCGTAAAACCGATAGCGTTTCAAAATTGATTGCGCAACTCACTGCTTTGCACTTTTATAACTCGTAAACCGGAAACGTCAGATAAAAAATTCTGCCCATGACAGATAGCTGTAGAAGAGACCTTTTCGGCAATTTCGGCAAATTACTACTCGATCCCGCCAAACGCTTATTGCGCCCTCTAGAGCCGAAAAACCGATAGCGTTTCAAAAATAAATGCGCAACTCACTGCTTCGCACGCTCATAACTCGTAAACCGGAAACGTTAGATAAAAAATTCTGGCACTGACAGATAGCTGTTGAAGCGACCTTTTTAGCAAATTACCACCCGACCCCGCCAAACGCTTAGTGCGCTCTTTAGAGTCGAAAAACCGATAGCGTTTCAAAAAAATGCGCAACTCAATGCTTTGCACGCTTATAACTCGTAAACCGAAAACGTCAGATAAAAAATTCTGGCACTGACAGAAAGCTGTGGAAGTGGCCTTTAACGGAAATTACCACTCGACCCCGCCAAACGCTTATTGCGCCCTCTAGAGCCGAAAAACCGATAGCGTTTCAAAAATAAATGCGCAACTCACTGCTTCGCACGCTTATAACTCGTAAACCGAGAACGTCAGATACAAAATTCTGCCACTGACAGATAGCTGTGGAAGTGACCTTTCTGGCAAATTACCACTCGACCCCTCCAAACTCTTATTGCTTCAGATAGACAGCTGTGGAAGAGACCTTTTCGGCGATTTCGGCAAGTTACCACTCGATACCGCCAAACGCTTATTGCGCCCTCTAGAGCCGAAAAAAAAATAAATGCGCAACTCACTGCTTCGCACGCTTATAACTCGTAAACCGGAAACGTCAGATAAAAAATTCTGCCACTGACAGATAGCTGTGGAAGTGACCTTTCTGGCAAATTACCCCTCGATCCCGCCAAACGCTTATAGCGCCCTCTAGAGCCAAAAAACCGATAGCGTTTCAAAAATAAATGCGCAACTCAATGCTTCGCACGCTTATAACTCCTAAGCCGAAAACGTCAGATAAAAAATGTTAGCACTGACAGAAAGCCGTGGAAGTGGCCTTTCCTGGAATTTACCACTCGATCCCCCCAAATACTTCTTGCCTCCTCTAGAGCCGAAAAACCGATAGCGTTTCAAAATTAATTGCGCAACTCATTGCTTTGTACGCTTATAACTCGTAAACCGGAAACGTCAGATAAAAAATTCTGCCACTAACAGATAGCTGTGGAAGTTACCTTTCCGGCAAGTTATCACTCGACCCCACGAAATACTTATTGCGCCCGCCCTCTAGAGCCGAAAAACCGATAGCGTTTCAAAAATAATTGCGCAACTCACTGCTTCGCACGCTCATAACTCGTAAGCCGAAAACGTCAGATAAAAAATTCTGGCACTGACAGAAAGCTGTTGAAGTGGCCTTTAACGAAAATTACCACTCGACCCCGCCAAACGTTTATTGCGCCCACTAGAACCGAAAAACCAATAGTGTTTCAAAAATAAATGCGCAATTCACTGCTTCGCACCCTTATAACTCGTAAACCGGAAACGTCAGATAAAAAAATCTGGCATTGACAGATA
The DNA here is from genome assembly GCA_963971375.1 of Platycheirus rosarum. NCBI lineage: Eukaryota > Metazoa > Arthropoda > Insecta > Diptera > Syrphidae > Platycheirus > Platycheirus rosarum. The sequence continues at coordinate 100,224,368 of OZ020508.1, forward strand.
GCTGTTTAATCGCGACCTTTTTAGCAAATTACCACCCGACCCCGCCAAACGCTTAGTGCGCTCTTTAGAGTCGAAAAACCGATAGCGTTTCAAAAAAATGCGCAACTCAATGCTTCGCACGCTAATAACTCGTAAACCGAAAACGTCAGATAAAAAATTCTGGCACTGACAGAAAGCTGTGGAAGTGGCCTTTAACGAAAATTACCACTCGACCCCGCCAAACGCTTATTGCGCCCACTAGAACCGAAAAACCAATAGTGTTTCAAAAATAAATGCGCAATTCACTGCTTCGCACCCTTATAACTCGTACACCGGAAACGTCAGATAAAAAATTCTGGCACTGACAGAAAGCTGTGGAAGTGACCTTTCTGGCAAATTACCCCTCGATCCCGCCAAACGCTTATAGCGCCCTCTAAAGCCAAAAAACCGATAGCGTTTCAAAAATAAATGCGCAACTCACTGCTTCGCACGCTTATAACTCGTAAACCGGAAACGTCAGATAAATAATTGTGGCACTGACAGAAAGCTGTAGAAGCGACCTTTTTAGCAAATTACCACTCAACCCCGCCAAACGCTTATTGCGCCCTCTAGAGCCGTAAAACCGATAGCGTTTCAAAATTAATTGCGCAACTCACTGCTTTGCACTTTTATAACTCGTAAACCGAGAACGTCAGATACAAAATTCTGCCACTGACAGATAGCTGTGGAAGTGACCTTTCTGGCAAATTACCCCTCGATCCCGCCAAACGCTTATAGCGCCCTCTAAAGCCAAAAAACCGATAGCATTTCAAAAATAAATGCGTAACTCAATGCTTCGCACGCTTATAACTCCTAAGCCGAAAACGTCAGATAAAAAATGTAAGCACTGACAGAAAGCCGTGGAAGTGGCCTTTCCTGGAATTTACCACTCGATCCCCCCAAACACTTCTTGCCTCCTCTAGAGCCGAAAAACCGATAGCGTTTCAAAATTAATTGCGCAACTCATTGCTTTGTACGCTTATAACTCGTAAACCGGAAACGTCAGATAAAAAATTCTGCCACTAACAGATAGCTGTGGAAGTTACCTTTCCGGCAAGTTATCACTCGACCCCACCAAATACTTATTGCGCCCGCCCTCTAGAGCCGAAAAACCGATAGCGTTTCAAAAATAAATGCGCAACTCACTGCTTCGCACGCTCATAACTCGTAAGCCGAAAACGTCAGATAAAAAATTCTGGCACTGACAGAAAGCTGTTGAAGTGGCCTTTAACGAAAATTACCACTCGACCCCGCCAAACGTTTATTGCGCCCACTAGAACCGAAAAACCAATAGTGTTTCAAAAATAAATGCGCAATTCACTGCTTCGCACCCTTATAACTCGTAAACCGGAAACGTCAGATAAAAAATTCTGGCATTGACAGATAGCTGTTGAAGCGACCTTTTTAGCAAATTACCACCAGACCCCGCCAAACGCTTAGTGCGCTCTTTAGAGTCGAAAAACCGATAGCGTTTCAAAAAAATGCGCAACTCAATGCTTCGCACGCTAATAACTCGTAAACCAAAAACGTCAGATAAAAAATTCTGGCACTGACAGAAAGCTGTGGAAGTGTCCTTTAACGAAAATTACCACTCGACCCCGCCAAACGCTTATTGCGCCCACTAGAACCGAAAAACCAATAGCGTTTCAAAAATAAATGCGCAATTCACTGCTTCGCACCCTTATAACTCGTACACCGGAAACGTCAGATAAAAAATTCTGGCACTGACAGAAAGCTGTAGAAGCGACCTTTTTAGCAAATTACCATTCGACCCCGCCAAACGCTTATTGCGCCCTCTAGAGCCGTAAAACCGATAGCGTTTCAAAATTGATTGCGCAACTCACTGCTTTGCACTTTTATAACTCGTAAACCGGAAACGTCAGATAAAAAATTCTGCCCATGACAGATAGCTGTAGAAGAGACCTTTTCGGCAATTTCGGCAAATTACTACTCGATCCCGCCAAACGCTTATTGCGCCCTCTAGAGCCGAAAAACCGATAGCGTTTCAAAAATAAATGCGCAACTCACTGCTTCGCACGCTCATAACTCGTAAACCGGAAACGTTAGATAAAAAATTCTGGCACTGACAGATAGCTGTTGAAGCGACCTTTTTAGCAAATTACCACCCGACCCCGCCAAACGCTTAGTGCGCTCTTTAGAGTCGAAAAACCGATAGCGTTTCAAAAAAATGCGCAACTCAATGCTTTGCACGCTTATAACTCGTAAACCGAAAACGTCAGATAAAAAATTCTGGCACTGACAGAAAGCTGTGGAAGTGGCCTTTAACGGAAATTACCACTCGACCCCGCCAAACGCTTATTGCGCCCTCTAGAGCCGAAAAACCGATAGCGTTTCAAAAATAAATGCGCAACTCACTGCTTCGCACGCTTATAACTCGTAAACCGAGAACGTCAGATACAAAATTCTGCCACTGACAGATAGCTGTGGAAGTGACCTTTCTGGCAAATTACCACTCGACCCCTCCAAACTCTTATTGCTTCAGATAGACAGCTGTGGAAGAGACCTTTTCGGCGATTTCGGCAAGTTACCACTCGATACCGCCAAACGCTTATTGCGCCCTCTAGAGCCGAAAAAAAAATAAATGCGCAACTCACTGCTTCGCACGCTTATAACTCGTAAACCGGAAACGTCAGATAAAAAATTCTGCCACTGACAGATAGCTGTGGAAGTGACCTTTCTGGCAAATTACCCCTCGATCCCGCCAAACGCTTATAGCGCCCTCTAGAGCCAAAAAACCGATAGCGTTTCAAAAATAAATGCGCAACTCAATGCTTCGCACGCTTATAACTCCTAAGCCGAAAACGTCAGATAAAAAATGTTAGCACTGACAGAAAGCCGTGGAAGTGGCCTTTCCTGGAATTTACCACTCGATCCCCCCAAATACTTCTTGCCTCCTCTAGAGCCGAAAAACCGATAGCGTTTCAAAATTAATTGCGCAACTCATTGCTTTGTACGCTTATAACTCGTAAACCGGAAACGTCAGATAAAAAATTCTGCCACTAACAGATAGCTGTGGAAGTTACCTTTCCGGCAAGTTATCACTCGACCCCACGAAATACTTATTGTGCCCGAACTCTAGAGCCGAAAAACCGATAGCGTTTCAAAAATAATTGCGCAACTCACTGCTTCGCACGCTCATAACTCGTAAGCCGAAAACGTCAGATAAAAAATTCTGGCACTGACAGAAAGCTGTTGAAGTGGCCTTTAACGAAAATTACCACTCGACCCCGCCAAACGTTTATTGCGCCCACTAGAACCGAAAAACCAATAGTGTTTCAAAAATAAATGCGCAATTCACTGCTTCGCACCCTTATAACTCGTAAACCGGAAACGTCAGATAAAAAAATCTGGCATTGACAGATAGCTGTTTAATCGCGACCTTTTTAGCAAATTACCACCCGACCCCGCCAAACGCTTAGTGCGCTCTTTAGAGTCGAAAAACCGATAGCGTTTCAAAAAAATGCGCAACTCAATGCTTCGCACGCTAATAACTCGTAAACCGAAAACGTCAGATAAAAAATTCTGGCACTGACAGAAAGCTGTGGAAGTGGCCTTTAACGAAAATTACCACTCGACCCCGCCAAACGCTTATTGCGCCCACTAGAACCGAAAAACCAATAGTGTTTCAAAAATAAATGCGCAATTCACTGCTTCGCACCCTTATAACTCGTACACCGGAAACGTCAGATAAAAAATTCTGGCACTGACAGAAAGCTGTGGAAGTGACCTTTCTGGCAAATTACCCCTCGATCCCGCCAAACGCTTATAGCGCCCTCTAAAGCCAAAAAACCGATAGCGTTTCAAAAATAAATGCGCAACTCACTGCTTCGCACGCTTATAACTCGTAAACCGGAAACGTCAGATAAATAATTGTGGCACTGACAGAAAGCTGTAGAAGCGACCTTTTTAGCAAATTACCACTCAACCCCGCCAAACGCTTATTGCGCCCTCTAGAGCCGTAAAACCGATAGCGTTTCAAAATTAATTGCGCAACTCACTGCTTTGCACTTTTATAACTCGTAAACCGAGAACGTCAGATACAAAATTCTGCCACTGACAGATAGCTGTGGAAGTGACCTTTCTGGCAAATTACCACTCGACCCCTCCAAACTCTTATTGCCTCCTCAAGAGCCGAAAAACCGATAGCGTTTCCAAATTAATTGCGCAACTCACTGCTTTGCACTTTTATAACTCGTAAACCGGAAACGTCAGATAAAAAATTCTGCGCATGACAGATAGCTGTGGAAGAGACCTTTTTGGCGATTTCGGCAAGTTACCACTCGATACCGCCAAACGCTTATTGCGCCCTCTAGAGCCGTAAAACCGATAGCGTTTCAAAAATAATTGCGCAACTCACTGCTTCGCACGCTCATAACTCGTAAGCCGAAAACGTCAGATAAAAAATTCTGGCACTGACAGAAAGCTGTGGAAGTGGCCTTTAACGAAAATTACCACTCGACCCCGCCAAACGCTTATTGCGCCCACTAGAACCGAAAAACCAATCGCGTTTCAAAAATAAATGCGCAATTCACTGCTTCGCACCCTTATAACTCGTACACCGGAAACGTCAGATAAAAAATTCTGGCACTGACAGATAGCTGTTTAATCGCGACCTTTTTAGCAAATTACCACCCGACCCCGCCAAACGCTTAGTGCGCTCTTTAGAGTCGAAAAACCGATAGCGTTTCAAAAAAATGCGCAACTCAATGCTTCGCACGCTAATAACTCGTAAACCGAAAACGTCAGATAAAAAATTCTGGCACTGACAGAAAGCTGTGGAAGTGGCCTTTAACGAAAATTACCACTCGACCCCGCCAAACGCTTATTGCGCCCACTAGAACCGAAAAACCAATAGCGTTTCAAAAATAAATGCGCAATTCACTGCTTCGCACCCTTATAACTCGTACACCGGAAACGTCAGATAAAAAATTCTGGCACTGACAGAAAGCTGTGGAAGTGACCTTTCTGGCAAATTACCCCTCGATCCCGCCAAACGCTTATAGCGCCCTCTAAAGCCAAAAAACCGATAGCGTTTCAAAAATAAATGCGCAACTCACTGCTTCGCACGCTTATAACTCGTAAACCGGAAACGTCAGATAAAAAATTCTGCCACTGACAGATAGCTGTGGAAGTGACCTTTTTAGCAAATTACCACTCAACCCCGCCAAACGCTTATTGCGCCCTCTAGAGCCGTAAAACCGATAGCGTTTCAAAATTAATTGCGCAACTCACTGCTTTGCACTTTTATAACTCGTAAACCGAGAACGTCAGATACAAAATTCTGCCACTGACAGATAGCTGTGGAAGTGACCTTTCTGGCAAATTACCACTCGACCCCTCCAAACTCTTATTGCCTCCTCAAGAGCCGAAAAACCGATAGCGTTTCCAAATTAATTGCGCAACTCACTGCTTTGCACTTTTATAACTCGTAAACCGGAAACGTCAGATAAAAAATTCTGCGCATGACAGATAGCTGTGGAAGAGACCTTTTTGGCGATTTCGGCAAGTTACCACTCGATACCGCCAAACGCTTATTGCGCCCTCTAGAGCCGAAAAACCGATAGCGTTTCAAAAATATATGCGCAACTCACTGCTTCGCACGCTTATAACTCGTAAACCGGAAACGTCAGATAAAAAATTCTGCCACTGACAGATAGCTGTGGAAGTGACCTTTCTGGCAAATTACCCCTCGATCCCGCCAAACGCTTATAGCGCCCTCTAAAGCCAAAAAACCGATAGCGTTTCAAAAATAAATGCGCAACTCAATGCTTCGCACGCTTATAACTCCTAAGCCGAAAACGTCAGATAAAAAATGTTAGCACTGACAGAAAGCCGTGGAAAGGGTCTTTCCGGCAATTTACCACTCGATCCCCCCAAACACTTCTTGCCTCCTCTAGAGCCGAAAAACCGATAGCGTTTCAAAATTAATTGCGCAACTCATTGCTTTGTACGCTTATAACTCGTAAACCGGAAACGTCAGATACAAAATTCTGCCACTGACAGATAGCTGTGGAAGTTACCTTTCCGAAAAGTTATCACTCGACCCCACCAAATACTTATTGCGCCCGCCCACTAGAGCCGAAAAACCGATAGCGTTTCAAAAATAAATGCGCAACTCACTGCTTCGCACGCTCATAACTCGTAAGCCGAAAACGTCAGATAAAAAATTCTGGCACTGACAGAAAGCTGTTGAAGTGGCCTTTAACGAAAATTACCACTCGACCCCGCCAAACGTTTATTGCGCCCACTAGAACCGAAAAACCAATAGCGTTTCAAAAATAAATGCGCAATTCACTGCTTCGCACCCTTATAACTCGTACACCGGAAACGTCAGATAAAAAATTCTGGCACTGACAAAAAGCTGTGGAAGTGGCCTTTAACGAAAATTACCACTCGACCCCGCCAAACGCTTATTGCGCCCACTAGAACCGAAAAACCAATAGCGTTTCAAAAATAAATGCGCAATTCACTGCTTCGCACCCTTATAACTCGTACACCGGAAACGTCAGATAAAAAATTCTGGCACTGACAGAAAGCTGTGGAAGTGACCTTTCTGGCAAATTACCCCTCGATCCCGCCAAACGCTTATAGCGCCCTCTAAAGCCAAAAAACCGATAGCGTTTCAAAAATAAATGCGCAACTCACTGCTTCGCACGCTTATAACTCGTAAACCGGAAACGTCAGATAAAAAATTCTGCCACTGACAGATAGCTGTGGAAGTGACCTTTTTAGCAAATTACCACTCAACCCCGCCAAACGCTTATTGCGCCCTCTAGAGCCGTAAAACCGATAGCGTTTCAAAATTAATTGCGCAACTCACTGCTTTGCACTTTTATAACTCGTAAACCGAGAACGTCAGATACAAAATTCTGCCACTGACAGATAGCTGTGGAAGTGACCTTTCTGGCAAATTACCACTCGACCCCTCCAAACTCTTATTGCCTCCTCAAGAGCCGAAAAACCGATAGCGTTTCCAAATTAATTGCGCAACTCACTGCTTTGCACTTTTATAACTCGTAAACCGGAAACGTCAGATAAAAAATTCTGCGCATGACAGATAGCTGTGGAAGAGACCTTTTTGGCGATTTCGGCAAGTTACCACTCGATACCGCCAAACGCTTATTGCGCCCTCTAGAGCCGAAAAACCGATAGCGTTTCAAAAATATATGCGCAACTCACTGCTTCGCACGCTTATAACTCGTAAACCGGAAACGTCAGATAAAAAATTCTGCCACTGACAGATAGCTGTGGAAGTGACCTTTCTGGCAAATTACCCCTCGATCCCGCCAAACGCTTATAGCGCCCTCTAAAGCCAAAAAACCGATAGCGTTTCAAAAATAAATGCGCAACTCAATGCTTCGCACGCTTATAACTCCTAAGCCGAAAACGTCAGATAAAAAATGTTAGCACTGACAGAAAGCCGTGGAAAGGGTCTTTCCGGCAATTTACCACTCGATCCCCCCAAACACTTCTTGCCTCCTCTAGAGCCGAAAAACCGATAGCGTTTCAAAATTAATTGCGCAACTCATTGCTTTGTACGCTTATAACTCGTAAACCGGAAACGTCAGATACAAAATTCTGCCACTGACAGATAGCTGTGGAAGTTACCTTTCCGAAAAGTTATCACTCGACCCCACCAAATACTTATTGCGCCCGCCCACTAGAGCCGAAAAACCGATAGCGTTTCAAAAATAAATGCGCAACTCACTGCTTCGCACGCTCATAACTCGTAAGCCGAAAACGTCAGATAAAAAATTCTGGCACTGACAGAAAGCTGTTGAAGTGGCCTTTAACGAAAATTACCACTCGACCCCGCCAAACGTTTATTGCGCCCACTAGAACCGAAAAACCAATAGCGTTTCAAAAATAAATGCGCAATTCACTGCTTCGCACCCTTATAACTCGTACACCGGAAACGTCAGATAAAAAATTCTGGCACTGACAAAAAGCTGTAGAAGCGACCTTTTTAGCAAATTACCATTCAACCCCGCCAAACGCTTATTGCGCCCTCTAGAGCCGTAAAACCGATAGCGTTTCAAAATTGATTGCGCAACTCACTGCTTTGCACTTTTATAACTCGTAAACCGGAAACGTCAGATAAAAAATTCTGCCCATGACAGATAGCTGTGGAAGAGACCTTTTCGGCATTTTCGGCAAATTACTACTCGATCCCGCCAAACGCTTATTGCGCCCTCTAGAGCCGAAAAACCGATAGCGTTTCAAAAATAAATGCGCAACTCACTGCTTCGCACGCTCATAACTCGTAAACCGGAAACGTCAGATAAAAAATTCTGGCACTGACAGATAGCTGTTGAAGCGACCTTTTTAGCAAATTACCACCCGACCCCGCCAAACGCTTAGTGCGCTCTTTAGAGTCGAAAAACCGATAGCGTTTCAAAAAAATGCGCAACTCAATGCTTCGCACGCTAATAACTCGTAAACCAAAAACGTCAGATAAAAAATTCTGGCACTGACAGAAAGCTGTGGAAGTGTCCTTTAACGAAAATTACCACTCGACCCCGCCAAACGCTTATTGCGCCCACTAGAACCGAAAAACCAATAGCGTTTCAAAAATAAATGCGCAATTCACTGCTTCGCACCCTTATAACTCGTACACCGGAAACGTCAGATAAAAAATTCTGGCACTGACAGAAAGCTGTAGAAGCGACCTTTTTAGCAAATTACCATTCGACCCCGCCAAACGCTTATTGCGCCCTCTAGAGCCGTAAAACCGATAGCGTTTCAAAATTGATTGCGCAACTCACTGCTTTGCACTTTTATAACTCGTAAACCGGAAACGTCAGATAAAAAATTCTGCCCATGACAGATAGCTGTGAAAGAGACCTTTTCGGCAATTTCGGAAAATTACTACTCGATCCCGCCAAACGCTTATTGCGCCCTCTAGAGCCGAAAAACCGATAGCGTTTCAAAAATAAATGCGCAACTCACTGCTTCGCACGCTCATAACTCGTAAACCGGAAACGTCAGATAAAAAATTTTGGCACTGACAGATAGCTGTTGAAGTGACCTTTTTAGCAAATTACCACCCGACCCCGCCAAACGCTTAGTGCGCTCTTTAGAGTCGAAAAACCGATAGCGTTTCAAAAAAATGCGCAACTCAATGCTTCGCACGCTTATAACTCGTAAACCGAAAACGTCAGATAAAAAAATCTGGCACTGACAGAAAGCTGTGGAAGTGGCCTTTAACGGAAATTACCACTCGACCCCGCCAAACGCTTATTGCGCCCTCTAGAGCCGAAAAACCGATAGCGTTTCAAAAATAAATGCGCAACTCACTGCTTCGCACGCTTATAACTCGTAAACCGAGAACGTCAGATACAAAATTCTGCCACTGACAGATAGCTGTGGAAGTGACCTTTCTGGCAAATTACCACTCGACCCCTCCAAACTCTTATTGCTTCAGATAGACAGCTGTGGAAGAGACCTTTTCGGCGATTTCGGCAAGTTACCACTCGATACCGCCAAACGCTTATTGCGCCCTCTAGAGCCGAAAAAAAAATAAATGCGCAACTCACTGCTTCGCACGCTTATAACTCGTAAACCGGAAACGTCAGATAAAAAATTCTGCCACTGACAGATAGCTGTGGAAGTGACCTTTCTGGCAAATTACCCCTCGATCCCGCCAAACGCTTATAGCGCCCTCTAGAGCCAAAAAACCGATAGCGTTTCAAAAATAAATGCGCAACTCAATGCTTCGCACGCTTATAACTCCTAAGCCGAAAACGTCAGATAAAAAATGTTAGCGCTGACAGAAAGCCGTGGAAGTGGCCTTTCCTGAAATTTACCACTCGATCCCCCCAAACACTTCTTGCCTCCTCTAGAGCCGAAAAACCGATAGCGTTTCAAAATTAATTGCGCAACTCATTGCTTTGTACGCTTATAACTCGTAAACCGGAAACGTCAGATAAAAAATTCTGCCACTAACAGATAGCTGTGGAAGTTACCTTTCCGGCAAGTTATCACTCGACCCCACGAAATACTTATTGCGCCCGCCCTCTAGAGCCGAAAAACCGATAGCGTTTCAAAAATAATTGCGCAACTCACTGCTTCGCACGCTCATAACTCGTAAGCCGAAAACGTCAGATAAAAAATTCTGGCACTGACAGAAAGCTGTGGAAGTGGCCTTTAACGAAAATTACCACTCGACCCCGCCAAACGCTTACTGCGCCCACTAGAACCGAAAAACCAATAGCGTTTCAAAAATAAATGCGCAATTCACTGCTTCGCACCCTTATAACTCGTACACCGGAAACGTCAGATAAAAAATTCTGGCACTGACAGAAAGCTGTAGAAGCGACCTTTTTAGCAAATTACCATTCGACCCCGCCAAACGCTTATTGCGCCCTCTAGCGCCGAAAAACCGATAGCGTTTCAAAAATAAATGCGCAACTCACTGCTTCGCACGCTTATAACTCGTAAACCGGAAACGTCAGATAAAAAATTCTGGCACTGACAGATAGCTGTTGAAGCGACGTTTTTAGCAAATTACCACCCGACCTCGCCAAACGCTTAGTGCGCTCTTTAGAGCCGAAAAACCGATAGCGTTTTAAAAATAAATGCGCAACTCACTGCTTCGCACGCTTATAACTCGTAAACCGAGAACGTCAGATACAAAATTTTGCCACTGACAGATAGCTGTGAAAGTGACCTTTCTGGCAAATTACCACTCGACCCCTCCAAACTCTTATTGCCTCCTCAAGAGCCAAAAAACCGATAGCGTTTCCAAATTAATTGCGCAACTCACTGCTTTGCACTTTTATAACTCGTAAACCGGAAACGTCAGATAAAAAATTCTGCGCATGACAGATAGCTGTGGAAGAGACCTTTTCGGCGATTTCGGCAAGTTACCACTCGATACCGCCAAACGCTTATTGCGCCCTCTAGAGCCGAAAAACCGATAGCGTTTTAAAAATAAATGCGCAACTCACTGCTTCGCACGCTTATAACTCGTAAACCGGAAACGTCAGATAAAAATTTTGCCACTGACAGATAGCTGTGGAAGTGACCTTTCTGGCAAATTACCCCTCGATCCCGCCAAACGCTTATAGCGCCCTCTAGAGCCAAAAAACCGATAGCGTTTCAAAAATAAATGCGCAGCTCAATGCTTCGCACGCTTATAACTCCTAAGCCGAAAACGTCAGATAAAAAATGTAAGCACTGACAGAAAGCCGTGGAAGTGGCCTTTCCTGGAATTTACCACTCGATCCCCCCAAACACTTCTTGCCTCCTCTAGAGCCGAAAAACCGATAGCGTTTCAAAATTAATTGCGCAACTCATTGCTTTGTACGCTTATAACTCGTAAACCGGAAACGTCAGATAAAAAATTCTGCCACTAACAGATAGCTGTGGAAGTTACCTTTCCAACAAGTTATCACTCGACCCCACGAAATACTTATTGCGCCCGCCCTCTAGAGCCGAAAAACCGATAGCGTTTCAAAAATAAATGCGCAACTCACTGCTTCGCACGCTCATAACTCGTAAGCCGAAAACGTCAGATAAAAAATTCTGGCACTGACAGAAAGCTGTTGAAGTATCCTTTAACGAAAATTACCACTCGACCCCGCCAAACGTTTATTGCGCCCACTAGAACCGAAAAACCAATAGTGTTTCAAAAATAAATGCGCAATTCACTGCTTCGCACCCTTATAACTCGTAAACCGGAAACGTCAGATAAAAAATTCTGGCATTGACAGATAGCTGTTGAAACGACCTTTTTAGCAAATTACCACCCGACCCCGCCAAACGCTTAGTGCGCTCTTTAGAGTCGAAAAACCGATAGCGTTTCAAAAAAATGCGCAACTCAATGCTTCGCACGCTAATAACTCGTAAACCGAAAACGTCAGATAAAAAATTCTGGCACTGACAGAAAGCTGTGGAAGTGGCCTTTAACGAAAATTACCACTCGACCCCGCCAAACGCTTATTGCGCCCACTAGAACCGAAAAACCAATAGCGTTTCAAAAATAAATGCGCAATTCACTGCTTCGCACCCTTATAACTCGTACACCGGAAACGTCAGATAAAAAATTCTGGCACTGACAGAAAGCTGTAGAAGCGACCTTTTTAGCAAATTACCATTCGACCCCGTCAAACGCTTATTGCGCCCTCTAGAGCCGTAAAACCGATAGCGTTTCAAAATTGATTGCGCAACTCACTGCTTTGCACTTTTATAACTCGTAAACCGGAAACGTCAGATAAAAAATTCTGCCCATGACAGATAGCTGTGGAAGAGACCTTTTCGGCAATTTCGGCAAATTACTACTCGATCCCGCCAAACGCTTATTGCGCCCTCTAGAGCCGAAAAACCAATAGCGTTTCAAAAATAAATGCGCAACTCACTGCTTCGCACGCTTATAACTCGTAAACCGGAAACGTCAGATAAAAAATGCTGCCCATGACAGATAGTTGTGGAAGAGACCTTTTCGCCAATTTCGGCAAATTACCACTCGATCCCGCCAAACGCTTATTGCGCCCTCTAGAGCCGAAAAACCGATAGCGTTTCAAAAATAAATGCGCAACTCACTGCTTCGCACGCTTATAACTCGTAAACCGGAAACGTCAGATAAAAAATTGTGGCACTGACAGAAAGCTGTAGAAGCGACCTTTTTAGCAGATTACCACTCAACCCCGCCAAACGCTTATTGCGCCCTCTAGAGCCGTAAAACCGATAGCGTTTCAAAATTAATTGCGCAACTCACTGCTTTGCACTTTTATAACTCGTAAACCGGAAACGTCAGATAAAAAATGCTGCCCATGACAGATAGTTGTGGAAGAGACCTTTTCGCCAATTTCGGCAAATTACCACTCGATCCCGCCAAACGCTTATTGCGCCCTCTAGAGCCGAAAAACCGATAGCGTTTCAAAAATAAATGCGCAACTCACTGCTTCGCACGCTTATAACTCGTAAACCAAAAACGTCAGATACAAAATTCTGCCACTGACAGATAGCTGTGGAAGTGACCTTTCTGGCAAATTACCACTCGACCCCTCCAAACACTTCTTGCCTCCTCTAGAGCCGAAAAACCGATAGCGTTTCAAAATTAATTGCGCAACTCACTGCTTTGCACGCTTATAACTCGTAAACCGGAAACGTCAGATAAAAAATTCTGCCTTTGACAGATAGCTGTGGAAGTTACCTTTCCGGCAAATTATCACTCGACCCCACCAAATACTTATTGCGCCCGCCCTCTAGAGCCGAAAAACCGATAGCGTTTCAAAAATAAATGCGCAACTCACTGATTTGCATGCTTATAACTCGTAAGCCGGAAACGTCAGATAAAAAATTCTGGCACTGACAGAAAGCTGTGGAAGTGGCCTTTAACGAAAATTACCACTCGGCCCCGCCAAACGCTTATCGCGCCCACTAGAACCGAAAAACCAATAGCGTTTCAAAAATAAATGCGCAATTCACTGCTTCGCACCCTTATAACTCGTAAACCGGAAACGTCAGATAAAAAATTTGGCACTGACAGATAGTTGTGGAAGCGACCTTTTCGGCAAATTACCACTCAACCCCGATAAACGCTTATTGCGCTCTCTAGAGTCGAAAAACCGATAGCGTTTCAAAAAAATGCGCAACTCAATGCTTCGCACGCTAATAACTCGTAAACCGAAAACGTCAGATAAAAAATTCTGGCACTGGCAGAAAGCTGTGGAAGTGGCCTTTAACGAAAATTACCACTCGACTCCGCCAAACGCTTATTGCGCCCACTAGAACCGAAAAACCAATAGCGTTTCAAAAATAAATGCGCAATTCACTGCTTCGCACCCTTATAACTCGTACACCGGAAACGTCAGATAAAAAATTCTGGCACTGACAGAAAGCTGTAGAAGCGACCTTTTTAGGAAATTACCAGTCGACCCCGCTAAACGCTTATTGCGCCCTCTAGAGCCGTAAAACCGATAGCGTTTCAAAATTGATTGCGCAACTCACTGCTTTGCACTTTTATAACTCGTAAACCGGAAACGTCAGATAAAAAATTCTGCCCATGACAGATAGCTGTGGAAGAGACCTTTTCAGCAATTTCGGCAAATTACTACTCGATCCCGCCAAACGCTTATTGCGCCCTCTAGAGCCGAAAAACCGATAGCGTTTCAAAAATAAATGCGCAACTCACTGCTTCGCACGCTTATAACTCGTAAACCGGAAACGTCAGATAAAAAATTGTGGCACTGACAGAAAGCTGTAGAAGCGACCTTTTTAGCAAATTACCACTCAACCCCGCCAAACGCTTATTGCGCCCTCTAGAGCCGTAAAACCGATAGCGTTTCAAAATTAATTGCGCAACTCACTGCTTCGCACGCTTATAACTCGTAAACCGGAAACGTCAGATAAAAAATGCTGCCCATGACAGATAGTTGTGGAAAAGTCCTTTTCGCCAATTTTGGCAAATTACCACTCGATCCCGCCAAACGCTTATTGCGCCCTCTAGAGCCGAAAAACCGATAGCGTTTCAAAAATAAATGCGCAACTCACTGCTTCGCACGCTTATAACTCGTAAACCAAAAACGTCAGATACAAAATTCTGCCACTGACAGATAGCTGTGGAAGTGACCTTTCCGGCAAATTACCACTCGACCCCTCCAAACACTTCTTGCCTCCTCTAGAGCCGAAAAACCGATAGCGTTTCAAAATTAATTGCGCAACCCACTGCTTTGCACGCTTATAACTCGTAAACCGGAAACGTCAGATAAAAAATTCTGCCACTGACAGATAGCTGTGGAAGTTACCTTTCCGGCAAGTTATCACTCGACCCCACGAAATACTTATTGCGCCCGCCCTCTAGAGCCGAAAAACCGATAGCGTTTCAAAAATAATTGCGCAACTCACTGCTCCGCACGCTCATAACTCGTAAGCCGAAAACGTCAGATAAAAAATTCTGGCACTGACAGAAAGCTGTTGAAGTGGCCTTTAACGAAAATTACCACTCGACCCCGCCAAACGTTTATTGCGCCCACTAGAACCGAAAAACCAATAGTGTTTCAAAAATAAATGCGCAATTCACTGCTTCGCACCCTTATAACTCGTAAACCGGAAACGTCAGATAAAAAATTCTGGCATTGACAGATAGCTGTTGAAGCGATCTTTTTAGCAAATTACCACCCGACCCCGCCAAACGCTTAGTGCGCTCTTTAGAGTCGAAAAACCGATAGCGTTTCAAAAAAATGCGCAACTCAATGCTTCGCACGCTAATAACTCGTAAACCGAAAACGTCAGATAAAAAATTCTGGCACTGACAGAAAGCTGTGGAAGTGGCCTTTAACGAAAATTACCACTCGACCCCGCCAAACGCTTATTGCGCCCACTAGAACCGAAAAACCAATAGCGTTTCAAAAATAAATGCGCAATTCACTGCTTCGCACCCTTATAACTCGTACACCGGAAACGTCAGATAAAAAATTCTGGCACTGACAGAAAGCTGTAGAAGCGACCTTTTTAGCAAATTACCATTCGACCCCGCCAAACGCTTATTGCGCCCTCTAGAGCCGTAAAACCGATAGCGTTTCAAAATTGATTGCGCAACTCACTGCTTTGCACTTTTATAACTCGTAAACCGGAAACGTCAGATAAAAAATTCTGCCCATGACAGATAGCTGTGGAAGAGACCTTTTCGGCAATTTCGGCAAATTACTACTCGATCCCGCCAAACGCTTATTGCGCCCTCTAGAGCCGAAAAACCAATAGCGTTTCAAAAATAAATGCGCAACTCACTGCTTCGCACGCTTATAACTCGTAAACCGGAAACGTCAGATAAAAAATGCTGCCCATGACAGATAGTTGTGGAAGAGACCTTTTCGCCAATTTCGGCAAATTACCACTCGATCCCGCCAAACGCTTATTGCGCCCTCTAGAGCCGAAAAACCGATAGCGTTTCAAAAATAAATGCGCAACTCACTGCTTCGCACGCTTATAACTCGTAAACCGGAAACGTCAGATAAAAAATTGTGGCACTGACAGAAAGCTGTAGAAGCGACCTTTTTAGCAAATTACCACTTAACCCCGCCAAACGCTTATTGCGCCCTCTAGAGCCGTAAAACCGATAGCGTTTCAAAATTAATTGCGCAACTCACTGCTTTGCACTTTTATAACTCGTAAACCGGAAACGTCAGATAAAAAATGCTGCCCATGACAGATAGTTGTGGAAGAGACCTTTTCGCCAATTTCGGCAAATTACCACTCGATCCCGCCAAACGCTTATTGCGCCCTCTAGAGCCGAAAAACCGATAGCGTTTCAAAAATAAATGCGCAACTCACTGCTTCGCACGCTTATAACTCGTAAACCAAAAACGTCAGATACAAAATTCTGCCACTGACAGATAGCTGTGGAAGTGACCTTTCCGGCAAACTACCATTCGACCCCTCCAAACACTTCTTGCCTCCTCTAGAGCCGAAAAACCGATAGCGTTTCAAAATTAATTGCGCAACTCACTGCTTTGCACGCTTATAACTCGTAAACCGGAAACGTCAGATAAAAAATTCTGCCACTGACAGATAGCTGTGGAAGTTACCTTTCCGGCAAATTATCACTCGACCCCACCAAATACTTATTGCGCCCGCCCTCTAGAGCCGAAAAACCGATAGCGTTTTAAAAATAAATGCGCAACTCACTGATTTGCATGCTTATAACTCGTAAGCCGGAAACGTCAGATAAAAAATTCTGGCACTGACAGAAAGCTGTGGAAGTGGCCTTTAACGAAAATTACCACTCGGCCCCGCCAAACGCTTATCGCGCCCACTAGAACCGAAAAACCAATAGCGTTTCAAAAATAAATGCGCAATTCACTGCTTCGCACCCTTATAACTCGTAAACCAGAAACGTCAGATAAAAAATTTGACACTGACAGATAGTTGTGGAAGCGACCTTTTCGGCAAATTACCACTCGACCCCGATAAACGCTTATTGCGCTCTCTAGAGTCGAAAAACCGATAGCGTTTCAAAAAAATGCGCAACTCAATGCTTCGCACGCTAATAACTCGTAAACCGAAAACGTCAGATAAAAAATTCTGGCACTGACAGAAAGCTGTGGAAGTGGCCTTTAACGAAAATTACCACTCGACTCCGCCAAACGCTTATTGCGCCCACTAGAACCGAAAAACCAATAGCGTTTCAAAAATAAATGCGCAATTCACTGCTTCGCACCCTTATAACTCGTACACCGGAAACGTCAGATAAAAAATTCTGGCACTGACAGAAAGCTGTAGAAGCGACCTTTTTAGGAAATTACCAGTCGACCCCGCTAAACGCTTATTGCGCCCTCTAGAGCCGTAAAACCGACAGCGTTTCAAAATTGATTGCGCAACTCACTGCTTTGCACTTTTATAACTCGTAAACCGGAAACGTCAGATAAAAAATTCTGCCCATGACAGATAGCTGTGGAAGAGACCTTTTCGGCAATTTCGGCAAATTACTACTCGATCCCGCCAAACGCTTATTGCGCCCTCTAGAGCCGAAAAACCGATAGCGTTTCAAAAATAAATGCGCAACTCACTGCTTCGCACGCTTATAACTCGTAAACCGGAAACGTCAGATAAAAAATTGGGGCACTGACAGAAAGCTGTAGTAGCGACCTTTTTAGCAAATTACCACTCAACCCCGCCAAACGCTTATTGCGCCCTCTAGAGCCGTAAAACCGATAGCGTTTCAAAATTAATTGCGCAACTCACTGCTTTGCACTTTTATAACTCGTAAACCGGAAACGTCAGATTAAAAATGCTGCCCATGAGAGATAGTTGTGGAAAAGTCCTTTTCGCCAATTTCGGCAAATTACCACTCGATCCCGCCAAACGCTTATTGCGCCCTCTAGAGCCGAAAAACCGATAGCGTTTCAAAAATAAATGCGCAACTCACTGCTTCGCACGCTTATAACTCGTAAACCAAAAACGTCAGATACAAAATTCTACCACTGACAGATAGCTGTGGAAGTGACCTTTCCGGCAAATTACCACTCGACCCCTCCAAAAACTTCTTGCCTCCTCTAGAGCCGAAAAACCGATAGCGTTTCAAAATTAATTGCGCAACTCACTGCTTTGCACGCTTATAACTCGTAAACCGGAAACGTCAGATAAAAAATTCTGCCACTGACAGATAGCTGTGGAAGTTACCTTTCCGGCAAATTATCACTCGACCCCACCAAATACTTATTGCGCTCGCCCTCTAGAGCCGAAAAACCGATAGCGTTTCAAAAATAAATGCGCAACTCACTGATTTGCATGCTTATAACTCGTAAGCCGGAAACGTCAGATAAAAAATTCTGGCACTGACAGAAAGCTGTGGAAGTGGCCTTTAACAAAAATTAACACTCGACCCCGCCAAACGCTTATCGCGCCCACTAGAACCGAAAAACCAATAGCGTTTCAAAAATAAATGCGCAATTCACTGCTTCGCACCCTTATAACTCGTAAACCGGAAACGTCAGATAAAAAATTCTGGCACTGACAGATAGTTGTGGAAGCGACCTTTTCGGCAAATTACCACTCGACCCCGATAAACGCTTATTGCGCTCTCTAGAGTCAAAAAACCGATAGCGTTTCAAAAAAATGCGCAACTCAATGCTTCACACGCTTATAACTCTTAAACCGAAAACGTCAGATAAAAAATTTTGGCACTGACGGATAGCTGTGTAAGCGACCTTTTTAGCAAATTACCACTCGACCCCACTAAATGCTTATTGCGCCCTCTAGATGTGTAAAACCGATAGCGTTTCAAAATTAATTGCGCAACTCACTGCTTTGCACTTTTATAACTCGTAAACCGGAAACGTTAGATAAAAAATTCTGCCACTGACAGATAGCTGTGGAAGTGACCTTTCCGGCAAATTACCACTCGACCCCTCCAAACACTTCTTGCCTCCTCTAGAGCCGAAAAACCGATAGCGTTTCAAAATTAATTGCGCAACTCACTGCTTTGCACGCTTATAACTCGTAAACCGGAAACGTCAGATAAAAAATTCTGCCACTGACAGATAGCTGTGGAAGTTACCTTTCCGGCAAATTATCACTCGACCCCACCAAATACTTATTGCGCCCGCCCTCTAGAGCCGAAAAACCGATAGCGTTTCAAAAACAAATGCGCAACTCACTGATTTGCATGCTTATAACTCGTAAGCCGGAAACGCCAGATAAAAAATTCTGGCACTGACAGAAAGCTGTGGAAGTGGCCTTTAACGAAAATTACCACTCGGCCCCGCCAAACACTTATCGCGCCCACTAGAACCGAAAAACCAATAGCGTTTCAAAAATAAATGCGCAATTCACTGCTTCGCACCCTTATAACTCGTAAACCGGAAACGTCAGATAAAAAATTCTGGCACTGACAGATAGTTGTGGAAGCGACCTTTTCGGCAAATTACCACTCGACCCCGATAAACGCTTATTGCGCTCTCTAGAGTCAAAAAACCGATAGCGTTTCAAAAAAATGCGCAACTCAATGCTTCACACGCTTATAACTCTTAAACCGAAAACGTCAGATAAAAAAATTTGGCACTGACAGATAGCTGTGGAAGTAACCTTTTCGTCAAGTTACCACTCGACCCCGCTAAACGCTTATTGCGGTTTCTAGAGCCGTAAAACCGATAGCGTTTCAAAATTAATTGCGCAACTCACTGCTTTGCACTTTTATAACTCGTAAACCGGAAACGTCAGATAAAAAATTCTGCCCATGACAGATAGCTGTGAAAGAGACCTTTTCGGAAATTTTGGCAAATTACCACTCGATCCCGCCAAACACTTATTGCGCCCTCTAGAGCCGAAAAACCGATAGCGTTTCAAAAATAAATGCGCAACTCACTGCTTCGCACGCTTATAACTCGTAAACCGGAAATGTCAGATAAAAAATTTTGCCACTGACAGATAGCTGTGGAAGTGACCTTTCTGGCAAATTACCACTCGATCCCGCCAAACGCTTGTTGCGCCCTCTAGAGCCAAAGAACCAATAGCGTTTCAAAAATAAATGCGCAACTCAATGCTTCGCACGCTTATAACTCCTAAGCCGAAAACGTCAGATAAAAAATGTTAGCACTGACAGAAAGCTGTGGAAGTGGCCTTTCCGGCAATTTACCACTCGCCCCCCCAAACACTTCTTGCCTCCTCTAGAGCCGAAAAACGGATAGCGTTTCAAAATTAATTGCGCAACTCACTGTGTCTGGCACTGACAGATAGCTGTAGAAGTAACCTTTCTGGAAAATTACCACTCGATCCCGCCAAACGCTTATTGCGCCCTCTAGAGCCAAAAAACCGATAGCGTTTCAAAATTAATTGCGCAACTCACTGCTTTGCACTTTTATAACTCGTAAACCGGAAACGTCAGATAAAAAATTCTGCCCATGACAGATAGCTGTGAAAAAGACCTTTTCGGCAATTTCGGCAAATTACCACTCGATCTCGCCAAACGCTTATTGCGCCCTCTAGAGCCGAAAAACCGATAGCGTTTCAAAAATAAATGCGCAACTCACTGCTTCGCACGCTTATAACTCGTAAACCAAAAACGTCAGATAAAAATTCTGCCACTGACAGATAGCTGTGGAAGTGACCTTTCCGGCAAATTACCACTCGACCCCTCCAAACTCTTATCGCCTCCTCTAGAGCCGAAAAACCGATAGCGTTTCAAATATAATTGCGCAACTCACTGCTTCGCACGCTTATAACTCGTAAACCGGAAACGTCAGATAAAAAATTCTGCCACTGACAGATAGCTGTGGAAGTGACCTTTCTGGCAAATTACCACTCGATCCCGCCAAACGCTTGTTGCGCCCTCTAGAGCCAAAGAACCGATAGCGTTTCAAAAATAAATGCGCAACTCAAT
Organism: Platycheirus rosarum; assembly: GCA_963971375.1. Classification (NCBI taxonomy): domain Eukaryota; kingdom Metazoa; phylum Arthropoda; class Insecta; order Diptera; family Syrphidae; genus Platycheirus; species Platycheirus rosarum. Next base: position 100,245,228 of record OZ020508.1, read on the forward strand.
GCTTCGCACGCTTATTACTCCTAAGCCGAAAACGTCAGATAAAAAATGTTAGCACTGACAGAAAGCTGTAGAAGTGGCCTTTCTGGCAATTTACCACTCGCCCCCCCAAACACTTCTTGACTCCTCTAGAGCCGAAAAACCGATAGCGTTTCAAAATTAATTGCGCAACTCACTGCTTTGCACGCTTATAACTCGTAAACCGGAAACGCCAGATAAAAAATTCTGCCACTGACAGATAGCTGTGGAAGTTACCTTTCTGGCAAATTATCACTCGACCCCACAAAATACTTATTGCGCCCGTCCTCTAGAGCCGAACAACCGATAGCGTTTCAAAAATAAATGCGCAACTCACTGCTTTGCATGCTTATAACTCGTAAGCCGGAAACGTCAGATAAAAAATTCTGCCACTGACAGATAGCTGTGGAAGTGACCTTTCCGGCAAATTACCAGTCGACCCCTCCAAACTCTTATTGCCTCCTCTAGAGTCGAAAAACCGATAGCGTTTCAAAATTAATTGCGCAACTCACTGCTTCGCACGCTTATAACTCGTAAACCGGAAACGTCAGATAAAAAATTCTGCCACTGACAGATAGCTGTGGAAGTGACCTTTCTGGCAAATTACCACTTGATCCCGCCAAACGCTTGTTGCTCCCTCTAGAGCCAAAAAACCGATAGCATTTCAAAAATAAATGCGCAACTCAATGCTTCGCACGCTTATTACTCCTAAGCCGAAAACGTCAGATAAAAAATGTTAGCACTGACAGAAAGCTGTAGAAGTGGCCTTTCTGGCAATTTACCACTCGCCCCCCCAAACACTTCTTGACTCCTCTAGAGCCGAAAAACCGATAGCGTTTCAAAATTAATTGCGCAACTCACTGCTTTGCACTTTTATAACTCGTAAACCGGAAACGTCAGATAAAAAATTCTGCCCATGACAGATAGCTGTGAAAGAGACCTTTTCGGAAATTTTGGCAAATTACCACTCGATCCCGCCAAACACTTATTGCGCCCTCTAGAGCCGAAAAACCGATAGCGTTTCAAAAATAAATGCGCAACTCACTGCTTCGCACGCTTATAACTCGTAAACCGGAAATGTCAGATAAAAAATTTTGCCACTGACAGATAGCTGTGGAAGTGACCTTTCTGGCAAATTACCACTCGATCCCGCCAAACGCTTGTTGCGCCCTCTAGAGCCAAAGAACCAATAGCGTTTCAAAAATAAATGCGCAACTCAATGCTTCGCACGCTTATAACTCCTAAGCCGAAAACGTCAGATAAAAAATGTTAGCACTGACAGAAAGCTGTGGAAGTGGCCTTTCCGGCAATTTACCACTCGCCCCCCCAAACACTTCTTGCCTCCTCTAGAGCCGAAAAACGGATAGCGTTTCAAAATTAATTGCGCAACTCACTGTGTCTGGCACTGACAGATAGCTGTAGAAGTAACCTTTCTGGAAAATTACCACTCGATCCCGCCAAACGCTTATTGCGCCCTCTAGAGCCAAAAAACCGATAGCGTTTCAAAATTAATTGCGCAACTCACTGCTTTGCACTTTTATAACTCGTAAACCGGAAACGTCAGATAAAAAATTCTGCCCATGACAGATAGCTGTGAAAAAGACCTTTTCGGCAATTTCGGCAAATTACCACTCGATCTCGCCAAACGCTTATTGCGCCCTCTAGAGCCGAAAAACCGATAGCGTTTCAAAAATAAATGCGCAACTCACTGCTTCGCACGCTTATAACTCGTAAACCAAAAACGTCAGATAAAAATTCTGCCACTGACAGATAGCTGTGGAAGTGACCTTTCCGGCAAATTACCACTCGACCCCTCCAAACTCTTATCGCCTCCTCTAGAGCCGAAAAACCGATAGCGTTTCAAATATAATTGCGCAACTCACTGCTTCGCACGCTTATAACTCGTAAACCGGAAACGTCAGATAAAAAATTCTGCCACTGACAGATAGCTGTGGAAGTGACCTTTCTGGCAAATTACCACTCGATCCCGCCAAACGCTTGTTGCGCCCTCTAGAGCCAAAGAACCGAAAGCGTTTCAAAAATAAATGCGCAACTCAATGCTTCGCACGCTTATTACTCCTAAGCCGAAAACGTCAGATAAAAAATGTTAGCACTGACAGAAAGCTGTAGAAGTGGCCTTTCTGGCAATTTACCACTCGCCCCCCCAAACACTTCTTGACTCCTCTAGAGCCGAAAAACCGATAGCGTTTCAAAATTAATTGCGCAACTCACTGCTTTGCACGCTTATAACTCGTAAACCGGAAACGCCAGATAAAAAATTCTGCCACTGACAGATAGCTGTGGAAGTTACCTTTCTGGCAAATTATCACTCGACCCCACAAAATACTTATTGCGCCCGTCCTCTAGAGCCGAACAACCGATAGCGTTTCAAAAATAAATGCGCAACTCACTGCTTTGCATGCTTATAACTCGTAAGCCGGAAACGTCAGATAAAAAATTCTGCCACTGACAGATAGCTGTGGAAGTGACCTTTCCGGCAAATTACCAGTCGACCCCTCCAAACTCTTATTGCCTCCTCTAGAGTCGAAAAACCGATAGCGTTTCAAAATTAATTGCGCAACTCACTGCTTCGCACGCTTATAACTCGTAAACCGGAAACGTCAGATAAAAAATTCTGCCACTGACAGATAGCTGTGGAAGTGACCTTTCTGGCAAATTACCACTTGATCCCGCCAAACGCTTGTTGCTCCCTCTAGAGCCAAAAAACCGATAGCATTTCAAAAATAAATGCGCAACTCAATGCTTCGCACGCTTATAACTCCTAAGTCGAAAACGTCAGATAAAAAATGTTAGCACTGGCAGAAAGCTGTGGAAGTGGCCTTTCCGGCAATTTACAACTCGCCCCCCAAACACTTCTTGCCTCCTCTAGAGCCGAAAAACCGATAGCGTTTCAAAATTAATTGCGCAACTCACTGCTTTGCACGCTTATAACTCGTAAACCGGAAACGTCAGATAAAAAATTCTGCCACTGACAGATAGCTGTGGAAGTTACCTTTCCGGCAAATTATCACTCGACCCCACCAAATACTTATTGCGCCCGCCCTCTAGAGCCGAAAAACCGATAGCGTTTCAAAAACAAATGCTCAACTCACTGCTTCGCACCCTTATAACTCGTAAACCGGAAACGTCAGATAAAAAATTCTGGCACTGACAGAAAGCTGTGGAAGTGGATCTTAACGAAAATTACCACTCGGCCCCGCCAAACGCTTATCGCGCCCACTAGAACCGAAAAACCAATAGCGTTTCAAAAATAAATGCGCAATTCACTGCTTCGCACCCTTATAACTCGTAAACCGGAAACGTCAGATAAAAAATTCTGGCACTGACAGATAGTTGTGGAAGCGACCTTTTCGGCAAATTACCACTCGACCCCGATAAACGCTTATTACGCTCTCTAGAGTCGAAAAACCGATAGCGTTTCAAAAAAATGCGCAACTCAATGCTTCACACGCTTATAACTCTTAAACCGAAAACGTCAGATAAAAAAATTTGGCACTGACGGATAGCTGTGGAAGTAACCTTTCCGTCAAATTACCACTCGAGCCGTAAAACCGATAGCGTTTCAAAATTAATTGCGCAACTCACTGCTTTGCACTTTTATAACTCGTAAACCGGAAACGTCAGATAAAAAATTCTGCCCATGACAGATAGCTGTGAAAGAGACCTTTTCGGAAATTTTGGCAAATTACCACTCGATCCCGCCAAACACTTATTGCGCCCTCTAGAGCCGAAAAACCGATAGCGTTTCAAAAATAAATGCGCAACTCACTGCTTCGCACGTTTATAACTCGTAAACCGGAAACGTCAGATAAAAAATTCTGCCACTGACAGATAGCTGTGGAAGTGACCTTTCTGGCAAATTACCACTCGATCCCGCCAAACGCTTGTTGCGCCCTCTAGAGCCAAAGAACCGATAGCGTTTCAAAAATAAATGCGCAATTCACTGCTTCGCACCCTTATAACTCGTAAACCGGAAACGTCAGATAAAAAATTCTGGCACTGACAGATAGTTGTGGAAGCGACCTTTTCGGCAAATTACCACTCGACCCCGATAAACGCTTATTGCGCTCTCTAGAGTCAAAAAACCGATAGCGTTTCAAAAAAATGCGCAACTCAATGCTTCACACGCTTATAACTCTTAAACCGAAAACGTCAGATAAAAAATTCTGCCACTGACAGATAGCTGTGGAAGTAACCTTTCTGGCAAATTACCACTCGATCCCGCCAAACGCTTGTTGCGCCCTCTAGAGCCAAAGAACCAATAGCGTTTCAAAAATAAATGCGCAACTCAATGCTTCGCACGCTTATAACTCCTAAGCCGAAAACGTCAGATAAAAAATGTTAGCACTGACAGAAAGCTGTGGAAGTGGCCTTTCCGGCAATTTACCACTCGCCCCCCCAAACACTTCTTGCCTCCTCTAGAGCCGAAAAACGGATAGCGTTTCAAAATTAATTGCGCAACTCACTGTGTCTGGCACTGACAGATAGCTGTAGAAGTAACCTTTCTGGAAAATTACCACTCGATCCCGCCAAACGCTTATTGCGCCCTCTAGAGCCAAAAAACCGATAGCGTTTCAAAATTAATTGCGCAACTCACTGCTTTGCACTTTTATAACTCGTAAACCGGAAACGTCAGATAAAAACTTCTGCCCATGACAGATAGCTGTGAAAAAGACCTTTTCGGCAATTTCGGCAAATTACCACTCGATCTCGCCAAACGCTTATTGCGCCCTCTAGAGCCGAAAAACCGATAGCGTTTCAAAAATAAATGCGCAACTCACTGCTTCGCACGCTTATAACTCGTAAACCAAAAACGTCAGATAAAAAATTCTGCCACTGACAGATAGCTGTGGAAGTGACCTTTCCGGCAAATTACCACTCGACCCCTCCAAACTCTTATCGCCTCCTCTAGAGCCGAAAAACCGATAGCGTTTCAAATATAATTGCGCAACTCACTGCTTCGCACGCTTATAACTCGTAAACCGGAAACGTCAGATAAAAAATTCTGCCACTGACAGATAGCTGTGGAAGTGACCTTTCTGGCAAATTACCACTCGATCCCGCCAAACGCTTGTTGCGCCCTCTAGAGCCAAAGAACCGATAGCGTTTCAAAAATAAATGCGCAACTCAATGCTTCGCACGCTTATTACTCCTAAGCCGAAAACGTCAGATAAAAAATGTTAGCACTGACAGAAAGCTGTAGAAGTGGCCTTTCTGGCAATTTACCACTCGCCCCCCCAAACACTTCTTGACTCCTCTAGAGCCGAAAAACCGATAGCGTTTCAAAATTAATTGCGCAACTCACTGCTTTGCACGCTTATAACTCGTAAACCGGAAACGCCAGATAAAAAATTCTGCCACTGACAGATAGCTGTGGAAGTTACCTTTCTGGCAAATTATCACTCGACCCCACAAAATACTTATTGCGCCCGTCCTCTAGAGCCGAACAACCGATAGCGTTTCAAAAATAAATGCGCAACTCACTGCTTTGCATGCTTATAACTCGTAAGCCGGAAACGTCAGATAAAAAATTCTGCCACTGACAGATAGCTGTGGAAGTGACCTTTCCGGCAAATTACCAGTCGACCCCTCCAAACTCTTATTGCCTCCTCTAGAGTCGAAAAACCGATAGCGTTTCAAAATTAATTGCGCAACTCACTGCTTCGCACGCTTATAACTCGTAAACCGGAAACGTCAGATAAAAAATTCTGCCACTGACAGATAGCTGTGGAAGTGACCTTTCTGGCAAATTACCACTTGATCCCGCCAAACGCTTGTTGCTCCCTCTAGAGCCAAAAAACCGATAGCGTTTCAAAAATAAATGCGCAACTCAATGCTTCGCACGCTTATAACTCCTAAGTCGAAAACGTCAGATAAAAAATGTTAGCACTGACAGAAAGCTGTAGAAGTGGCCTTTCCGGCAATTTACAACTCGCCCCCCCAAACACTTCTTGCCTCCTCTAGAGCCGAAAAACCGATAGCGTTTCAAAATTAATTGCGCAACTCACTGCTTTGCACGCTTATAACTCGTAAACCGGAAACGTCAGATAAAAAATTCTGCCACTGACAGATAGCTGTGGAAGTTACCTTTCCGGCAAATTATCACTCGACCCCACCAAATTCTTATTGCGCCCGCCCTCTAGAGCCGAAAAACCGATAGCGTTTCAAAAACAAATGCTCAACTCACTGCTTCGCACCCTTATAACTCGTAAACCGGAAACGTCAGATAAAAAATTCTGGCACTGACAGAAAGCTGTGGAAGTGGATCTTAACGAAAATTACCACTCGGCCCCGCCAAACGGTTATCGCGCCCACTAGAACCGAAAAACCAATAGCGTTTCAAAAATAAATGCGCAATTCACTGCTTCGCACCCTTATAACTCGTAAACCGGAAACGTCAGATAAAAAATTCTGGCACTGACAGATAGTTGTGGAAGCGACCTTTTCGGTAAATTACCACTCGACCCCGATAAACGCTTATTACGCTCTCTAGAGTCGAAAAACCGATAGCGTTTCAAAAAAATGCGCAACTCAATGCTTCACACGCTTATAACTCTTAAACCGAAAACGTCAGATAAAAAATTTGGCACTGACGGATAGCTGTGGAAGTAACCTTTCCGTCAAATTACCACTCGAGCCGTAAGACCGATAGCGTTTCAAAATTAATTGCGCAACTCACTGCTTTGCACTTTTATAACTCGTAAACCGGAAACGTCAGATAAAAAATTCTGCCCATGACAGATAGCTGTGAAAGAGACCTTTTCGGAAATTTTGGCAAATTACCACTCGATCCCGCCAAACACTTATTGCGCCCTCTAGAGCCGAAAAACCGATAGCGTTTCAAAAATAAATGCGCAACTCACTGCTTCGCACGTTTATAACTCGTAAACCGGAAACGTCAGATAAAAAATTCTGCCACTGACAGATAGCTGTGGAAGTGACCTTTCTGGCAAATTACCACTCGATCCCGCCAAACGCTTGTTGCGCCCTCTAGAGCCAAAGAACCGATAGCGTTTCAAAAATAAATGCGCAACTCAATGCTTCGCACGCTTATAACTCCTAAGCCGAAAACGTCAGATAAAAAATGTTAGCACTGACAGAAAGCTGTGGAAGTGGCCTTTCCGGCAATTTACCACTCCACACCCCCAAACACTTCTTGCCTCCTCTAGAGCCGCAAAACGGATAGCGTTTCAAATTTAATTGCGCAACTCACTGTGTCTGGCACTGACAGATAGCTGTAGAAGTAACCTTTCTGGAAAATTACCACTCGATCCCGCCAAACGCTTATTGCGCCCTCTAGAGCCAAAAAACCGATAGCGTTTCAAAATTAATTGCGCAACTCACTGCTTTGCACTTTTATAACTCGTAAACCGGAAACGTCAGATAAAAAATTCTGCCCATGACAGATAGCTGTGAAAGAGACCTTTTCGGCAATTTCGGCAAATTACCACTCGATCTCGCCAAACGCTTATTGCGCCCTCTAGAGCCGAAAAACCGATAGCGTTTCAAAAATAAATGCGCAACTCACTGCTTCGCACGCTTATAACTCGTAAACCGAAAACGTCAGATAAAAAATTCTGCCACTGGCAGATAGCTGTGGAAGTGACCTTTCCGGCAAATTACCACTCGACCCCTCCAAACTCTTATCGCCTCCTCTAGAGCCGAAAAACCGATAGCGTTTCAAAATTAATTGCGCAACTCACTGCTTCGCACGTTTATAACTCGTAAACCGGAAACGTCAGATAAAAAATTCTGCCACTGACAGATAGCTGTAGAAGTGACCTTTCTGGCAAATTACCACTCGATCCCGCCAAACGCATGTTGCGCCCTCTAGACCCAAAGAACCGATAGCGTTTCAAAAATAAATGCGCAACTCAATGCTTCGCACGCTTATAACTCCTAAGCCGAAAACGTCAGATAAAAAATGTTAGCACTGACAGAAAGCTGTAGAAGTGGCCTTTCTGGCAATTTACCACTCGCCCCCCCAAACACTTCTTGACTCCTCTAGAGTCGAAAAACCGATAGCGTTTCAAAATTAATTGCGCAACTCACTGCTTTGCACGCTTATAACTCGTAAACCGGAAACGCCAGATAAAAAATTCTGCCACTGACAGATAGCTGTGGAAGTTACCTTTCTGGAAAATTATCACTCGACCCCACAAAATACTTATTGCGCCCGTCCTCTAGAGCCGAAAAACCGATAGCGTTTCAAAAATAAATGCGCAACTCACTGCTTTGCATGCTTATAACTCGTAAGCCGGAAACGTCAGATAAAAAATTCTGCCACTGACAGATAGCTGTGGAAGTGACCTTTCCGGCAAATTACCACTCGACCCCTCCAAACTCTTATTGCCTCCTCTAGAGTCGAAAAACCGATAGCGTTTCAAAATTAATTGCGCAACTCACTGCTTCGCACGCTTATAACTCGTAAACCGGAAACGTCAGATAAAAAATTCTGCCACTGACAGATAGCTGTGGAAGTGACCTTTCTGGCAAATTACCACTCGATCCCGCCAAACGCTTGTTGCGCCCTCTAGAGCCAAAGAACCGATAGCGTTTCAAAAATAAATGCGCAACTCAATGCTTCGCACGCTTATTACTCCTAAGCCGAAAACGTCAGATAAAAAATGTTAGCACTGACAGAAAGCTGTAGAAGTGGCCTTTCTGGCAATTTACCACTCGCCCCCCCAAACACTTCTTGACTCCTCTAGAGCCGAAAAACCGATAGCGTTTCAAAATTAATTGCGCAACTCACTGCTTTGCACGCTTATAACTCGTAAACCGGAAACGCCAGATAAAAAATTCTGCCACTGACAGATAGCTGTGGAAGTTACCTTTCTGGCAAATTATCACTCGACCCCACAAAATACTTATTGCGCCCGTCCTCTAGAGCCGAACAACCGATAACGTTTCAAAAATAAATGCGCAACTCACTGCTTTGCATGCTTATAACTCGTAAGCCGGAAACGTCAGATAAAAAATTCTGCCACTGACAGATAGCTGTGGAAGTGACCTTTCCGGCAAATTACCAGTCGACCCCTCCAAACTCTTATTACCTCCTCTAGAGTCGAAAAACCGATAGCGTTTCAAAATTAATTGCGCAACTCACTGCTTCGCACGCTTATAACTCGTAAACCGGAAACGTCAGATAAAAAATTCTGCCACTGACAGATAGCTGTGGAAGTGACCTTTCTGGCAAATTACCACTTGATCCCGCCAAACGCTTGTTGCTCCCTCTAGAGCCAAAAAACCGATAGCGTTTCAAAAATAAATGCGCAACTCAATGCTTCGCACGCTTATAACTCCTAAGTCGAAAACGTCAGATAAAAAATGTTAGCACTGACAGAAAGCTGTGGAAGTGGCCTTTCCGGCAATTTACAACTCGCCCCCCCAAACACTTCTTGCCTCCTCTAGAGCCGAAAAACCGATAGCGTTTCAAAATTAATTGCGCAACTCACTGCTTTGCACGCTTATAACTCGTAAACCGGAAACGTCAGATAAAAAATTCTGCCACTGACAGATAGCTGTGGAAGTTACCTTTCCGGCAAATTATCACTCGACCCCACCAAATTCTTATTGCGCCCGCCCTCTAGAGCCGAAAAACCGATAGCGTTTCAAAAACAAATGCTCAACTCACTGCTTCGCACCCTTATAACTCGTAAACCGGAAACGTCAGATAAAAAATTCTGGCACTGACAGAAAGCTGTGGAAGTGGATCTTAACGAAAATTACCACTCGGCCCCGCCAAACGGTTATCGCGCCCACTAGAACCGAAAAACCAATAGCGTTTCAAAAATAAATGCGCAATTCACTGCTTCGCACCCTTATAACTCGTAAACCGGAAACGTCAGATAAAAAATTCTGGCACTGACAGATAGTTGTGGAAGCGACCTTTTCGGTAAATTACCACTCGACCCCGATAAACGCTTATTACGCTCTCTAGAGTCGAAAAACCGATAGCGTTTCAAAAAAATGCGCAACTCAATGCTTCACACGCTTATAACTCTTAAACCGAAAACGTCAGATAAAAAATTTGGCACTGACGGATAGCTGTGGAAGTAACCTTTCCGTCAAATTACCACTCGAGCCGTAAAACCGATAGCGTTTCAAAATTAATTGCGCAACTCACTGCTTTGCACTTTTATAACTCGTAAACCGGAAACGTCAGATAAAAAATTCTGCCCATGACAGATAGCTGTGAAAGAGACCTTTTCGGAAATTTTGGCAAATTACCACTCGATCCCGCCAAACACTTATTGCGCCCTCTAGAGCCGAAAAACCGATAGCGTTTCAAAAATAAATGCGCAACTCACTGCTTCGCACGTTTATAACTCGTAAACCGGAAACGTCAGATAAAAAATTCTGCCACTGACAGATAGCTGTGGAAGTGACCTTTCTGGCAAATTACCACTCGATCCCGCCAAACGCTTGTTGCGCCCTCTAGAGCCAAAGAACCGATAGCGTTTCAAAAATAAATGCGCAACTCAATGCTTCGCACGCTTATAACTCCTAAGCCGAAAACGTCAGATAAAAAATGTTAGCACTGACAGAAAGCTGTGGAAGTGGCCTTTCCGGCAATTTACCACTCCACACCCCCAAACACTTCTTGCCTCCTCTAGAGCCGCAAAACGGATAGCGTTTCAAATTTAATTGCGCAACTCACTGTGTCTGGCACTGACAGATAGCTGTAGAAGTAACCTTTCTGGAAAATTACCACTCGATCCCGCCAAACGCTTATTGCGCCCTCTAGAGCCAAAAAACCGATAGCGTTTCAAAATTAATTGCGCAACTCACTGCTTTGCACTTTTATAACTCGTAAACCGGAAACGTCAGATAAAAAATTCTGCCCATGACAGATAGCTGTGAAAGAGACCTTTTCGGCAATTTCGGCAAATTACCACTCGATCTCGCCAAACGCTTATTGCGCCCTCTAGAGCCGAAAAACCGATAGCGTTTCAAAAATAAATGCGCAACTCACTGCTTCGCACGCTTATAACTCGTAAACCGAAAACGTCAGATAAAAAATTCTGCCACTGACAGATAGCTGTGGAAGTGACCTTTCCGGCAAATTACCACTCGACCCCTCCAAACTCTTATCGCCTCCTCTAGAGCCGAAAAACCGATAGCGTTTCAAAATTAATTGCGCAACTCACTGCTTTGCCTGCTTATAACTCGTAAGCCGGAAACGTCAGATAAAAAATTCTGGCACTGACAGAAAGCTGTGGAAGTGGCCTTTAACGAAAATTACCACTCGGCCCCGCCAAACGCTTATTGCGCCCACTAGAACCGAAAAACCAATAGCGTTTCAAAAATAAGTGCGCAATTCACTGCAACGCACCCTTATAACTCGTAAACCGGAAACGTCAGATAAAAAATTCTGGCACTGACAGATAGCTGTTAAAGCGACCTTTTTAGCAATTTACCACCTGACCCCGCCAAACGCTTATTGCGCTCTCTAGAGTCGAAAAACCGATAGCGTTTCAAAAAAATGCGCAACTCAATGCTTTGCACGCTTATAACTCGTAAACCGAAAACGTCAGATAAAAAAATTTGGCGCTGACGGATAGCTGTGGAAGTGACCTTTCCGTCAAATTACCACTCGACCCCGCTTAACTCTTATTGCCTCCTCTAGAGCCGAAAAACCGATAGCGTTTTAAAATTAATTGCGCAACTCACTGCTTTGCACTTTTATAACTCGTAAACCGGAAACGTCAGATAAAAAATTCTGCCCATGACAGATAGCTGTGGAAGAGACCTTTTCGGCAATTTCGGCAAATTACCACTCGATCCCGCCAAACGCTTATTGCGCCCTCTAGAGCCGAAAAACCGATAGCGTTTCAAAAATAAATGCGCAACTCACTGCTTCGCACGCTTATAACTCGTAAACCGGAAACGTCAGATAAAAAATTCTGCCACTGACAGATAGCTGTGGAAGTGACCTTTCCGGCAAATTACCACTCGACCCCTCCAAACTCTTATCGCCTCCTCTAGAGCCGAAAAACCGATAGCGTTTCAAAATTAATTGCGCAACTCACTGCTTCGCACGCTTATAACTCGTAAACCGGAAACGTCAGATAAAAAATTCTGCCACTGACGGATAGCTGTGGAATTGACCTTTCCGTCAAATTACCACTCGACCCCACTTAACTCTTATTGCCTCCTCTAGAGCCGAAAAACCGATAGCGTTTTAAAATTAATTGCGCAACTCACTGCTTTGCACGCTTATAACTCGTAAACCGGAAACGCCAGATAAAAAATTCTGCCACTGACAGATAGCTGTGGAAGTTACCTTTCTGGAAAATTATCACTCGACCCCACAAAATACTTATTGCGCCCGTCCTCTAGAGCCGAAAAACCGATAGCGTTTCAAAAATAAATGCGCAACTCACTGCTTTGCATGCTTATAACTCGTAAGCCGGAAACGTCAGATAAAAAATTCTGCCACTGACAGATAGCTGTGGAAGTGACCTTTCCGGCAAATTACCACTCGACCCCTCCAAACTCTTATTGCCTCCTCTAGAGTCGAAAAACCGATAGCGTTTCAAAATTAATTGCGCAACTCACTGCTTCGCACGCTTATAACTCGTAAACCGGAAACGTCAGATAAAAAATTCTGCCACTGACAGATAGCTGTGGAAGTGACCTTTCTGGCAAATTACCACTCGATCCCGCCAAACGCTTGTTGCGCCCTCTAGAGCCAAAGAACCGATAGCGTTTTAAAAATAAATGCGCAACTCAATGCTTCGCACGCTTATTACTCCTAAGCCGAAAACGTCAGATAAAAAATGTTAGCACTGACAGAAAGCTGTAGAAGTGGCCTTTCTGGCAATTTACCACTCGCCCCCCCAAACACTTCTTGACTCCTCTAGAGCCGAAAAACCGATAGCGTTTCAAAATTAATTGCGCAACTCACTGCTTTGCACGCTTATAACTCGTAAACCGGAAACGCCAGATAAAAAATTCTGCCACTGACAGATAGCTGTGGAAGTTACCTTTCTGGCAAATTATCACTCGACCCCACAAAATACTTATTGCGCCCGTCCTCTAGAGCCGAACAACCGATAGCGTTTCAAAAATAAATGCGCAACTCACTGCTTTGCATGCTTATAACTCGTAAGCCGGAAACGTCAGATAAAAAATTCTGCCACTGACAGATAGCTGTGGAAGTGACCTTTCCGGCAAATTACCAGTCGACCCCTCCAAACTCTTATTACCTCCTCTAGAGTCGAAAAACCGATAGCGTTTCAAAATTAATTGCGCAACTCACTGCTTCGCACGCTTATAACTCGTAAACCGGAAACGTCAGATAAAAAATTCTGCCACTGACAGATAGCTGTGGAAGTGACCTTTCTGGCAAATTACCACTTGATCCCGCCAAACGCTTGTTGCTCCCTCTAGAGCCAAAAAAACGATAGCGTTTCAAAAATAAATGCGCAACTCAATGCTTCGCACGCTTATAACTCCTAAGTCAAAAACGTCAGATAAAAAATGTTAGCACTGACAGAAAGCTGTGGAAGTGGCCTTTCCGGCAATTTACAACTCGCCCCCCCAAACACTTCTTGCCTCCTCTAGAGCCGAAAAACCGATAGCGTTTCAAAATTAATTGCGCAACTCACTGCTTTGCACGCTTATAACTCGTAAACCGGAAACGTCAGATAAAAAATTCTGCCACTGACAGATAGCTGTGGAAGTTACCTTTCCAAAAAATTATCACTCGACCCCACCAAATACTTATTGCGCCCGTCCTCTAGAGCCGAAAAACCGATAGCGTTTCAAAAATAAATGCGCAACTCACTGCTTTGCCTGCTTATAACTCGTAAGCCGGAAACGTCAGATAAAAAATTCTGGCACTGACAGAAAGCTGTGGAAGTGGCCTTTAACGAAAATTACCACTCGGCCCCGCCAAACGCTTATTGCGCCCACTAGAACCGAAAAACCAATAGCGTTTCAAAAATAAGTGCGCAATTCACTGCAACGCACCCTTATAACTCGTAAACCGGAAACGTCAGATAAAAAATTCTGGCACTGACAGATAGCTGTTAAAGCGACCTTTTTAGCAATTTACCACCTGACCCCGCCAAACGCTTATTGCGCTCTCTAGAGTCGAAAAACCGATAGCGTTTCAAAAAAATGCGCAACTCAATGCTTTGCACGCTTATAACTCGTAAACCGAAAACGTCAGATAAAAAAATTTGGCGCTGACGGATAGCTGTGGAAGTGACCTTTCCGTCAAATTACCACTCGACCCCGCTTAACTCTTATTGCCTCCTCTAGAGCCGAAAAACCGATAGCGTTTTAAAATTAATTGCGCAACTCACTGCTTTGCACTTTTATAACTCGTAAACCGGAAACGTCAGATAAAAAATTCTGCCCATGACAGATAGCTGTGGAAGAGACCTTTTCGGCAATTTCGGCAAATTACCACTCGATCCCGCCAAACGCTTATTGCGCCCTCTAGAGCCGAAAAACCGATAGCGTTTCAAAAATAAATGCGCAACTCACTGCTTCGCACGCTTATAACTCGTAAACCGGAAACGTCAGATAAAAAATTCTGCCACTGACAGATAGCTGTGGAAGTGACCTTTCCGGCAAATTACCACTCGACCCCTCCAAACTCTTATCGCCTCCTCTAGAGCCGAAAAACCGATAGCGTTTCAAAATTAATTGCGCAACTCACTGCTTCGCACGCTTATAACTCGTAAACCGGAAACGTCAGATAAAAAATTCTGCCACTGACGGATAGCTGTGGAATTGACCTTTCCGTCAAATTACCACTCGACCCCACTTAACTCTTATTGCCTCCTCTAGAGCCGAAAAACCGATAGCGTTTTAAAATTAATTGCGCAACTCACTGCTTTGCACGCTTATAACTCGTAAACCGGAAACGCCAGATAAAAAATTCTGCCACTGACAGATAGCTGTGGAAGTTACCTTTCTGGAAAATTATCACTCGACCCCACAAAATACTTATTGCGCCCGTCCTCTAGAGCCGAAAAACCGATAGCGTTTCAAAAATAAATGCGCAACTCACTGCTTTGCATGCTTATAACTCGTAAGCCGGAAACGTCAGATAAAAAATTCTGCCACTGACAGATAGCTGTGGAAGTGACCTTTCCGGCAAATTACCACTCGACCCCTCCAAACTCTTATTGCCTCCTCTAGAGTCGAAAAACCGATAGCGTTTCAAAATTAATTGCGCAACTCACTGCTTCGCACGCTTATAACTCGTAAACCGGAAACGTCAGATAAAAAATTCTGCCACTGACAGATAGCTGTGGAAGTGACCTTTCTGGCAAATTACCACTCGATCCCGCCAAACGCTTGTTGCGCCCTCTAGAGCCAAAGAACCGATAGCGTTTCAAAAATAAATGCGCAACTCAATGCTTCGCACGCTTATTACTCCTAAGCCGAAAACGTCAGATAAAAAATGTTAGCACTGACAGAAAGCTGTAGAAGTGGCCTTTCTGGCAATTTACCACTCGCCCCCCCAAACACTTCTTGACTCCTCTAGAGCCGAAAAACCGATAGCGTTTCAAAATTAATTGCGCAACTCACTGCTTTGCACGCTTATAACTCGTAAACCGGAAACGCCAGATAAAAAATTCTGCCACTGACAGATAGCTGTGGAAGTTACCTTTCTGGCAAATTATCACTCGACCCCACAAAATACTTATTGCGCCCGTCCTCTAGAGCCGAACAACCGATAGCGTTTCAAAAATAAATGCGCAACTCACTGCTTTGCATGCTTATAACTCGTAAGCCGGAAACGTCAGATAAAAAATTCTGCCACTGACAGATAGCTGTGGAAGTGACCTTTCCGGCAAATTACCAGTCGACCCCTCCAAACTCTTATTACCTCCTCTAGAGTCGAAAAACCGATAGCGTTTCAAAATTAATTGCGCAACTCACTGCTTCGCACGCTTATAACTCGTAAACCGGAAACGTCAGATAAAAAATTCTGCCACTGACAGATAGCTGTGGAAGTGACCTTTCTGGCAAATTACCACTTGATCCCGCCAAACGCTTGTTGCTCCCTCTAGAGCCAAAAAACCGATAGCGTTTCAAAAATAAATGCGCAACTCAATGCTTCGCACGCTTATAACTCCTAAGTCGAAAACGTCAGATAAAAAATGTTAGCACTGACAGAAAGCTGTGGAAGTGGCCTTTCCGGCAATTTACAACTCGCCCCCCCAAACACTTCTTGCCTCCTCTAGAGCCGAAAAACCGATAGCGTTTCAAAATTAATTGCGCAACTCACTGCTTTGCACGCTTATAACTCGTAAACCGGAAACGTCAGATAAAAAATTCTGCCACTGACAGATAGCTGTGGAAGTTACCTTTCCGGCAAATTATCACTCGACCCCACCAAATTCTTATTGCGCCCGCCCTCTAGAGCCGAAAAACCGATAGCGTTTCAAAAACAAATGCTCAACTCACTGCTTCGCACCCTTATAACTCGTAAACCGGAAACGTCAGATAAAAAATTCTGGCACTGACAGAAAGCTGTGGAAGTGGATCTTAACGAAAATTACCACTCGGCCCCGCCAAACGGTTATCGCGCCCACTAGAACCGAAAAACCAATAGCGTTTCAAAAATAAATGCGCAATTCACTGCTTCGCACCCTTATAACTCGTAAACCGGAAACGTCAGATAAAAAATTCTGGCACTGACAGATAGTTGTGGAAGCGACCTTTTCGGTAAATTACCACTCGACCCCGATAAACGCTTATTACGCTCTCTAGAGTCGAAAAACCGATAGCGTTTCAAAAAAATGCGCAACTCAATGCTTCACACGCTTATAACTCTTAAACCGAAAACGTCAGATAAAAAATTTGGCACTGACGGATAGCTGTGGAAGTAACCTTTCCGTCAAATTACCACTCGAGCCGTAAAACCGATAGCGTTTCAAAATTAATTGCGCAACTCACTGCTTTGCACTTTTATAACTCGTAAACCGGAAACGTCAGATAAAAAATTCTGCCCATGACAGATAGCTGTGAAAGAGACCTTTTCGGAAATTTTGGCAAATTACCACTCGATCCCGCCAAACACTTATTGCGCCCTCTAGAGCCGAAAAACCGATAGCGTTTCAAAAATAAATGCGCAACTCACTGCTTCGCACGTTTATAACTCGTAAACCGGAAACGTCAGATAAAAAATTCTGCAACTGACAGATAGCTGTGGAAGTGACCTTTCTGGCAAATTACCACTCGATCCCGCCAAACGCTTGTTGCGCCCTCTAGAGCCAAAGAACCGATAGCGTTTTAAAAATAAATGCGCAACTCAATGCTTCGCACGCTTATAACTCCTAAGCCGAAAACGTCAGATAAAAAATGTTAGCACTGACAGAAAGCTGTGGAAGTGGCCTTTCCGGCAATTTACCACTCCACACCCCCAAACACTTCTTGCCTCCTCTAGAGCCGCAAAACGGATAGCGTTTCAAATTTAATTGCGCAACTCACTGTGTCTGGCACTGACAGATAGCTGTAGAAGTAACCTTTCTGGAAAATTACCACTCGATCCCGCCAAACGCTTATTGCGCCCTCTAGAGCCAAAAAACCGATAGCGTTTCAAAATTAATTGCGCAACTCACTGCTTTGCACTTTTATAACTCGTAAACCGGAAACGTCAGATAAAAAATTCTGCCCATGACAGATAGCTGTGAAAGAGACCTTTTCGGCAATTTCGGCAAATTACCACTCGATCTCGCCAAACGCTTATTGCGCCCTCTAGAGCCGAAAAACCGATAGCGTTTCAAAAATAAATGCGCAACTCACTGCTTCGCACGCTTATAACTCGTAAACCGAAAACGTCAGATAAAAAATTCTGCCACTGACAGATAGCTGTGGAAGTGACCTTTCCGGCAAATTACCACTCGACCCCTCCAAACTCTTATCGCCTCCTCTAGAGCCGAAAAACCGATAGCGTTTCAAAATTAATTGCGCAACTCACTGCTTCGCACGTTTATAACTCGTAAACCGGAAACGTCAGATAAAAAAGTCTGCCACTGACAGATAGCTGTAGAAGTGACCTTTCTGGCAAATTACCACTCGATCCCGCCAAACGCATGTTGCGCCCTCTAGAGCCAAAGAACCGATAGCGTTTCAAAAATAAATGCGCAACTCAATGCTTCGCACGCTTATAACTCCTAAGCCGAAAACGTCAGATAAAAAATGTTAGCACTGACAGAAAGCTGTAGAAGTGGCCTTTCTGGCAATTTACCACTCGCCCCCCCAAACACTTCTTGACTCCTCTAGAGTCGAAAAACCGATAGCGTTTCAAAATTAATTGCGCAACTCACTGCTTTGCACGCTTATAACTCGTAAACCGGAAACGCCAGATAAAAAATTCTGCCACTGACAGATAGCTGTGGAAGTTACCTTTCTGGAAAATTATCACTCGACCCCACAAAATACTTATTGCGCCCGTCCTCTAGAGCCGAAAAACCGATAGCGTTTCAAAAATAAATGCGCAACTCACTGCTTTGCATGCTTATAACTCGTAAGCCGGAAACGTCAGATAAAAAATTCTGCCACTGACAGATAGCTGTGGAAGTGACCTTTCCGGCAAATTACCACTCGACCCCTCCAAACTCTTATTGCCTCCTCTAGAGTCGAAAAACCGATAGCGTTTCAAAATTAATTGCGCAACTCACTGCTTCGCACGCTTATAACTCGTAAACCGGAAACGTCAGATAAAAAATTCTGCCACTGACAGATAGCTGTGGAAGTGACCTTTCTGGCAAATTACCACTTGATCCCGCCAAACGCTTGTTGCTCCCTCTAGAGCCAAAAAAACGATAGCGTTTCAAAAATAAATGCGCAACTCAATGCTTCGCACGCTTATAACTCCTAAGTCAAAAACGTCAGATAAAAAATGTTAGCACTGACAGAAAGCTGTGGAAGTGGCCTTTCCGGCAATTTACAACTCGCCCCCCCAAACACTTCTTGCCTCCTCTAGAGCCGAAAAACCGATAGCGTTTCAAAATTAATTGCGCAACTCACTGCTTTGCACGCTTATAACTCGTAAACCGGAAACGTCAGATAAAAAATTCTGCCACTGACAGATAGCTGTGGAAGTTACCTTTCCAAAAAATTATCACTCGACCCCACCAAATACTTATTGCGCCCGTCCTCTAGAGCCGAAAAACCGATAGCGTTTCAAAAATAAATGCGCAACTCACTGCTTTGCCTGCTTATAACTCGTAAGCCGGAAACGTCAGATAAAAAATTCTGGCACTGACAGATAGCTGTGGAAGTGGCCTTTAACGAAAATTACCACTCGGCCCCGCCAAACGCTTATTGCGCCCACTAGAACCGAAAAACCAATAGCGTTTCAAAAATAAGTGCGCAATTCACTGCAACGCACCCTTATAACTCGTAAACCGGAAACGTCAGATAAAAAATTCTGGCACTGACAGATAGCTGTTAAAGCGACCTTTTTAGCAATTTACCACCTGACCCCGCCAAACGCTTATTGCGCTCTCTAGAGTCGAAAAACCGATAGCGTTTCAAAAAAATGCGCAACTCAATGCTTTGCACGCTTATAACTCGTAAACCGAAAACGTCAGATAAAAAAATTTGGCGCTGACGGATAGCTGTGGAAGTGACCTTTCCGTCAAATTACCACTCGACCCCGGTTAACTCTTATTGCCTCCTCTAGAGCCGAAAAACCGATAGCGTTTTAAAATTAATTGCGCAACTCACTGCTTTGCACTTTTATAACTCGTAAACCGGAAACGTCAGATAAAAAATTCTGCCCATGACAGATAGCTGTGGAAGAGACCTTTTCGGCAATTTCGGCAAATTACCACTCGATCCCGCCAAACGCTTATTGCGCCCTCTAGAGCCGAAAAACCGATAGCGTTTCAAAAATAAATGCGCAACTCACTGCTTCGCACGCTTATAACTCGTAAACCGGAAACGTCAGATAAAAAATTCTGCCACTGACAGATAGCTGTGGAAGTGACCTTTCCGGCAAATTACCACTCGACCCCTCCAAACTCTTATCGCCTCCTCTAGAGCCGAAAAACCGATAGCGTTTCAAAATTAATTGCGCAACTCACTGCTTCGCACGCTTATAACTCGTAAACCGGAAACGTCAGATAAAAAATTCTGCCACTGACGGATAGCTGTGGAATTGACCTTTCCGTCAAATTACCACTCGACCCCACTTAACTCTTATTGCCTCCTCTAGAGCCGAAAAACCGATAGCGTTTCAAAATTAATTGCGCAACTCACTGCTTTGCACTTTTATAACTCGTAAACCGGAAACGTCAGATAAAAAATTCTGCCACTGACAGATAGCTGTGGAAGTTACCTTTCTGGCAAATTATCACTCGACCCCACCAAATACTTATTGCGCCCGTCCTCTAGAGCCGAAAAACCGATAGCGTTTCAAAAATAAATGCGCAACTCACTGCTTTGCCTGCTTATAACTCGTAAGCCGGAAACGTCAGATAAAAAATTCTGGCACTGACAGAAAGCTGTGGAAGTGGCCTTTAACGAAATTACCACTCGGCCCCGCCAAACGCTTATTGCGCCCACTAGAACCGAAAAACCAATAGCGTTTCAAAAATAAATGCGCAATTCACTGCAACGCACCCTTATAACTCGTAAACCGGAAACGTCAGATAAAAAATTCTGGCACTGACAGATAGCTGTGGAAGCGACCTTTTTAGCAATTTACCACCCGACCCCGCCAAACGCTTATTGCGCTCTCTAGAGTCGAAAAACCGATAGCGTTTCAAAAAAATGCGCAACTCAATGCTTTGCACGCTTATAACTCGTAAACCGAAAACGTCAGATAAAAAAATTTGGCACTGACGGATAGCTGTGGAAGTGACCTTTCCGTCAAATTACCACTCGACTCCGCTTAACTCTTATTGCCTCCTCTAGAGCCGAAAAACCGATAGCGTTTTAAAATTAATTGCGCAACTCACTGCTTTGCACTTTTATAACTCGTAAACCGGAAACGTCAGATAAAAAATTCTGCCCATGACAGATAGCTGTGGAAGAGACCTTTTCGGATATTTCGGCAAATTATTACTCGATCCCGCCAAACGCTTATTGCGTCCTCTAGAGCTGAAAAACCGATAGCGTTTCAAAAATAAATGCGCAACTCACTGCTTCGCACGCTTATAACTCGTAAACCAAAAACGTCAGATAAAAAATTCTGCCACTGACAGATAGCTGTGGAAGTGACCTTTCCGGCAAATTACCACTCGACCCCTCCAAACTCTTATCGCCTCCTCTAGAGCCGAAAAACCGATAGCGTTTCAAAAAAATGCGCATTTCAATGCTTCGCACGCTTATAACTCGTAAACCGGAAACGTCAGATAAAAAATTCTGCCACTGACAGATAGCTGTGGAAGTGAACTTTCTGGCAAATTACCACTCGATCCCGTTAAACTCTTGTTGCGCCCTCTAGAGCCAAAAAACCGATAGCGTTTCAAAAATAAATGCGGAACTCACTGCTTCGCACGCTTATAACTCCTAAGCCGAAAACGTCAGATAAAAATTGTTAGCACTGACAGAAATCTGTGGAAGCGGCCTTTCCGGCAATTTACCACTCGCCCCCCCAAACACTTCTTGCTTCCTCTAGAGCCGAAAAACCAATAGCGTTTCAAAATTAATTGCGCAACTCACTGCTTTGCACGCTTATAACTTGTAAACCGGAAACGTCAGATAAAAAATTCTGCCACTGACATATAGCTGTGGAAGTTACCTTTCCGGCAAATTATCACTCGACCCCTCCAAACACTTCTTGCCTCCTCTAGACCCGAAAAACCGATAGCGTTTCAAAATTAATTGCGCAAATCACTGCTTTGCACGCTTATAACTCGTAAACCGGAAACGTCAGATAAAAAATTCTGTCACTGACAGATAGCTGTGGAAGTTACCTTTCCGGCAAGTTATCACTCGACCCCACGAAATACTTATTGCACCCGTCCACTAGAGCCGAAAAACCGATAGCGTTTCAAAAATAAATGCGCAACTCACTGCTTTGCATGCTTATAACTCGTAAGCCGGAAGCGCCAGATAAAAAATTCTGGCACTGACAGAAAGCTGTGGAAGTGGCCTTTAACAAAATTACCACTCGGCCCCGCCAAACGCTTATTGCGCCCACTAGAACCGAAAAACCAATAGCGTTTCAAAAATAAATGCGCAATTCACTGCTTCGCACCCTTATAACTCGTAAACCGGAAACGTCAGATAACAAATTCTGGCACTGACAGATAGTTGTGAAAGCGACCTTTTCGGCAAATTACCATTCGACTCCGCCAAACGCTTATTGCGCTCTCTAGGGTCGAAAAACCGATAGCGTTTCAAAAAAATGCGCAACTCAATGCTTCGCACGCTTATAACTCGTAAACCGATAACGTCAGATAAAAAATTCTGCCCATGACAGATAGCTGTAAAAGAAACCTTTTCGGCAATTTCGGCAAATTACCACTCGATCCCGCCAAACGCTTATTGCGCCCTCTAGAGCCGAAAAACCGATAGCGTTTCAAAAATAAATGCGCAACTCACTGCTTCGCACGCTTATAACTCGTAAACCAAAAACGTCAGATAAAAAATTCTGCCACTGACAGATAGCTGTGGAAGTGACCTTTCCGGCAAATTACCACTCGACCCCTCCAAACTCTTATCGCCTCCTCTAGAGCCGAAAAACCGATAGCGTTTCAAAATTAAATGCGCAACTCACTGCTTCGCACGCTTATAACTCGTAAACCAAAAACGTCAGATAAAAAATTCTGCCACTGACAGATAGCTGTGGAAGTGACCTTTCTGGCAAATTACCACTCGATCCCGTTAAACTCTTGTTGCGCCCTCTAGAGCCAAAAAACCGATAGCGTTTCAAAAATAAATGCGGAACTCAATGCTTCGCACGCTTATAACTCCTAAGCCGAAAACGTCAGATAAAAAATGTTAGCACTGACAGAAAGCTGTGGAAGTGGCCTTTCAGGCAATTTACCACTCGCCCCCCCAAACACTTCTTGCCTCCTCTAGAGCCGAAAAACCGATAGCGTTTCAAAATTAATTGCGCAACTCACTGCTTTGCACGCTTATAACTTGTAAACCGGAAACGTCAGATAAAAAATTCTGCCACTGACAGATAGCTGTGGAAGTTACCTTTCCGGCAAATTATCACTCGACCCCTCCAAACACTTCTTGCCTCCTCTAGACCCGAAAAACCGATAGCGTTTCAAAATTAATTGCGCAAATCACTGCTTTGCACGCTTATAACTCGTAAACCGGAAACGTCAGATAAAAAATTCTGTCATTGACAGATAGCTGTGGAAGTTACCTTTCTGGCAAATTATCACTCGACCCCACCAAATACTTATTGCGCCCGTCCTCTAGAGCCGAAAAACCGATAGCGTTTCAAAAATAAATGCGCAACTCACTGCTTTGCCTGCTTATAACTCGTAAGCCGGAAACGTCAGATAAAAAATTCTGGCACTGACAGAAAGCTGTGGAAGTGGCCTTTAACGAAATTACCACTCGGCCCCGCCAAACGCTTATTGCGCCCACTAGAACCGAAAAACCAATAGCGTTTCAAAAATAAATGCGCAATTCACTGCAACGCACCCTTATAACTCGTAAACCGGAAACGTCAGATAAAAAATTCTGGCACTGACAGATAGCTGTGGAAGCGACCTTTTTAGCAATTTACCACCCGACCCCGCCAAACGCTTATTGCGCTCTCTAGAGTCGAAAAACCGATAGCGTTTCAAAAAAATGCGCAACTCAATGCTTTGCACGCTTATAACTCGTAAACCGAAAACGTCAGATAAAAAAATTTGGCACTGACGGATAGCTGTGGAAGTGACCTTTCCGTCAAATTACCACTCGACTCCGCTTAACTCTTATTGCTTCCTCTAGAGCCGAAAAACCGATAGCGTTTTAAAATTAATTGCGCAACTCACTGCTTTGCACTTTTATAACTCGTAAACCGGAAACGTCAGATAAAAAATTCTGCCCATGACAGATAGCTGTGGAAGAGACCTTTTCGGATATTTCGGCAAATTATTACTCGATCCCGCCAAACGCTTATTGCGTCCTCTAGAGCCGAAAAACCGATAGCGTTTCAAAAATAAATGCGCAACTCACTGCTTCGCACGCTTATAACTCGTAAACCAAAAACGTCAGATAAAAAATTCTGCCACTGACAGATAGCTGTGGAAGTGACCTTTCCGGCAAATTACCACTCGACCCCTCCAAACTCTTATCGCCTCCTCTAGAGCCGAAAAACCGATAGCGTTTCAAAATTAATTGCGCAACTCACTGCTTCGCACGCTTATAACTCGTAAACCGGAAACGTCAGATAAAAAATTCTGCCACTGACAGATAGCTGTGGAAGTGAACTTTCTGGCAAATTACCACTCGATCCCGTTAAACTCTTGTTGCGCCCTCTAGAGCCAAAAAACCGATAGCGTTTCAAAAATAAATGCGGAACTCACTGCTTCGCACGCTTATAACTCCTAAGCCGAAAACGTCAGATAAAAATTGTTAGCACTGACAGAAAGCTGTGGAAGTGGCCTTTCCGGCAATTTACCACTCGCCCCCCCCAAACACTTCTTGCCTCCTCTAGAGCCGAAAAACCGATAGCGTTTCAAAATTAATTGCGCAACTCACTGCTTTGCACGCTTATAACTTGTAAACCGGAAACGTCAGATAAAAAATTCTGCCACTGACAGATAGCTGTGGAAGTTACCTTTCCGGCAAATTATCACTCGACCCCTCCAAACACTTCTTGCCTCCTCTAGACCCGAAAAACCGATAGCGTTTCAAAATTAATTGCGCAAATCACTGCTTTGCACGCTTATAACTCGTAAACCGGAAACGTCAGATAAAAAATTCTGTCATTGACAGATAGCTGTGGAAGTTACCTTTCCGGCAAGTTATCACTCGACCCCACGAAATACTTATTGCACCCGTCCACTAGAGCCGAAAAACCGATAGCGTTTCAAAAATAAATGCGCAACTCACTGCTTTGCATGCTTATAACTCGTAAGCCGGAAGCGCCAGATAAAAAATTCTGGCACTGACAGAAAGCTGTGGAAGTGGCCTTTAACAAAATTACCACTCGGCCCCGCCAAACGCTTATTGCGCCCACTAGAACCGAAAAACCAATAGCGTTTCAAAAATAAATGCGCAATTCACTGCTTCGCACCCTTATAACTCGTAAACCGGAAACGTCAGATAACAAATTCTGGCACTGACAGATAGTTGTGAAAGCGACCTTTTCGGCAAATTACCATTCGACTCCGCCAAACGCTTATTGCGCTCTCTAGGGTCGAAAAACCGATAGCGTTTCAAAAAAATGCGCAACTCAATGCTTCGCACGCTTATAACTCGTAAACCGATAACGTCAGATAAAAAATTCTGCCCATGACAGATAGCTGTAAAAGAAACCTTTTCGGCAATTTCGGCAAATTACCACTCGATCCCGCCAAACGCTTATTGCGCCCTCTAGAGCCGAAAAACCGATAGCGTTTCAAAAATAAATGCGCAACTCACTGCTTCGCACGCTTATAACTCGTAAACCAAAAACGTCAGATAAGAAATTCTGCCACTGACAGATAGCTGTGGAAGTGACCTTTCCGGCAAATTACCACTCGACCCCTCCAAACTCTTATCGCCTCCTCTAGAGCCGAAAAACCGATAGCGTTTCAAAATTAATTGCGCAACTCACTGCTTCGCACGCTTATAACTCGTAAACCGGAAACGTCAGATAAAAAATTCTGCCACTGACAGATAGCTGTGGAAGTGACCTTTCTGGCAAATTACCACTCGATCCCGTTAAACTCTTGTTGCGCCCTCTAGAGCCAAAAAACCGATAGCGTTTCAAAAATAAATGCGGAACTCAATGCTTCGCACGCTTATAACTCCTAAGCCGAAAACGTCAGATAAAAAATGTTAGCACTGACAGAAAGCTGTGGAAGTGGCCTTTCAGGCAATTTACCACTCGCCCCCCCAAACACTTCTTGCCTCCTCTAGAGCCGAAAAACCGATAGCGTTTCAAAATTAATTGCGCAACTCACTGCTTTGCACGCTTATAACTTGTAAACCGGAAACGTCAGATAAAAAATTCTGCCACTGACAGATAGCTGTGGAAGTTACCTTTCCGGCAAATTATCACTCGACCCCTCCAAACACTTCTTGCCTCCTCTAGACCCGAAAAACCGATAGCGTTTCAAAATTAATTGCGCAAATCACTGCTTTGCACGCTTATAACTCGTAAACCGGAAACGTCAGATAAAAAATTCTGTCATTGACAGATAGCTGTGGAAGTTACCTTTCCGGCAAATTATCACTCGACCCCACCAAATACTTATTGCGCCCGTCCACTAGAGCCGAAAAACCGATAGCGTTTCAAAAATAAATGCGCAACTCACTGCTTTGCATGCTTATAACTCGTAAGCCGGAAGCGCCAGATAAAAAATTCTGGCACTGACAGAAAGCTGTGGAAGTGGCCTTTAACAAAATTACCACTCGGCCCCGCCAAACGCTTATTGCGTCCACTAGAACCGAAAAACCAATAGCGTTTCAAAAATAAATGCGCAACTCAATGCTTCGCACGCTTATAACTCGTAAACCGAAAACGTCAGATAAAAACTTCTGCCCATGACAGATAGCTGTGAAAGAAACCTTTTCGGCAATTTCGGCAAATTACCACTCGACCCCTCCAAACTCTTATCGCCTCCTCTAGAGCCGAAAAACCGATAGCGTTTCAAAATTAATTGCGCAACTCACTGCTTCGCACGCTTATAACTCGTAAACCGGAAACGTCAGATAAAAAATTCTGCCACTGACAGATAGCTGTGGAAGTGACCTTTCTGGCAAATTACCACTCGATCCCGTTAAACTCTTGTTGCGCCCTCTAGAGCCAAAAAACCGATAGCGTTTCAAAAATAAATGCAGAACTCAATGCTTCGCACGCTTATAACTCCTAAGCCGAAAACGTCAGATAAAAAATGTTAGCACTGACAGAAAGCTGTGGAAGTGGCCTTTCCGGCAAATTACCACTCGCCCCCCCAAACACTTCTTGCCTCCTCTAGAGCCGAAAAACCGATAGCGTTTCAAAATTAATTGCGCAACTCACTGCTTTGCACGCTTATAACTTGTAAACCGGAAACGTCAGATAAAAAATTCTGCCACTGACAGATAGCTGTGGAAGTTACCTTTCCGGCAAATTATCACTCGACCCCTCCAAACACTTCTTGCCTCCTCTAGACCCGAAAAACCGATAGCGTTTCAAAATTAATTGCGCAAATCACTGCTTTGCACGCTTAGAACTCGTAAGCCGGAAACGTCAGATAAAAAATTCTGTCACTGACAGATAGCTGTGGAAGTTACCTTTCCGGCAAATTATCACTCGACCCCACCAAATACTTATTGCGCCCGTCCACTAGAGCCGAAAAACCGATAGCGTTTCAAAAATAAATGCGCAACTCACTGCTTTGCATGCTTATAACTCGTAAGCCGGAAGCGCCAGATAAAAAATTCTGGCACTGACAGAAAGCTGTGGAAGTGGCCTTTAACGAAATTACCACTCGGCCCCGCCAAACGCTTATTGCGCCCACTAGAACCGAAAAACCAATAGCGTTTCAAAAATAAATGCGCAATTCACTGCTTCGCACCCTTATAACTCGTAAACCGGAAACGTCAGATAACAAATTCTGGCACTGACAGATAGTTGTGAAAGCGACCTTTTCGGCAAATTACCATTCGACTCCGCCAAACGCTTATTGCGCTCTCTAGGGTCGAAAAACCGATAGCGTTTCAAAAAAATGCGCAACTCAATGCTTCGCACGCTTATAACTCGTAAACCGATAACGTCAGATAAAAAATTCTGCCCATGACAGATAGCTGTAAAAGAAACCTTTTCGGCAATTTCGGCAAATTACCACTCGATCCCGCCAAACGCTTATTGCGCCCTCTAGAGCCGAAAAACCGATAGCGTTTCAAAAATAAATGCGCAACTCACTGCTTCGCACGCTTATAACTCGTAAACCAAAAACGTCAGATAAGAAATTCTGCCACTGACAGATAGCTGTGGAAGTGACCTTTCCGGCAAATTACCACTCGACCCCTCCAAACTCTTATCGCCTCCTCTAGAGCCGAAAAACCGATAGCGTTTCAAAATTAATTGCGCAACTCACTGCTTCGCACGCTTATAACTCGTAAACCGGAAACGTCAGATAAAAAATTCTGCCACTGACAGATAGCTGTGGAAGTGACCTTTCTGGCAAATTACCACTCGATCCCGTTAAACTCTTGTTGCGCCCTCTAGAGCCAAAAAACCGATAGCGTTTCAAAAATAAATGCGGAACTCAATGCTTCGCACGCTTATAACTCCTAAGCCGAAAACGTCAGATAAAAAATGTTAGCACTGACAGAAAGCTGTGGAAGTGGCCTTTCAGGCAATTTACCACTCGCCCCCCCAAACACTTCTTGCCTCCTCTAGAGCCGAAAAACCGATAGCGTTTCAAAATTAATTGCGCAACTCACTGCTTTGCACGCTTATAACTTGTAAACCGGAAACGTCAGATAAAAAATTCTGCCACTGACAGATAGCTGTGGAAGTTACCTTTCCGGCAAATTATCACTCGACCCCTCCAAACACTTCTTGCCTCCTCTAGACCCGAAAAACCGATAGCGTTTCAAAATTAATTGCGCAAATCACTGCTTTGCACGCTTATAACTCGTAAACCGGAAACGTCAGATAAAAAATTCTGTCATTGACAGATAGCTGTGGAAGTTACCTTTCCGGCAAATTATCACTCGACCCCACCAAATACTTATTGCGCCCGTCCACTAGAGCCGAAAAACCGATAGCGTTTCAAAAATAAATGCGCAACTCACTGCTTTGCATGCTTATAACTCGTAAGCCGGAAGCGCCAGATAAAAAATTCTGGCACTGGCAGAAAGCTGTGGAAGTGGCCTTTAACAAAATTACCACTCGGCCCCGCCAAACGCTTATTGCGTCCACTAGAACCGAAAAACCAATAGCGTTTCAAAAATAAATGCGCAACTCAATGCTTCGCACGCTTATAACTCGTAAACCGAAAACGTCAGATAAAAACTTCTGCCCATGACAGATAGCTGTGAAAGAAACCTTTTCGGCAATTTCGGCAAATTACCACTCGACCCCTCCAAACTCTTATCGCCTCCTCTAGAGCCGAAAAACCGATAGCGTTTCAAAATTAATTGCGCAACTCACTGCTTCGCACGCTTATAACTCGTAAACCGGAAACGTCAGATAAAAAATTCTGCCACTGACAGATAGCTGTGGAAGTGACCTTTCTGGCAAATTACCACTCGATCCCGTTAAACTCTTGTTGCGCCCTCTAGAGCCAAAAAACCGATAGCGTTTCAAAAATAAATGCAGAACTCAATGCTTCGCACGCTTATAACTCCTAAGCCGAAAACGTCAGATAAAAAATGTTAGCACTGACAGAAAGCTGTGGAAGTGGCCTTTCCGGCAAATTACCACTCGCCCCCCCAAACACTTCTTGCCTCCTCTAGAGCCGAAAAACCGATAGCGTTTCAAAATTAATTGCGCAACTCACTGCTTTGCACGCTTATAACTTGTAAACCGGAAACGTCAGATAAAAAATTCTGCCACTGACAGATAGCTGTGGAAGTTACCTTTCCGGCAAATTATCACTCGACCCCTCCAAACACTTCTTGCCTCCTCTAGACCCGAAAAACCGATAGCGTTTCAAAATTAATTGCGCAAATCACTGCTTTGCACGCTTAGAACTCGTAAGCCGGAAACGTCAGATAAAAAATTCTGTCACTGACAGATAGCTGTGGAAGTTACCTTTCCGGCAAATTATCACTCGACCCCACCAAATACTTATTGCGCCCGTCCACTAGAGCCGAAAAACCGATAGCGTTTCAAAAATAAATGCGCAACTCACTGCTTTGCATGCTTATAACTCGTAAGCCGGAAGCGCCAGATAAAAAATTCTGGCACTGACAGAAAGCTGTGGAAGTGGCCTTTAACGAAATTACCACTCGGCCCCGCCAAACGCTTATTGCGCCCACTAGAACCGAAAAACCAATAGCGTTTCAAAAATAAATGCGCAATTCACTGCAACGCACCCTTATAACTCGTAAACCGGAAACGTCAGATAAAAAATTCTGGCACTGACAGATAGCTGTGGAAGCGACCTTTTTAGCAATTTACCACCCGACCCCGCCAAACGCTTATTGCGCTCTCTAGAGTCGAAAAACCGATAGCGTTTCAAAAAAATGCGCAACTCAATGCTTTGCACGCTTATAACTCGTAAACCGAAAACGTCAGATAAAAAAATTTGGCACTGACGGATAGCTGTGGAAGTGACCTTTCCGTCAAATTACCACTCGACTCCGCTTAACTCTTATTGCCTCCTCTAGAGCCGAAAAACCGATAGCGTTTTAAAATTAATTGCGCAACTCACTGCTTTGCACTTTTATAACTCGTAAACCGGAAACGTCAGATAAAAAATTCTGCCCATGACAGATAGCTGTGGAAGAGACCTTTTCGGATATTTCGGCAAATTATTACTCGATCCCGCCAAACGCTTATTGCGTCCTCTAGAGCCGAAAAACCGATAGCGTTTCAAAAATAAATGCGCAACTCACTGCTTCGCACGCTTATAACTCGTAAACCAAAAACGTCAGATAAAAAATTCTGCCACTGACAGATAGCTGTGGAAGTGACCTTTCCGGCAAATTACCACTCGACCCCTCCAAACTCTTATCGCCTCCTCTAGAGCCGAAAAACCGATAGCGTTTCAAAATTAATTGCGCAACTCACTGCTTCGCACGCTTATAACTCGTAAACCGGAAACGTCAGATAAAAAATTCTGCCACTGACAGATAGCTGTGGAAGTGAACTTTCTGGCAAATTACCACTCGATCCCGTTAAACTCTTGTTGCGCCCTCTAGAGCCAAAAAACCGATAGCGTTTCAAAAATAAATGCGGAACTCACTGCTTCGCACGCTTATAACTCCTAAGCCGAAAACGTCAGATAAAAATTGTTAGCACTGACAGAAAGCTGTGGAAGTGGCCTTTCCGGCAATTTACCACTCGCCCCCCCAAACACTTCTTGCCTCCTCTAGAGCCGAAAAACCGATAGCGTTTCAAAATTAATTGCGCAACTCACTGCTTTGCACGCTTATAACTTGTAAACCGGAAACGTCAGATAAAAAATTCTGCCACTGACAGATAGCTGTGGAAGTTACCTTTCCGGCAAATTATCACTCGACCCCTCCAAACACTTCTTGCCTCCTCTAGACCCGAAAAACCGATAGCGTTTCAAAATTAATTGCGCAAATCACTGCTTTGCACGCTTATAACTCGTAAACCGGAAACGTCAGATAAAAAATTCTGTCACTGACAGATAGCTGTGGAAGTTACCTTTCCGGCAAGTTATCACTCGACCCCACGAAATACTTATTGCACCCGTCCACTAGAGCCGAAAAACCGATAGCGTTTCAAAAATAAATGCGCAACTCACTGCTTTGCATGCTTATAACTCGTAAGCCGGAAGCGCCAGATAAAAAATTCTGGCACTGAAGCTGTGGAAGTGGCCTTTAACAAAATTACCACTCGGCCCCGCCAAACGCTTATTGCGCCCACTAGAACCGAAAAACCAATAGCGTTTCAAAAATAAATGCGCAATTCACTGCTTCGCACCCTTATAACTCGTAAACCGGAAACGTCAGATAACAAATTCTGGCACTGACAGATAGTTGTGAAAGCGACCTTTTCGGCAAATTACCATTCGACTCCGCCAAACGCTTATTGCGCTCTCTAGGGTCGAAAAACCGATAGCGTTTCAAAAAAATGCGCAACTCAATGCTTCGCACGCTTATAACTCGTAAACCGATAACGTCAGATAAAAAATTCTGCCCATGACAGATAGCTGTAAAAGAAACCTTTTCGGCAATTTCGGCAAATTACCACTCGATCCCGCCAAACGCTTATTGCGCCCTCTAGAGCCGAAAAACCGATAGCGTTTCAAAAATAAATGCGCAACTCACTGCTTTGCACGCTTATAACTCGTAAACCAAAAACGTCAGATAAGAAATTCTGCCACTGACAGATAGCTGTGGAAGTGACCTTTCCGGCAAATTACCACTCGACCCCTCCAAACTCTTATCGCCTCCTCTAGAGCCGAAAAACCGATAGCGTTTCAAAATTAATTGCGCAACTCACTGCTTCGCACGCTTATAACTCGTAAACCGGAAACGTCAGATAAAAAATTCTGCCACTGACAGATAGCTGTGGAAGTGACCTTTCTGGCAAATTACCACTCGATCTCGTTAAACTCTTGTTGCGCCCTCTAGAGCCAAAAAACCGATAGCGTTTCAAAAATAAATGCGGAACTCAATGCTTCGCACGCTTATAACTCCTAAGCCGAAAACGTCAGATAAAAAATGTTAGCACTGACAGAAAGCTGTGGAAGTGGCCTTTCAGGCAATTTACCACTCGCCCCCCCAAACACTTCTTGCCTCCTCTAGAGCCGAAAAACCGATAGCGTTTCAAAATTAATTGCGCAACTCACTGCTTTGCACGCTTATAACTTGTAAACCGGAAACGTCAGATAAAAAATTCTGCCACTGACAGATAGCTGTGGAAGTTACCTTTCCGGCAAATTATCACTCGACCCCTCCAAACACTTCTTGCCTCCTCTAGACCCGAAAAACCGATAGCGTTTCAAAATTAATTGCGCAAATCACTGCTTTGCACGCTTATAACTCGTAAACCGGAAACGTCAGATAAAAAATTCTGTCATTGACAGATAGCTGTGGAAGTTACCTTTCCGGCAAATTATCACTCGACCCCACCAAATACTTATTGCGCCCGTCCACTAGAGCCGAAAAACCGATAGCGTTTCAAAAATAAATGCGCAACTCACTGCTTTGCATGCTTATAACTCGTAAGCCGGAAGCGCCAGATAAAAAATTCTGGCACTGACAGAAAGCTGTGGAAGTGGCCTTTAACAAAATTACCACTCGGCCCCGCCAAACGCTTATTGCGTCCACTAGAACCGAAAAACCAATAGCGTTTCAAAAATAAATGCGCAACTCAATGCTTCGCACGCTTATAACTCGTAAACCGAAAACGTCAGATAAAAACTTCTGCCCATGACAGATAGCTGTGAAAGAAACCTTTTCGGCAATTTCGGCAAATTACCACTCGACCCCTCCAAACTCTTATCGCCTCCTCTAGAGCCGAAAAACCGATAGCGTTTCAAAATTAATTGCGCAACTCACTGCTTCGCACGCTTATAACTCGTAAACCGGAAACGTCAGATAAAAAATTCTGCCACTGACAGATAGCTGTGGAAGTGACCTTTCTGGCAAATTACCACTCGATCCCGTTAAACTCTTGTTGCGCCCTCTAGAGCCAAAAAACCGATAGCGTTTCAAAAATAAATGCAGAACTCAATGCTTCGCACGCTTATAACTCCTAAGCCGAAAACGTCAGATAAAAAATGTTAGCACTGACAGAAAGCTGTGGAAGTGGCCTTTCCGGCAAATTACCACTCGCCCCCCCAAACACTTCTTGCCTCCTCTAGAGCCGAAAAACCGATAGCGTTTCAAAATTAATTGCGCAACTCACTGCTTTGCACGCTTATAACTTGTAAACCGGAAACGTCAGATAAAAAATTCTGCCACTGACAGATAGCTGTGGAAGTTACCTTTCCGGCAAATTATCACTCGACCCCTCCAAACACTTCTTGCCTCCTCTAGACCCGAAAAACCGATAGCGTTTCAAAATTAATTGCGCAAATCACTGCTTTGCACGCTTAGAACTCGTAAGCCGGAAACGTCAGATAAAAAATTCTGTCACTGACAGATAGCTGTGGAAGTTACCTTTCCGGCAAATTATCACTCGACCCCACCAAATACTTATTGCGCCCGTCCACTAGAGCCGAAAAACCGATAGCGTTTCAAAAATAAATGCGCAACTCACTGCTTTGCATGCTTATAACTCGTAAGCCGGAAGCGCCAGATAAAAAATTCTGGCACTGACAGAAAGCTGTGGAAGTGGCCTTTAACAAAATTACCACTCGGCCCCGCTAAACGCTTATTGCGCCCACTAGAACCGAAAAACCAATAGCGTTTCAAAAATAAATGCGCAATTCACTGCTTCGCACCCTTATAACTCGTAAACCGGAAACGTCAGATAACAAATTCTGGCACTGACAGATAGTTGTGGAAGCGACCTTTTCGGCAAGTTACCATTCGACTCCGCCAAACGCTTATTGCGCTCTCTAGAGTCGAAAAACCGATAGCGTTTCAAAAAAATGCGCAACTCAATGCTTCGCACGCTTATAACTCGTAAACCGAAAACGTCAGATAAAAAAATTTGGCACTGACGGATAGCTGTGAAAGTGGCCTTTCCGTCAAATTACCACTCGACCCCGCTTAACTCTTATTGCCTCCTCTAGAGCCGAAAAACCGATAGCGTCTCAAAATTAATTGCGCAACTCACTGCTTTGCACTTTTATAACTCGTAAACCGGAAACGTCAGATAAAAAATTCTGCCCATGACAGATAGCTGTGGAAGAGACCTTTTCGGCAATTTTGGCAAATTACCACTCGATCCCGCCAAACGCTTATTGCGCCCTCTAGAGCCGAGAAACCGATAGCGTTTCAAAAATAAATGCGCAACTCACTGCTTCGCACGCTTATAACTCGTTAACCGAAAATGTCAGATAAAAAATTCTGCCACTGACAGATAGCTGTGGAAGTGACCTTTCCGTCAAATTACCACTCGACCCCGCTAAGCTCTTATTGTCTCCTCTAGAGCCGAAAACCGATAGCGTTTCAAAATTAATTGCGCAACTCACTGCTTTGCACTTTTATAACTCGTAAACCGGAAACGTCAGATAAAAAATTCTGCCCATGACAGATAGCTGTGGAAGAGACCTTTTCGGCAATTTCGGCAAATTACCACTCGATCCCGCCAAACGCTTATTGCGCCCTCTAGAACCGAAACACCGATAGCGTTTCAAAACTAAATGCGCAACTCAATGCTTCGCACGCTTATAACTCCTAAACCGAAAACGTCAGATAAAAAATTCTGGCACTGACAGATAGCTGGAGAAGTGGCCTTTCCGGCAAATTACCCCTCGACCCTTCTAAACGCTTATTGCGCCCTCTAGATTCGAAAAACCGATAGCGTCTCAAAATTAATTGCGCAGCTCACTGCTTTGCACTTTTATAACTCGTAAACCGGAAACGTCAGATAAAAAATTCTGCCAATGACAGATAGCTGTGAAAGAGGCCTTTCCATCAATTCCGGCAAATTACCATTCGATCCCGCCAAACGCTTATTACGCCCTTTAGAGCCGAAAAACCGATAGCGTTTCAAAAATAAATGCGCAACTCACTGCTTCGCACGCTTATAACTCGTAAACCGGAAACGTCAGATAAAAATTCTGGCACTGACAGATAGCTGTGGAAGTGACCTTTCCGGCAAATTACCACTCGACCACTCCAAGCTCTTATTGCTCCCTCTAGAGCCGAAAAACCGATAGCGTTTCAAAAATAAATGCGCAACTCACTGCTTTGCACGCTTATAACTCGTAATTTGGAAACGTCAGATAAAAAGTTCTGGCACTGACATTTAGCTGTGGAAGTGACTTTTCCGGCAAATTACCACTTGACCCCGCCAAACGCTTATTGTGCCCACAAGAGCCGAAAAACCGATAGCGTTTCAAAATTAATTGCGCAACTCACTGCTTTGCACTTTTATAACTCGTAAACCGGAAACGTCAGATAAAAAATGTTGGCACTGACAGATAGCTGTGGAAGTGACCTTTCCGGCAAATTACCACTCGACCACGCTACACGCTTATTGCGCCCTCAAGAGCCGAAAAACCGATAGCGTTTCAAAAATAAATGCGCAACTCACTGCTTTGCACGCTTATAACTCTTAAACTGGAAACGTCAGATAAAAAATTCTGCAACTGACAGATAGCTGTGGTAGTGACCTTTCCGGTTAATTGCCTCTCGACCCCGCCAAACGCTTATTGCGCCCTCTAGGACCAAAAAACCAATAGTGTTTTAAAAATAAATGCGCATCTCACTGCTTCGCTCCTTTATAACTCGTAACCCGGAAACGTCAGATAAAAAAATCTGGCACTGACAGATAGCTGTGGAAGTGACCTTTTCGGCAAATTACCACTCGACCCTGCCAAACGCTTATTACGCTCTCTAGAGTCGAAAAACCGATAGCGTTTCAAAAAAATGCGCATTTCAATGCTTCGCACGCTTATAACTTGTAAACCGAAAACGTCAGATAAAAAAATTTGGCACTGACAGATAGCTGTGGAAGTGACCTTTCCGGCAAATTACCACTCGCCCCGCCAAACGCTTATTGCGCCCTCAAGAGCCGAAAAACCTATAGCGTTTCAAAACTAAATGCGCAACTAACTGCTTTGCACGCTTATAACTCGTAAACCGGAAACGTCAGATAAAAAATTCTGCAACTGACAGATTGCTGTGGTAGTGACCTTTATGGCAAATTGCCACTCGACCCCGCTAAACGCTTATTGCGCCCTCTAGATTCGAAAAACCGATAGCGTTTCAAAATTAATTGCGCAACTCACTGCTTTGCACTTTTATAACTCGTAAACCGGAAACGTCAGATAAAAAATTCTGCCAATGACAGATAGCTGTAGAAGAGGCCTTTCCATCAATTCCGGCAAATTACCACTCGATCCCGCCAAACGCTTATTACGCCCTCTAGAGCCGAAAAACCGATAGCGTTTCAAAAATAAATGCGCAACTCACTGCTTCGCACGCTTATAACTCGTAAACCGGAAACGTCAGATAAAAATTCTGGCACTGACAGATAGCTGTGGAAGTGACCTTTCCGGCAAATTACCACTCGACCCCTCCAAGCTCTTATTGCGCCCTCTAGAGCCGAAAAACCGATAGCGTTTCAAAAATAAATGCGCAACTCACTGCTTTGCACGCTTATAACTCGTAACACGGGAACGTCAGATAAAAAATTCTGCCACTGACAGATAGCCGTGGAAGTGACCTTTCCGGCAAATTACCACTCGACCCCGCTAAACGCTTATTGCGCCCTCTAGAGCCGAAAAACCGATAGCGTTTAAAAATTAATTGCGCAACTCACTGCTTTGCACGCTTATAACTCGTAATTTGGAAACGTCAGATAAAAAGTTCTGGCATTGACAGATACCTGTGGAAGTGACCTTTCCGGCAAATTACCACTCGCCCCGCCAAATGCTTATTGCGCCCTCAAGAGCCGAAAAACCTCGTAAACCGGAAACGTCAGATAAAAAAATCTGGCACTGACAGATAGCTGTGGAAGTGACCTTTTCGGCAAATTACCACTCGACCCCGCCAAACGCTTATTACGCTCTCTAGAATTGAAAAACCGATAGCGTTTCAAAAAAATGCGCATTTCAATGCTTCGTACGCTTATAACTCGTAAACCGGAAACGTCAGATAAAAAATTCTGCCCATGACAGATAGCTGTGGAAGAGACCTTTTCGGCAATTTTGGCAAATTACCACTCGATCCCGCCAAACGTTTATTGCGCCCTCTAGAACCGAAACACCGATAGCGTTTCAAAACTAAATGCGCAACTCAATGCTTCGCACGCTTATAACTCCTAAACCGGAAACGTCAGATAAAAAATTCTGGCACTGACAGATAGCTGGAGAAGTGACCTTTCCGGCAAATTACCCCTCGACCCCGCTAAACGCTTATTGCGCCCTCTAGATTCGCACCCTTATAACTCGTAAACCGGAAACGTCAGATAAAAAATTCTGGCACTGACAGATAGTTGTGGAAGCGACCTTTTCGGCAAATTACCACTCGACCCCGATAAACGCTTATTGCGCTCTCTAGAGTCAAAAAACCGATAGCGTTTCAAAAAAATGCGCAACTCAATGCTTCACACGCTTATAACTCTTAAACCGAAAACGTCAGATAAAAAAATTTGGCACTGACGGATAGCTGTGGAAGTAACCTTTTCGTCAAGTTACCACTCGACCCCGCTAACCGCTTATTGCGGTTTCTAGAGCCGTAAAACCGATAGCGTTTCAAAATTAATTGCGCAACTCACTGCTTTGCACTTTTATAACTCGTAAACCGGAAACGTCAGATAAAAAATTCTGCCCATGACAGATAGCTGTGAAAGAGACCTTTTCGGAAATTTTGGCAAATTACCACTCGATCCCGCCAAACACTTATTGCGCCCTCTAGAGCCGAAAAACCGATAGCGTTTCAAAAATAAATGCGCAACTCACTGCTTCGCACGCTTATAACTCGTAAACCGGAAATGTCAGATAAAAAATTTTGCCACTGACAGATAGCTGTGGAAGTGACCTTTCTGGCAAATTACCACTCGATCCCGCCAAACGCTTGTTGCGCCCTCTAGAGCCAAAGAACCAATAGCGTTTCAAAAATAAATGCGCAACTCAATGCTTCGCACGCTTATAACTCCTAAGCCGAAAACGTCAGATAAAAAATGTTAGCACTGACAGAAAGCTGTGGAAGTGGCCTTTCCGGCAATTTACCACTCGCCCCCCCAAACACTTCTTGCCTCCTCTAGAGCCGAAAAACGGATAGCGTTTCAAAATTAATTGCGCAACTCACTGTGTCTGGCACTGACAGATAGCTGTAGAAGTAACCTTTCTGGAAAATTACCACTCGATCCCGCCAAGCGCTTATTGCGCCCTCTAGAGCCAAAAAACCGATAGCGTTTCAAAATTAATTGCGCAACTCACTGCTTTGCACTTTTATAACTCGTAAACCGGAAACGTCAGATAAAAAATTCTGCCCATGACAGATAGCTGTGAAAAAGACCTTTTCGGCAATTTCGGCAAATTACCACTCGATCTCGCCAAACGCTTATTGCGCCCTCTAGAGCCGAAAAACCGATAGCGTTTCAAAAATAAATGCGCAACTCACTGCTTCGCACGTTTATAACTCGTAAACCAAAAACGTCAGATAAAAAATTCTGCCACTGACAGATAGCTGTGGAAGTGACCTTTCCGGCAAATTACCACTCGACCCCTCCAAACTCTTATCGCCTCCTCTAGAGCCGAAAAACCGATAGCGTTTCAAATATAATTGCGCAACTCACTGCTTCGCACGCTTATAACTCGTAAACCGGAAACGTCAGATAAAAAATTCTGCCACTGACAGATAGCTGTGGAAGTGACCTTTCTGGCAAATTACCACTCAATCCCGCCAAACGCTTGTTGCGCCCTCTAGAGCCAAAGAACCGATAGCGTTTCAAAAATAAATGCGCAACTCAATGCTTCGCACGCTTATTACTCCTAAGCCGAAAACGTCAGATAAAAAATGTTAGCACTGACAGAAAGCTGTAGAAGTGGCCTTTCTGGCAATTTACCACTCGCCCCCCCAAACACTTCTTGACTCCTCTAGAGCCGAAAAACCGATAGCGTTTCAAAATTAATTGCGCAACTCACTGCTTTGCACGCTTATAACTCGTAAACCGGAAACGCCAGATAAAAAATTCTGCCACTGACAGATAGCTGTGGAAGTTACCTTTCTGGCAAATTATCACTCGACCCCACAAAATACTTATTGCGCCCGTCCTCTAGAGCCGAACAACCGATAGCGTTTCAAAAATAAATGCGCAACTCACTGCTTTGCATGCTTATAACTCGTAAGCCGGAAACGTCAGATAAAAAATTCTGCCACTGACAGATAGCTGTGGAAGTGACCTTTCCGGCAAATTACCAGTCGACCCCTCCAAACTCTTATTGCCTCCTCTAGAGTCGAAAAACCGATAGCGTTTCAAAATTAATTGCGCAACTCACTGCTTCGCACGCTTATAACTCGTAAACCGGAAACGTCAGATAAAAAATTCTGCCACTGACAGATAGCTGTGGAAGTGACCTTTCTGGCAAATTACCACTTGATCCCGCCAAACGCTTGTTGCTCCCTCTAGAGCCAAAAAACCGATAGCGTTTCAAAAATAAATGCGCAACTCAATGCTTCGCACGCTTATAACTCCTAAGTCGAAAACGTCAGATAAAAAATGTTAGCACTGACAGAAAGCTGTGGAAGTAGCCTTTCCGGCAATTTACAACTCGCCCCCCCAAACACTTCTTGCCTCCTCTAGAGCCGAAAAACCGATAGCGTTTCAAAATTAATTGCGCAACTCACTGCTTTGCACGCTTATAACTCGTAAACCGGAAACGTCAGATAAAAAATTCTGCCACTGACAGATAGCTGTGGAAGTTACCTTTCCGGCAAATTATCACTCGACCCCACCAAATACTTATTGCGCCCGCCCTCTAGAGCCGAAAAACCGATAGCGTTTCAAAAACAAATGCTCAACTCACTGCTTCGCACCCTTATAACTCGTAAACCGGAAACGTCAGATAAAAAATTCTGGCACTGACAGAAAGCTGTGGAAGTGGATCTTAACGAAAATTACCACTCGGCCCCGCCAAACGCTTATCGCGCCCACTAGAACCGAAAAACCAATAGCGTTTCAAAAATAAATGCGCAATTCACTGCTTCGCACCCTTATAACTCGTAAACCGGAAACGTCAGATAAAAAATTCTGGCACTGACAGATAGTTGTGGAAGCGACCTTTTCGGCAAATTACCACTCGACCCCGATAAACGCTTATTACGCTCTCTAGAGTCGAAAAACCGATAGCGTTTCAAAAAAATGCGCAACTCAATGCTTCACACGCTTATAACTCTTAAACCGAAAACGTCAGATAAAAAAATTTGGCACTGACGGATAGCTGTGGAAGTAACCTTTCCGTCAAATTACCACTCGAGCCGTAAAACCGATAGCGTTTCAAAATTAATTGCGCAACTCACTGCTTTGCACTTTTATAACTCGTAAACCGGAAACGTCAGATAAAAAATTCTGGCACTGACAGAAAGCTGTGGAAGTGGCCTTTAACGAAAATTACCACTCGGCCCCGCCAAACGCTTATTGCGCCCACTAGAACCGAAAAACCAATAGCGTTTCAAAAATAAGTGCGCAATTCACTGCAACGCACCCTTATAACTCGTAAACCGGAAACGTCAGATAAAAAATTCTGGCACTGACAGATAGCTGTTGAAGCGACCTTTTTAGCAATTTACCACCTGACCCCGCCAAACGCTTATTGCGCTCTCTAGAGTCGAAAAACCGATAGCGTTTCAAAAAAATGCGCAACTCAATGCTTTGCACGCTTATAACTCGTAAACCGAAAACGTCAGATAAAAAAATTTGGCGCTGACGGATAGCTGTGGAAGTGACCTTTCCGTCAAATTACCACTCGACCCCGCTTAACTCTTATTGCCTCCTCTAGAGCCGAAAAACCGATAGCGTTTTAAAATTAATTGCGCAACTCACTGCTTTGCACTTTTATAACTCGTAAACCGGAAACGTCAGATAAAAAATTCTGCCCATGACAGATAGCTGTGGAAGAGACCTTTTCGGCAATTTCGGCAAATTACCACTCGATCCCGCCAAACGCTTATTGCGCCCTCTAGAGCCGAAAAACCGATAGCGTTTCAAAAATAAATGCGCAACTCACTGCTTCGCACGCTTATAACTCGTAAACCAAAAACGTCAGATAAAAAATTCTGCCACTGACAGATAGCTGTGGAAGTGACCTTTCCGGCAAATTACCACTCGACCCCTCCAAACTCTTATCGCCTCCTCTAGAGCCGAAAAACCGATAGCGTTTCAAAATTAATTGCGCAACTCACTGCTTCGCACGCTTATAACTCGTAAACCGGAAACGTCAGATAAAAAATTCTGCCACTGACAGATAGATGTGGAAGTGACCTTTCCGGCAAATTACCACTCGACCCCTCCAAACTCTTATCGCCTCCTCTAGAGCCGAAAAACCGATAGCGTTTCAAAATTAATTGCGCAACTCACTGCTTCGCACGCTTATAACTCGTAAACCGGAAACGTCAGGTAAAAAATTCTGCCACTGACGGATAGCTGTGGAATTGACCTTTCCGTCAAATTACCACTCGACCCCGCTTAACTCTTATTGCCTCCTCTAGAGCCGAAAAACCGATAGCGTTTCAAAATTAATTGCGCAACTCACTGCTTTGCACTTTTATAACTCGTAAACCGGAAACGTCAGATAAAAAATTCTGCCACTGACAGATAGCTGTGGAAGTTACCTTTCTGGCAAATTATCACTCGACCCCACCAAATACTTATTGCGCCCGTCCTCTAGAGCCGAAAAACCGATAGCGTTTCAAAAATAAATGCGCAACTCACTGCTTTGCCTGCTTATAACTCGTAAGCCGGAAACGTCAGATAAAAAATTCTGGCACTGACAGAAAGCTGTGGAAGTGGCCTTTAACAAAATTACCACTCGGCCCCGCCAAACGCTTATTGCGCCCACTAGAACCGAAAAACTAATAGCGTTTCAAAAATAAATGCGCAATTCACTGCAACGCACCCTTATAACTCGTAAACCGGAAACGTCAGATAAAAAATTCTGGCACTGACAGATAGCTGTGGAAGCGACCTTTTTAGCAATTTACCACCCGACCCCGCCAAACGCTTATTGCGCTCTCTAGAGTCGAAAAACCGATAGCGTTTCAAAATTGATTGCGCAACTCAATGCTTTGCACGCTTATAACTCGTAAACCGAAAACGTCAGATAAAAAAATTTGGCACTGACGGATAGCTGTGGAAGTGACCTTTCCGTCAAATTACCACTCGACTCCGCTTAACTCTTATTGCCTCCTCTAGAGCCGAAAAACCGATAGCGTTTTAAAATTAATTGCGCAACTCACTGCTTTGCACTTTTATAACTCGTAAACCGGAAACGTCAGATAAAAAATTCTGCCCATGACAGATAGCTGTGGAAGAGACCTTTTCGGATATTTCGGCAAATTATTACTCGATCCCGCCAAACGCTTATTGCGTCCTCTAGAGCCGAAAAACCGATAGCGTTTCAAAAATAAATGCGCAACTCACTGCTTCGCACGCTTATAACTCGTAAACCAAAAACGTCAGATAAAAAATTCTGCCACTGACAGATAGCTGTGGAAGTTACCTTTCCGGCAAATTACCACTCGACCCCTCCAAACTCTTATCGCCTCCTCTAGAGCCGAAAAACCGATAGCGTTTCAAAATTAATTGCGCAACTCACTGCTTCGCACGCTTATAACTCGTAAACCGGAAACGTCAGATAAAAAATTCTGCCACTGACAGATAGCTGTGGAAGTGAACTTTCTGGCAAATTACCACTCGATCCCGTTAAACTCTTGTTGCGCCCTCTAGAGCCAAAAAACCGATAGCGTTTCAAAAATAAATGCGGAACTCACTGCTTCGCACGCTTATAACTCCTAAGCCGAAAACGTCAGATAAAAATTGTTAGCACTGACAGAAAGCTGTGGAAGTGGCCTTTCCGGCAATTTACCACTCGCCCCCCCAAACACTTCTTGCCTCCTCTAGAGCCGAAAAACCGATAGCGTTTCAAAATTAATTGCGCAACTCACTGCTTTGCACGCTTATAACTTGTAAACCGGAAACGTCAGATAAAAAATTCTGCCACTGACAGATAGCTGTGGAAGTTACCTTTCCGGCAAATTATCACTCGACCCCTCCAAACACTTCTTGCCTCCTCTAGACCCGAAAAACCGATAGCGTTTCAAAATTAATTGCGCAAATCACTGCTTTGCACGCTTATAACTCGTAAAC
Source organism: Platycheirus rosarum (assembly GCA_963971375.1). Taxonomy (NCBI): domain Eukaryota; kingdom Metazoa; phylum Arthropoda; class Insecta; order Diptera; family Syrphidae; genus Platycheirus; species Platycheirus rosarum. The sequence goes on from OZ020508.1 coordinate 100,288,975, forward strand.
CGGAAACGTCAGATAAAAAATTCTGTCACTGACAGATAGCTGTGGAAGTTACCTTTCCGGCAAATTATCACTCGACCCCACCAAATACTTATTGCACCCGTCCACTAGAGCCGAAAAACCGATAGCGTTTCAAAAATAAATGCGCAACTCACTGCTTTGCATGCTTATAACTCGTAAGCCGGAAGCGCCAGATAAAAAATTCTGGCACTGACAGAAAGCTGTGGAAGTGGCCTTTAACAAAATTACCACTCGGCCCCACCAAACGCTTATTGCGCCCACTAGAACCGAAAAACCAATAGCGTTTCAAAAATAAATGCGCAATTCACTGCTTCGCACCCTTATAACTCGTAAACCGGAAACGTCAGATAACAAATTCTGGCACTGACAGATAGTTGTGGAAGCGACCTTTTCGGCAAATTACCATTCGACTCCGCCAAACGCTTATTGCGCTCTCTAGGGTCGAAAAACCGATAGCGTTTCAAAAAAATGCGCAACTCAATGCTTCGCACGCTTATAACTCGTAAACCGATAACGTCAGATAAAAAATTCTGCCCATGACAGATAGCTGTAAAAGAAACCTTTTCGGCAATTTCGGCAAATTACCACTCGATCCCGCCAAACGCTTATTGCGCCCTCTAGAGCCGAAAAACCGATAGCGTTTCAAAAATAAATGCGCAACTCACTGCTTCGCACGCTTATAACTCGTAAACCAAAAACGTCAGATAAAAAATTCTGCCACTGACAGATAGCTGTGGAAGTGACCTTTCCGGCAAATTACCACTCGACCCCTCCAAACTCTTATCGCCTCCTCTAGAGCCGAAAAACCGATAGCGTTTCAAAATTAATTGCGCAACTCACTGCTTCGCACGCTTATAACTCGTAAACCGGAAACGTCAGATAAAAAATTCTGCCACTGACAGATAGCTGTGGAAGTGACCTTTCTGGCAAATTACCACTCGATCCCGTTAAACTCTTGTTGCGCCCTCTAGAGCCAAAAAACCGATAGCGTTTCAAAAATAAATGCGGAACTCAATGCTTCGCACGCTTATAACTCCTAAGCCGAAAACGTCAGATAAAAAATGTTAGCACTGACAGAAAGCTGTGAAAGTGGCCTTTCAGGCAATTTACCACTCGCCCCCCCAAACACTTCTTGCCTCCTCTAGAGCCGAAAAACCGATAGCGTTTCAAAATTAATTGCGCAACTCACTGCTTTGCACGCTTATAACTTGTAAACCGGAAACGTCAGATAAAAAATTCTGCCACTGACAGATAGCTGTGGAAGTTACCTTTCCGGCAAATTATCACTCGACCCCTCCAAACACTTCTTGCCTCCTCTAGACCCGAAAAACCGATAGCGTTTCAAAATTAATTGCGCAAATCACTGCTTTGCACGCTTATAACTCGTAAACCGGAAACGTCAGATAAAAAATTCTGTCATTGACAGATAGCTGTGGAAGTTACCTTTCCGGCAAATTATCACTCGACCCCACCAAATACTTATTGCGCCCGTCCACTAGAGCCGAAAAACCGATAGCGTTTCAAAAATAAATGCGCAACTCACTGCTTTGCATGCTTATAACTCGTAAGCCGGAAGCGCCAGATAAAAAATTCTGGCACTGACAGAAAGCTGTGGAAGTGGCCTTTAACAAAATTACCACTCGGCCCCGCCAAACGCTTATTGCGTCCACTAGAACCGAAAAACCAATAGCGTTTCAAAAATAAATGCGCAACTCAATGCTTCGCACGCTTATAACTCGTAAACCGAAAACGTCAGATAAAAACTTCTGCCCATGACAGATAGCTGTGAAAGAAACCTTTTCGGCAATTTCGGCAAATTACCACTCGACCCCTCCAAACTCTTATCGCCTCCTCTAGAGCCGAAAAACCGATAGCGTTTCAAAATTAATTGCGCAACTCACTGCTTTGCACGCTTATAACTCGTAAACCGGAAACGTCAGATAAAAAATTCTGCGACTGACAGATAGCTGTGGAAGTGACCTTTCTGGCAAATTACCACTCGATCCCGTTAAACTCTTGTTGCGCCCTCTAGAGCCAAGAAACCGATAGCGTTTCAAAAATAAATGCAGAACTCAATGCTTCGCACGCTTATAACTCCTAAGCTGAAAACGTCAGATAAAAAATGTTAGCACTGACAGAAAGCTGTGGAAGTGGCCTTTCCGGCAATTTACCACTCGCCCCCCCAAACACTTCTTGCCTCCTCTAGAGCCGAAAAACCGATAGCGTTTCAAAATTAATTGCGCAACTCACTGCTTTGCACGCTTATAACTTGTAAACCGGAAACGTCAGATAAAAAATTCTGCCACTGACAGATAGCTGTGGAAGTTACCTTTCCGGCAAATTATCACTCGACCCCTCCAAACACTTCTTGCCTCCTCTAGACCCGAAAAACCGATAGCGTTTCAAAATTAATTGCGCAAATCACTGCTTTGCACGCTTAGAACTCGTAAGCCGGAAACGTCAGATAAAAAATTCTGTCACTGACAGATAGCTGTGGAAGTTACCTTTCCGGCAAATTATCACTCGACCCCACCAAATACTTATTGCGCCCGTCCACTAGAGCCGAAAAACCGATAGCGTTTCAAAAATAAATGCGCAACTCACTGCTTTGCATGCTTATAACTCGTAAGCCGGAAGCGCCAGATAAAAAATTCTGGCACTGACAGAAAGCTGTGGAAGTGGCCTTTAACAAAATTACCACTCGGCCCCGCCAAACGCTTATTGCGCCCACTAGAACCGAAAAACCAATAGCGTTTCAAAAATAAATGCGCAATTCACTGCTTCGCACCCTTATAACTCGTAAACCGGAAACGTCAGATAACAAATTCTGGCACTGACAGATAGTTGTGGAAGCGACCTTTTCGGCAAATTACCATTCGACTCCGCCAAACGCTTATTGCGCCCACTAGAACCGAAAAACCAATAGCGTTTCAAAAATAAATGCGCAACTCAATGCTTCGCACGCTTATAACTCGTAAACCGAAAACGTCAGATAAAAACTTCTGCCCATGACAGATAGCTGTGAAAGAAACCTTTTCGGCAATTTCGGCAAATTACCACTCGACCCCTCCAAACTCTTATCGCCTCCTCTAGAGCCGAAAAACCGATAGCGTTTCAAAATTAATTGCGCAACTCACTGCTTCGCACGCTTATAACTCGTAAACCGGAAACGTCAGATAAAAAATTCTGCCACTGACAGATAGCTGTGGAAGTGACCTTTCTGGCAAATTACCACTCGATCCCGTTAAACTCTTGTTGCGCCCTCTAGAGCCAAAAAACCGATAGCGTTTCAAAAATAAATGCAGAACTCAATGCTTCGCACGCTTATAACTCCTAAGCCGAAAACGTCAGATAAAAAATGTTAGCACTGACAGAAAGCTGTGGAAGTGGCCTTTCCGGCAATTTACCACTCGCCCCCCCAAACACTTCTTGCCTCCTCTAGAGCCGAAAAACCGATAGCGTTTCAAAATTAATTGCGCAACTCACTGCTTTGCACGCTTATAACTTGTAAACCGGAAACGTCAGATAAAAAATTCTGCCACTGACAGATAGCTGTGGAAGTTACCTTTCCGGCAAATTATCACTCGACCCCTCCAAACACTTCTTGCCTCCTCTAGACCCGAAAAACCGATAGCGTTTCAAAATTAATTGCGCAAATCACTGCTTTGCACGCTTAGAACTCGTAAGCCGGAAACGTCAGATAAAAAATTCTGTCACTGACAGATAGCTGTGGAAGTTACCTTTCCGGCAAATTATCACGCGACCCCACCAAATACTTATTGCGCCCGTCCACTAGAGCCGAAAAACCGATAGCGTTTCAAAAATAAATGCGCAACTCACTGCTTTGCATGCTTATAACTCGTAAGCCGGAAGCGCCAGATAAAAAATTCTGGCACTGACAGAAAGCTGTGGAAGTGGCCTTTAACAAAATTACCACTCGGCCCCGCCAAACGCTTATTGCGCCCACTAGAACCGAAAAACCAATAGCGTTTCAAAAATAAATGCGCAATTCACTGCTTCGAACCCTTATAACTCGTAAACCGGAAACGTCAGATAACAAATTCTGGCACTGACAGATAGTTGTGGAAGCGACCTTTTCGGCAAATTACCATTCGACTCCGCCAAACGCTTATTGCGCTCTCTAGAGTCGAAAAACCGATAGCGTTTCAAAAAAATGCGCAACTCAATGCTTCGCACGCTTATAACTCGTAAACCGAAAACGTCAGATAAAAAATTCTGCCCATGACAGATAGCTGTGGAAGAGACCTTTTCGGCAATTTCGGCAAATTACCACTCGATCCCGCCAAACGCTTATTGCGCCCTCTAGAGCCGAGAAACCGATAGCGTTTCAAAAATAAATGCGCAACTCACTGCTTCGCACGCTTATAACTCGTTAACCGAAAATGTCAGATAAAAAATTCTGCCACTGACAGATAGCTGTGGAAGTGACCTTTCCGTCAAATTACCACTCGACCCCGCTAATCTCTTATTGCCTCCTCTAGAGCCGAAAACCGATAGCGTTTCAAAATTAATTGCGCAACTCACTGCTTTGCACTTTTATAACTCGTAAACGGGAAACGTCAGATAAAAAATTCTGCCCATGACAGATAGCTGTGGAAGAGACCTTTTCGGCAATTTCGGCAAATTACCACTCGATCCCGCCAAACGCTTATTGCGCCCTCTAGAACCGAAACACTGATAGCGTTTCAAAACTAAATGCGCAACTCAATGCTTCGCACGCTTATAACTCCTAAACCGGAAACGTCAGATAAAAAATTCTGGCACTGACAGATAGCTGGAGAAGTGGCCTTTCCGGCAAATTACCCCTCGACCCTTCTAAACGCTTATTGCGCCCTCTAGATTCGAAAAACCGATAGCGTCTCAAAATTAATTGCGCAGCTCACTGCTTTGCACTTTTATAACTCGTAAACCGGAAACGTCAGATAAAAAATTCTGCCAATGACAGATAGCTGTGGAAGAGGCCTTTCCATCAATTCCGGCAAATTACCATTCGATCCCGCCAAACGCTTATTACGCCCTTTAGAGCCAAAAAACCGATAGCGTTTCAAAAATAAATGCGCAACTCACTGCTTCGCACGCTTATAACTCGTAAACCGGAAACGTCAGATAAAAATTCTGGCACTGACAGATAGCTGTGGAAGTGACCTTTCCGGCAAATTACCACTCGACCCCTCCAAGCTCTTATTGCGCCCTCTAGAGCCGAAAAACCGATAGCGTTTCAAAAATAAATGCGCAACTCACTGCTTTGCACGCTTATAACTCGTAATTTGGAAACGTCAGATAAAAAGTTCTGGCACTGACATTTAGCTGTGGAAGTGGCTTTTCCGGCAAATTACCACTTGACCCCGCCAAACGTTTATTGTGCCCACAAGAGCCGAAAAACCGATAGCGTTTCAAAATTAATTGCGCAACTCACTGCTTTGCACTTTTATAACTCGTAAACCGGAAACGTCAGATAAAAAATGTTGGCACTGACAGATAGCTGTGGAAGTGACCTTTCCGGCAAATTACCACTCGACCACGCTACACGCTTATTGCGCCCTCAAGAGCCGAAAAACCGATAGCGTTTCAAAAATAAATGCGCAACTCACTGCTTTGCACGCTTATAACTCGTAAACTGGAAACGTCAGATAAAAAATTCTGCAACTGACAGATAGCTGTGGTAGTGACCTTTCCGGTTAATTGCCTCTCGGCCCCGCCAAACGCTTATTGCGCCCTCTAGGACCAAAAAACCAATAGTGTTTTAAAAATAAATGCGCATCTCACTGCTTCGCTCCTTTATAACTCGTAACCCGGAAACGTCAGATAAAAAAATCTGGCACTGACAGATAGCTGTGGAAGTGACCTTTTCGGCAAATTACCACTCGACCCTGCCAAACGCTTATTACGCTCTCTAGAGTCGAAAAACCGATAGCGTTTCAAAAAAATGCGCATTTCAATGCTTCGCACGCTTATAACTTGTAAACCGAAAACGTCAGATAAAAAAAATTGGCACTGACAGATAGCTGTGGAAGTGACCTTTCCGGCAAATTACCACTCGCCCCGCCAAACGCTTATTGCGCCCTCAAGAGCCGAAAAACCGATAGCGTTTCAAAAATAAATGCGCAACTCACTGCTTTGCACGCTTATAACTCGTAATTTGGAAACGTCAGATAAAAAGTTCTGGCACTGACATTTAGCTGTGGAAGTGACCTTTCCGGCAAATTACCACTTGACCCCGCCAAACGCTTATTGTGCCCACAAGAGCCGAAAAACCGATAGCGTTTCAAAATTAATTGCGCAACTCACTGCTTTGCACTTTTATAACTCGTAAACCGGAAACGTCAGATAAAAAATGTTGGCACTGACAGATAGCTGTGGAAGTGACCTTTCCGGCAAATTACCACTCGACCACGCTACACGCTTATTGCGCCCTCAAGAGCCGAAAAACCGATAGCGTTTCAAAAATAAATGCGCAACTCACTGCTTTGCACGCTTATAACTCGTAAACTGGAAACGTCAGATAAAAAATTCTGCAACTGACAGATAGCTGTGGTAGTGACCTTTCCGGTTAATTGCCTCTCGGCCCCGCCAAACGCTTATTGCGCCCTCTAGGACCAAAAAACCAATAGTGTTTTAAAAATAAATGCGCAACTCACTGCTTCGCACGCTTATAACTCGTAAACCGGAAACGTCAGATAAAAGTTCTGGCATTGACAGATAGCTGTGGAAGTGACCTTTCCGGCAAATTACCACTCGCCCCGCCAAACGCTTATTGCGCCCTCAAGAGCCGAAAAACCGATAGCGTTTCAAAAATAAATGCGCAACTCACTGCTTTGCACGCTTATAACTCGTAATTTGGAAACGTCAGATAAAAAGTTCTGGCACTGACATTTAGCTGTGGAAGTGACCTTTCCGGCAAATTACCACTTGACCCCGCCAAACGCTTATTGTGCCCACAAGAGCCGAAAAACCGATAGCGTTTCAAAATTAATTGCGCAACTCACTGCTTTGCACTTTTATAACTCGTAAACCGGAAACGTCAGATAAAAAATTCTGGCACTGACAGATAGCTGGAGAAGTGGCCTTTCCGGCAAATTACCCCTCGACCCTTCTAAACGCTTATTGCGCCCTCTAGATTCGAAAAACCGATAGCGTCTCAAAATTAATTGCGCAGCTCACTGCTTTGCACTTTTATAACTCGTAAACCGGAAACGTCAGATAAAAAATTCTGCCAATGACAGATAGCTGTGGAAGAGGCCTTTCCATCAATTCCGGCAAATTACCATTCGATCCCGCCAAACGCTTATTACGCCCTTTAGAGCCAAAAAACCGATAGCGTTTCAAAAATAAATGCGCAACTCACTGCTTCGCACGCTTATAACTCGTAAACCGGAAACGTCAGATAAAAATTCTGGCACTGACAGATAGCTGTGGAAGTGACCTTTCCGGCAAATTACCACTCGACCCCTCCAAGCTCTTATTGCGCCCTCTAGAGCCGAAAAACCGATAGCGTTTCAAAAATAAATGCGCAACTCACTGCTTTGCACGCTTATAACTCGTAATTTGGAAACGTCAGATAAAAAGTTCTGGCACTGACATTTAGCTGTGGAAGTGACTTTTCCGGCAAATTACCACTTGACCCCGCCAAACGTTTATTGTGCCCACAAGAGCCGAAAAACCGATAGCGTTTCAAAATTAATTGCGCAACTCACTGCTTTGCACTTTTATAACTCGTAAACCGGAAACGTCAGATAAAAAATGTTGGCACTGACAGATAGCTGTGGAAGTGACCTTTCCGGCAAATTACCACTCGACCACGCTACACGCTTATTGCGCCCTCAAGAGCCGAAAAACCGATAGCGTTTCAAAAATAAATGCGCAACTCACTGCTTTGCACGCTTATAACTCGTAAACTGGAAACGTCAGATAAAAAATTCTGCAACTGACAGATAGCTGTGGTAGTGACCTTTCCGGTTAATTGCCTCTCGGCCCCGCCAAACGCTTATTGCGCCCTCTAGGACCAAAAAACCAATAGTGTTTTAAAAATAAATGCGCATCTCACTGCTTCGCTCCTTTATAACTCGTAACCCGGAAACGTCAGATAAAAAAATCTGGCACTGACAGATAGCTGTGGAAGTGACCTTTTCGGCAAATTACCACTCGACCCTGCCAAACGCTTATTACGCTCTCTAGAGTCGAAAAACCGATAGCGTTTCAAAAAAATGCGCATTTCAATGCTTCGCACGCTTATAACTTGTAAACCGAAAACGTCAGATAAAAAAAATTGGCACTGACAGATAGCTGTGGAAGTGACCTTTCCGGCAAATTACCACTCGCCCCGCCAAACGCTTATTGCGCCCTCAAGAGCCGAAAAACCAATAGCGTTTCAAAACTAAATGCGCAACTAACTGCTTTGCACGCTTATAACTCGTAAACCAGAAACGTCAGATAAAAAATTCTGCAACTGACAGATTGCTGTGGTAGTGACCTTTCCGGCAAATTGCCACTCGACCCCGCTTAACGCTTATTGCGCCCTCTAGATTCGAAAAACCGATAGCGTTTCAAAATTAATTGCGCAACTCACTGCTTTGCACTTTTATAACTCGTAAACCGGAAACGTCAGATAAAAAATTCTGCCAATGACAGATAGCTGTGGAAGAGGCCTTTCCATCAATTCCGGCAAATTACCACTCGATCCCGCCAAACGCTTATTACGCCCTCTAGAGCCGAAAAACCGATAGCGTTTCAAAAATAAATGCGCAACTCACTGCTTCGCACGCTTATAACTCGTAAACCGGAAACGTCAGATAAAAATTCTGGCACTGACAGATAGCTGTGGAAGTGACCTTTCCGGCAAATTACCACTCGACCCCTCCAAGCTCTTATTGCGCCCTCTAGAGCCGAAAAACCGATAGCGTTTCAAAAATAAATGCGCAACTCACTGCTTTGCACGCTTATAACTCGTAACACGGGAACGTCAGATAAAAAATTCTGCCACTGACAGATAGCCGTGGAAGTGACCTTTCCAGCAAATTACCACTCGACCCCGCTAAACGCTTATTGCGCCCTCTAGAGCCGAAAAACCGATAGCGTTTCAAAATTAATTGCGCAACTCACTGCTTTGCACGCTTATAACTCGTAATTTGGAAACGTCAGATAAAAAGTTCTGGCATTGACAGATACCTGTGGAAGTGACCTTTCCGGCAAATTACCACTCGCCCCGCCAAATGCTTATTGCGCCCTCAAGAGCCGAAAAACCGATAGCGTTTCAAAAATAAATGCGCAACTCACTGCTTTGCACGCTTATAACTCGTAAACCGGAAACGTCAGATAAAAAAATCTGGCACTGACAGATAGCTGTGGAAGTGACTTTTTCGGCAAATTACCACTTAACCCCGCCAAACGCTTATTACGCTCTCTAGAATTGAAAAACCGATAGCGTTTCAAAAAAATGCGCATTTCAATGCTTCGTACGCTTATAACTCGTAAACCGGAAACGTCAGATAAAAAATTCTGCCCATGACAGATAGCTGTGGAAGAGACCTTTTCGGCAATTTTGGCAAATTACCACTCGATCCCGCCAAACGTTTATTGCGCCCTCTAGAACCGAAACACCGATAGCGTTTCAAAACTAAATGCGCAACTCAATGCTTCGCACGCTTATAACTCCTAAACCGGAAACGTCAGATAAAAAATTCTGGCACTGACAGATAGCTGGAGAAGTGACCTTTCCGGCAAATTACCCCTCGACCCCGCTAAACGCTTATTGCGCCCTCTAGATTCGAAAAACCGATAGCGTTTCAAAATTAATTGCGCAGCTCACTGCTTTGCACTTTTATAACTCGTAAACCGGAAACGCCAGATAAATAATTCTGCCAATGACAGATAGCTGTGGAAGAGGCCTTTCCATCAATTCTGGCAAATTACCATTCGATCCCGCCAAACGCTTATTACGCCCTTTAGAGCCGAAAAACCGATAGCGTTTCAAAAATAAATGCGCAACTCACTGCTTCGCACGCTTATAACTCGTAAACCGGAAACGTCAGATAAAAGTTCTGGCATTGACAAATAGCTGTGGAAGTGACCTTTCCGGCAAATTACCACTCGCCCCGCCAAACGCTTATTGCGCCCTCAAGAGCCGAAAAACCGATAGCGTTTCAAAAATAAATGCGCAACTCACTGCTTTGCACGCTTATAACTCGTAATTTGGAAACGTCAGATAAAAAGTTCTGGCACTGACATTTAGCTGTGGAAGTGACCTTTCCGGCAAATTACCACTTGACCCCGCCAAACGCTTATTGTGCCCACAAGAGCCGAAAAACCGATAGCGTTTCAAAAATAAATGCGCAACTCACTGCTTTGCACGCTTATAACTCGTAAACTGGAAACGTCAGATAAAAAATTCTGCAACTGACAGATAGCTGTGGTAGTGACCTTTCCGGTTAATTGCCTCTCGGCCCCGCCAAACGCTTATTGCGCCCTCTAGGACCAAAAAACCAATAGTGTTTTAAAAATAAATGCGCAACTCACTGCTTCGCACGCTTATAACTCGTAAACCGGAAACGTCAGATAAAAGTTCTGGCATTGACAGATAGCTGTGGAAGTGACCTTTCCGGCAAATTACCACTCGCCCCGCCAAACGCTTATTGCGCCCTCAAGAGCCGAAAAACCGATAGCGTTTCAAAAATAAATGCGCAACTCACTGCTTTGCACGCTTATAACTCGTAATTTGGAAACGTCAGATAAAAAGTTCTGGCACTGACATTTAGCTGTGGAAGTGACCTTTCCGGCAAATTACCACTTGACCCCGCCAAACGCTTATTGTGCCAACAAGAGCCGAAAAACCGATAGCGTTTCAAAATTAATTGCGCAACTCACTGCTTTGCACTTTTATAACTCGTAAACCGGAAACGTCAGTTAAAAAATTCTGGCACTGACAGATAGCTGGAGAAGTGGCCTTTCCGGCAAATTACCCCTCGACCCTTCTAAACGCTTATTGCGCCCTCTAGATTCGAAAAACCGATAGCGTCTCAAAATTAATTGCGCAGCTCACTGCTTTGCACTTTTATAACTCGTAAACCGGAAACGTCAGATAAAAAATTCTGCCAATGACAGATAGCTGTGGAAGAGGCCTTTCCATCAATTCCGGCAAATTACCATTCGATCCCGCCAAACGCTTATTACGCCCTTTAGAGCCAAAAAACCGATAGCGTTTCAAAAATAAATGCGCAACTCACTGCTTCGCACGCTTATAACTCGTAAACCGGAAACGTCAGATAAAAATTCTGGCACTGACAGATAGCTGTGGAAGTGACCTTTCCGGCAAATTACCACTCGACCCCTCCAAGCTCTTATTGCGCCCTCAAGAGCCGAAAAACCGATAGCGTTTCAAAAATAAATGCGCAACTCACTGCTTTGCACGCTTATAACTCGTAATTTGGAAACGTCAGATAAAAAGTTCTGGCACTGACATTTAGCTGTGGAAGTGACTTTTCCGGCAAATTACCACTTGACCCCGCCAAACGTTTATTGTGCCCACAAGAGCCGAAAAACCGATAGCGTTTCAAAATTAATTGCGCAACTCACTGCTTTGCACTTTTATAACTCGTAAACCGGAAACGTCAGATAAAAAATGTTGGCACTGACAGATAGCTGTGGAAGTGACCTTTCCGGCAAATTACCACTCGACCACGCTACACGCTTATTGCGCCCTCAAGAGCCGAAAAACCGATAGCGTTTCAAAAATAAATGCGCAACTCACTGCTTTGCACGCTTATAACTCGTAAACTGGAAACGTCAGATAAAAAATTCTGCAACTGACAGATAGCTGTGGTAGTGACCTTTCCGGTTAATTGCCTCTCGGCCCCGCCAAACGCTTATTGCGCCCTCTAGGACCAAAAAACCAATAGTGTTTTAAAAATAAATGCGCATCTCACTGCTTCGCTCCTTTATAACTCGTAACCCGGAAACGTCAGATAAAAAAATCTGGCACTGACAGATAGCTGTGGAAGTGACCTTTTCGGCAAATTACCACTCGACCCTGCCAAACGCTTATTACGCTCTCTAGAGTCGAAAAACCGATAGCGTTTCAAAAAAATGCGCATTTCAATGCTTCGCACGCTTATAACTTGTAAACCGAAAACGTCAGATAAAAAAAATTGGCACTGACAGATAGCTGTGGAAGTGACCTTTCCGGCAAATTACCACTCGCCCCGCCAAACGCTTATTGCGCCCTCAAGAGCCGAAAAACCAATAGCGTTTCAAAACTAAATGCGCAACTAACTGCTTTGCACGCTTATAACTCGTAAACCGGAAACGTCAGATAAAAAATTCTGCAACTGACAGATTGCTGTGGTAGTGACCTTTCCGGCAAATTGCCACTCGACCCCGCTTAACGCTTATTGCGCCCTCTAGATTCGAAAAACCGATAGCGTTTCAAAATTAATTGCGCAACTCACTGCTTTGCACTTTTATAACTCGTAAACCGGAAACGTCAGATAAAAAATTCTGCCAATGACAGATAGCTGTGGAAGAGGCCTTTCCATCAATTCCGGCAAATTACCACTCGATCCCGCCAAACGCTTATTACGCCCTCTAGAGCCGAAAAACCGATAGCGTTTCAAAAATAAATGCGCAACTCACTGCTTCGCACGCTTATAACTCGTAAACCGGAAACGTCAGATAAAAATTCTGGCACTGACAGATAGCTGTGGAAGTGACCTTTCCGGCAAATTACCACTCGACCCCTCCAAGCTCTTATTGCGCCCTCTAGAGCCGAAAAACCGATAGCGTTTCAAAAATAAATGCGCAACTCACTGCTTTGCACGCTTATAACTCGTAACACGGGAACGTCAGATAAAAAATTCTGCCACTGACAGATAGCCGTGGAAGTGACCTTTCCGGCAAATTACCACTCGACCCCGCTAAACGCTTATTGCGCCCTCTAGAGCCGAAAAACCGATAGCGTTTCAAAATTAATTGCGCAACTCACTGCTTTGCACGCTTATAACTCGTAATTTGGAAACGTCAGATAAAAAGTTCTGGCATTGACAGATACCTGTGGAAGTGACCTTTCCGGCAAATTACCACTCGCCCCGCCAAATGCTTATTGCGCCCTCAAGAGCCGAAAAACCGATAGCGTTTCAAAAATAAATGCGCAACTCACTGCTTTGCACGCTTATAACTCGTAAACCGGAAACGTCAGATAAAAAAATCTGGCACTGACAGATAGCTGTGGAAGTGACTTTTTCGGCAAATTACCACTCGACCCCGCCAAACGCTTATTACGCTCTCTAGAATTGAAAAACCGATAGCGTTTCAAAAAAATGCGCATTTCAATGCTTCGTACGCTTATAACTCGTAAACCGGAAACGTCAGATAAAAAATTCTGCCCATGACAGATAGCTGTGGAAGAGACCTTTTCGGCAATTTTGGCAAATTACCACTCGATCCCGCCAAACGTTTATTGCGCCCTCTAGAACCGAAACACCGATAGCGTTTCAAAACTAAATGCGCAACTCAATGCTTCGCACGCTTATAACTCCTAAACCGGAAACGTCAGATAAAAAATTCTGGCACTGACAGATAGCTGGAGAAGTGACCTTTCCGGCAAATTACCCCTCGACCCCGCTAAACGCTTATTGCGCCCTCTAGATTCGAAAAACCGATAGCGTTTCAAAATTAATTGCGCAGCTCACTGCTTTGCACTTTTATAACTCGTAAACCGGAAACGCCAGATAAATAATTCTGCCAATGACAGATAGCTGTGGAAGAGGCCTTTCCATCAATTCTGGCAAATTACCATTCGATCCCGCCAAACGCTTATTACGCCCTTTAGAGCCGAAAAACCGATAGCGTTTCAAAAATAAATGCGCAACTCACTGCTTCGCACGCTTATAACTCGTAAACCGGAAACGTCAGATAAAAGTTCTGGCATTGACAGATAGCTGTGGAAGTGACCTTTCCGGCAAATTACCACTCGCCCCGCCAAACGCTTATTGCGCCCTCAAGAGCCGAAAAACCGATAGCGTTTCAAAAATAAATGCGCAACTCACTGCTTTGCACGCTTATAACTCGTAATTTGGAAACGTCAGATAAAAAGTTCTGGCACTGACATTTAGCTGTGGAAGTGACCTTTCCGGCAAATTACCACTTGACCCCGCCAAACGCTTATTGTGCCCACAAGAGCCGAAAAACCGATAGCGTTTCAAAATTAATTGCGCAACTCACTGCTTTGCACTTTTATAACTCGTAAACCGGAAACGTCAGATAAAAAATGTTGGCACTGACAGATAGCTGTGGAAGTGACCTTTCCGGCAAATTACCACTCGACCACGCTACACGCTTATTGCGCCCTCAAGAGCCGAAAAACCGATAGCGTTTCAAAAATAAATGCGCAACTCACTGCTTTGCACGCTTATAACTCGTAAACTGGAAACGTCAGATAAAAAATTCTGCAACTGACAGATAGCTGTGGTAGTGACCTTTCCGGTAAAGTGCCTCTCGTCCCCGCCAAACGCTTATTGCGCCCTCTAGGACCAAAAAACCAATAGTGTTTTAAAAATAAATGCGCATCTCACTGCTTCGCTCCTTTATAACTCGTAACCCGGAAACGTCAGATAAAAAAATCTGGCACTGACAGATAGCTGTGGAAGTGACCTTTTCGGCAAATTACCACTCGACCCTGCCAAACGCTTATTACGCTCTCTAGAGTCGAAAAACCGATAGCGTTTCAAAAAAATGCGCATTTCAATGCTTCGCACGCTTATAACTTGTAAACCGAAAACGTCAGATAAAAAAATTTGGCACTGACAGATAGCTGTGGAAGTGACCTTTCCGGCAAATTACCACTCGCCCCGCCAAACGCTTATTGCGCCCTCAAGAGCCGAAAAACCAATAGCGTTTCAAAAATAAATGCGCAACTAACTGCTTTGCACGCTTATAACTCGTAAACCGGAAACGTCAGATAAAAATTTCTGCAACTGACAGATTGCTGTGGTAGTGACCTTTCCGGCAAATTGCCACTCGACCCCGCTAAACGCTTATTGCGCCCTCTAGATTCGAAAAACCGATAGCGTTTCAAAATTAATTGCGCAACTCACTGCTTTGCACTTTTATAACTCGTAAACCGGAAACGTCAGATAAAAAATTCTGCCAATGACAGATAGCTGTGAAAGAGGCCTTTCCATCAATTCCGGCAAATTACCACTCGATCCCGCCAAACGCTTATTACGCCCTCTAGAGCCGAAAAACCGATAGCGTTTCAAAAATAAATGCGCAACTCACTGCTTCGCACGCTTATAACTCGTAAACCGGAAACGTCAGATAAAAATTCTGGCACTGACAGATAGCTGTGGAAGTGACCTTTCCGGCAAATTACCACTCGACCCCTCCAAGCTCTTATTGCGCCCTCTAGAGCCAAAAAACCGATAGCGTTTCAAAAATAAATGCGCAACTCACTGCTTTGCACGCTTATAACTCGTAATTTGGAAACGTCAGATAAAAAGTTCTGGCACTGACAGATAGCTGTGGAAGTTACCTTTCCGGCAAATTACCACTTGATCCCGCCAAACACTTATTGCGATCTCTAGAGTCGAAAAACCGATAGCGTTTCAAAAAAATGCGCATTTCAATGCTTCGCACGCTTATAACTTGTAAACCGAAAACGTCAGATAAAAAAATTTGGCACTGACAGATAGCTGTGGAAGTGACCTTTCCGGCAAGTTACCACTCGACACCGCCAAACGCTTATTGTGCCCTCTAGAGCCAAAAAACCGATAGCGTTTCAAAAATAAATGCGCAACTCAATGCTTCGCACGCTTATAACTCCTTAACCGGAAACGTCAGATAAAAAATTCTGGCACTGACAGATAGCTGTAGAAGTGGCCTTTCAGGCAAATTACCACTCGACCCCGCCAAACGCTTATTGCGCCCTCTAGAACCGAAAAATCAATAGCGTTTCAAAAATAAATGCGCAACTCACTGCTTCGCACCCTTATAACTCGTAAACCGGAAACGTCAGATAAAAAAATCTGGCACTGACAGATAGTTGTGGAAGTGACCTTTTCGGCTAATTACCACTTGATCCCGCCAAACACTTATTGCGATCTCTAGAGTCGAAAAACCGATAGCGTTTCAAAAAAATGCGCAACTCAATGCTTCGCACGCTTATAACTCGTAAACCGAAAACATCAGATAAAAAATTCTGGCACTGACAGATAGCTGTGGAAGTGACCTTTCCGGCAAATTACCCCTCGACCCCGCTGAACGCTTATTGCGCCCTGACAGACAGCTGTGGAAGTGACCTTTCCGGCAAATTACCACTCGACACCGCCAAACGCTTATTGTGCCCTCTAGAGCCAAAAAACCGATAGCGTTTCAAAAATAAATGCGCAACTCAATGCTTCGCACGCTTATTACTCCTTAACCGGAAACGTCAGATAAAAAATTCTGGCATTGACAGATAGCTGTAGAAGTGGCCTTTCCGGCAAACTACCACTCGACCCCGCCAAACGCTTATTGCGCCCTCTAGAACCGAAAAATCAATAGCGTTTCAAAAATAAATGCGCAACTCACTGCTTCGCACCCTTATAACTCGTAAACCGGAAACGTCAGATAAAAAAATCTGGCACTGACAGATAGTTGTGGAAGTGGCCTTTTCGGCTAATTACCACTTGATCCCGCCAAACACTTATTGCGATCTCTAGAGTCGAAAAACCGATAGCGTTTCAAAAAAATGCGCAACTCAATGCTTCGCACGCTTATAACTCGTAAACCGAAAACGTCAGATAAAAAATTCTGGCACTGACAGATAGCTGTGGAAGTGACCTTTCCGGCAAATTACCCCTCGACCTCGCTGAACGCTTATTGCGCCCTCTAGAGCCGAAAAACCGATAGCGTTTCAAAATTAATTGCGCAACTCACTGCTTTGCACTTTTATAACTCGTAAACCGGAAACGTCAGATAAAAAATGTTAGCACTAACAGATAGCTGTGGAAGTGACCTTTCCGGCAAATTCCCACTCGACCCCTCCAAACTCTTATTGCTTCCTCTAGAGCCGAAAACCGATAGCGTTTCAAAATTAATTGCGCAACTCACTGCTTTGCACTTCATCGGCTGAGAATTGGTTTGACGTAAACGCCATTTCCACTTTTTTGGGAAATCGCAATTGAAAGTTTACGGTTCAATTAAAATTAAACGAGTCGATAGAAATTTCTCATTTTTTCATCAAAAGTTATTTAGAATATCTACTTTCTTATCATAATAGCCTTAAAGCTCAGCCTCTTCTAGTTTATTACTTATTAAAATATTTCCTCAGAATGGTTTTGACGTATACGCCACACAAATTAGTTATTTCTTTCGTTCCATACACGTACGTCAAAAGATCTGCACGTACGTCATTCCAATAGTAAACACATATAGTGGAGCCGAACAGAACACTACCTTTATACCAACATAATAAAAAGACTTTTTTATGGAACAATTGTTATTTTTGTTTATTAATTAATGCAATGTTTTTGTGTTATACGATTTAAAATAATGCATACAAAAAACTAACTTAGGTAATACAAAAAAGTAAACCAAAGTAATATGTTCTTGGTCCTTAGCTCACAAAATAACATCAAAAAGTAAATAAATAAAAGTAAAATAAGATACACAAAACAAAAAATAAAAATTAATTCATCACATCTTTAAGGAATAATAAAAATCTTTATACAAAAGGGTAAACAAAAATAATATCTTCTACTACTTAGCAACATTTTATAAATAGAGCATTTTAATATGCTTGGTCCTCGTGTGGCATAAAAACAAATAAACTTTTTGTCATCAATTTTTTCTTTTGGGATACATTTTTTTCTAATAGTTATTACTTTAAGTATTTGGGAAAATTAATTCGTTGGTGTTCTTAGGGTATTCTTTGAAGCATGTTTAAATATTGAAATTTTTTGATAGTCCAACTATCTCCCATTTGTTTTTATATGCAGTGTTTGTAAATCAGATTTATCATATTTTATAAACTTAATTTTTGTAAAGGGTATTTTTGAGAAGTTTAAGTAACCTGCTTTTGCAGAATATGCTTTAAAATCTATCGGCTTCATCTGAATATTGTACTGTGAACACAGTCAACTTCTTGTAACGGGTGATTTTTTAAGAGCTTGAGAACTTTTTTTTTAAAAAAAACGCAATATATTTGCAAAATTTCATCTATTTTTTATTTGAAACGTTAGAATGGTTCATGACATTTACTTTTTTATGATAATTTCATTTAAATGTTGACCGCGGCTGCGTCTTAGGTGGTCCATTCGGAAAGTCCAATTTTGGGCAACTTTTTCGAGCATTTCGGCCGGAATAGCCCGAATTTCTTCGGAAATGTTGTCTTCCAAAGCTGGAATAGTTGCTGGCTTATTTCTGTAGACTTTAGACTTGACGTAGCCCCACAAAAAATAATCTAAAGGCGTCAAATCGCATGATCTTGGTGGCCAACTTACCGGTCCATTTCTTGAGATGAATTGTTCTCCGAAGTTTTCCCTCAAAATGGCCATAGAATCGCGAGCTGTGTGGCATGTAGCGCCATCTTGTTGAAACCACATGTCAACCAAGTTCAGTTCTTCCATTTTTGGCAACAAAAAGTTTGTTAGCATCGAACGATAGCGATCGCCATTCACCGTAACGTTGCGTCCAACAGCATCTTTGAAAAAATACGGTCCAATGATTCCACCAGCGTACAAACCACACTAAACAGTGCATTTTTCGGGATGCATGGGCAGTTCTTGAACGGCTTCTGGTTGCTCTTTACTCCAAATGCGGCAATTTTGCTTATTTACGTAGCCATTCAACCAGAAATGAGCCTCATCGCTGAACAAAATTTGTCGATAAAAAAGCGGATTTTCTGCCAACTTTTCTAGGGCCCATTCACTGAAAATTCGACGTTGTGGCAGATCGTTCGGCTTCAGTTCTTGCACGAGCTGTATTTTATACGGTTTTACTCCAAGATCTTTGCGTAAAATCTTCCATGTGGTCGAATAACACAAACCCAATTGCTGCGAACGGCGACGAATCGACATTTCACGGTCTTCAGCAACACTCTCAGAAACAGACGCAATATTCTCTTCTGTACGCACTGTACGCATTCGTGTGGTTGGTTTAATGTCCAATAAAGTAAACTGAGCGCGAAACACATTTCGAACCGAACACTGATTTTGGTAATAAAATTCAATGATTTGCAAGCGTTGCTCGTTAGTAAGTCTATTCATGATGAAATGTCAAAGCATACTGAGCATCTTTCTCTTTGACACCATGTCTGAAATCCCGCGTGATCTGTCAAATACTAATGCATGAAAATCCTAACCTCAAAAAAATCACCCGTTATAAGAGAATGTCCTGGTGGGGAAAATTTCTGAATTATACTTTTTAATTTTGATTCGGCATTGAGAAAAAATTGCAGTGCAGTCGACATTACCTTGTTTCTGTTTTGTGGGACGCAAGAGTCACTCCAAAGAGTGAGGAACTCGATCTCTGGGTTATCAAAAAGGATTTGCTTTAAAATTCTTATAACTGCGCTCGCAATATCGTCACCCGTTCGTCCACTGTGAATCTCATTCCAAAATGCACAATATGTAATTTTTGGCTTTAAGGCAAAGCAAACTCTAGCAGTCATATTAAAAACGTTAAGCTTTCTTTTATAGTAAAATGAGGACGCATTACCTTTTGGCAATGAGAAAACGCTTTGAAGGTCAAAACACACAACTGCATGCAGGTCATCTGCATTCTGTCGGTCAAGATCCCGTTCTGCTTTCATTGAAACTTTTTCTTCCTTATGTTTGTTAAAATCATTTATTTCTGCAGTTGTTGGATTATTTTTCGCTTTAAAAATCAAACACCGATCGCACTGGTCTTTCTTTGGCTTGTAAAACGAAAGATTGAATTCAGTGTTAAAGACTTTTCTATATATATTTTCTTTTACAGGTTCAGGTGTTTTTTCCTTATATAGTTGGTATAATTGGGCTAAATTTAAATGACTGTCTAAGTATTTTTTATTAGAGCTGGCTCTACAATAGTGAGATTCTATTGTTGGAAAGCTATTTATGTGTTCGTGAATAGCCCTAATTTTATCGGGGGATGTGATTTTTTTGGTGTTCGTTCCTTTTTTTAAAGGTTTAGGTACACCATTTGAGGCATCATTTAAATTATTAAAAAAGTAGTATATCCGTTTCT
This sequence comes from Platycheirus rosarum, assembly GCA_963971375.1. NCBI lineage: Eukaryota > Metazoa > Arthropoda > Insecta > Diptera > Syrphidae > Platycheirus > Platycheirus rosarum. The sequence continues at coordinate 100,309,210 of OZ020508.1, forward strand.
CATTTATACCCAAAGTGTTAAGAAAAAACTTCTTGCAAACCTGGGATATTACGCCATTGATTTGCAAGAAAAAATTGTACGACTTTTGTTTTTTAACTGAGTCAAGCACCCGTCTTCTTTTTATGGTGTTCTGCCTAACAAACTTAGAATAAAAAGTGGATTTGTCTGCATCCGATAATCCCCAAAATGACTCATGAATATCCTTTCGATCCTCAGTAGTAAAGTTTTTGGTACATAAATAAAAACACGTGTGCCTACATGGTTCTTTTATACTTCTCGATGACATGGTTTTTCCATCTATGTTGGTATATTCTTTTCCAGACTCTCTAAGTTTTTTTCTTATGTGTTGCGTCCACAACTCAGGATTCTTCCTCCTTTTTCTTGAAGATACCTTTGGCGTACTATCGCTGTCTGTTTAAATTATAATTAGCTAGGAACAGTCTTATTAGTTTTAGCAATAGAAAATTTTACCTGAAGTATTGTATTCAGAAGGAATACTTCTTAAATTTTCGTCAACCTCTGGAATATTTAGTAGGGGTTCGCGCAATAAGCTAGGTCTTGCTTCGCTTCTTTCCACTGTGAAATCAGGGTCTTTAACGCTGTCGTCGCTGTCTTAAAAGTTAAAATTAAAATTATTGATCTAATGTATGTCTTTTGATTATTTAAGCTCATAAATACCAAAGCCGGTTTCAGACGAGGTAGAGGAATCAAGATCGGGATCAATGTTTTCCGCAAATTCCATTTCATTGGGTATAATTTCATTAAGTTAACTTAAAATAATAAAATTAATATTATCCAAACTTCTTTTACATTTAAACTTTATTGTTTAAAATGTATACAAATAAAATACTTACGAAAGTAGTCCCTCCTCAAGATTCGGCTCCGGTGATTCCATTCTTAATACAGACTTTCGCACAACCGCACTCAACCAAATTCAGGAGACGACTGAACAAGTTTTTCGTTGCAATCTACTTTATATAAAAATGGCGTTTACGTCAAACCAATATTCTAATTCATTAATTTTGGTGGATATACGTCAAAACAATACTAGATATCTCAGGATTGGCTAGAGATAGGACAAAATAGATAAGATATTTGGAAAGAGCATACTCGAAAACATAAGACTGCATTCTTAGTCCAAAAAGTGCATTTTGGCGTATACGTCAAACCAATTCTCAGCCGACGACTTTTATAACTCGTTAACCGGAAAAGTCAGATAAAAAATTCTGCCAATGACAGATAGCTGTAGAAGAGACCTTTCCGGCAATTCCGGCAAATTTTCACTCGATCCCGCCAAACGCTTAATGCGCCCTTAGAGCCGAAAAACCGATAGCGTTTCAAAAATAAATGCGCAACTCACTGCTTCGCACGCTTATAACTCGTAAACCGGAAACGTCAGATAAAAAATTCTGCCACTGACAGATAGCTGTGGAAGTGACCTTTCCGGCAAATTACCACTCGACCCCGTTAAACGCTTATTGCGCTCTCGAGAGTCGAAAACCCGATAGCGTTTCAAAAAAATGCGCAACTCACTGCTTTGCACTTTTATAACTCGTAAATCGGAAACGTCAGATAAAAAATTCTGCCAATGACAGATAGTTGTGGAAGAGGCCTTACCGGCAATTCCGGCAAATTACCACTCGATCCCGCCAAATGCTTATTGCGCCCTCTACAGCCGAAAAACCGATAGCGTTTCAAAATTAATTGCGCAACTCACTGCTTTGCACGCTTATAACTCGTAAACCGGAAATGTCAGATAAAAAATTCTGCCACTGACAGATAGCTGTGGAAGTGACCTTTCTGGAAAATTATCACTCGACCCCACCAAACACTTATTGCGCCCGCCCTCAAGAGCCGATAAACCGATAGCGTTTCAAAAATAAATGCGCAACTCACTGCTTCGCACCCTTATAACTCGTAAACCGGAAACGTCAGATAAAAAAATCTGGCACTGACAGATAGCTGTGGAAGTGACCTTTCCGTCAAATTGCCCCTCGACCTTGCTTAACGCTTATTGCGCCCTCTAGAGCCGTAAAACCGATAGCGTTTCAAAATTAATTGCGCAGCTCACTGCTTTGTACTTTTATAACTCGTAAACCGGAAACGTCAGATAAAAAATTCTGCCAATGACAGATAGCTGTAGAAGTGACCTTTCCGGCAAATTACCACTCGACCCCACCAAACAATTATTGCGCCCGCCCTCAAGAGCCGATAAACCGATAGCGTTTCAAAAATAAATGCGCAACTCACTGCTTCGCACCCTTATAACTCGTAAACCGGAAACGTCAGATAAAAAAATCTGGCACTGACAGATAGCTGCGGAAGTGACCTTTCCGTCAAATTGCCCCTCGACCTTGCTTAACGCTTATTGCGCCCTCTAGAGCCGTAAAACCGATAGCGTTTCAAAATTAATTGCGCAGCTCACTGCTTTGTACTTTTATAACTCGTAAATCGGAAACGTCAGATAAAAAATTCTGCCAATGACAGATAGTTGTGGAAGAGGCCTTACCGGCAATTCCGGCAAATTACCACTCGATCCCGCCAAATGCTTATTGCGCCCTCTACAGCCGAAAAACCGATAGCGTTTCAAAATTAATTGCGCAACTCACTGCTTTGCACGCTTATAACTCGTAAACCGGAAATGTCAGATAAAAAATTCTGCCACTGACAGATAGCTGTGGAAGTGACCTTTCAGGAAAATTACCACTCGACCCCGCCAAACGCCTATGGCGCCCTCTAGAACCGAAAAGCCGATAGCGTTTCAAAAATAAATGCGCAACTCGCTGTTTCGCACGCTTATAACTCGAAAACGGGAAACGTCAGATAAAAAATTCTGCCACTGACAGATAGCTGTGGAAGTGACCTTTCCGGCAAATTACCACTCGACCCCGTTAAACGCTTATTGCGCTCTCGAGAGTCGAAAACCCGATAGCGTTTCAAAAAAATGCGCAACTCACTGCTTTGCACTTTTATAACTCGTAAATCGGAAACGTCAGATAAAAAATTCTGCCAATGACAGATAGCTGTAGAAGTGACCTTTCCGGCAAATTACCACTCGACCCCGTTAAACGCTTATTGCGCTCTCGAGAGTCGAAAACCCGATAGCGTTTCAAAAAAATGCGCAACTCACTGCTTTGCACTTTTATAACTCGTAAATCGGAAACGTCAGATAAAAAATTCTGCCAATGACAGATAGCTGTAGAAGAGACCTTTCCGGCAATTCCGGCAAATTTTCACTCGATCCCGCCAAACGCTTAATGCGCCCTTAGAGCCGAAAAACCGATAGCGTTTCAAAAATAAATGCGCAACTCACTGCTTCGCACGCTTATAACTCGTAAACCGGAAACGTCAGATAAAAAATTCTGCCACTGACAGATAGCTGTGGAAGTGGCCTTTCCGGCAAATTACCACTCGACCCCGTTAAACGCTTATTGCGCTCTCGAGAGTCGAAAACCCGATAGCGTTTCAAAAAAATGCGCAACTCACTGCTTTGCACTTTTATAACTCGTAAATCGGAAACGTCAGATAAAAAATTCTGCCAATGACAGATAGTTGTGGAAGAGGCCTTACCGGGAATTCCGGCAAATTACCACTCGATCCCGCCAAATGCTTATTGCGCCCTCTACAGCCGAAAAACCGATAGCGTTTCAAAATTAATTGCGCAACTCACTGCTTTGCACGCTTATAACTCGTAAACCTGAAATGTCAGATAAAAAATTCTGCCACTGACAGATAGCTGTGGAAGTGACCTTTCTGGAAAATTATCACTCGACCCCACCAAACACTTATTGCGCCCGCCCTCAAGAGCCGATAAACCGATAGCGTTTCAAAAATAAATGCGCAACTCACTGCTTCGCACCCTTATAACTCGTAAACCGGAAACGTCAGATAAAAAAATCTGGCCTTGACAGATAGCTGTGGAAGTGACCTTTCCGTCAAATTGCCCCTCGACCTTGCTTAACGCTTATTGCGCCCTCTAGAGCCGTAAAACCGATAGCGTTTCAAAATTAATTGCGCAGCTCACTGCTTTGTACTTTTATAACTCGTAAACCGGAAACGTCAGATAAAAAATGTAAGCACTAACAGATAGCTGTGGAAGTGACCTTTCAGGCAAATTCCCACTCGACCCCTTCAAACGCCTATGGCGCCCTCTAGAACCGAAAAGCCGATAGCGTTTCAAAAATAAATGCGCAACTCGCTGTTTCGCACGCTTATAACTCGAAAACGGGAAACGTCAGATAAAAAATTCTGCCACTGACAGATAGCTGTGGAAGTGACCTTTTTGGCAAATTATCACTCGACCCCACCAAACACTTATTGCGCCCGCCCTCAAGAGCCGATAAACCGATAGCGTTTCAAAAATAAATGCGCAACTCACTGCTTCGCACCCTTATAACTCGTAAAACGGAAACGTCAGATAAAAAAATCTGGCACTGACAGATAGTTGTGGAAGTGACCTTTTCGGCTAATTACCACTTGATCCCGCCAAACACTTATTGCGATCTCTAGAGTCGAAAAACCGATAGCGTTTCAAAAAAATGCGCAACTCAATGCTTCGCACGCTTATAACTCGTAAACCGAAAACGTCAGATAAAAAATTCTGGCACTGACAGATAGCTGTGGAAGTGACCTTTCCGGCAAATTACCCCTCGACCCCGCTGAACGCTTATTGCGCCCTCTAGAGCCGAAAAACCGATAGCGTTTCAAAATTAATTGCGCAACTCACTGCTTTGCACTTTTATAACTCGTAAACCGGAAACGTCAGATAAAAAATGTTAGCACTAACAGATAGCTGTGGAAGTGACCTTTCCGGCAAATTCCCACTCGACCCCTCCAAACTCTTATTGCTTCCTCTAGAGCCGAAACCCGATAGCGTTTCAAAATTAATTGCGCAACTCACTGCTTTGCACTTCATCGGCTGAGAATTGGTTTGACGTAAACGCCATTTCCACTTTTTTGGGAAATCGCAATTGAAAGTTTACGGTTCAATTAAAATTAAACGAGTCGATAGAAATTTCTCATTTTTTCATCAAAAATTATTTAGAATATCTACTTTCTTATCATAATAGCCTTAAAGCTCAGCCTCTTCTAGTTTATTACTTATTAAAATATTTCCTCAGAATGGTTTTGACGTATACGCCACACAAATTAGTTATTTCTTTCGTTCCATACACGTACGTCAAAAGATCTGCACGTACGTCATTCCAATAGTAAACACATATAGTGGAGCCGAACAGAACACTACCTTTATACCAACATAATAAAAAGACTTTTTTATGGAACAATTGTTATTTTTGTTTATTAATTAATGCAATGTTTTTGTGTTATACGATTTAAAATAATGCATACAAAAAACTAACTTAGGTAATACAAAAAAGTAAACCAAAGTAATATGTTCTTGGTCCTTAGTTCACAAAATAACATCAAAAAGTAAATAAATAAAAGTAAAATAAGATACACAAAACAAAAAATAAAAATTAATTCATCACATCTTTAAGGAATAATAAAAATCTTTATACAAAAGGGTAAACAAAAATAATATCTTCTACTACTTAGCAACATTATTAAATAGAGCATTTTAATATGCTTGGTCCTCGTGTGGCATAAAAACAAATAAACTTTTTGTCATCAATTTTTTCTTTTGGGATACATTTTTTTCTAATAGTTATTACTTTAAGTATTTGGGAAAATTAATTCGTTGGTGTTCTTAGGGTATTCTTTGAAGCATGTTTAAATATTGAAATTTTTTGATAGTCCAACTCTCTCCCATTTGTTTTTATATGCAGTGTTTGTAAATCAGATTTATCATATTTTATAAACTTAATTTTTGTAAAGGGTATTTTTGAGAAGTTTAAGTAACCTGCTTTTGCAGAATATGCTTTAAAATCTATCGGCTTCATCTGAATATTGTACTGTGAACACAGTCAACTTCTTGTAACGGGTGATTTTTTAAGAGCTTGAGAACTTTTTTTTTAAAAAAACGCAATATATTTGCAAAATTTCATCTATTTTTTATTTGAAACGTTAGAATGGTTCATGACATTTACTTTTTTAAGATAATTTCATTTAAATGTTGACCGCGGCTGCGTCTTAGGTGGTCCATTCGGAAAGTCCAATTTTGGGCAACTTTTTCGAGCATTTCGGCCGGAATAGCCCGAATTTCTTCGGAAATGTTGTCTTCCAAAGCTGGAATAGTTGCTGGCTTATTTCTGTAGACTTAAGACTTGACGTAGCCCCACAAAAAATAATCTAAAGGCGTCAAATCGCATGATCTTGGTGGCCAACTTACCGGTCCATTTCTTGAGATGAATTGTTCTCCGAAGTTTTCCCTCAAAATGGCCATAGAATCGCGAGCTGTGTGGCATGTAGCGCCATCTTGTTGAAACCACATGTCAACCAAGTTCAGTTCTTCCATTTTTGGCAACAAAAAGTTTGTTAGCATCGAACGATAGCGATCGCCATTCACCGTAACGTTGCGTCCAACAGCATCTTTGAAAAAATACGGTCCAATGATTCCACCAGCGTACAAACCACACTAAACAGTGCATTTTTCGGGATGCATGGGCAGTTCTTGAACGGCTTCTGGTTGCTCTTTACTCCAAATGCGGCAATTTTGCTTATTTACGTAGCCATTCAACCAGAAATGAGCCTCATCGCTGAACAAAATTTGTCGATAAAAAAGCGGATTTTCTGCCAACTTTTCTAGGGCCCATTCACTGAAAATTCGACGTTGTGGCAGATCGTTCGGCTTCAGTTCTTGCACGAGCTGTATTTTATACGGTTTTACTCCAAGATCTTTGCGTAAAATCTTCCATGTGGTCGAATAACACAAACCCAATTGCTGCGAACGGCGACGAATCGACATTTCACGGTCTTCAGCAACACTCTCAGAAACAGACGCAATATTCTCTTCTGTACGCACTGTACGCATTCGTGTGGTTGGTTTAATGTCCAATAAAGTAAACTGAGCGCGAAACACATTTCGAACCGAACACTGATTTTGGTAATAAAATTCAATGATTTGCAAGCGTTGCTCGTTAGTAAGTCTATTCATAATCAAATGTCAAAGCATACTGAGCATCTTTCTCTTTGACACCATGTCTGAAATCCCGCGTGATCTGTCAAATACTAATGCATGAAAATCCTAACCTCAAAAAAATCACTCGTTATAAGAGAATGTCCTGGTGGGGAAAATTTCTGAATTATACTTTTTAATTTTGATTCGGCATTGAGAAAAAATTGCAGTGCAGTCGACATTACCTTGTTTCTGTTTTGTGGGACGCAAGAGTCACTCCAAAGAGTGAGGAACTCGATCTCTGGGTTATCAAAAAGGATTTGCTTTAAAATTCTTATAACTGCGCTCGCAATATCGTCACCCGTTCGTCCACTGTGAATCTCATTCCAAAATGCACAATATGTAATTTTTGGCTTTAAGGCAAAGCAAACTGTAGCAGTCATATTAAAAACGTTAAGCTTTCTTTTATAGTAAAATGAGGACGCATTACCTTTTGGCAATGAGAAAACGCTTTGAAGGTCAAAACACACAACTGCATGCAGGTCATCTGCATTCTGTCGGTCAAGATCCCGTTCTGCTTTCATTGAAACTTTTTCTTCCTTATGTTTGTTAAAATCATTTATTTCTGCAGTTGTTGGATCATTTTTCGCTTTAAAAATCAAACACCGATCGCACTGGTCTTTCTTTGGCTTGTAAAACGAAAGATTGAATTCAGTGTTAAAGACTTTTCTATATATATTTTCTTTTACAGGTTCAGGTGTTTTTTACTTATATAGTTGGTATAATTGGGCTAAATTTAAATGACTGTCTAAGTATTTTTTATTAGAGCTGGCTCTACAATAGTGAGATTCTATTGTTGGAAAGCTATTTATGTGTTCGTGAATAGCCCTAATTTTATCGGGGGATGTGATTTTTTTGGTGTTCGTTCCTTTTTTTAAAGGTTTAGGTACACCATTTGAGGCATCATTTAAATTATTAAAAAAGTAGTATATCCGTTTCTCATTTATACCCAAAGTGTTAAGAAAAAACTTCTTGCAAACCTGGGATATTACGCCATTGATTTGCAAGAAAAAATTGTACGACTTTTGTTTTTTAACTGAGTCAAGCACCCGTCTTCTTTTTATGGTGTTCTGCCTAACAAACTTAGAATAAAAAGTGGATTTGTCTGCATCCGATAATCCCCAAAATGACTCATGAATATCCTTTCGATCCTCAGTAGTAAAGTTTTTGGTACATAAATAAAAACACGTGTGCCTACATGGTTCTTTTATACTTCTCGATGACATGGTTTTTCCATCTATGTTGGTATATTCTTTTCCAGACTCTCTAAGTTTTTTTCTTATGTGTTGCGTCCACAACTCAGGATTCTTCCTCCTTTTTCTTGAAGATACCTTTGGCGTACTATCGCTGTCTGTTTAAATTATAATTAGCTAGGAACAGTCTTATTAGTTTTAGCAATAGAAAATTTTACCTGAAGTATTGTATTCAGAAGGAATACTTCTTAAATTTTCGTCAACCTCTGGAATATTTAGTAGGGGTTCGCGCAATAAGCTAGGTCTTGCTTCGCTTCTTTCCACTGTGAAATCAGGGTCTTTAACGCTGTCGTCGCTGTCTTAAAAGTTAAAATTAAAATTATTGATCTAATGTATGTCTTTTGATTATTTAAGCTCATAAATACCAAAGCCGGTTTCAGACGAGGTAGAGGAATCAAGATCGGGATCAATGTTTTCCGCAAATTCCATTTCATTGGGTATAATTTCATTAAGTTAACTTAAAATAATAAAATTAATATTATCCAAACTTCTTTTACATTTAAACTTTATTGTTTAAAATGTATACAAATAAAATACTTACGAAAGTAGTCCCTCCTCAAGATTCGGCTCCGGTGATTCCATTCTTAATACAGACTTTCGCACAACCGCACTCAACCAAATTCAGGAGACGACTGAACAAGTTTTTCGTTGCAATCTACTTTACCTGTTTTACTTGTCCTTTGAATTCATATGCACATACAGCAAACCAAGACTAAACTTTTTGTTTTTGTTGACGCGTATGTGCATACGAAAAAAAACACGTATTTACTTAATACCATGCACGTAAGTCAAAACAATTCTGAATATTCTTTTTAGTTTTCTTGTCGTATGATCAAAGTCCGTGGACATACGGCAAAACAATACTAAAAAAAAAAAAAATGGGAATTGCATAGAAGGGAATTGTATATCCAAAAAAATGGCGTTTACGTCAAACCAATATTCTAATTCATTAATTTTGGTGGATATACGTCAAAACAATACTAGATATCTCAGGATTGGCTAGAGATAGGACAAAATAGATAAGATATTTGGAAAGAGCATACTCGAAAACATAAGACTGCATTCTTAGTCCAAAAAGTGCATTTTGGCGTATACGTCAAACCAATTCTCAGCCGACGACTTTTATAACTCGTAAACCGGAAAAGTCAGATAAAAAATTCTGCCAATGACAGATAGCTGTAGAAGAGACCTTTCCGGCAATTCCGGCAAATTTTCACTCGATCCCGCCAAACGCTTAATGCGCCCTTAGAGCCGAAAAACCGATAGCGTTTCAAAAATAAATGCGCAACTCACTGCTTCGCACGCTTATAACTCGTAAACCGGAAACGTCAGATAAAAAATTCTGCCACTGACAGATAGCTGTGGAAGTGACCTTTCCGGCAAATTACCACTCGACCCCGTTAAACGCTTATTGCGCTCTCGAGAGTCGAAAACCCGATAGCGTTTCAAAAAAATGCGCAACTCACTGCTTTGCACTTTTATAACTCGTAAGCCGGAAACGTCAGATAAAAAATTCTGCCAATGACAGATAGTTGTGGAAGAGGCCTTACCGGCAATTCCGGCAAATTACCACTCGATCCCGCCAAATGCTTATTGCGCCCTCTACAGCCGAAAAACCGATAGCGTTTCAAAATTAATTGCGCAACTCACTGCTTTGCACGCTTATAACTCGTAAACCGGAAATGTCAGATAAAAAATTCTGCCACTGACAGATAGCTGTGGCAGTGACCTTTCTGGAAAATTATCACTCGACCCCACCAAACACTTATTGCGCCCGCCCTCAAGAGCCGATAAACCGATAGCGTTTCAAAAATAAATGCGCAACTCACTGCTTCGCACCCTTATAACTCGTAAACCGGAAACGTCAGATAAAAAAATCTGGCACTGACAGATAGCTGTGGAAGTGACCTTTCCGTCAAATTGCCTTTCGACCTTGCTTAACGCTTATTGCGCCCTCTAGAGCCGTAAAACCGATAGCGTTTCAAAATTAATTGCGCAGCTCACTGCTTTGTACTTTTATAACTCGTAAACCGGAAACGTCAGATAAAAAATGTTAGCACTAACAGATAGCTGTGAAAGTGACCTTTCAGGCAAATTCCCACTCGACCCCTCCAAACGCCTATGGCGCCCTCTAGAACCGAAAAGCCGATAGCGTTTCAAAAATAAATGCGCAACTCGCAGTTTCGCACGCTTATAACTCGAAAACGGGAAACGTCAGATAAAAAATTCTGCCACTGACAGATAGCTGTGGAAGCGACCTTTCTGGCAAATTATCACTCGACCCCACCAAACACTTATTGCGCCCGCCCTCAAGAGCCGATAAACCGATAGCGTTTCAAAAATAAATGCGCAACTCACTGCTTCGCACCCTTATAACTCGTAAACCGGAAACGTCAGATAAAAAAATCTGGCACTGACAGATAGCTGTGGAAGTGACCTTTCCGTCAAATTGCCTTTCGACCTTGCTTAACGCTTATTGCGCCCTCTAGAGCCGTAAAACCGATAGCGTTTCAAAATTAATTGCGCAGCTCACTGCTTTGTACTTTTATAACTCGTAAACCGGAAACGTCAGATAAAAAATGTTAGCACTAACAGATAGCTGTGGAAGTGACCTTTCAGGCAAATTCCCACTCGACCCCTCCAAACGCCTATGGCGCCCTCTAGAACCGAAAAGCCGATAGCGTTTCAAAAATAAATGCGCAACTCGCTGTTTCGCACGCTTATAACTCAAAAACGGGAAACGTCAGATAAAAAATTCGGCCACTGACAGATAGCCGTGGAAGTGACCTTTCCGGCAAATTACCACTCGACCCCGCTAAACGCTTATTGCGCCCTCTAGAGCCAAAAAACCGATAGCGTTTCAAAAATAAATGCGCAACTCACTGCTTTGCACGCTTATAACTCGTAATTTGGAAACGTCAGATAAAAAGTTCTGGCACTGGCAGATAGCTGTGGAAGTGACCTTTCCGGCAAATTACCACTTGACCCCGCCAAACGCTTATTGTGCCCACAAGAGCCGAAAAACCGATAGCGTTTCAAAATTAATTGCGCAACTCACTGATTTGCACTTTTATAACTCGTAAACCGGAAACGTCAGATAAGAAATGTTGGCACTGACAGATAGCTGTGGAAGTGACCTTTCCGGCAAATTACCACTCGACCCCTCCAAGCTCTTATTGCGCCCTCTAGAGCCGAAAAACCGATAGCGTTTCAAAATTAATTGCGCAACTCACTGCTTTGCATGCTTATAACTCGTAACACGGGAACGTCAGATAAAAAATTCTGCCACTGACAGATAGCCGTGGAAGTGACCTTTCCGGCAAATTACCACTCGACCCCGCTAAACGCTTATTGCGCCCTCTAGAGCCGAAAAAACCGACAGCGTTTCAAAATTAATTGCGCAACTCACTGCTTTGCACGCTTATAACTCGTAATTTGGAAACGTCAGATAAAAAGTTCTCGCATTGACAGATAGCTGTGGAAGTGACCTTTCCGGCAAATTACCACTCGCCCCGCCAAACGCTTATTGCGCCCTCAAGAGCCGAAAAACCGATAGCGTTTCAAAAATAAATGCGCAACTCACTGCTTTGCACGCTTATAACTCGTAAACCGGAAACGTCAGATAAAAAATTCTGCCACTGACAGATAGCCGTGGAAGTGACCTTTCCGGCAAATTACCACTCGACCCCGCTAAACGCTTATTGCGCCCTCTAGGACCAAAAAACCAATAGTGTTTTAAAAATAAATGCGCATCTCACTGCTTCGCTCCTTTATAACTCGTAACCCGGAAACGTCAGATAAAAAAATCTGGCACTGACAGATAGCTGTGGAAGTGACCTTTTCGGCAAATTACCACTCGACCCCGCCAAACGCTTATTACGCTCTCTAGAGTCGAAAAACCGATAGCGTTTCAAAAAAATGCGCATTTCAATGCTTCGCACGCTTATAACTCGTAAACCGAAAACGTCAGATAAAAAAATTTGGCACTGACAGATAGCTGTGGAAGTGACCTTTCCGGCAAATTATCACTTGACCCCGCCAAACGCTTATTGTGCCATGAAGAGCCGAAAAACCGATAGCGTTTCAAAATTAATTGCGCAACTCACTGCTTTGCACTTTTATAACTCGTAAACCGGAAACGCCAGATAAAAAATTCTGCCAATGACAGATAGCTGTGGAAGAGGCCTTTCCATCAATTCCGGCAAATTACCATTCGATCCCGCCAAACGCTTATTACGCCCTTTAGAGCCGAAAAACCGATAGCGTTTCAAAAATAAATGCGCAACTCACTGCTTCGCACGCTTATAACTCGTAAACCGGAAACGTCAGATAAAAATTCTGGCACTGACAGATAGCTGTGGAAGTGACCTTTCCGGCAAATTACCACTCGACCCCTCCAAGCTCTTATTGCGCCCTCTAGAGCCGAAAAACCGATAGCGTTTCAAAAATAAATGCGCAACTCGCTGTTTCGCACGCTTATAACTCGAAAACGGGAAACGTCAGATAAAAAATTCTGCCACTGACAGATAGCTGTGGAAGCGACCTTTCTGGCAAATTATCACTCGACCCCACCAAACACTTATTGCGCCCGCCCTCAAGAGCCGATAAACCGATAGCGTTTCAAAAATAAATGCGCAACTCACTGCTTCGCACCCTTATAACTCGTAAACCGGAAACGTCAGATAAAAAAATCTGGCACTGACAGATAGCTGTGGAAGTGACCTTTCCGTCAAATTGCCTTTCGACCTTGCTTAACGCTTATTGCGCCCTCTAGAGCCGTAAAACCGATAGCGTTTCAAAATTAATTGCGCAGCTCACTGCTTTGTACTTTTATAACTCGTAAACCGGAAACGTCAGATAAAAAATGTTAGCACTAACAGATAGCTGTGGAAGTGACCTTTCAGGCAAATTCCCACTCGACCCCTCCAAACGCCTATGGCGCCCTCTAGAACCGAAAAGCCGATAGCGTTTCAAAAATAAATGCGCAACTCGCTGTTTCGCACGCTTATAACTCGAAAACGGGAAACGTCAGATAAAAAATTCGGCCACTGACAGATAGCCGTGGAAGTGACCTTTCCGGCAAATTACCACTCGACCCCGCTAAACGCTTATTGCGCCCTCTAGAGCCAAAAAACCGATAGCGTTTCAAAAATAAATGCGCAACTCACTGCTTTGCACGCTTATAACTCGTAATTTGGAAACGTCAGATAAAAAGTTCTGGCACTGGCAGATAGCTGTGGAAGTGACCTTTCCGGCAAATTACCACTTGACCCCGCCAAACGCTTATTGTGCCCACAAGAGCCGAAAAACCGATAGCGTTTCAAAATTAATTGCGCAACTCACTGATTTGCACTTTTATAACTCGTAAACCGGAAACGTCAGATAAGAAATGTTGGCACTGACAGATAGCTGTGGAAGTGACCTTTCCGGCAAATTACCACTCGACCCCTCCAAGCTCTTATTGCGCCCTCTAGAGCCGAAAAACCGATAGCGTTTCAAAATTAATTGCGCAACTCACTGCTTTGCATGCTTATAACTCGTAACACGGGAACGTCAGATAAAAAATTCTGCCACTGACAGATAGCCGTGGAAGTGACCTTTCCGGCAAATTACCACTCGACCCCGCTAAACGCTTATTGCGCCCTCTAGAGCCGAAAAAACCGACAGCGTTTCAAAATTAATTGCGCAACTCACTGCTTTGCACGCTTATAACTCGTAATTTGGAAACGTCAGATAAAAAGTTCTCGCACTGACAGATAGCTGTGGAAGTGACCTTTCCGGCAAATTACCACTCGCCCCGCCAAACGCTTATTGCGCCCTCAAGAGCCGAAAAACCGATAGCGTTTCAAAAATAAATGCGCAACTCACTGCTTTGCACGCTTATAACTCGTAAACCGGAAACGTCAGATAAAAAATTCTGCCACTGACAGATAGCCGTGGAAGTGACCTTTCCGGCAAATTACCACTCGACCCCGCTAAACGCTTATTGCGCCCTCTAGGACCAAAAAACCAATAGTGTTTTAAAAATAAATGCGCATCTCACTGCTTCGCTCCTTTATAACTCGTAACCCGGAAACGTCAGATAAAAAAATCTGGCACTGACAGATAGCTGTGGAAGTGACCTTTTCGGCAAATTACCACTCGACCCCGCCAAACGCTTATTACGCTCTCTAGAGTCGAAAAACCGATAGCGTTTCAAAAAAATGCGCATTTCAATGCTTCGCACGCTTATAACTCGTAAACCGAAAACGTCAGATAAAAAAATTTGGCACTGACAGATAGCTGTGGAAGTGACCTTTCCGGCAAATTATCACTTGACCCCGCCAAACGCTTATTGTGCCATGAAGAGCCGAAAAACCGATAGCGTTTCAAAATTAATTGCGCAACTCACTGCTTTGCACTTTTATAACTCGTAAACCGGAAACGCCAGATAAAAAATTCTGCCAATGACAGATAGCTGTGGAAGAGGCCTTTCCATCAATTCCGGCAAATTACCATTCGATCCCGCCAAACGCTTATTACGCCCTTTAGAGCCGAAAAACCGATAGCGTTTCAAAAATAAATGCGCAACTCACTGCTTCGCACGCTTATAACTCGTAAACCGGAAACGTCAGATAAAAATTCTGGCACTGACAGATAGCTGTGGAAGTGACCTTTCCGGCAAATTACCACTCGACCCCTCCAAGCTCTTATTGCGCCCTCTAGAGCCGAAAAACCGATAGCGTTTCAAAAATAAATGCGCAACTCACTGCTTTGCACGCTTATAACTCGTAATTTGGAAACGTCAGATAAAAAGTTCTGGCACTGACATTTAGCTGTGGAAGTGACCTTTCCGGCAAATTACCACTTGACCCCGCCAAACGCTTATTGTGCCCACAAGAGCCGAAAAACCGATAGCGTTTCAAAATTAATTGCGCAACTCACTGCTTTGCACTTTTATAACTCGTAAACCGGAAACGTCAGATAAAAAATGTTAGCACTAACAGATAGCTGTGGAAGTGACCTTTCAGGCAAATTCCCACTCGACCCCTCCAAACGCCTATGGCGCCCTCTAGAACCGAAAAGCCGATAGCGTTTCAAAAATAAATGCGCAACTCGCTGTTTCGCACGCTTATAACTCGAAAACGGGAAACGTCAGATAAAAAATTCTGCCACTGACAGATAGCTGTGGAAGCGACCTTTCTGGCAAATTATCACTCGACCCCACCAAACACTTATTGCGCCCGCCCTCAAGAGCCGATAAACCGATAGCGTTTCAAAAATAAATGCGCAACTCACTGCTTCGCACCCTTATAACTCGTAAACCGGAAACGTCAGATAAAAAAATCTGGCACTGACAGATAGCTGTGGAAGTGACCTTTCCGTCAAATTGCCCCTCGACCTTGCTTAACGCTTATTGCGCCCTCTAGAGCCGTAAAACCGATAGCGTTTCAAAATTAATTGCGCAACTCACTGCTTTGTACTTTTATAACTCGTAAACCGGAAACGTCAGATAAAAAATGTTAGCACTAACAGATAGCTGTGGAAGTGACCTTTCAGGCAAATTACCACTCGACCCCGCCAAACGCCTATGGCGCCCTCTAGAACCGAAAAGCCGATAGCGTTTCAAAAATAAATGCGCAACTCGCTGTTTCGCACGCTTATAACTCGAAAACGGGAAACGTCAGATAAAAAATTCGGCCACTGACAGATAGCTGTGGAAGTGACCTTTCCGGCAAATTACCACTCGATCCAGCCAAACGTTTATTGCGCCCTCTAGAGCCAAAAAACCGATAGCGTTTCAAAAATAAATGCGCAACTCACTGCTTTGCACGCTTATAACTCGTAATTTGGAAACGTCAGATAAAAAGTTCTGGCACTGGCAGATAGCTGTGGAAGTGACCTTTCCGGCAAATTACCACTTGACCCCGCCAAACGCTTATTGTGCCCACAAGAGCCGAAAAACCGATAGCGTTTCAAAATTAATTGCGCAACTCACTGATTTGCACTTTTATAACTCGTAAACCGGAAACGTCAGATAAGAAATGTTGGCACTGACAGATAGCTGTGGAAGTGACCTTTCCGGCAAATTACCACTCGACCCCTCCAAGCTCTTATTGCGCCCTCTAGAGCCGAAAAACCGATAGCGTTTCAAAATTAATTGCGCAACTCACTGCTTTGCACGCTTATAACTCGTAACACGGGAACGTCAGATAAAAAATTCTGCCACTGACAGATAGCCGTGGAAGTGACCTTTCCGGCAAATTACCACTCGACCCCGCTAAACGCTTATTGCGCCCTCTAGAGCCGAAAAAACCGACAGCGTTTCAAAATTAATTGCGCAACTCACTGCTTTGCACGCTTATAACTCGTAATTTGGAAACGTCAGATAAAAAGTTCTCGCACTGACAGATAGCTGTGGAAGTGACCTTTCCGGCAAATTACCACTCGCCCCGCCAAACGCTTATTGCGCCCTCAAGAGCCGAAAAACCGATAGCGTTTCAAAAATAAATGCGCAACTCACTGCTTTGCACGCTTATAACTCGTAAACCGGAAACGTCAGATAAAAAATTCTGCCACTGACAGATAGCCGTGGAAGTGACCTTTCCGGCAAATTACCACTCGACCCCGCTAAACGCTTATTGCGCCCTCTAGGACCAAAAAACCAATAGTGTTTTAAAAATAAATGCGCATCTCACTGCTTCGCTCCTTTATAACTCGTAACCCGGAAACGTCAGATAAAAAAATCTGGCACTGACAGATAGCTGTGGAAGTGACCTTTCCGGCAAATTACCACTCGACCCCTCCAAGCTCTTATTGCGCCCTCTAGAGCCGAAAAACCGATAGCGTTTCAAAAATAAATGCGCAACTCACTGCTTTGCACGCTTATAACTCGTAATTTGGAAACGTCAGATAAAAAGTTCTGGCACTGACATTTAGCTGTGGAAGTGACCTTTCCGGCAAATTACCACTTGACCCCGCCAAACGCTTATTGTGCCCACAAGAGCCGAAAAACCGATAGCGTTTCAAAATTAATTGCGCAACTCACTGCTTTGCACTTTTATAACTCGTAAACCGGAAACGTCAGATAAAAAATGTTGGCACTGACAGATAGCTGTGGAAGTGACCTTTCCGGCAAATTACCACTCGACCACGCTACACGCTTATTGCGCCCTCAAGAGCCGAAAAACCGATAGCGTTTCAAAAATAAATGCGCAACTCACTGCTTTGCACGCTTATAACTCGTAAACTGGAAACGTCAGATAAAAACTTCTGCAACTGACAGATAGCTGTGGTAGTGACCTTTCCGGTAAATTGCCTCTCGACCCCGCCAAACGCTTATTGCGCCCTCTAGGACCAAAAAACCAATAGTGTTTTAAAAATAAATGCGCATCTCACTGCTTCGCTCCTTTATAACTCGTAACCCGGAAACGTCAGATAAAAAAATCTGGCACTGACAGATAGCTGTGGAAGTGACCTTTTCGGCAAATTACCACTCGACCCTGCCAAACGCTTATTACGCTCTCTAGAGTCGAAAAACCGATAGCGTTTCAAAAAAATGCGCATTTCAATGCTTCGCACGCTTATAACTTGTAAACCGAAAACGTCAGATAAAAAAATTTGGCACTGACAGATAGCTGTGGAAGTGACCTTTCCGGCAAATTACCACTCGACCACGCTACACGCTTATTGCGCCCTCAAGAGCCGAAAAACCAATAGCGTTTCAAAACTAAATGCGCAACTAACTGCTTTGCACGCTTATAACTCGTAAACCGGAAACGTCAGATAAAAAATTCTGCAACTGGCAGATTGCTGTGGTAGTGACCTTTCCGGCAAATTGCCACTCGACCCCGCTAAATGCTTATTGCGCCCTCTAGATTCGAAAAACCGATAGCGTTTCAAAATTAATTGCGCAACTCACTGCTTTGCACTTTTATAACTCGTAAACCGGAAACGTCAGATAAAAAATTCTGCCAATGACAGATAGCTGTGGAAGAGGCCTTTCCATCAATTCCGGCAAATTACCACTCGATCCCGCCAAACGCTTATTACGCCCTCTAGAGCCGAAAAACCGATAGCGTTTCAAAAATAAATGCGCAACTCACTGCTTCGCACGCTTATAACTCGTAAACCGGAAACGTCAGATAAAAATTCTGGCACTGACAGATAGCTGTGGAAGTGACCTTTCCGGCAAATTACCACTCGACCCCTCCAAGCTCTTATTGCGCCCTCTAGAGCCGAAAAACCGATAGCGTTTCAAAAATAAATGCGCAACTCACTGCTTTGCACGCTTATAACTCGTAATTTGGAAACCTCAGATAAAAAGTTCTGGCACTGACAGATAGCTGTGGAAGTTACCTTTCCGGCAAATTACCACTTGACCCCGCCAAACGCTTATTGTGCCCACAAGAGCCGAAAAACCAATAGCGTTTCAAAATTAATTGCGCAACTCACTGCTTTGCACTTTTATAACTCGTAAACCGGAAACGTCAGATAAAAAATGTTGGCACTGACAGATAGCTGTGGAAGTGACCTTTCCGGCAAATTACCACTCGACCCCTCCAAGCTCTTATTGCGCCCTCTAGAGCCGAAAAACCGATAGCGTTTCAAAAATAAATGCGCAACTCACTGCTTTGCACGCTTATAACTCGTAACACGGGAACGTCAGATAAAAAATTCTGCCACTGACAGATAGCCGTGGAAGTGACCTTTCCGGCAAATTACCACTCGACCCCGCTAAACGCTTATTGCGCCCTCTAGAGCCGAAAAACCGATAGCGTTTCAAAATTATTTGCGCAACTCACTGCTTTGCACGCTTATAACTCGTAATTTGGAAACGTCAGATAAAAAGTTCTGGCATTGACAGATAGCTGTGGAAGTGACCTTTCCGGCAAATTACCACTCGCCCCGCCAAACGCTTATTGCGCCCTCAAGAGCCGAAAAACCGATAGCGTTTCAAAAATAAATGCGCAACTCACTGCTTTGCACGCTTATAACTCGTAAACCGGAAACGTCAGATAAAAAAATCTGGCACTGACAGATAGCTGTGGAAGTGACCTTTCCGGCAAATTACCACTCGACCCCGCCAAACGCTTATTACGCTCTCTAGAGTCGAAAAACCGATAGCGTTTCAAAAAAAATGCGCATTTCAATGCTTCGTACGCTTATAACTCGTAAACCGGAAACGTCAGATAAAAAATTCTGCCCATGACAGATAGCTGTGGAAGAGACCTTTTCGGCAATTTCGGCAAATTACCACTCGATCCCGCCAAACGCTTATTGCGCCCTCTAGAACCGAAACACCGATAGCGTTTCAAAACTAAATGCGCAACTCAATGCTTCGCACGCTTATAACTCCTAAACCGGAAACGTCAGATAAAAAAATCTGGCACTGACAGATAGCTGGATAAGTGACCTTTCCGGCAAATTACCCCTCGACCTCGCTAAACGCTTGTTGCGCCCTCTAGATTCGAAAAACCGATAGCGTTTCAAAATTAATTGCGCAGCTCACTGCTTTGCACTTTTATAACTCGTAAACCGGAAACGCCAGATAAAAAATTCTGCCAATGACAGATAGCTGTGGAAGAGGCCTTTCCATCAATTCCGGCAAATTACCATTCGATCCCGCCAAACGCTTATTACGCCCTTTAGAGCCGAAAAACCGATAGCGTTTCAAAAATAAATGCGCAACTCACTGCTTCGCACGCTTATAACTCGTAAACCGGAAACGTCAGATAAAAATTCTGGCACTGACAGATAGCTGTGGAAGTGACCTTTCCGGCAAATTACCACTCGACCCCTCCAAGCTCTTATTGCGCCCTCTAGAGCCGAAAAACCGATAGCGTTTCAAAAATAAATGCGCAACTCACTGCTTTGCACGCTTATAACTCGTAATTTGGAAACGTCAGATAAAAAGTTCTGGCACTGACATTTAGCTGTGGAAGTGACCTTTCCGGCAAATTACCACTTGACCCCGCCAAACGCTTATTGTGCCCACAAGAGCCGAAAAACCGATAGCGTTTCAAAATTAATTGCGCAACTCACTGCTTTGCACTTTTATAACTCGTAAACCGGAAACGTCAGATAAAAAATGTTGGCACTGACAGATAGCTGTGGAAGTGACCTTTCCGGCAAATTACCACTCGACCCCGCTAAACGCTTATTGCGCCCTCTAGAGCCGAAAAACCGATAGCGTTTCAAAATTATTTGCGCAACTCAATGCTTTGCACGCTTATAACTCGTAATTTGGAAACGTCAGATAAAAAGTTCTGGCATTGACAGATAGCTGTGGAAGTGACCTTTCCGGCAAATTACCACTCGCCCCGCCAAACGCTTATTGCGCCCTCAAGAGCCGAAAAACCGATAGCGTTTCAAAAATAAATGCGCAACTCACTGCTTTGCACGCTTATAACTCGTAAACCGGAAACGTCAGATAAAAAAATCTGGCACTGACAGATAGCTGTGGAAGTGACCTTTCCGGCAAATTACCACTCGACCCCGCCAAACGCTTATTACGCTCTCTAGAGTCGAAAAACCGATAGCGTTTCAAAAAAAATGCGCATTTCAATGCTTCGTACGCTTATAACTCGTAAACCGGAAACGTCAGATAAAAAATTCTGCCCATGACAGATAGCTGTGGAAGAGACCTTTTCGGCAATTTCGGCAAATTACCACTCGATCCCGCCAAACGCTTATTGCGCCCTCTAGAACCGAAACACCGATAGCGTTTCAAAACTAAATGCGCAACTCAATGCTTCGCACGCTTATAACTCCTAAACCAGAAACGTCAGATAAAAAATTCTGGCACTGACAGATAGCTGGAGAAGTGACCTTTCCGGCAAATTACCCCTCGACCTCGCTAAACGCTTATTGCGCCCTCTAGATTCGAAAAACCGATAGCGTTTCAAAATTAATTGCGCAGCTCACTGCTTTGCACTTTTATAACTCGTAAACCGGAAACGCCAGATAAAAAATTCTGCCAATGACAGATAGCTGTGGAAGAGGCCTTTCCATCAATTCCGGCAAATTACCATTCGATCCCGCCAAACGCTTATTACGCCCTTTAGAGCCGAAAAACCGATAGCGTTTCAAAAATAAATGCGCAACTCACTGCTTCGCACGCTTATAACTCGTAAACCGGAAACGTCAGATAAAAATTCTGGCACTGACAGATAGCTGTGGAAGTGACCTTTCCGGCAAATTACCACTCGACCCCTCCAAGCTCTTATTGCGCCCTCTAGAGCCGAAAAACCGATAGCGTTTCAAAAATAAATGCGCAACTCACTGCTTTGCACGCTTATAACTCGTAATTTGGAAACGTCAGATAAAAAGTTTTGGCACTGACATTTAGCTGTGGAAGTGACTTTTCCGGCAAATTACCACTTGACCCCGACAAACGCTTATTGTGCCCACAAGAGCCGAAAAACCGATAGCGTTTCAAAATTAATTGCGCAACTCACTGCTTTGCACTTTTATAACTCGTAAACCGGAAACGTCAGATAAAAAATGTTGGCACTGACAGATAGCTGTGGAAGTGACCTTTCCGGCAAATTACCACTCGACCACGCTACACGCTTATTGCGCCCTCAAGAGCCGAAAAACCGATAGCGTTTCAAAAATAAATGCGCAACTCACTGCTTTGCACGCTTATAACTCGTAAACTGGAAACGTCAGATAAAAAATTCTGCAACTGACAGATAGCTGTGGTAGTGACCTTTCCGGTTAATTGCCTCTCGACCCCGCCAAACGCTTATTGCGCCCTCTAGGACCAAAAAACCAATAGTGTTTTAAAAATAAATGCGCATCTCACTGCTTCGCTCCTTTATAACTCGTAACCCGGAAACGTCAGATAAAAAAATCTGGCACTGACAGATAGCTGTGGAAGTGACCTTTTCGGCAAATTACCACTCGACCCTGCCAAACGCTTATTACGCTCTCTAGAGTCGAAAAACCGATAGCGTTTCAAAAAAATGCGCATTTCAATGCTTCGCACGCTTATAACTTGTAAACCGAAAACGTCAGATAAAAAAATTTGGCACTGACAGATAGCTGTGGAAGTGACCTTTCCGGCAAATTACCACTCGCCCCGCCAAACGCTTATTGCGCCCTCAAGAGCCGAAAAACCAATAGCGTTTCAAAACTAAATGCGCAACTAACTGCTTTGCACGCTTATAACTCGTAAACCGGAAACGTCAGATAAAAAATTCTGCAACTGACAGATTGCTGTGGTAGTGACCTTTCCGTCAAATTGCCCCTCGACCTTGCTTAACGCTTATTGCGCCCTCTAGAGCCGTAAAACCGATAGCGTTTCAAAATTAATTGCGCAACTCACTGCTTTGTACTTTTATAACTCGTAAACCGGAAACGTCAGATAAAAAATGTTAGCACTAACAGATAGCTGTGGAAGTGACCTTTCAGGCAAATTACCACTCGACCCCGCCAAACGCCTATGGCGCCCTCTAGAACCGAAAAGCCGATAGCGTTTCAAAAATAAATGCGCAACTCGCTGTTTCGCACGCTTATAACTCGAAAACGGGAAACGTCAGATAAAAAATTCGGCCACTGACAGATAGCTGTGGAAGTGACCTTTCCGGCAAATTACCACTCGATCCAGCCAAACGTTTATTGCGCCCTCTAGAGCCAAAAAACCGATAGCGTTTCAAAAATAAATGCGCAACTCACTGCTTTGCACGCTTATAACTCGTAATTTGGAAACGTCAGATAAAAAGTTCTGGCACTGGCAGATAGCTGTGGAAGTGACCTTTCCGGCAAATTACCACTTGACCCCGCCAAACGCTTATTGTGCCCACAAGAGCCGAAAAACCGATAGCGTTTCAAAATTAATTGCGCAACTCACTGATTTGCACTTTTATAACTCGTAAACCGGAAACGTCAGATAAGAAATGTTGGCACTGACAGATAGCTGTGGAAGTGACCTTTCCGGCAAATTACCACTCGACCCCTCCAAGCTCTTATTGCGCCCTCTAGAGCCGAAAAACCGATAGCGTTTCAAAAATAAATGCGCAACTCACTGCTTTGCACGCTTATAACTCGTAACACGGGAACGTCAGATAAAAAATTCTGCCACTGACAGATAGCCGTGGAAGTGACCTTTCCGGCAAATCACCACTCGACCCCGCTAAACGCTTATTGCGCCCTCTAGAGCCGAAAAAACCGACAGCGTTTCAAAATTAATTGCGCAACTCACTGCTTTGCACGCTTATAACTCGTAATTTGGAAACGTCAGATAAAAAGTTCTCGCACTGACAGATAGCTGTGGAAGTGACCTTTCCGGCAAATTACCACTCGCCCCGCCAAACGCTTATTGCGCCCTCAAGAGCCGAAAAACCGATAGCGTTTCAAAAATAAATGCGCAACTCACTGCTTTGCACGCTTATAACTCGTAAACCGGAAACGTCAGATAAAAAATTCTGCCACTGACAGATAGCCGTGGAAGTGACCTTTCCGGCAAATTACCACTCGACCCCGCTAAACGCTTATTGCGCCCTCTAGGACCAAAAAACCAATAGTGTTTTAAAAATAAATGCGCATCTCACTGCTTCGCTCCTTTATAACTCGTAACCCGGAAACGTCAGATAAAAAAATCTGGCACTGACAGATAGCTGTGGAAGTGACCTTTTCGGCAAATTACCACTCGACCCCGCCAAACGCTTATTACGCTCTCTAGAGTCGAAAAACCGATAGCGTTTCAAAAAAATGCGCATTTCAATGCTTCGCACGCTTATAACTCGTAAACCGAAAACGTCAGATAAAAAAATTTGGCACTGACAGATAGCTGTGGAAGTGACCTTTCCGGCAAATTATCACTTGACCCCGCCAAACGCTTATTGTGCCATGAAGAGCCGAAAAACCGATAGCGTTTCAAAATTAATTGCGCAACTCACTGCTTTGCACTTTTATAACTCGTAAACCGGAAACGCCAGATAAAAAATTCTGCCAATGACAGATAGCTGTGGAAGAGGCCTTTCCATCAATTCCGGCAAATTAGCATTCGATCCCGCCAAACGCTTATTACGCCCTTTAGAGCCGAAAAACCGATAGCGTTTCAAAAATAAATGCGCAACTCACTGCTTCGCACGCTTATAACTCGTAAACCGGAAACGTCAGATAAAAATTCTGGCACTGACAGATAGCTGTGGAAGTGACCTTTCCGGCAAATTACCACTCGACCCCTCCAAGCTCTTATTGCGCCCTCTAGAGCCGAAAAACCGATAGCGTTTCAAAAATAAATGCGCAACTCACTGCTTTGCACGCTTATAACTCGTAATTTGGAAACGTCAGATAAAAAGTTCTGGCACTGACATTTAGCTGTGGAAGTGACCTTTCCGGCAAATTACCACTTGACCCCGCCAAACGCTTATTGTGCCCACAAGAGCCGAAAAACCGATAGCGTTTCAAAATTAATTGCGCAACTCACTGCTTTTCACTTTTATAACTCGTAAACCGGAAACGTCAGATAAAAAATGTTGGCACTGACAGATAGCTGTGGAAGTGACCTTTCCGGCAAATTACCACTCGACCACGCTACACGCTTATTGCGCCTTCAAGAGCCGAAAAACCGATAGCATTTCAAAAATAAATGCGCAACTCACTGCTTTGCACGCTTATAACTCGTAAACTGGAAACGTCAGATAAAAAATTCTGCAACTGACAGATAGCTGTGGTAGTGACCTTTCCGGTAAATTGCCTCTCGACCCCGCCAAACGCTTATTGCGCCCTCTAGGACCAAAAAACCAATAGTGTTTTAAAAATAAATGCGCATCTCACTGCTTCGCTTCTTTATAACTCGTAACCCGGAAACGTCAGATAAAAAAATCTGGCACTGACAGATAGCTGTGGAAGTGACCTTTTCGGCAAATTACCACTCGACCCTGCCAAACGCTTATTACGCTCTCTAGAGTCGAAAAACCGATAGCGTTTCAAAAAAATGCGCATTTCAATGCTTCGCACGCTTATAACTTATAAACCGAAAACGTCAGATAAAAAAATTTGGCACTGACAGATAGCTGTGGAAGTGACCTTTCCGGCAAATTACCACTCGCCCCGCCAAACGCTTATTGCGCCCTCAAGAGCCGAAAAACCAATAGCGTTTCAAAACTAAATGCGCAACTAACTGCTTTGCACGCTTATAACTCGTAAACCGGAAACGTCAGATAAAAAATTCTGCAACTTGCTGTGGTAGTGACCTTTCCGGCAAATTGCCACTCGACCCCGCTAAACGCTTATTGCGCCCTCTAGATTCGAAAAACCGATAGCGTTTCAAAATTAATTGCGCAACTCACTGTTTTGCACTTTTATAACTCGTAAACCGGAAACGTCAGATAAAAAATTCTGCCAATGACAGATAGCTGTGGAAGAGGCCTTTCCATCAATTCCGGCAAATTA
The DNA here is from genome assembly GCA_963971375.1 of Platycheirus rosarum. Taxonomy (NCBI): domain Eukaryota; kingdom Metazoa; phylum Arthropoda; class Insecta; order Diptera; family Syrphidae; genus Platycheirus; species Platycheirus rosarum. The sequence goes on from OZ020508.1 coordinate 100,334,923, forward strand.
CCACTCGATCCCGCCAAACGCTTATTACGCCCTCTAGAGCCGAAAAACCGATAGCGTTTCAAAAATAAATGCGCAACTCACTGCTTCGCACGCTTATAACTCGTAAACCGGAAACGTCAGATAAAAATTCTGGCACTGACAGATAGCTGTGGAAGTGACCTTTCCGGCAAATTACCACTCGACCCCTTCAAGCTCTTATTGCGCCCTCTAGAGCCGAAAAACCGATAGCGTTTCAAAAATAAATGCGCAACTCACTGCTTTGCACGCTTATAACTCGTAATTTGGAAACCTCAGATAAAAAGTTCTGGCACTGACAGATAGCTGTGGAAGTTACCTTTCCGGCAAATTACCACTTGACCCCGCCAAACGCTTATTGTGCCCACAAGAGCCGAAAAACCAATAGCGTTTCAAAATTAATTGCGCAACTCACTGCTTTGCACTTTTATAACTCGTAAACCGGAAACGTCAGATAAAAAATGTTGGCACTGACAGATAGCTGTGGAAGTGACCTTTCCGGCAAATTACCACTCGACCCCTCCAAGCTCTTATTGCGCCCTCTAGAGCCGAAAAACCGATAGCGTTTCAAAAATAAATGCGCAACTCACTGCTTTGCACGCTTATAACTCGTAACACGGGAACGTCAGATAAAAAATTCTGCCACTGACAGATAGCCGTGGAAGTGACCTTTCCGGCAAATTACCACTCGACCCCGCTAAACGCTTATTGCGCCCTCTAGAGCCGAAAAACCGATAGCGTTTCAAAATTATTTGCGCAACTCACTGCTTTGCACGCTTATAACTCGTAATTTGGAAACGTCAGATAAAAAGTTCTGGCATTGACAGATAGCTGTGGAAGTGACCTTTCCGGCAAATTACCACTCGCCCCGCCAAACGCTTATTGCGCCCTCAAGAGCCGAAAAACCGATAGCGTTTCAAAAATAAATGCGCAACTCACTGCTTTGCACGCTTATAACTCGTAAACCGGAAACGTCAGATAAAAAAAACTGGCACTGACAGATAGCTGTGGAAGTGGCCTTTCCGGCAAATTACCACTCGACCCCGCCAAACGCTTATTACGCTTTCTAGAGTCGAAAAACCGATAGCGTTTCAAAAAAAATGCGCATTTCAATGCTTCGTACGCTTATAACTCGTAAACCGGAAACGTCAGATAAAAAATTCTGCCCATGACAGATAGCTGTGGAAGAGACCTTTTCGGCAATTTTGGCAAATTACCACTCGATCCCGCCAAACGCTTATTGCGCCCTCTAGAACCGAAACACCGATAGCGTTTCAAAACTAAATGCGCAACTCAATGCTTCGCACGCTTATAACTCCTAAACCGGAAACGTCAGATAAAAAATTCTGGCACTGACAGATAGCTGGAGAAGTGACCTTTCCGGCAAATTACCCCTCGACCTCGCTAAACTCTTATTGCGCCCTCTAGATTCGAAAAACCGATAGCGTTTCAAAATTAATTGCGCAGCTCACTGCTTTGCACTTTTATAACTCGTAAACCGGAAACGCCAGATAAAAAATTCTGCCAATGACAGATAGCTGTGGAAGAGGCCTTTCCATCAATTCCGGCAAATTACCATTCGATCCCGCCAAACGCTTATTACGCCCTTTAGAGCCGAAAAACCGATAGCGTTTCAAAAATAAATGCGCAACTCACTGCTTCGCACGCTTATAACTCGTAAACCGGAAACGTCAGATAAAAATTCTGGCACTGACAGATAGCTGTGGAAGTGACCTTTCCGGCAAAATACCACTCGACCCCTCCAAGCTCTTATTGCGCCCTCTAGAGCCGAAAAACCGATAGCGTTTTAAAAATAAATGCGCAAGTCACTGCTTTGCACGCTTATAACTCGTAATTTGGAAACGTCAGATAAAAAGTTCTGGCACTGACATTTAGCTGTGGAAGTGACCTTTCCGGCAAATTACCACTTGACTCCGCCAAACGCTTATTGTGCCCACAAGAGCCGAAAAACCGATAGCGTTTCAAAATTAATTGCGCAACTCACTGCTTTGCACTTTTATAACTCGTAAACCGGAAACGTCAGATAAAAAATGTTGGCACTGACAGATAGCTGTGGAAGTGACCTTTCCGGCAAATTACCACTCGACCACGCTACACGCTTATTGCGCCCTCAAGAGCCGAAAAACCGATAGCGTTTCAAAAATAAATGCGCAACTCACTGCTTTGCACGCTTATAACTCGTAAACTGGAAACGTCAGATAAAAAATTCTGCAACTGACAGATAGCTGTGGTAGTGACCTTTCCGGTAAATTGCCTCTCGTCCCCGCCAAACGCTTATTGCGCCCTCTAGGACCAAAAAACCAATAGTGTTTTAAAAATAAATGCGCATCTCACTGCTTCGCTCTTTTATAACTCGTAACCCGGAAACGTCAGATAAAAAAATCTGGCACTGACAGATAGCTGTGGAAGTGACCTTTTCGGCAAATTACCACTCGACCCTGCCAAACGCTTATTACGCTCTCTAGATTCGAAAAACCGATAGCGTTTCAAAAAAATGCGCATTTCAATGCTTCGCACGCTTATAACTTGTAAACCGAAAACGTCAGATAAAAAAATTTGGCACTGACAGATAGCTGTGGAAGTGACCTTTCCGGCAAATTACCACTCGCCCCGCCAAACGCTTATTGCGCCCTCAAGAGCCGAAAAACCAATAGCGTTTCAAAAATAAATGCGCAACTAACTGCTTTGCACGCTTATAACTCGTAAACCGGAAACGTCAGATAAAAAATTCTGCAATTGACAGATTGCTGTGGTAGTGACCTTTCCGGCAAATTGCCACTCGACCCCGCTAAACGCTTATTGCGCCCTCTAGATTCGAAAAACCGATAGCGTTTCAAAATTAATTGCGCAACTCACTGCTTTGCACTTTTATAACTCGTAATTTGGAAACGTCAGATAAAAAGTTCTGGCACTGACAGATAGCTGTGGAAGTTACCTTTCCGGCAAATTACCACTTGACCTCGCCAAACGCTTATTGTGCCCACAAGAGCCGAAAAACCGATAGCGTTTCAAAATTAATTGCGCAACTCACTGCTTTGCACTTTTATAACTCGTAAACCGGAAACGTCAGATAAAAAATGTTGGCACTGACAGATAGCTGTGGAAGTGACCTTTCCGGCAAATTACCACTCGACCCCTCCAAGCTCTTATTGCGCCCTCTAGAGCCGAAAAACCGATAGCGTTTCAAAAATAAATGCGCAACTCACTGCTTTGCACGCTTATAACTCGTACCACGGGAACGTCAGATAAAAAATTCTGCCACTGACAGATAGCCGTGGAAGTGACCTTTCCGGCAAATTACCACTCGACCCCGCTAAACGCTTATTGCGCCGAAAAACCGATAGCGTTTCAAAATTAATTGCGCAACTCACTGCTTTGCACGCTTATAACTCGTAATTTGGAAACGTCAGATAAAAAGTTCTGGCATTGACAGATAGCTGTGGAAGTGACCTTTCCGGCAAATTACCACTCGCCCCGCCAAACGCTTATTGCGCCATCAAGAGCCGAAAAACCGATAGCGTTTCAAAAATAAATGCGCAACTCACTGCTTTGCACGCTTATAACTCGTAAACCGGAAACGTCAGATAAAAAAATCTGGCACTGACAGATAGCTGTAGAAGTGGCCTTTCCGGCAAATTACCACTCGACCCCGCCAAACGCTTATTACGCTCTCTAGAGTCGAAAAACCGATAGCGTTTCAAAAAAATGCGCATTTCAATGCTTCGTACGCTTATAACTCGTAAACCGAAAACGTCAGATAAAAAAATTTGGCACTGACAGATAGCTGTGGAAGTGACCTTTCCGGCAAATTACCACTCGACACCGCCAAACGCTTATTGTGCCCTCTAGAGCCAAAAAACCGATAGCGTTTCAAAAATAAATGCGCAACTCAATGCTTCGCACGCTTATAACTCCTTAACCGGAAACGTCAGATAAAAAATTCTGGCACTGACAGATAGCTGTAGAAGTGGCCTTTCAGGCAAATTACCACTCGACCCCGCCAAACGCTTATTGCGCCCTCTAGAACCGAAAAATCAATAGCGTTTCAAAAATAAATGCGCAACTCACTGCTTCGCACCCTTATAACTCGTAAACCGGAAACGTCAGATAAAAAAATCTGGCACTGACAGATAGTTGTGGAAGTGACCTTTTCGGCTAATTACCACTTGATCCCGCCAAACACTTATTGCGATCTCTAGAGTCGAAAAACCGATAGCGTTTCAAAAAAATGCGCAACTCAATGCTTCGCACGCTTATAACTCGTAAACCGAAAACATCAGATAAAAAATTCTGGCACTGACAGATAGCTGTGGAAGTGACCTTTCCGGCAAATTACCCCTCGACTCCGCTGAACGCTTATTGCGCCCTGACAGACAGCTGTGGAAGTGACCTTTCCGGCAAATTACCACTCGACACCGCCAAACGCTTATTGTGCCCTCTAGAGCCAAAAAACCGATAGCGTTTCAAAAATAAATGCGCAACTCAATGCTTCGCACGCTTATAACTCCTTAACCGGAAACGTCAGATAAAAAATTCTGGCACTGACAGATAGCTGTAGAAGTGGCCTTTCCGGCAAATTACCACTCGACCCCGCCAAACGCTTATTGCTTCCTCTAGAACCGAAAAATCAATAGCGTTTCAAAAATAAATGCGCAACTCACTGCTTTGCACCCTTATAACTCGTAAACCGGAAACGTCAGATAAAAAAATCTGGCACTGACAGATAGTTGTGGAAGTGACCTTTTCGGCTAATTACCACTTGATCCCGCCAAACACTTATTGCGATCTCTAGAGTCGAAAAACCGATAGCATTTCAAAAAAATGCGCAACTCAATGCTTCGCACGCTTATAACTCGTAAACCGAAAACGTCAGATAAAAAATTCTGGCACTGACAGATAGCTGTGGAAGTGACCTTTCTGGCAAATTACCCCTCGACCCCGCTGAACGCTTATTGCGCCCTCCAGAGCCGAAAAACCGATAGCGTTTCAAAATTAATTGCGCAACTCACTGCTTTGCACTTTTATAACTCGTAAACCGGAAACGTCAGATAAAAAATGTTAGCACTAACAGATAGCTGTGGAAGTGACCTTTCCGGCAAATTCCCACTCGACCCCTCCAAACTCTTATTGCTTCCTCTAGAGCCGAAAACCGATAGCGTTTCAAAATTAATTGCGCAACTCACTGCTTTGCACTTCATCGGCTGAGAATTGGTTTGACGTAAACGCCATTTCCACTTTTTTGGGAAATCGCAATTGAAAGTTTACGGTTCAATTAAAATTAAACGAGTCGATAGAAATTTCTCATTTTTTCATCAAAAATTATTTAGAATATCTACTTTCTTATCATAATAGCCTTAAAGCTCAGCCTCTTCTAGTTTATTACTTATTAAAATATTTCCTCAGAATGGTTTTGACGTATACGCCACACAAATTAGTTATTTCTTTCGTTCCATACACGTACGTCAAAAGATCTGCACGTACGTCATTCCAATAGTAAACACATATAGTGGAGCCGAACAGAACACTACCTTTATACCAACATAATAAAAAGACTTTTTTATGGAACAATTGTTATTTTTGTTTATTAATTAATGCAATGTTTTTGTGTTATACGATTTAAAATAATGCATACAAAAAACTAACTTAGGTAATACAAAAAAGTAAACCAAAGTAATATGTTCTTGGTCCTTAGTTCACAAAATAACATCAAAAAGTAAATAAATAAAAGTAAAATAAGATACACAAAACAAAAAATAAAAATTAATTCATCACATCTTTAAGGAATAATAAAAATCTTTATACAAAAGGGTAAACAAAAATAATATCTTCTACTACTTAGCAACATTATTAAATAGAGCATTTTAATATGCTTGGTCCTCGTGTGGCATAAAAACAAATAAACTTTTTGTCATCAATTTTTTCTTTTGGGATACATTTTTTTCTAATAGTTATTACTTTAAGTATTTGGGAAAATTAATTCGTTGGTGTTCTTAGGGTATTCTTTGAAGCATGTTTAAATATTGAAATTTTTTGATAGTCCAACTCTCTCCCATTTGTTTTTATATGCAGTGTTTGTAAATCAGATTTATCATATTTTATAAACTTAATTTTTGTAAAGGGTATTTTTGAGAAGTTTAAGTAACCTGCTTTTGCAGAATATGCTTTAAAATCTATCGGCTTCATCTGAATATTGTACTGTGAACACAGTCAACTTCTTGTAACGGGTGATTTTTTAAGAGCTTGAGAACTTTTTTTTTTAAAAAAACGCAATATATTTGCAAAATTTCATCTATTTTTTATTTAAAACGTTAGAATGGTTCATGACATTTACTTTTTTAAGATAATTTCATTTAAATGTTGCCCGCGGCTGCGTCTTAGGTGGTCCATTCGGAAAGTCCAATTTTGGGCAACTTTTTCGAGCATTTCGGCCGGAATAGCCCGAATTTCTTCGGAAATGTTGTCTTCCAAAGCTGGAATAGTTGCTGGCTTATTTCTGTAGACTTTAGACTTGACGTAGCCCCACAAAAAATAATCTAAAGGCGTCAAATCGCATGATCTTGGTGGCCAACTTACCGGTCCATTTCTTGAGATGAATTGTTCTCCGAAGTTTTCCCTCAAAATGGCCATAGAATCGCGAGCTGTGTGGCATGTAGCGCCATCTTGTTGAAACCACATGTCAACCAAGTTCAGTTCTTCCATTTTTGGCATTAAAAAGTTTGTTAGCATCGAACGATAGCGATCACCATTCACCGTAACGTTGCGTCCAACAGCATATTTGAAAAAATACGGTCCAATGATTCCACCAGCGTACAAACCACACTAAACAGTGCATTTTTCGGGATGCATGGGCAGTTCTTGAACGGCTTCTGGTTGCTCTTTACTCTAAATGCGGCAATTTTGCTTATTTACGTAGCCATTCAACCAGAAATGAGCCTCATCGCTGAACAAAATTTGTCGATAAAAAAGCGGATTTTCTGCCAACTTTTCTAGGGCCCATTCACTGAAAATTCGACGTTGTGGCAGATCGTTCGGCTTCAGTTCTTGCACGAGCTGTATTTTATACGGTTTTACTCCAAGATCTTTGCGTAAAATCTTCCATGTGGTCGAATAACACAAACCCAATTGCTGCGAACGGCGACGAATCGACATTTCACGGTCTTCAGCAACACTCTCAGAAACAGACGCAATATTCTCTTCTGTACGCACTGTACGCATTCGTGTGGTTGGTTTAATGTCCAATAAAGTAAACTGAGCGCGAAACACATTTCGAACCGAACACTGATTTTGGTAATAAAATTCAATGATTTGCAAGCGTTGCTCGTTAGTAAGTCTATTCATAATCAAATGTCAAAGCATACTGAGCATCTTTCTCTTTGACACCATGTCTGAAATCCCGCGTGATCTGTCAAATACTAATGCATGAAAATCCTAACCTCAAAAAAATCACCCGTTATAAGAGAATGTCCTGGTGGGGAAAATTTCTGAATTATACTTTTTAATTTTGATTCGGCATTGAGAAAAAATTGCAGTGCAGTCGACATTACCTTGTTTCTGTTTTGTGGGACGCAAGAGTCACTCCAAAGAGTGAGGAACTCGATCTCTGGGTTATCAAAAAGGATTTGCTTTAAAATTCTTATAACTGCGCTCGCAATATCGTCACCCGTTCGTCCACTGTGAATCTCATTCCAAAATGCACAATATGTAATTTTTGGCTTTAAGGCAAAGCAAACTGTAGCAGTCATATTAAAAACGTTAAGCTTTCTTTTATAGTAAAATGAGGACGCATTACCTTTTGGCAATGAGAAAACGCTTTGAAGGTCAAAACACACAACTGCATGCAGGTCATCTGCATTCTGTCGGTCAAGATCCCGTTCTGCTTTCATTGAAACTTTTTCTTCCTTATGTTTGTTAAAATCATTTATTTCTGCAGTTGTTGGATTATTTTTCGCTTTAAAAATCAAACACCGATCGCACTGGTCTTTCTTTGGCTTGTAAAACGAAAGATTGAATTCAGTGTTAAAGACTTTTCTATATATATTTTCTTTTACAGGTTCAGGTGTTTTTTCCTTATATAGTTGGTATAATTGGGCTAAATTTAAATGACTGTCTAAGTATTTTTTATTAGAGCTGGCTCTACAATAGTGAGATTCTATTGTTGGAAAGCTATTTATGTGTTCGTGAATAGCCCTAATTTTATCGGGGGATGTGATTTTTTTGGTGTTCGTTCCTTTTTTTAAAGGTTTAGGTACACCATTTGAGGCATCATTTAAATTATTAAAAAAGTAGTATATCCGTTTCTCATTTATACCCAAAGTGTTAAGAAAAAACTTCTTGCAAACCTGGGATATTACGCCATTGATTTGCAAGAAAAAATTGTACGACTTTAGTTTTTTAACTGAGTCAAGCACCCGTCTTCTTTTTATGGTGTTCTGCCTAACAAACTTAGAATAAAAAGTGGATTTGTCTGCATCCGATAATCCCCAAAATGACTCATGAATATCCTTTCGATCCTCAGTAGTAAAGTTTTTGGTACATAAATAAAAACACGTGTGCCTACATGGTTCTTTTATACTTCTCGATGACATGGTTTTTCCATCTATGTTGGTATATTCTTTTCCAGACTCTCTAAGTTTTTTTCTTATGTGTTGCGTCCACAACTCAGGATTCTTCCTCCTTTTTCTTGAAGATACCTTTGGCGTACTATCGCTGTCTGTTTAAATTATAATTAGCTAGGAACAGTCTTATTAGTTTTAGCAATAGAAAATTTTACCTGAAGTATTGTATTCAGAAGGAATACTTCTTAAATTTTCGTCAACCTCTGGAATATTTAGTAGGGGTTCGCGCAATAAGCTAGGTCTTGCTTCGCTTCTTTCCACTGTGAAATCAGGGTCTTTAACGCTGTCGTCGCTGTCTTAAAAGTTAAAATTAAAATTATTGATCTAATGTATGTCTTTTGATTATTTAAGCTCATAAATACCAAAGCCGGTTTCAGACGAGGTAGAGGAATCAAGATCGGGATCAATGTTTTCCGCAAATTCCATTTCATTGGGTATAATTTCATTAAGTAAACTTAAAATAATAAAATTAATATTATCCAAACTTCTTTTACATTTAAACTTTATTGTTTAAAATGTATACAAATAAAATACTTACGAAAGTAGTCCCTCCTCAAGATTCGGCTCCGGTGATTCCATTCTTAATACAGACTTTCGCACAACCGCACTCAACCAAATTCAGGAGACGACTGAACAAGTTTTTCGTTGCAATCTACTTTACCTGTTTTACTTGTCCTTTGAATTCATATGCACATACAGCAAACCAAGACTAAACTTTTTGTTTTTGTTGACGCGTATGTGCATACGAAAAAAAACACGTATTTACTTAATACCATGCACGTAAGTCAAAACAATTCTGAATATTCTTTTTAGTTTTCTTGTCGTATGATCAAAGTCCGTGGACATACGGCAAAACAATACTAAAAAAAAAAAAAAATGGGAATTGCATAGAAGGGAATTGTATATCCAAAAAAATGGCGTTTACGTCAAACCAATATTCTAATTCATTAATTTTGGTGGATATACGTCAAAACAATACTAGATATCTCAGGATTGGCTAGAGATAGGACAAAATAGATAAGATATTTGGAAAGAGCATACTCGAAAACATAAGACTGCATTCTTAGTCCAAAAAGTGCATTTTGGCGTATACGTCAAACCAATTCTCAGCCGACGACTTTTATAACTCGTAAACCAGAAAAGTCAGATAAAAAATTCTGCCAATGACAGATAGCTGTAGAAGAGACCTTTCCGGCAATTCCGGCAAATTTTCACTCGATCCCGCCAAACGCTTAATGCGCCCTTAGAGCCGAAAAACCGATAGTGTTTCAAAAATAAATGCGCAACTCACTGCTTCGCACGCTTATAACTCGTAAACCGGAAACGTCAGATAAAAAATTCTGCCACTGACAGATAGCTGTGGAAGTGACCTTTCCGGCAAATTACCACTCGACCCCGTTAAACGCTTATTGCGCTCTCGAGAGTCGAAAACCCGATAGCGTTTCAAAAAAATGCGCAACTCACTGCTTTGCACTTTTATAACTCGTAAATCGGAAACGTCAGATAAAAAATTCTGCCAATGACAGATAGTTGTGGAAGAGGCCTTACCGGCAATTCCGGCAAATTACCACTCGATCCCGCCAAATGCTTATTGCGCCCTCTACAGCCGAAAAACCGATAGCGTTTCAAAACTAATTGCGCAACTCACTGCTTTGCACGCTTATAACTCGTAAACCGGAAATGTCAGATAAAAAATTCTGCCACTGACAGATAGCTGTGGAAGTGACCTTTCTGGAAAATTATCACTCGACCCCACCAAACACTTATTGCGCCCGCCCTCAAGAGCCGATAAACCGATAGCGTTTCAAAAATAAATGCGCAACTCACTGCTTCGCACCCTTATAACTCGTAAACCGGAAACGTCAGATAAAAAAATCTGGCACTGACAGATAGCTGTGGAAATGACCTTTCCGTCAAATTGCCCCTCGACCTTGCTTAACGCTTATTGCGCCCTCTAGAGCCGTAAAACCGATAGCGTTTCAAAATTAATTGCGCAGCTCACTGCTTTGTACTTTTATAACTCGTAAACCGGAAACGTCAGATAAAAAATGTTAGCACTAACAGATAGCTGTGGAAGTGACCTTTCAGGCAAATTCCCACTCGACCCCTCCAAACGCCTATGGCGCCCTCTAGAACCGAAAAGCCGATAGCGTTTCAAAAATAAATGCGCAACTCGCTGTTTCGCACGCTTATAACTCGAAAACGGGAAACGTCAGATAAAAAATTCTGCCACTGACAGATAGCTGTGGAAGTGACCTTTCTGGCAAATAATCACTCGACCCCACCAAACACTTATTGCGCCCGCCCTCAAGAGCCGATAAACCGATAGCGTTTCAAAAATAAATGCGCAACTCACTGCTTCGCACCCTTATAACTCGTAAACCGGAAACGTCAGATAAAAAAATCTGGCACTGACAGATAGCTGTGGAAGTGACCTTTCCGTCAAATTGCCTTTCGACCTTGCTTAACGCTTATTGCGCCTTCTAGAGCCGTAAAACCGATAGCGTTTCAAAATTAATTGCGCAACTCACTGCTTTGTACTTTTATAACTCGTAAACCGGAAACGTCAGATAAAAAATGTTAGCAATAACAGATAGCTGTGGAAGTGACCTTTCAGGCAAATTCCCACTCGACCCCTCCAAACGCCTATGGCGCCCTCTAGAACCGAAAAGCCGATAGCGTTTCAAAAATAAATGCGCAACTCGCTGTTTCGCACGCTTATAACTCGAAAACGGGAAACGTCAGATAAAAAATTCTGCCACTGACAGATAGCTGTGGAAGTGACCTTTCTAGCAAATAATCACTCGACCCCACCAAACACTTATTGCGCCCGCCCTCAAGAGCCGATAAACCGATAGCGTTTCAAAAATAAATGCGCAACTCGCTGTTTCGCACGCTTATAACTCGAAAACGGGAAACGTCAGATAAAAAGTTCTGGCACTGGCAGATAGCTGTGGAAGTGACCTTTCCGGCAAATTACCACTTGACCCCGCCAAACGCTTATTGTGCCCACAAGAGCCGAAAAACCGATAGCGTTTCAAAATTAATTGCGCAACTCACTGATTTGCACTTTTATAACTCGTAAACCGGAAACGTCAGATAAGAAATGTTGGCACTGACAGATAGCTGTGGAAGTGACCTTTCCGGCAAATTACCACTCGACCCCTCCAAGCTCTTATTGCGCCCTCTAGAGCCGAAAAACCGATAGCGTTTCAAAAATAAATGCGCAACTCACTGCTTTGCACGCTTATAACTCGTAACACGGGAACGTCAAAAAAAAAATTCTGCCACTGACAGATAGCCGTGTAAGTGACCTTTCCGGCAAATTACCACTCGACCCCGCTAAACGCTTATTGCGCCCTCTAGAGCCGAAAAAACCGATAGCGTTTCAAAATTAATTGCGCAACTCACTGCTTTGCACGCTTATAACTCGTAATTTGGAAACGTCAGATAAAAAGTTCTCGCACTGACAGATAGCTGTGGAAGTGACCTTTCCGGCAAATTACCACTCGCCCCGCCAAACGCTTATTGCGCCCTCAAGAGCCGAAAAACCGATAGCGTTTCAAAAATAAATGCGCAACTCACTGCTTTGCACGCTTATAACTCGTAAACCGGAAACGTCAGATAAAAAATTCTGCCACTGACAGATAGCCGTGGAAGTGACCTTTCCGGCAAATTACCACTCGATCCCGCTAAACGCTTATTGCGCCCTCTAGGACCAAAAAACCAATAGTGTTTTAAAAATAAATGCGCATCTCACTGCTTCGCTCCTTTATAACTCGTAACCCGGAAACGTCAGATAAAAAAATTCGGCCACTGACAGGTAGCTGTGGAAGTGACCTTTCCGGCAAATTACCACTCGATCCAGCCAAACGCTTATTACGCTCTCTAGAGTCGGAAAACCGATAGCGTTTCAAAAAAATGCGCATTTCAATGCTTCGCACGCTTATAACTCGTAAACCGAAAACGTCAGATAAAAAAATTTGGCACTGACAGATAGCTGTGGAAGTGACCTTTCCGGCAAATTATCACTTGACCCCGCCAAACGCTTATTGTGCCATGAAGAGCCGAAAAACCGATAGCGTTTCAAAATTAATTGCGCAACTCACTGCTTTGCACTTTTATAACTCGTAAACCGGAAACGTCAGATAAAAAATGTTGGCACTGGCAGATAGCTGTGAAAGTGACCTTTCCGGCAAATTACCACTCGACCCCTCCAAACTTTTATTGCGCCCTCTAGAGCCGAAAAACCGATAGCGTTTCAAAAATAAATGCGCAACTCACTGCTTTGCACGCTTATAACTCGTAACCCTGAAACGTCAGATAAAAAATTCTGCCACTGGCAGATAGCTGTGGAAGTGACCTTTCCGGCAAATTACCACTCGACCCAGCTAAACGCTTATTGCACCCTCTAGAGCCGAAAAACCGATAGCGTTTCAAAAAAATGCGCAACTCAATGCTTTGCACGGTTATAACTCGTAAACCGGAAACGTCAGATAAAAAATTCTGCAACTGACAGATAGCTGTGGTAGTGACCTTTCCGGCAAATTACCTCTCTCCCCGCCAAACGCTTATTGCGCCCTCTAGAACCGAAAAACTGATAGCGTTTAAAAAATAAATGCGCAACTCACTGCTTCGCACGCTTTTAACTCATAAACCGGAAACGTCAGATAAAAAATATTGTCACTGACGGACAGCTGTGGAAGTGACCTTTCCGGCAAATTACCACTCGACACCGCCAAACGCTTATTGCGCCCTCTAGAGCCAAAAAACCGATAGCGTTTCAAAAATAAATGCGCAACTCAATGCTTCGCACGCTTATAACTCGTAAACCGGAAACGTCAGATAAAAAAATCTGGCACTGACAGATAGCTGTAGAAGTGGCCTTTCCGGCAACTTACCCCTCGACCCCGCTGAACGCTTATTGCGCCCTCTAGAGCCGAAAAACCGATAGCGTTTCAAAATTAATTGCGCAACTCACTGCTTTGCACTTTTATAACTCGTAAACCGGAAACGTCAGATAAAAAATGTTAGCACTAACAGATAGCTGTGGAAGTGACCTTTCCGGCAAATTCCCACTCGACCCTTCCAAACTCTTATTGCTTCCTCTAGAGCCGAAAACCGATAGCGTTTCAAAATTAATTGCGCAACTCACTGCTTTGCACTTCATCGGCTGAGAATTGGTTTGACGTAAACGCCATTTCCACTTTTTTGGGAAATCGCAATTGAAAGTTTACGGTTCAATTAAAATTAAACGAGTCGATAGAAATTTGTCATTTTTTCATCAAATATTATTTAGAATATCTACTTTCTTATCATAATAGCCTCAAAGCTCAGCCTCTTCTAGTTTATTACTTATTAAAATATTTCCTCAGAATGGTTTTGACGTATACGCCACACAAATTAGTTATTTCTTTCGTTCCATACACGTACGTCAAAAGATCTGCACGTACGTCATTCCAATAGTAAACACATATAGTGGAGCCGAACAGAACACTACCTTTATACCAACATAATAAAAAGACTTTTTTATGGAACAATTGTTATTTTTGTTTATTAATTAATGCAATGTTTTTGTGTTATACGATTTAAAATAATGCATACAAAAAACTAACTTAGGTAATACAAAAAAGTAAACCAAAGTAATATGTTCTTGGTCCTTAGTTCACAAAATAACATCAAAAAGTAAATAAATAAAAGTAAAATAAGATACACAAAACAAAAAATAAAAATTAATTCATCACATCTTTAAGGAATAATAAAAATCTTTATACAAAAGGGTAAACAAAAATAATATCTTCTACTACTTAGCAACATTATTAAATAGAGCATTTTAATATGCTTGGTCCTCGTGTGGCATAAAAACAAATAAACTTTTTGTCATCAATTTTTTCTTTTGGGATACATTTTTTTCTAATAGTTATTACTTTAAGTATTTGGGAAAATTAATTCGTTGGTGTTCTTAGGGTATTCTTTGAAGCATGTTTAAATATTGAAATTTTTTGATAGTCCAACTCTCTCCCATTTGTTTTTATATGCAGTGTTTGTAAATCAGATTTATCATATTTTATAAACTTAATTTTTGTAAAGGGTATTTTTGAGAAGTTTAAGTAACCTGCTTTTGCAGAATATGCTTTAAAATCTATCGGCTTCATCTGAATAATCTTAAGCTTAACCCTTTCGAATGACATGTTTTTAAGATATCTTAAAAGTGACAATGGACTAAATATCTCAAGATTACGAAGATATTTGTCAATTGTACTGTGAACACAGTCAACTTCTTGTAACGGGTGATTTTTTAAGAGCTTGAGAACTTTTTTAAAAAAAAAAACGCAATATATTTGCAAAATCTCATCGGTTTTTTATTTGAAACGTTAGATTGGTCCATGACATTTACTTTTTTAAGATAATTTCATTTAAATGTTGACCGCGGCTGCGTCTTAGGTGGTCCATTCGGAAAGTCCAATTTTGGGCAACTTTTTCGAGCATTTCGGCCGGAATAGCCCGAATTTCTTCGGAAATGTTGTCTTCCAAAGCTGGAATAGTTGCTGGCTTATTTCTGTAGACTTAAGACTTGACGTAGCCCCACAAAAAATAATCTAAAGGCGTCAAATCGCATGATCTTGGTGGCCAACTTACCGGTCCATTTCTTGAGATGAATTGTTCAAAATGGCCATAGAATCGCGAGCTGTGTGGCATGTAGCGCCATATTGTTGAAACCACATGTCAACCAAGTTCAGTTCTTCCATTTTTGGCAACAAAAAGTTTGTTAGCATCGAACGATAGCGATCGCCATTCACCGTAACGTTGCGTCCAACAGCATCTTTGAAAAAATACGGTCCAATGATTCCACCAGCGTACAAACCACACCAAACAGTGCATTTTTCGGGATGCATGGGCAGTTCTTGAACGGCTTCTGGTTGCTCTTCACTCCAAATGCGGCAATTTTGCTTATTTACGTAGCCATTCAACCAGAAATGAGCCTCATCGCTGAACAAAATTTGTCGATAAAAAAGCGGATTTTCTGCCAACTTTTCTAGGGCCCATTCACTGAAAATTCGACGTTGTGGCAGATCGTTCGGCTTCAGTTCTTGCACGAGCTGTATTTTATACGGTTTTACTCCAAGATCTTTGCGTAAAATCTTCCATGTGGTCGAATAACACAAACCCAATTGCTGCGAACGGCGACGAATCGACATTTCACGGTCTTCAGCAACACTCTCAGAAACAGACGCAATATTCTCTTCTGTACGCACTGTACGCATTCGTGTGGTTGGTTTAATGTCCAATAAAGTAAACTGAGCGCGAAACACATTTCGAACCGAACACTGATTTTGGTAATAAAATTCAATGATTTGCAAGCGTTGCTCGTTAGTAAGTCTATTCATGATGAAATGTCAAAGCATACTAAGCATCTTTCTCTTTGACACCATGTCTGAAATCCCGCGTGATCTGTCAAATACTAATGCATGAAAATCCTAACCTCAAAAAAATCACCCGTTATAAGAGAATGTCCTGGTGGGGAAAATTTCTGAATTATACTTTTTAATTTTGATTCAGCATTGAGAAAAAATTGCAGTGCAGTCGACATTACCTTGTTTCTGTTTTGTGGGACGCAAGAGTCACTCCAAAGAGTGAGGAACTCGATCTCTGGGTTATCAAAAAGGATTTGCTTTAAAATTCTTATAACTGCGCTCGCAATATCGTCACCCGTTCGTCAACTGTGAATCTCATTCCAAAATGCACAATATGTAATTTTTGGCTTTAAGGCAAAGCAAACTGTAGCAGTCATATTAAAAACGTTAAGCTTTCTTTTATAGTAAAATGAGGACGCATTACCTTTTGGCAATGAGAAAACGCTTTGAAGGTCAAAACACACAACTGCATGCAGGTCATCTGCATTCTGTCGGTCAAGATCCCGTTCTGCTTTCATTGAAACTTTTTTTTCCTTATGTTTGTTAAAATCATTTATTTCTGCAGTTGTTTGATTATTTTTCGCTTTAAAAATCAACCATCGCACTGGTCTTTCTTTGGCTTGTAAAACGAAAGATTGAATTCAGTGTTAAAGACTTTTCTATATATATTTTCTTTTACAGGTTCAGGTGTTTTTTCCTTATATAGTTGGTATAATTGGGCTAAATTTAAATGACTGTCTAAGTATTTTTTATTAGAGCTGGCTCTACAATAGTGAGATTCTATTGTTGGAAAGCTATTTATGTGTTCGTGAATAGCCCTAATTTTATCGGGGGATGTGATTTTTTTGGTGTTCGTTCCTTTTTTTAAAGGTTTAGGTACACCATTTGAGGCATCATTTAAATTATTAAAAAAGTAGTATATCCGTTTCTCATTTATACCCAAAGTGTTAAGAAAAAACTTCTTGCAAACCTGGGATATTACGCCATTGATTTGCAAGAAAAAATTGTACGACTTTTGTTTTTTAACTGAGTCAAGCACCCGTCTTCTTTTTATGGTGTTCTGCCTAACAAACTTAGAATAAAAAGTGGATTTGTCTGCATCCGATAATCCCCAAAATGACTCATGAATATCCTTTCGATCCTCAGTAGTAAAGTTTTTGGTACATAAATAAAAACACGTGTGCCTACATGGTTCTTTTATACTTCTCGATGACATGGTTTTTCCATCTATGTTGGTATATTCTTTTCCAGACTCTCTAAGTTTTTTTCTTATGTGTTGCGTCCACAACTCAGGATTCTTCCTCCTTTTTCTTGAAGATACCTTTGGCGTACTATCGCTGTCTGTTTAAATTATAATTAGCTAGGAACAGTCTTATTAGTTTTAGCAATAGAAAATTTTACCTGAAGTATTGTATTCAGAAGGAATACTTCTTAAATTTTCGTCAACCTCTGGAATATTTAGTAGGGGTTCGCGCAATAAGCTAGGTCTTGCTTCGCTTCTTTCCACTGTGAAATCAGGGTCTTTAACGCTGTCGTCGCTGTCTTAAAAGTTAAAATTAAAATTATTGATCTAATGTATGTCTTTTGATTATTTAAGCTCATAAATACCAAAGCCGGTTTCAGACGAGGTAGAGGAATCAAGATCGGGATCAATGTTTTCCGCAAATTCCATTTCATTGGGTATAATTTCATTAAGTAAACTTAAAATAATAAAATTAATATTATCCAAACTTCTTTTACATTTAAACTTTATTGTTTAAAATGTATACAAATAAAATACTTACGAAAGTAGTCCCTCCTCAAGATTCGGCTCCGGTGATTCCATTCTTAATACAGACTTTCGCACAACCGCACTCAACCAAATTCAGGAGACGACTGAACAAGTTTTTCGTTGCAATCTACTTTACCTGTTTTACTTGTCCTTTGAATTCATATGTACATACAGCAAACCAAGACTAAACTTTTTGTTTTTGTTGACGCGTATGTGCATACGAAAAAAAACACGTATTTACTTAATACCATGCACGTAAGTCAAAACAATTCTGAATATTCTTTTTAGTTTTCTTGTCGTATGATCAAAGTCCGTGGACATACGGCAAAACAATACTAAAAAAAAAAAAAATGGGAATTGCATAGAAGGGAATTGTATATCCAAAAAAATGGCGTTTACGTCAAACCAATATTCTAATTCATTAATTTTGGTGGATATACGTCAAAACAATACTAGATATCTCAGGATTGGCTAGAGATAGGACAAAATAGATAAGATATTTGGAAAGAGCATACTCGAAAACATAAGACTGCATTCTTAGTCCAAAAAGTGCATTTTGGCGTATACGTCAAACCAATTCTCAGCCGACGACTTTTATAACTCGTAAACCGGAAAAGTCAGATAAAAAATTCTGCCAATGACAGATAGCTGTAGAAGAGACCTTTCCGGCAATTCCGGCAAATTTTCACTCGATCCCGCCAAACGCTTAATGCGCCCTTAGAGCCGAAAAACCGATAGCGTTTCAAAAATAAATGCGCAACTCACTGCTTCGCACGCTTATAACTCGTAAACCGGAAACGTCAGATAAAAAATTCTGCCACTGACAGATAGCTGTGGAAGTGACCTTTCCGGCAAATTACCACTTGACCCCGTTAAACGCTTATTGCGCTCTCGAGAGTCGAAAACCCGATAGCGTTTCAAAAAAATGCGCAACTCACTGCTTTGCACTTTTATAACTCGTAAATCGGAAACGTCAGATAAAAAATTCTGCCAATGACAGATAGTTGTGGAAGAGGCCTTACCGGCAATTCCGGCAAATTACCACTCAATCCCGCCAAATGCTTATTGCGCCCTCTACAGCCGAAAAACCGATAGCGTTTCAAAATTAATTGCGCAACTCACTGCTTTGCACGCTTATAACTCGTAAACCGGAAATGTCAGATAAAAAATTCTGCCACTGCCAGATAGCTGTGGAAGTGACCTTTCTGGAAAATTATCACTCGACCCCACCAAACACTTATTGCGCCCGCCCTCAAGAGCCGATAAACCGATAGCGTTTCAAAAATAAATCCGCAACTCACTGCTTCGCACCCTTATAACTCGTAAACCGGAAACGTCAGATAAAAAATGTTAGCACTAACAGATAGCTGTGGAAGTGACCTTTCAGGCAAATTCCCACTCGACCCCTCCAAACGCCTATGGCGCCCTCTAGAACCGAAAAGCCGATAGCGTTTCAAAAATAAATGCGCAACTCGCTGTTTCGCACGCTTATAACTCGAAAACAGGAAACGTCAGATAAAAAATTCTGCCACTGACAGATAGCTGTGGAAGTGACCTTTCTGGCAAATTATCACTCGACCCCACCAAACACTTATTGCGCCCGCCCTCAAGAGCCGATAAACCGATAGCGTTTCAAAAATAAATGCGCAACTCACTGCTTTGTACTTTTATAACTCGTAAACCGGAAACGTCAGATAAAAAATGTTAGCACTAACAGATAGCTGTGAAAGTGACCTTTCAGGCAAATTACCACTCGACCCCGCCAAACGCCTATGGCGCCCTCTAGAACCGAAAAGCCGATAGCGTTTCAAAAATAAATGCGCAACTCGCTATTTCGCACGCTTATAACTCGAAAACCGGAAACGTCAGATAAAAAATTCGGCCACTGACAGATTGCTGTGGAAGTGACCTTTCCGGCAAATTACCACTCGATCCAGCCAAACGTTTATTGCGCCCTCTAGAGCCAAAAAACCGATAGCGTTTCAAAAATAAATGCGCAACTCACTGCTTTGCACGCTTATAACTCGTAATTTGGAAACGTCAGATAAAAAGTTCTGGCACTGGCAGATAGCTGTGGAAGTGACCTTTCCGGCAAATTACCACTTGACCCCGCCAAACGCTTATTGTGCCCACAAGAGCCGAAAAACCGATAGCGTTTCAAAATTAATTGCGCAACTCACTGATTTGCACTTTTATAACTCGTAAACCGGAAACGTCAGATAAGAAATGTTGGCACTGACAGATAGCTGTGGAAGTGACCTTTCCGGCAAATTACCACTCGACCCCTCCAAGCTCTTATTGCGCCCTCTAGAGCCGAAAAACCGATAGCGTTTCAAAAATAAATGCGCAACTCACTGCTTTGCACGCTTATAACTCGAAAACGGGAAACGCCAGATAAAAAATTCTGCCACTGACAGATAGCTGTGGAAGTGACCTTTCCGGCAAATTACCACTCGACCCCGTTAAACGCTTATTGCGCTCTCGAGAGTCGAAAACCCGATAGCGTTTCAAAAAAATGCGCAACTCACTGCTTTGCACTTTTATAACTCGTAAATCGGAAACGTCAGATAAAAAATTCTGCCAATGACAGATAGCTGTAGAAGTGACCTTTCCGGCAAATTACCACTCGCCCCGCCAAACGCTTATTGCGCCCTCAAGAGCCGAAAAACCGATAGCGTTTCAAAAATAAATGCGCAACTCACTGCTTTGCACTTTTATAACTCGTAAACCGGAAACGTCAGATAAAAAATTCTGCCACTGACAGATAGCCGTGGAAGTGACCTTTCCGGCAAATTACCACTCGACCCCGCTAAACGCTTATTGCGCCCTCTAGGACCAAAAAACCAATAGTGTTTTAAAAATAAATGCGCATCTCACTGCTTCGCTCCTTTATAACTCGTAACCCGGAAACGTCAGATAAAAAAATCTGGCACTGACAGATAGCTGTGGAAGTGACCTTTTCGGCAAATTACCACTCGACCCCGCCAAACGCTTATTACGCTCTCTAGAGTCGAAAAACCGATAGCGTTTCAAAAAAATGCGCATTTCAATGCTTCGCACGCTTATAACTCGTAAACCGAAAACGTCAGATAAAAAAATTTGGCACTGACAGATAGCTGTGGAAGTGACCTTTCCGGCAAATTATCACTTGACCCCGCCAAACGCTTATTGTGCCATGAAGAGCCGAAAAACCGATAGCGTTTCAAAATTAATTGCGCAACTCACTGCTTTGCACTTTTATAACTCGTAAACCGGAAACGTCAGATAAAAAATGTTAGCACTGGCAGATAGCTGTGAAAGTGACCTTTCCGGCAAATTACCACTCGACCCCTCCAAACTTTTATTGCGCCCTCTAGAGCCGAAAAACCGATAGCGTTTCAAAAATAAATGCGCAACTCACTGCTTTGCACGCTTATAACTCGTAACCCTGAAACGTCAGATAAAAAATTCTGCCACTGGCAGATAGCTGTGGAAGTGACCTTTCCGGAAAATTACCACTCGACCCAGCTAAACGCTTATTGCACCCTCTAGAGCCGAAAAACCGATAGCGTTTCAAAAAAATGCGCAACTCAATGCTTTGCACGGTTATAACTCGTAAACCGGAAACGTCAGATAAAAAATTCTGCAACTGACAGATAGCTGTGGTAGTGACCTTTCCGGCAAATTACCACTCGCCCCGCCAAACGCTTATTGCGCCCTCTAGAACCGAAAAACCGATAGCGTTTAAAAAATAAATGCGCAACTCACTGCTTCGCACGCTTTTAACTCATAAACCGGAAACGTCAGATAAAAAATATTGTCACTGACGGACAGCTGTGGAAGTGACCTTTCCGGCAAATTACCACTCGACACCGCCAAACGCTTATTGCGCCCTCTAGAGCCAAAAAACCGATAGCGTTTCAAAAATAAATGCGCAACTCAATGCTTCGCACGCTTATAACTCGTAAACCGGAAACGTCAGATAAAAAAATCTGGCACTGACAGATAGCTGTAGAAGTGGCCTTTCCGGCAAATTACCCCTCGACCCCGCTGAACGCTTATTGCGCCCTCTAGAGCCGAAAAACCGATAGCGTTTCAAAATTAATTGCGCAACTCACTGCTTTGCACTTTTATAACTCGTAAACCGGAAACGTCAGATAAAAAATGTTAGCACTAACAGATAGCTGTGGAAGTGACCTTTCCGGCAAATTCCCACTCGACCCCTCCAAACTCTTATTGCTTCCTCTAGAGCCGAAAACCGATAGCGTTTCAAAATTAATTGCGCAACTCACTGCTTTGCACTTCATCGGCTGAGAATTGGTTTGACGTAAACGCCATTTCCACTTTTTTGGGAAATCGCAATTGAAAGTTTACGGTTCAATTAAAATTAAACGAGTCGATAGAAATTTGTCATTTTTTCATCAAATATTATTTAGAATATCTACTTTCTTATCATAATAGCCTCAAAGCTCAGCCTCTTCTAGTTTATTACTTATTAAAATATTTCCTCAGAATGGTTTTGACGTATACGCCACACAAATTAGTTATTTCTTTCGTTCCATAAACGTACGTCAAAAGATCTGCACGTACGTCATTCCAATAGTAAACACATATAGTGGAGCCGAACAGAACACTACCTTTATACCAACATAATAAAAAGACTTTTTTATGGAACAATTGTTATTTTTGTTTATTAATTAATGCAATGTTTTTGTGTTATACGATTTAAAATAATGCATACAAAAAACTAACTTAGGTAATACAAAAAAGTAAACCAAAGTAATATGTTCTTGGTCCTTAGTTCACAAAATAACATCAAAAAGTAAATAAATAAAAGTAAAATAAGATACACAAAACAAAAAATAAAAATTAATTCATCACATCTTTAAGGAATAATAACAATCTTTATACAAAAGGGTAAACAAAAATAATATCTTCTACTACTTAGCAACATTATTAAATAGAGCATTTTAATATGCTTGGTCCTCGTGTGGCATAAAAACAAATAAACTTTTTGTCATCAATTTTTTCTTTTGGGATACATTTTTTTCTAATAGTTATTACTTTAAGTATTTGGGAAAATTAATTCGTTGGTGTTCTTAGGGTATTCTTTGAAGCATGTTTAAATATTGAAATTTTTTGATAGTCCAACTCTCTCCCATTTGTTTTTATATGCAGTGTTTGTAAATCAGATTTATCATATTTTATAAACTTAATTTTTGTAAAGGGTATTTTTGAGAAGTTTAAGTAACCTGCTTTTGCAGAATATGCTTTAAAATCTATCGGCTTCATCTGAATATTGTACTGTGAACACAGTCAACTTCTTGTAACGGGTGATTTTTTAAGAGCTTGAGAACTTTTTTTTTTAAAAAAACGCAATATATTTGCAAAATTTCATCTATTTTTTATTTAAAACGTTAGAATGGTTCATGACATTTACTTTTTTAAGATAATTTCATTTAAATGTTGACCGCGGCTGCGTTTTAGGTGGTCCATTCGGAAAGTCCAATTTTGGGCAACTTTTTCGAGCATTTCGGCCGGAATAGCCCGAATTTCTTCGGAAATGTTGTCTTCCAAAGCTGGAATAGTTGCTGGCTTATTTCTGTAGACTTAAGACTTGACGTAGCCCCACAAAAAATAATCTAAAGGCGTCAAATCGCATGATCTTGGTGGCCAACTTACCGGTCCATTTCTTGAGATGAATTGTTCAAAATGGCCATAGAATCGCGAGCTGTGTGGCATGTAGCGCCATATTGTTGAAACCACATGTCAACCAAGTTCAGTTCTTCCATTTTTGGCAACAAAAAGTTTGTTAGCATCGAACGATAGCGATCGCCATTCACCGTAACGTTGCGTCCAACAGCATCTTTGAAAAAATACGGTCCAATGATTCCACCAGCGTACAAACCACACCAAACAGTGCATTTTTCGGGATGCATGGGCAGTTCTTGAACGGCTTCTGGTTGCTCTTCACTCCAAATGCGGCAATTTTGCTTATTTACGTAGCCATTCAACCAGAAATGAGCCTCATCGCTGAACAAAATTTGTCGATAAAAAAGCGGATTTTCTGCCAACTTTTCTAGGGCCCATTCACTGAAAATTCGACGTTGTGGCAGATCGTTCGGCTTCAGTTCTTGCACGAGCTGTATTTTATACGGTTTTACTCCAAGATCTTTGCGTAAAATCTTCCATGTGGTCGAATAACACAAACCCAATTGCTGCGAACGGCGACGAATCGACATTTCACGGTCTTCAGCAACACTCTCAGAAACAGACGCAATATTCTCTTCTGTACGCACTGTACGCATTCGTGTGGTTGGTTTAATGTCCAATAAAGTAAACTGAGCGCGAAACACATTTCGAACCGAACACTGATTTTGGTAATAAAATTCAATGATTTGCAAGCGTTGCTCGTTAGTAAGTCTATTCATGATGAAATGTCAAAGCATACTGAGCATCTTTCTCTTTGACACCATGTCTGAAATCCCGCGTGATCTGTCAAATACTAATGCATGAAAATCCTAACCTCAAAAAAATCACCCGTTATAAGAGAATGTCCTGGTGGGGAAAATTTCTGAATTATACTTTTTAATTTTGATTCGGCATTGAGAAAAAATTGCAGTGCAGTCGACATTACCTTGTTTCTGTTTTGTGGGACGCAAGAGTCACTCCAAAGAGTGAGGAACTCGATCTCTGGGTTATCAAAAAGGATTTGCTTTAAAATTCTTATAACTGCGCTCGCAATATCGTCACCCGTTCGTCAACTGTGAATCTCATTCCAAAATGCACAATATGTAATTTTTGGCTTTAAGGCAAAGCAAACTGTAGCAGTCATATTAAAAACGTTAAGCTTTCTTTTATAGTAAAATGAGGACGCATTACCTTTTGGCAATGAGAAAACGCTTTGAAGGTCAAAACACACAACTGCATGCAGGTCATCTGCATTCTGTCGGTCAAGATCCCGTTCTGCTTTCATTGAAACTTTTTCTTCCTTATGTTTGTTAAAATCATTTATTTCTGCAGTTGTTTGATTATTTTTCGCTTTAAAAATCAACCATCGCACTGGTCTTTCTTTGGCTTGTAAAACGAAAGATTGAATTCAGTGTTAAAGACTTTTCTATATATATTTTCTTTTACAGGTTCAGGTGTTTTTTACTTATATAGTTGGTATAATTGGGCTAAATTTAAATGACTGTCTAAGTATTTTTTATTAGAGCTGGCTCTACAATAGTGAGATTCTATTGTTGGAAAGCTATTTATGTGTTCGTGAATAGCCCTAATTTTATCGGGGGATGTGATTTTTTTGGTGTTCGTTCCTTTTTTTAAAGGTTTAGGTACACCATTTGAGGCATCATTTAAATTATTAAAAAAGTAGTATATCCGTTTCTCATTTATACCCAAAGTGTTAAGAAAAAACTTCTTGCAAACCTGGGATATTACGCCATTGATTTGCAAGAAAAAATTGTACGACTTTTGTTTTTTAACTGAGTCAAGCACCCGTCTTCTTTTTATGGTGTTCTGCCTAACAAACTTAGAATAAAAAGTGGATTTGTCTGCATCCGATAATCCCCAAAATGACTCATGAATATCCTTTCGATCCTCAGTAGTAAAGTTTTTGGTACATAAATAAAAACACGTGTGCCTACATGGTTCTTTTATACTTCTCGATGACATGGTTTTTCCATCTATTTTGGTATATTCTTTTCCAGACTCTCTAAGTTTTTTTCTTATGTGTTGCGTCCACAACTCAGGATTCTTCCTCCTTTTTCTTGAAGATACCTTTGGCGTACTATCGCTGTCTGTTTAAATTATAATTAGCTAGGAACAGTCTTATTAGTTTTAGCAATAGAAAATTTTACCTGAAGTATTGTATTCAGAAGGAATACTTCTTAAATTTTCGTCAACCTCTGGAATATTTAGTAGGGGTTCGCGCAATAAGCTAGGTCTTGCTTCGCTTCTTTCCACTGTGAAATCAGGGTCTTTAACGCTGTCGTCGCTGTCTTAAAAGTTAAAATTAAAATTATTGATCTAATGTATGTCTTTTGATTATTTAAGCTCATAAATACCAAAGCCGGTTTCAGACGAGGTAGAGGAATCAAGATCGGGATCAATGTTTTCCGCAAATTCCATTTCATTGGGTATAATTTCATTAAGTAAACTTAAAATAATAAAATTAATATTATCCAAACTTCTTTTACATTTAAACTTTATTGTTTAAAATGTATACAAATAAAATACTTACGAAAGTAGTCCCTCCTCAAGATTCGGCTCCGGTGATTCCATTCTTAATACAGACTTTCGCACAACCGCACTCAACCAAATTCAGGAGACGACTGAACAAGTTTTTCGTTGCAATCTACTTTACCTGTTTTACTTGTCCTTTGAATTCATATGCACATACAGCAAACCAAGACTAAACTTTTTGTTTTTGTTGACGCGTATGTGCATACGAAAAAAAACACGTATTTACTTAATACCATGCACGTACGTCAAAACAATTCTGAATATTCTTTTTAGTTTTCTTGTCGTATGATCAAAGTCCGTGGACATACGGCAAAACAATACTAAAAAAAAAAAATGGGAATTGCATAGAAGATTTGACGTAGTTTATCCAAAAAAATGGCGTTTACGTCAAACCAATATTCTAATTCATTAATTTGGGTGGATATACGTCAAAACAATACTAGATATCTCAGGATTGGCTAGAGATAGGACAAAATAGATAAGATATTTGGAAAGAGCATACTCGAAAACATAAGACTGCATTCTTAGTCCAAAAAGTGCATTTTGGAGTATACGTCAAACCAATTCTCAGCCGACGACTTTTATAACTCGTAAACCGGAAAAGTCAGATAAAAAATTCTGCCAATGACAGATAGCTGTAGAAGAGACCTTTCCGGCAATTCCGGCAAATTTTCACTCGATCCCGCCAAACGCTTATTCCGCCCTCTAGAGCCGAAAAACCGATAGCGTTTCAAAAATAAATGCGCAACTCACTGCTTAGCACGCTTATAACTCGTAAACCGGAAACGTCAGATAAAAAATTCTGCGACTGACAGATAGCTGTGGAAGTGACCTTTCCGGCAAATTACCACTCGACCCCGTTAAACTGCGCTCTCTAGAGTCGAAAACCCGATAGCGTTTCAAAAAAATGCGCAACTCACTGCTTTGCACTTTTATAACTCGTAAATCGGAAACGTCAGATAAAAAATTCTGCCAATGACAGATAGTTGTGGAAGAGGCCTTACCGGCAATTCCGGCAAATTACTACTCGATCCCGCCAAATGCTTATTGCGCCCTCTAGAGCCGAAAAACCGATAGCGTTTCAAAATTAATTGCGCAACTCACTGCTTTGCACGCTTATAACTCGTAAACCGGAAATGTCAGATAGCTGTGGAAGTGACCTTTCTGGCAAATTATCACTCGACCCCACCAAACACTTATTGCGCCCGCCCTCAAGAGCCGAAAAACCGATAGCGTTTCAAAAATAAATGCGCAACTTACTGCTTCGCACCCTTATAACTCGTAAACCGGAAACGTCAGATAAAAAAATCTGGCACTGACAGATAGCTGTGGAAGTGACCTTTCCGTCAAATTACCCCTCGACCTGGCTTAACGCTTATTGCGCCCTCTAGAGCCGTAAAACCGATAGCGTTTCAAAATTAATTGCGCAACTCACTGCTTTGCACTTTTATAACTCGTAAACCGGAAACGTCAGATAAAAAATGTTGGCACTGACAGATAGCTGTGGAAGTGAACTTTCTGGCAAATTACCACTCGACCCCGCCAATCCCTTATTGCGCCCTCTAGAGCTGAAACCCCGATAGCGTTTCAAAAATAAATGCGCAACTCACTGCTTTGCACGCTTATAACCCGTAACCCGAAAACGTCAGATAAAAAATTCTGCCACTGACAGATAGCCGTATAAAGTACCTTTCCGGCAAATTACCACTCGACCCCGCTAAACGCTTATTGCGCCCTCAAGAGCCACAAAACCGATAGCGTTTCAAAAATAAATGCGCAACTCACTGCTTTGCACGCTTATAACTCGTAAACCGGAAACGTCAGATAAAAAATTCTGCCACTGACAGATAGCTGTTAAAGTGACTTTTCCGGCTAATTACCACTCACCCCGCCAAACGCTTATTGCGCCCTCTAGAACCGAAAAACCGATAGCGTTTCAAAAACAAATGCGCAACTCAATGCTTCGCACGCTTATAACTCCTAAGCCGAACACGTCAGATAAAAAAATGTTGGCACTGACAGATAGCTGTTGAAGTGACCTTTCCGGCAAATTACCACTCGACCCCGCGAAAAACCGATAGCGTTTCAAAAATAAATGCGCAACTCACTGCTTCGCACCCTTATAACTCGTAAACCGGAAACGTCAGATAAATAAAAGGCACGACTGGGTCGCACGTACTTGCTCCTGTGTGCTAATCCTTTTTAGGTACAGGCGTCTTTATGACAAAGATTTAATTTTAATGTTTTTTTTGACGTGCAACTTCTTTAGAATCGTTGTGGTTTGAAGCTCGAACGATAAAAGGATAAACACATAAATATATAGGATTGTTAGCTTTTGCAGTTTTTTAGTGTATTATCTTTCCACTTGCTGCTTACTGTTTATAATATAATTTGCTAATAGAAAGATATAAAGGACTTTTTTCAGTTAAATTTTCATTTTGGTATGGAAAAATTTGAACAACTGGCATAAAGATTCGTCGGAATCAGCAGTATGGCAATAATGCTAGGTAAAGGGACCTTTATACGTCCCAATATGGGACCAATGGAATTTATAAAGGATTTAGGTACCTATAATAAGGTTGGAAGGAAGGTAGGTACTAAAATTAAGATACGCGTTCCAACTACTGTTAAGCGAGTAGGTATAGAGACAATATTAAAAGTTAACACAGTGGTTTTGTTTGTTTATAGGAAGGTGTAAACTTTTGTTTTCTCGATTGAAATTTTTGCATTCAGTAGTAATCGAATAGTTTTTTTTTTTATTTGTTAGTTGTTTTTGTGTGTTTATCAAAGGCTTCCTTATTTATTCTGTGCTTTTATGATGATGAAAAATACTTTAAAATACGTAAGTATGTATGTAATGTAGGTTGTCACTTTCTTTTATTTGACTAATGGCTAGGGCTTAGCCGAGCAATATGAAATAAAATGTTGGCGAAAAAATTTTATGAAATCAAAAAAACACTATTCATAACGTTTTTTGGAAAAAATGTTGTAAGCCATCTTATTTCTTTTGCTGTTTTCTATTTTATGAATTTTTCATTTCAAAATCGTTCGACCAGTTTTTTTCAAAAAAATGTTTTTTTTGAAAAACTTTTTGAAAACATATTTTAAAATTTTCTTAAGTATGTGAATTTTAAGAAATCTATAGTTTATACTAGGAGAAAAATTAAAAAAAAATCTATAGATCCGTTTTCAAAATATTCAAAAAAGAAAATATTTTTTTAAAAAAATTATTAAAAATTTAAAAAAAATGTTTTTGAAAATTTTGATAAGCAATATTATTTAAATAATAAAACACTACATATTTTGAAAATTTCATCAAAATCCGTCAATTAGTTAACGAGAAAGTCTGATTTTAAAAAACCGGTCATATGGGAGGTACCGTTATAAGACTTTTTCTGAAAAATCCAATAAAACTTGAAGATAGATTTTGCACAGAAAACATCATTCTGAAAGTTTTATCAAAATCGTAGGTGCCGTTTTCGAGAAAAATAAGTTTTTCAATAAAAGTTATATGGCAGGTACCGTTAGTTTTGGAGCTAGAATGCCAATTCCAAAAACTGTCGGGTAGAGCACTCTAAAAATACTATATACCAAGTTTGAATCATATCGGCCCAACCGTTTAGGCTGTAGATATCGATACGGACAGACAGACAGACAGACAGACGGACGAAATTTCCGGACCCACTTTTTTTGACTTCTCTATCATCGTAATATCATGTTTGATTGTTAGAATTTTTTTTTTTTTTTTACGAATGCATAACTTGCCTTATAGTACCTATAACTCGCAAGTAAAAAATCTAGCACTGACAGATAGCTGTTGAAGTGACCTTTTCGGAAGTGACTTTTCCGGCAAATTACCACTAGACCCCTACAAACACTTATTGCGCCCTCTAGAGCCGAAAAACCGATAGCATTTCAAAAACAAATGCGCAACTCACTGCTTCGCACGCTTATAACTCGTAAAGCGGAAACGTCAGATAAAAAAATTGGCACTGACAGAAAGCTGTGGAAGTGACCTTTCCGAAAAACTACCACTCGACCCCGCCAAACGCTTATTGCCTTCTCTAGAGCCGAAAAACCGTTAGCGTTTCAAAAATAAACGCGCAACTCACTGTTTCGAACGCTTATAACTCGTAAACCGGAAACGTCAGATAAAAAATTCTACCACTGACAGATAGCTGTCAAAGTGACTTTTCCGGCAAATTACCACTCGACCCCGCCAAACGCTTATTGTGCCCTCTAGAACCGAAAAACCGATAGCGTTTCAAAAATAAATGCGCAACTCACTGCTTCGCACGCTTTTAACTCGTAAACTGGAAACGTCAGATAAAAAGATTTGGCACTGACAGATCCTCTAGAGCCGAAAAACCGATAGCGTTTCAAAATTAATTAAGCAACTCATTGCTTTGCACGCCTATAACACGTAAACCGAAAACGTCAGATAAATAATTCTGCCACTCACAGATAGCTGTCAAAGTGACTTTTCCGGCAAATTACCACTCGACCCCGCCAAACGCTTACTGTGCCCTCTAGAACCGAAAAACCGATAGCGCTTCAAAAATAAATGCGCAACTCACTGCTTCGCACGCTTTTAACTCGTAAACTGGAAACGTCAGATAAAAAGATTTGGCACTGACAGATAGCTGTTGAAGTGACCTTTTCGGCAAATTACCACTCGACCCCGTTAAACGCTTATTGCGCTCTTTAGAGTCGAAAAACCGATAGCGTTTCAAAAAAATGCGCAACTCACTGCTTCGCACGCTTTTAACTCTTAAACTGGAAACGTCAGATAAAAAGTTTTGGCACTGACAGATCCTCTAGAGCCGAAAAACCGATAGCGTTTCAAAATTAATTAAGCAACTCATTGCTTTGCACGCTTATAACTCGTAAACCCGAAACGTCAGATAAAAAATTCTGCCACTGACAGATAGCTGTGGAAGTGACTTTTCCGGCAAATTACCACTCGACCCTGCCAAACGCTTATTGCCTTCTCTAGAGCCGAAAAACCGTTAGCGTTTCAAAAATAAACGCCCAACTCACTGTTTCGAACACTTATAACTTGTAAACCGGAAACGTCAGATAAAAAATTCTGGCACTGACATATAGCTGTGGAAGTGACCTTTCGGGCAAATTACGACTCGACCCCGCCAAACGCTTATTGCGCCCTCTAAAACCGAAAAACCAATAGCGTTTCAAAATTAGTTGCGCAATTCACGGCTTTGCACGCTTATAACTCGTAAACCGGAAACGTCAGATAAAAAATTCTGGCACTGACTGAGAGCTGTGGAAGTGACTTTTCCGGCAAATTACCACAAGTCCCCTACAAACACTTATTGCGCCCTCTAGAGCCGAAAAAACCGATAGCGTTTCAAAAATAAATGCGCAACTCACTGCTTTGCACGCTTATAACTCGTAAAGCGGAAACGTCAGATAAAAATATTTGGCACTGACAGATAGCTGTGGAAGTGACCTGTCCGGCAAATTACCACTCGACCCCGCCAAACGCTTATTGCCTCCTCTAGAGCCGAATAAACCGATAGCGTTTCAAAAATAAACGCGCAACTCACTATTTCGAACGCTTATAACTCGTAAACCGGAAACGTCAGATAAAAAGCTTTGGCAATGACAAATAGCTGTGGAAGTGACCCTTCCGGTAAATTACCACTCGACCCCGCTTAACGCTTATTGCGCCCTCTAGAACCGAAAAACCGTTAGCATTTCAAAAATAAATGCGCAACTCACGGCTTTGCACGCTTATAACTCGTAACCCGGAAACGTCATATAAACAAATCTGGCACTGACAGATAGCTGTGGAAGTGACCTTTCCGGCAAATTACCACTCGACCCCGCCAAACGCTTATTGCGCCCTCTAAAACCGAAAAACCGATAGCGTTTCAAAATTATTTGTGCAACTCACTGCTCTGCACGCTTATAACTCGTAAACCGGAAACGTCAGATAAAAAATTCTGGCACTGACAGATCCTCTAGAGCCGAAAAACCGATAGCGTTTCAAAATTAATTAAGCAACTCATTGCTTTGCACGCCTATAACACGTAAACCGAAAACGTCAGATAACAAATTCTGCCACTGACAGATAGCTGTCAAAGTGACTTTTCCGGCAAATTACCACTCGACCCCGCCAAACGCTTATTGTGCCCTCTAGAACCGAAAAACCGATAGGGTTTCAAAAATAAATGCGCAACTCACTCACCGGGTCACGAGTTATAAGCGTGCAAAGCAGTGACTTGCGCAATTAATTTTGAAACGCTATCGGTTTTTCGGCTCTAGAGGGCGCAATAAGCGTTTGGCGGGGTCGAGTGGTAATTTGCCGGAAAGGTCACTTTCACAGCTATCTGTCAGTGCCAGATTTGTTTATCTGACGTTTCCAGTTTACGAGTTAAAAGCGTGCGAAGCAGTGAGTTGCGCATTTATTTTTGAAACGCTATCGGTTTTTCGGTTGTAGAGGGCACAATAAGCGTTTGGCGAGGTCGAGTGGTAATTTGCCGGAAAAGTCACTTTGACAGCTATCTGTTAGTGGCTGAATTTTTTATCTGACGTTTCCGGGTTACGAGTTATAAGCGTGCAAAGCCGTGAATTGCGCATTTATTTTTGAAACGCTATCGGTTTTTCGGCTCTAGAGGGCGCAATAAGCGTTTGGCGGGGTCGAGTGGTAATTTGCCGGAAAGGTCACTTTCACAGCTATCTGTCAGTGCCAGATTTGTTTATCTGACGTTTCCGGGTTACGAGTTATAAGCGTGCAAAGCCGTGAGTTGCGCATTTATTTTTGAAATGCTATCGGTTTTTCGGTTCTAGAGGGCGCAGTAAGCGTTTGGCGGGGTCGAGTGGTAATTTGCCGGAAAGGTCACTTCCACAGCTATCTGCCAGTGTCAAATCTTTTTATCTGACGTTTCCAGTTTACGAGTTAAAAGCGTGCGAAGCAGTGAGTTGCGCATTTATTTTTGAAACGCTATCGGTTTTTCGGTTGTAGAGGGCACAATAAGCGTTTGGCGAGGTCGAGTGTTAATTTGCCGGAAAAGTCACTTTGACAGCTATCTGTCAGTGGCAGAAACGCTATCGGTTTTTCGGTTCTAGAGGGCACAATAAGCGTTTGGCGGGGTCGAGTGGTAATTTGCCGGAAAAGTCACTTTGACAGCTATCTGTCAGTGGCAGAATTTTTTATCTGACGTTTCCGGTTTACGAGTTATAAGCGTTCGAAAAACGCTTTTAACTCGTAAACTGGAAACGTCAGATAAAAAGATTTGGAACTGACAGATAGCTGTGGAAGTGACCTTTCCGGCAAATTACCACTCGCCCCGCCAAACGCTTATTGCGCCCTCTAGAACCAAAAAACCGATAGCGTTTCAAAAACAAATGCGCAACTCACTGCTTTGCACGCTTATAACTCGTAAAGCGGAAATGTCAGATAAAAAGATTTGGCACTGACAGATAGCTGTGGAAGTGGCCTGTCCGGCAAATTACCACTCGACCCCGCCAAACGCTTACTACGCCCTCTAGAGCCGAAAAACCGATAGCGTTTCAAAATTAGTTAAGCAACTCATTGCTTTGCACGCTTATAACTCGTAACCCGGAAACGTCAGATAAAAAATTCTGCCACTGACAGATAGCTGTCAAAGTGACTTTTCCGGCAAATTACCACTCGACCCCGCCAAACGCTTATTGTGCCCTCTAGAACCGAAAAACCAATAGCGTTTCAAAAATAAATGCGCAACTCACTGCTTCGCACGCTTATAACGCGTAAACTGGAAACGTCAGATAAAAAAATTGGCACTGACAGATAACTGTGGAAGTGACCTTTCCGGCAAATTACCACTCGACCCCGCCAAACGCTTACTGCGCCCTCTAGAACCGAAAAACCGATAGCATTTCAAAAATAAATGCGCAACTCACGGCTTTGCACGCTTATAACTCGTAACCCGGAAACGTCAGATAAACAAATCTGGCACAGACAGATAGCTGTGAAAGTGACCTTTCCGGCAAATTACCACTAGACCCCTAGAAACACTTATTGCACCCTCTAGAGCCGAAAAACCGATAGCGTTTCAAAAATAAATGCGCAACTCACTGTTTGCACGCTTATAACTCGTAAAGCGGAAACGTCAGATAAAAAAAATTGGCACTGACAGAAAGTTTTGGAAGTGACCTTTCCGAAAAACTACCACTCGACCCTGCCAAACGCTTATTGCTTTCTCTAGAGCCGAAAAACCGTTAGCGTTTCAAAAATAAACGCCCAACTCACTGTTTCGAACGCTTATAACTCGTCAACCGGAAACGTCAGATAAAAAATTCTGCCACTGACAGATAGCTGTCAAAGTGACTTTTCCGGCAAATTACCACTCGACCCCGCCAAACGCTTATTGTGGCCTCTAGAATAAATGCGCAACTCACTGCTTCGCACGCTTATAACTCGTAAAGCGGAAACGTCAGATAAAAAATTGGCACTGACAGAAAGCTGTGGAAGTGACCTTTCCGAAAAACTACCACTCGACCCCGCCAAACGCTTATTGCCTTCTCTAGAGCCGAAAAACCGTTAGCGTTTCAAAAATAAACGCGCAACTCACTGTTTCGAACGCTTATAACTCGTAAACCGGAAACGTCAGATAAAAAATTCTGCCACTGACAGATAGCTGTCAAAGTGACTTTTCCGGCAAATTACCACTCGACCCCGCCAAACGCTTATTGTGCCCTCTAGAACCGAAAAACCGATAGCGTTTCAAAAATAAATGCGCAACTCACTGCTTCGCACGCTTTTAACTCGTAAACTGGAAACGTCAGATAAAAAGATTTGGAACTGACAGATAGCTGTGGAAGTGACCTTTCCGGCAAATTACCACTCGACCCCGCCAAACGCTTACTGCGCCCTCTAGAACCGAAAAACCGATAGCATTTCAAAAATAAATGCGCAACTCACGGCTTTGCACGCTTATAACTCGTAACCCGGAAACGTCAGATAAACAAATCTGGCACTGACAGAAAGCTGTGGAAGTGACCTTTCCGGCAAATTACCACTCGACCCCGCCAAACGCTTATTGCGCCCTCTAAAACCGAAAAACCGATAGCGTTTCAAAATTATTTGTGCAACTCACTGCTCTGCACGCTTATAACTCGTAAACCGGAAACGTCAGATAAAAAATTCTGGCACTGACAGATCCTCTAGAGCAGAAAAACCGATAGCGTTTCAAAATTAATTAAACAACTCATTGCTTTGCACGCCTATAACACGTAAACCGAAAACGTCAGATAACAAATTCTGCCACTGACAGATAGCTGTCAAAGTGACTTTTCCGGCAAATTACCACTCGACCCCGCCAAACGCTTATTGTGCCCTCTAGAACCGAAAAACCGATATGGTTTCAAAAATAAATGCGCAACTCACTCACCGGGTCACGAGTTATAAACGTGCAAAGCAGTGACTTGCGCAATTAATTTTGAAACGCTATCGGTTTTTCGGCTCTAGAGGGCGCAATAAGCGTTTGGCGGGGTCGAGTGGTAATTTGCCGGAAAGGTCACTTTCACAGCTATCTGTCAGTGCCAGATTTGTTTATATGACGTTTCCGGGTTACGAGTTATAAGCGTGCAAAGCCGTGAGTTGCGCATTTATTTTTAAATGCTATCGGTTTTTCGGTTCTAGAGGGCGCAGTAAGCGTTTGGCGGGGTCGAGTGGTAATTTGCCGGAAAGGTCACTTCCACAGTTATCTGTCAGTGCCAATTTTTTTTATCTGACGTTTCCAGTTTACGCGTAATAAGCGTGCAAAGCAATGAGTTGCTTAACTAATTTTGAAACGCTATCGGTTTTTCGGCTCTAGAGGGCGCAGTAAGCGTTTGGCGGGGTCGAGTGGTAATTTGCCGGACAGGTCACTTCCACAGCTAATAGTCAGTGCCAAATCTTTTTATCTGACGTTTCCGCTTTACGAGTTATAAGCGTGCAAAGCAGTGAGTTGCGCATTTATTTTTGAAACGCTATCGGTTTTTCGGTTCTAGAGGGCACAATAAGTGTTTGGCGGGGTCGAGTGGTAATTTGCCGGAAAAGTCACTTTGACAGCTATCTGTCAGTGGCAGAATTTTTTATCTGACGTTTCCGGTTTACGAGTTATAAGCGTGTAAAGCAATGAGTTGCTTAACTAATTTTGAAACGCTATCGGTTTTTGGCTCTAGAGGGCACAGTAAGCGTTTGGCGGGGTCGAGTGGTAATTTGCCGGGAAGGTCACTTTCACAGCTATCTGTCAGTGCCAGATTTGTTTATCTGACGTTTCCGGGTTACGAGTTATAAGCGTGCAAAGCCGTGAGTTGCGCATTTATTTTTGAAATGCTATCGGTTTTTCGGTTCTAGAGGGCGCAGTAAGCGTTTGGCGGGGTCGAGTGGTAATTTGCCGGAAAGGTCACTTCCACAGCTATCTGCCAGTGCCAAATCTTTTTATCTGACGTTTCCAGTTTACGAGTTAAAAGCGTGCGAAGCAGTGAGTTGCGCATTTATTTTTGAAACGCTATCGGTTTTTCGGTTGTAGAGGGCACAATAAGCGTTTGGCGAGGTCGAGTGGTAATTTGCCGGAAAAGTCACTTTGACAGCTATCTGTTAGTGGCTGAATTTTTTATCTGACGTTTCCGGGTTACGAGTTATAAGCGTGCAAAGCCGTGAATTGCGCATTTATTTTTGAAACGCTATCGGTTTTTCGGCTCTAGAGGGCGCAATAAGCGTTTGGCGGGGTCGAGTGGTAATTTGCCGGAAAGGTCACTTTCACAGCTATCTGTCAGTGCCAGATTTGTTTATCTGACGTTTCCGGGTTACGAGTTATAAGCGTGCAAAGCCGTGAGTTGCGCATTTATTTTTGAAATGCTATCGGTTTTTCGGTTCTAGAGGGCGCAGTAAGCGTTTGGCGGGGTCGAGTGGTAATTTGCCGGAAAGGTCACTTCCACAGCTATCTGCCAGTGCCAAATCTTTTTATCTGACGTTTCCAGTTTACGAGTTAAAAGCGTGCGAAGCAGTGAGTTGCGCATTTATTTTTGAAACGCTATCGGTTTTTCGGTTGTAGAGGGCACAATAAGCGTTTGGCGAGGTCGAGTGGTAATTTGCCGGAAAAGTCACTTTGACAGCTATCTGTCAGTGGCAGAAACGCTATCGGTTTTTCGGTTCTAGAGGGCACAATAAGCGTTTGGCGGGGTCGAGTGGTAATTTGCCGGAAAAGTCACTTTGACAGCTATCTGTCAGTGGCAGAATTTTTTATCTGACGTTTCCGGTTTACGAGTTATAAGCGTTCGAAAAACGCTTTTAACTCGTAAACTGGAAACGTCAGATAAAAAGATTTGGAACTGACAGATAGCTGTGGAAGTGACCTTTCCGGCAAATTACCACTCGCCCCGCCAAACGCTTATTGCGCCCTCTAGAACCAAAAAACCGATAGCGTTTCAAAAACAAATGCGCAACTCACTGCTTTGCACGCTTAAACTCGTAAAGCGGAAACGTCAGATAAAAAGATTTGGCACTGACAGATAGCTGTGGAAGTGGCCTGTCCGGCAAATTACCACTCGACCCCGCCAAACGCTTACTACGCCCTCTAGAGCCGAAAAACCGATAGCGTTTCAAAATTAGTTAAGCAACTCATTGCTTTGCACGCTTATAACTCGTAAACCGGAAACGTCAGATAAAAAATTCTGCCACTGACAGATAGCTGTCAAAGTGACTTTTCCGGCAAATTACCACTCGACCCCGCCAAACGCTTATTGTGCCCTCTAGAACCGAAAAACCAATAGCGTTTCAAAAATAAATGCGCAACTCACTGCTTCGCACGCTCATAACGCGTAAACTGGAAACGTCAGATAAAAAAATTGGCACTGACAGATAACTGTGGAAGTGACCTTTCCGGCAAATTACCACTCGACCCCGCCAAACGCTTACTGCGCCCTCTAGAACCGAAAAACCGATAGCATTTCAAAAATAAATGCGCAACTCACGGCTTTGCACGCTTATAACTCGTAACCCGGAAACGTCAGATAAACAAATCTGGCACTGACAGATAGCTGTGAAAGTGACCTTTCCGGCAAATTACCACTAGACCCCTAGAAACACTTATTGCACCCTCTAGAGCCGAAAAACCGATAGCGTTTCAAAAATAAATGCGCAACTCACTGTTTGCACGCTTATAACTCGTAAAGCGGAAACGTCAGATAAAAAAAATTGGCACTGACAGAAAGTTTTGGAAGTGACCTTTCCGAAAAACTACCACTCGACCCTGCCAAACGCTTATTGCTTTCTCTAGAGCCGAAAAACCGTTAGCGTTTCAAAAATAAACGCTCAACTCACTGTTTCGAACACTTATAACTCGTAAACCGGAAACGTAAAATATTATTAACACAAACTTGCCTTAAGCCTTAACAGGTTCAGCAAGCATTCTCGCTAATTGTACCATTTTCATTGCTCTGCCAGACTTTGCAAACGCACTCTTACTCTTTTTACTGCTCAAACAACACAAATGACTCGTATTTTCGAAAATTTATTTTGAACTGGTTAAAGCAGAAAAGCCCTCGTCTTATTAATTTTAAAGAATTGTAGTCTGTTTTGCCAAAAGCGCTTTACTCAAATTAAATTTATGAACAAACGAACTGTGATTTTCCATAACAGCTTTAATCAGTTCAGAAAATTAAATGTTTGTTCTATTTTAGGAATAACAGCCTATGTTAACCTAATAAAAAACAAGAAATGAGCACGTACTTGCTCTTATGTGCCTAATTACTTTGGAAAGCAATATCTTTGACAGAAACAAGTAACATTTACGTTGAAAATAACACAGTTTTAACTTACAAAAAGTAAAAAATTCTGGCACTGACAGATAGCTGTGGAAGTGACTTTTCCGGCAAATTACCACTCGACCCTGCCAAACGCTTATTGCCTTCTCTAGAGCCGAAAAACCGTTAGCGTTTCAAAAATAAACGCCCAACTCACTGTTTCGAACACTTATAACTTGTAAACCGGAAACGTCAGATAAAAAATTCTGGCACTGACATATAGCTGTGGAAGTGACCTTTCGGGCAAATTACGACTCGACCCCGCCAAACGCTTATTGCGCCCTCTAAAACCGAAAAACCAATAGCGTTTCAAAATTAATTGCGCAATTCACGGCTTTGCACGCTTATAACTCGTAAACCGGAAACGTCAGATAAAAAATTCTGGCACTGACTGAGAGCTGTGGAAGTGACTTTTCCGGCAAATTACCACAAGTCCCCTACAAACACTTATTGCGCCCTCTAGAGCCGAAAAACCGATAGCGTTTCAAAAATAAATGCGCAACTCACTGCTCTGCACGCTTATAACTCGTAAAGCGGAAACGTCAGATAAAAATATTTGGCACTGACAGATAGCTGTGGAAGTGACCTTTCCGGCAAATTACCACTCGACCCCGCCAAACGCTTACTGCGCCCTCTAGAACCGAAAAACCGATAGCATTTCAAAAATAAATGCGCAACTCACGGCTTTGCACGCTTATAACTCGTAAACCGGAAACGTCAGATAAAAAACTTTGGCAATGACAAATAGCTGTGGAAGTGACCCTTCCGGTAAATTACCACTCGACCCCGCTTAACGCTTATTGCGCCCTCTAGAACCGAAAAACCGTTAGCATTTCAAAAATAAATGCGCAACTCACGGCTTTGCACGCTTATAACTCGTAACCCGGAAACGTCAGATAAAAAATTCAGCCACTGACAGATAGCCGTGGAAGTGACCTTTCCGGCAAATTACCATTCGACCCCGCCAAACGCTTATATTAAAACAGTAACATTGGAGAATAAAATTTAAGAAAATTAAAGTGAATATAAAAGCAAAGAATTATATTGAGTGAAATCATTTAAGCGCCATTTAATTTCTTTAAGAAATGTAAAAGTGTATTTTTTTTTCAAAATCGTAAACGCTTTTTAAATAAAACGATTTTTTAATTAATTAATCAAAAAAATATTACAATACAAAGTTAAGCACAAAAATAAGATACGTTTAAAAACAAAATAAAAAAATCACTTACCCGTTTTCAAAAATTGGTTTAAAAAAAAAACGGTTTACGGGAGGTACCGTTTTTAACCCACCCTATTACAATATTTTTTCACCAAAATATATTGCTTACTTACAGTTAGTAGTACACTGATTTCTTTTCATAAAAATTCTTGGAGCCGTTTTCGAGAAAAATAAGCTTTAACATAACGGTTATATGACAGGTACAGTTAATTTTTTGAGTTACAAAAAAATTTTAAAAACTCCTCTGTAGAATGTCAAAATAAGCTTTAGTTCTAAATTTGAAGACGTCTAGGCTGTAGTCCAAAATACACAGACAGACAGACGGACAGAATTTTGCCAATAACTCAAATATGTTTCTCCATCATCGTAATGTCATGTTTGATTGTTATCTCATTTTATTTTGTACGAATGCATAACTTGCATTATAGTACCTATAATCGCAAGTAAAAAAACCACAGATTTAGAGTTTTTTTAAATTTAATTTTGGATTTGAATTCTTGAGATTAATTTGATCCATTATTTAATCATTGTTTATTCAATATTTATATTATTAATTCTGAAATGTTATTTTTTGACAAAAATGACAAAAATTTATGTGAATTTGAAAGGCCAAATAAATTAAAATGATCACTCAAAACCAAAATAAGAAAAATCGATTTTATAGAGCAAATACTCGTTTTTGTTATTACTATTTTGGTACAAAGTACATGAATTAATTTTCATAAAGTTTAAAAGTACATGGCATAAAAAAGAACTGAAATAAAATAATATAATACATGACGCAAAGCTTTTTTTTACTGGTAAATTCTCTTTGTACAGATAAAAGTGTGTAAAATATTATTAACACAAACTTACCTTTAGCCTTAACAGGTTCAGCAAGCATTCTCGCTAATTGTACCATTTTCATTGCTCTGCCAGACTTTGCAAACGCACTCTTACTCTTTTTACTGCTCAAACAACACAAATGACTCGTATTTTCGAAAATTTATTTTGAACTGGTTAAAGCAGAAAAGCCCTCGTCTTATTAATTTTAAAGAATTGTAGTCTGTTTTGCCAAAAGCGCTTTACTCAAATTAAATGTATGAACAAACGAACTGTGATTTTCCATAACAGCCTTAATCAGTTCAGAAAATTAAATGTTTGTTCTATTTTAGGAATAACAGCCTATGTTAACCTAATAAAAACAAGAAATGAGCACGTACTTGCTCTTATGTGCCTAATTACATTGGAAAGCAATATCTTTGACAGAAACAAG
Source organism: Platycheirus rosarum (assembly GCA_963971375.1). Classification (NCBI taxonomy): domain Eukaryota; kingdom Metazoa; phylum Arthropoda; class Insecta; order Diptera; family Syrphidae; genus Platycheirus; species Platycheirus rosarum. Next base: position 100,376,255 of record OZ020508.1, read on the forward strand.
TAACATTTACGTTGAAAATAACACAGTTTTAACTTACAAAAAGTATCAAAACCACAAAACTTAACGGTTTTTAATAGAAATTAAGTACGCCATCACACGTCTTAAATAACAAAGAATTTATGAAAAATGTATTTCGAAAATTGTAGGACCGGTTTTGGCAAAATCCAGCTTTTATTTTTAGTTTTTTGAAAAAAAATTGTTTTTGAAATTTTGGTACGCAGTTTTTTAGAGTTAATTAGTATACATGTGATTAAAATAATTTTATTTGATTAGTTTTAAAAATATTGATTTTTTTTTCCAAAAAAAAAACCAAAAATTAATTTTAATAAGAAAAAAAATATTAAAAATGTTGATATGCAGAATTCATTAAGCTACCTAGGTCTTCTCAAATATAATAAATTTGACAGAAATACAAGGAACCGTTAAAAAACCATTATATGAAAGGTACCGTTAATAGACTTTTCCCGTAAATTTGGTTCTATACAAATGATAGCCAATACGAGCAAAACAATTCTCAAAAAATTTTCATCAAAATCGTTGGAGCCGTTTTCGAGAAAAATAAGCTTTTCCTAAACGGACATATGGCAGGTACCGTTATTTTTAGGCCTAAAAATAAAATTTCAATTTCCCATTTGGGGAATGCCAAAATAATCACACAGGCCAAGTTTGAAAATAATCGCGCCGTTTAGGCTGCAGATCGTTATACATGCTGACAGACAGACAGGCAGACAGATAGAATTTTTTTCTCGTTCACTTTTTTAGACTTAAAAAGAAACAGACGTAAAAAATTGAGTGATAATAGACCTTAATATTCCGAACACGATTATATAAAACACTCAATTTCGTCATAACTTGACTTAGGCGGTTATGGTTTGTGGCCACTGAAATGTGTAATATGTTTGTTGTCTAATCTAATGTGTTTATTTTGTTTGTGTTGGTTCTTTTGAATGATTTGTTTTACTTACACTTGCACTAAATGATGAGCCTAGGATCATAGCTTACTTTAAACTCACTATGCTGAAATTCTGATAGCATACAAAATAAACAAAAAAAATTCCGCTCACTGAGGTCCGAATAAACTCACACATCCATTCTAAATAATGTGTTGGCTGAAAAGCCAACCACCTTTATTATTCCTGAAAGTGTAAGTATGTATATATTATGTGATGTATTATAATCTTTCTATTATAAATTTCACTTTAAAAATGTTTAAAGAGATAAAAATGTAATTGAAAGGGGTAAGATAAATTTCGATCCAAAGAATAGTAAAAGAACTGATGTATGTATCCGATTAGAAAAATAAAAATATAATTGCTGATAATATATTATATTCTCTACATTTATTGTAAGATAAATAAATAATAAATAACAAAAATAAAAAAAAAATCGATCCAAGGAATAGTAAAAAAACTGATGATAAACATACATATGTGTCCGATTAAAGATGCCCTGGTTTTTTTAGTGTTGTGTGTTTCTGTTGTAATATAATTGATGAAAAGGGATGAGCACCGAAGAAGTGTTGTTGTGTGTTTTTTGTCGTTGTTTATTGTTGTAATATATAATTGATGATAATTATTAATATGTGTATATAGGTATATATATTATTATATAATGATAATATAATAATAATATTATATAATATATATATTATATAATATTATATAATATATATATTATATAATATTAATTTTCATAATGGAAGTGCATCCGGTCTTACTTTTACTGGAACTTATCTTAATTTTTACTTGCGATTATAGGTACTATAATGCAAGTTATGCATTCGTGTAGATTAAAAAAAATTATATAACAACCAAACATGGCATTACGATTATTTATATAGATTATATATTTGAGTGTAGTAGTGCCCCGTGGCCTAGTGGTTAGTGTGTCGGACTGCTAAGCGAAAGAACCTGGGTTCAAATCCAGCTCATAGCCACCTTTTTTTCTGGGGTACTGCCTCTTGCGAGTAACTGACAAAACCTCCAAGAGTAAAATTTGTCTCGAAAAAGTGCATCTCATGTAGCCGTTCGGACTCGGCGGTAAACTGTAGGTCCCTTCCATTCTTGCAGAGTAACAACACACACACAGGAATGGTTGAGAGTATAAGTCACTAGGCCTTGGCTCCTTAAGGAGCTGTCGCGCCAATAAATTTATTTATTTATATATTTGAGTTACTAGAAAAATTATGTCTGTATGTCGTTCTGTGTTTTCGTATGTATTTTGGACAATCGTCTTCAAATTTAGAACTTAAGGTTATTTTAGCATTCTACAGAAGACTTTTTTTAATTTTTTATTTGTAGCTCAAATATTAACTGTACCTGTTATATAACCGTTTAGTAAAAGCTTATTTTTCTCGAAAACGGCTTGAAGAATTTTTATAAAACAAAAGGTGTGGTATATATTTTGGTGAATATATATGGTATATATTTTGGTGAAAACAAAAAATCAAGTTGGTGGGCTAAGGGCGGGACCCCCCATGGGACCGTTTTTTTCTTCGACTTTTTTCGAGAACTGGGTACCCGATTTCAATCAAATTTGATATTCAAGAAGATGATGGTAGCCAAAGACATTTAACATAAAAAACTTTTTGAATAATTTTCTTTTTGTATTTTACTAATTTTTTAATTTTTTTTTGAAAATTCCATATTTTAAAAACAAAACAAAAAGTGGATTTTTTTTAAATTTTGTTTCTAAATCAAAGTTATTTTTGTGCTTAGTTTTGCATTCTTCAAATACTTTTTTAATTTTTCCAAAAAGTTGTTAAATAAAAACCATTTTATTTAAAAACTGTTCCTACATATTTTAAAGAAATATGGCGCTTATTCTTCCGTTGAAAACTATTTTACGTACTTTTTTCGAACAATCAAATCTGAAAAATCGAATGAAAGCTTTCAAGTTTTATTAGTATTTTTCAAATTTTATTCGACGCTGTGTGTTATGTACTGTGCGCATAACAGCAAGTACGTGGATCCAGTCGTGCAATTTATTTGTTTCGAATTTTGCACATAAGCGTGTCAAAATTGAATATTTTTGGTCAAAATTTGAAAGATTATTTAAATTATTATTATATTAAAATATATTATATTATTTCGATATCTGAAAAATATTCCTATAACCGTGGTCAAGTGGTTGCGTCGATGGCCGAATACCACAGCTCCCAGGTTTGAATCCATATTTATATATACTTATATATATTTTAATTATCTACTACATATTTCTGACAAATTTTCAGATTTTTCTCCTGTATACCACTAATTACCTCCACTGTCTTTGAAAAGCATTTTCATTTAATGGATTCGATCGTTATACCCTAATAGTATATGAAAAGTAAACCGGTATGAGCCGCTTTACAAACTAATCGTTACTCTCCTAGAAATATACTACGAATTTGTCCTTCCTTTTCAGCCTCAATTTTTTAATAATTGCAATTTCATGCATTACTTACAACTGCATGACCTGTAAGGAGTATTTGGGCGCTGAAGTCAGTTTAATTTTGAAGTTGAGATTTTTGATTGCAAACCTAACAAAAGTCCCCTCTTGGCAGGAAGTTCTGTGCTGGACTAAGAGTTGAACAGGGCTGTCTTAGGAGCAATCAAGATACAGCTATAACTTTTCGGACGATAATCGTCAAAGCAAACAAGAGAGGGGGGAGGAGTGTTACCACTAAGGCACTACTAGTTGCATCCAGGCGGCAGCGGAAGAATTCTCTAGATGGAATCAACGGTGGCGTCTAGAGTTCCAGTCAGGTTGAACTACTTAGTGAACACCTTATATGGGCTACTACGACGTTTTCTGAGCTCATGCCTATAAGGAGCGGTTTATCCGGCTCTTCGTCCTTGTAGTCGCAATAAGGATCTGGTCCCCCAGGTTAGGTGTCTTGCTGTCGGGGTAAGTTCCCCGTTTAACTTCAAGAAAAATATGTTAATTACATATGTTAGTTTCATTAAGTTGGTTGCAAAATCTCCGCAAAAAAGACCAATTAAGTTAAAACAGAAAAAACACAAATACAAAATATTATCATTAAAGGGTGCCAGAACGAAACCGAAAGAAAATCGCATTTTTGTAATATTTTTATTTTATTCATCGAAAATCTCATTTTTATATTTTTCTTATTTTATTCTATTATCTTACGGATATACTCCGCGGATGTTGTATCTTCAAAATCATCAATTTCTTCGCTGAAGATTAAAGAAGCATAACACTCACTGAATTTTTTACATTATGCCAAAACTACGTTTTCGGCCGATTTGCCAAAACATTGATATATACCGATGTTCCATGCTATTTCGTTTGGGACATATCAAGTAAAAGATGGGACCCACGTAAACAAGGAGTACCACACATCCGTCCATCACAGGCATATTCAAATATAAAACATTGGGACGATTCTACACAGTGCATCCAAAACAACGTGAATGCTTCCTTTTGCGTTTGTTTTTGGTGAATGTTCATGGATCAACATCTTTTACCTATCAAGATGCATGTCGTGAGCTTCAATTAATGGAAGATGATAATCATTGGAATTTGGCTGATGCAGCTTTGGCATCTACGCCAAATAATATTCGTCAATATTCGCAATTATTCTGACGACATGTCATCCCACACAGGCATTGGCATTGTGGGAGAAATATAACTAGCGGAAGCATGTCGGAACAAAGATTTCACACAAAAATATTCAATTGTTGTTTGGAATGACTGCACTATGAGTCACAAACATTCTCTCGAGGCATTTCACAGAACCATGCAAGATTTAAACGGCAATAACCGACTTTTCGGTGGTGTTGTTTTATAACTTGTCATTCCTCGCTCTACGTGTGGTGATGAGATCAACGCGTGTTTGAAACATTTTTCTGTCTGAAAATTGGTTAACCAACCATTCTTTTGCGCAACTAAAGTCCACCAAAATACCTATGATACCGTCCGAATCTACAATACCTTTGAAAAGTTTACAATTCCCGATACGTTTGGCTTTCGCGATGACGATAAATAAATTGCAAAGGCATTACAATTTGTGGCTTGGACTTGGAGAATCCATGTTTCTCCGACGATGGGCAGCTTTATGTTGCATGCTCACGTGTTGGAAAACCGTCAAATTTACATATTTGTTTTAGCGAAAGACAGATTAACGAGAAATATTGTTCATCATTTAGTTCTTAATTAATTTAAACCTTGATTGCTTCAAATTAGAAATAATCTACTTTATCTGTGAAATTATAATAAAATTAATAATAAATTCAACATATTCTATTCATTAAAACTTATCTTGAAATTTTTATCATTCCTCACGAATAACTTTCTTAACCAAACCAATTTTAATATCTAATAATTGAAAGCAATACAATAAAGCCGCAGCAAAGCGAGGCCGGGTCTGCTAGTAAAATTATAAAAATTGATAATTGGAAAATTCTTAAATTTATTCAAATAACGTATAAAAATAAACGAAAACATAAAAATATATTTTTTTGTAGTATTGTTTTTTGTCCAAAGAATTTAAAAAGATGCCAATATAGTCACTTTAGCTTAAGGACTATTCACATAAGAGCGAGCAACGAACGACGAATAATTGAAAAATGTGATTTAAAGCAACTTATAAACATGAATCCTTCACAAAATCAATGCCAAATGATTAGTTATTATTTAGATACTTAAATTTGCATTTTAGTTTCTAAAATATGATAAGTTTGAGAAAACAAAATGTTCGTCGTGAATTCCAATCTGATTCCTACGTTGTTCGCTCTCATGTAAATAGTACTTTAGATATCACTTTCTGTAAACAAATTGTAATTCTATAAGTTGGATTTGCATCACATTTTTGAAACATGATATTTAAAATTCGGCAGATTTTTTGTTTAGGAGCCATATTTACTGTTATTTTAGAAATAAAATTTTGTTTTACAAGTTAAGAACATTGTTGATTCGTTTGACTTCTTTTAATTGGTCTTCAATTTCTCTCATCCTGAAAATAAAATAATATAAAACTATTCAGTGAAATTTTTTTTATAAAACAAAATAAATAAATAAATATTTTTAAACTTTTATTTTTTTGTATTGTTTGTTATGTTTTTATTTGAAAAACAGAACAGCATAATTACATAATATAAGTAAAATAAAACAATTTCGAATTTTAAACACATAACATTTGCCCAGCTTGTTTTAAATTACCAGTTTGTGTGATAATAAAGTGCATTGTTAGAAGTTCATATTCTATAAATAAAATAAATTTATTGGCGCGACACGAAATTATAGATGTGCTAAACAAAGCAACAAATAAAATGGCACCAGGTGATGATGGGATTCCATAAATTGTATAAAAATGCAACCCCTATGCTTCTTAGCCATCTAAAAATGTTATTCAATAAAATCTTCATGAACACCTTCATACCTTCATCGTTTAAGAAATCCGTCATTTTCCATATACACAAAAAGATTCGCAAGACTCTCCTGGAAATTACAGAGGCATTTCATTCATTAATGTAATAGCCAATATATTCAGCAGTATACCGATTGAAAGGCTTGAAAAATGGGTCGAACAGAATAATATTTTATCTGATCTACAGGCCGATTTCAGAAAAAAAAAACCCAACGTTAGATCACATTTTTACACTATCATCTATAGTCAAAGCATTTCAAGCGCGAAACCAAAAGTCTTTTAATTTGAGTTCAAACCTGCTTTTGACCTAGTCAACAGGAATGCTCTTACTTATAAGTTGTCACAGCTTGGCATATCTACAAAGTTCCTAAAAGTAACCAGAGATATGTACACGGGCACGAAGGCAGCTGTTTTGGATGGAGTTAACTTTTCTGAATGGCTTAGCACCAGCACAGGAGTTAAGCAAGGATGTCCACTAAGCGCCCTTTTGTTCTCGTTATTTAAAAAGGACGTAGCCGATGAACTTTCTTAAAAAATATTTAAAATCGTTCGACCAGTTTTTTTTTTTAAATCGTTTTTTTTTAACTTTCGAATTATTATTATTAAATTTCGAAAAAATATTTTATAGTTTTTTTTTAGTATGTCATTATAAGAAAATCTGTAGTTTTCACTGCATTTGAAAAAACCGGTTATGTAGGAGGTACTGTTAAAGAACAAATCTCGAAAAATTCATTCTAACTGAAAGATTAAAAAAACAGTACCCTGAAAGTTTTATCAAAATCGTTAGAGGCGCTTTCGAGAAAATCAAACTTTTTGTTAAGGATTGTATGGCAGGTACAGTTATTTTTCGACCTAGAGCAAGTATAAATAAATACTAAATACAAAGTTTGAAGCAAATCGGCCCATCTGTTTAGGCTGTAGAGGTGCGAACAGACAGACAGACGGACGGTATATTCCTGTGTAGGAACCCACTCGGCGTTGCTCGGGTATAACATACATTTGCTTGACTAATGTAATGTAACTAAACACCATATTAAATAAAAATGTTTGTATCTAAGTAGCTAAATAATTGTGCATATCAAGATTTTGAATAACTTATTTTTTCTAATCTAAATTAATTTCTGATTTTTTTGTTTTTGAAAAATCAATATTTTTAAAACTAATCAAAAAAATATTTTAAATTTTATAATCACATGTATATAATAAACTCTAAAAACTGCATACCAAAATTTCAACAAAAAAAAATCAAAAAAACAAAATAAAAAACAGGATTTTGTCAAAATCCGCCCTACAATTTTCGAAATACTTTTTTCATAAATTTGTTATTATACAAGACGTGTGATGGCGTACTCCATTTTAACTAAAAACCGTTAATTGTTGTGGTTTTGACACTTCATTTAAGTTCAGATACTTTAATGTTACTTATTTTTTAAATTTTATTCGACGACGTGAACGCACATACATATGAGAAAGTACGTGCGATATTAAAAATTAATAAGAGCATTGAATTTTGAAAACAAACAATATACTTATGTAATTACGTAAAATTTTGAAAAAAATTAGTTTGAACTCTCTCTCTTAACTCTCGATATAAGCGACCGTCCAGTACTGGAATCCTTAGAACAAACAATTTGAATCGTCAAGTAGCCAGCGAACCGCCAAACTGGCGTCGAAAACAGGCAAACGAAAGAGCAGCCCCATCTTATCGACAACCTGTGCATCAACGGAATCAACTGACTTGCTATAATTGTAATCAACTCGGATACTTCGCTCGACAATGCACTCAAAGTCGAAAGAGACCGTGGTAAATCAATAAAGATAATATATATATAACATGCGAATAAATACCATCCATCGAGAGGTAAAATACGATTGCTTTAAAAAAAGAGTAACCATCAAAGGAAAGAAATATGTTGCGATACTAGATTCAGGAAGTGACCAAACGCTAGTGACAAAAACAGTCATCAAAGAAACAAAAATTCCTGCAGTATAACACTTCATGGATTCGGAGGCGGGAACTATACAGCTTTGGGACAAATATTGTGTACGATGGAAATCGACGATGCTAGTTTTAGTGTTGACATGGTAGTTGTTTCTGATGATAGACTAACAGAACCGATCCTAATCGGAAAGGATATATTGAGTGACCCAGCCTGTGACGTTTCCAAGGAAGGTGAAGTTTTAATTATCAGGAAGAAGAAAGCAATAAAAGACAAGACAAGAATTACGATTTTATAAGTTTAGTCAATTTGCTGAACAACTTCCGTAAGTGCGTCGCCATGGAACAAGCTTTATTGAAATGGAGATTGAATTAATTAAGCCAGATCCTATATCACAATACCCATATATAGTTCCATATGCGAAACGAGATACTGAGTGCGATGGTCAAAACACTTCTTGAGTGCGACATCATACAAGAGTCCAAGTCCAACTTTGCTGCACCAGTCATACTAGTTAAAAAGAAAAATGGCGACGACAGGATGTGTGATTACTACAGACGCTTAATAATGTCACGAAAAAAGTCAATTCTCCGTCTTCGCGTATATAAGAGAAGAGCTTAACAATTTTGTAGGCTACCACTTTTTCATTGTATTAGATCTAGCATCAGGGCATTATCAGATACCAATCAGAGTTGAGCACATACCTTATACAGCTTTTATTACCCCAGATGGATCGTTGGAGTTCAAAGTTATGCCATTCGGACTAGTTAATGCCCCAGCGTACTTCAAAAAGATCATGAGAATCGTAAATCAAAAGATGCTTCCCGAGAAAATCGTTATATGAATGATTTTGTTATTCCAGCAAAATCTCTCCAGGATGGAATGCGGAAGTTAGAGAAATTTCTCACGATTCTACGTGAAGACGACATAACCCTAACTCTAAGGAAACGTGAATTCTTTAAAATCGAAATTGAGTTCCTAGGCCATGTTGTCAAAGATGGAAAAATTCATCCTGGGAAAGCAAAGGCCTCTACTGTCCGCAAGTTCGAAACTCCTACCAACGAACATCAAGTGAGGCAATTTATATATCTTACGAGTTTTTTCGAAAATTCATCAAAAACTATGCTCTGACGGCATCGCCCTTGACGAAACTAACCAAGAAAAACCAAAAATTCAAATGCAAACAAAGAACAAGCTGCGTTTAACCAACCCAAGAATTGGTTGACAAGTGAGCCAGTACTGGTTTTGTTTGATCAAAATGCCGAACATGAACTTCACACAGACGCCAGTAGTAAGGGTCTCGCTGGAATTCTCCTACAAAAAGAAAACGAAAACCTTCATCCATTTGCGTACTACAGCCGCAAAACAACTTAAGAAGAATTAACGTACCATAGCTACGAGTTTGAAGCTCTCGCTGTGGTTGAAACAACGGATCGATTCCATCAGTACTTGCTTGCCAAACATTTTATTAAAGTCACCGATTAAGAAGCCTTGAAAACCACGATGAAAAAAAAGAAATGATTTCCCGAATCGCCTGATGGTGGTTACGCATGCAGAAATATGACTATTAGGTTTCCCATCGGACTGGCAAGAAAATGTCACACGTTGACACCCTGTCTAGAAATCAGTTCGAACCAGTACAGGCACCTGAAGTGGTAGATATGAACGTCCCAAAAATCAACATCGAAGAAATGGATGGGGTATATTCACTTAAACTACAATTACTCCATTCAAGAAGGAAGGCTCTATAGGAAATTCGACGGCAAGTTTAGACTTTTCGTACCAAAAGGGTCCAGGAATAAAGTCCTACGAAATAGCCACGACCTTTTGGAACATTTTTCCAAGAAGAAAATTTTGTCGCGTCTAGGAATACGATACTGGTTGCCTAGAATGACCCAATTTGTAAAAAAAGATACCTGAAGGCATGTGGGATATGGCAGCGGGGAATCAATAACACACGGAACGAAACCACTGTTAAGACTACTGATCAGTTGCTAATGGGATATGTGCCCCGTGACCCACTCAAAGATATACTCGCCCAATGGGTTTTTTTTTGTTTATATATATAGTTATAATTAATGCGCGCACAAGAGACTATTTGTTTCCCACTCAATGTAGAGCACACATCGCGGGAGTTAGGAAGATAGGCACGGGAAGGAAAGGATGATGTCGTTTCAAATAGACAAATCAAAGTTATACCAAAAATTGTTCGAAAGTACAAAATGTACAGAAGTTAGTTAACGAAGTTCCGACAATGAACTTGATATTATTGTCTCTAAGAGAATTGAAGAATTGCAAGCAGCGACTAAGAATAAACTCAATCTACTACGTTTTTTTCCAAGGTGAGTAATGAAACCATTTTCGGTATGAGATATGAGTATAAGAAATATTACACTATATTATTATCATTAGCAGTACCTTTCAATTTTTTTTAATTTTTAGCAAGCTTCAAATTCTAAAGAATAGAAAGAAGATGTCATAAGACCCGGAGTGGAATAACAACAACAATGCGAGAACAGAGAAAATACATTGCCGAGAGCAAAATCTTTTCGGGAAGCTATGAAACATACAACAAATACAAAACAGTCTTTAAACAGCAACATTGAAAACGCAGTTGCCCAGAAGAAACACAGAGTTGGTATGAAAAGAAAATTAGAAGATATTTGTCATGAAAATCCAGAAATAAAAAACAAAACTATCCCTGAGGGATTCAGCGGGACGTTCTTGCCTAAAAAACGATTGACAACAATAGCGGATATTGCTTTATTTGGGAGTGCAGCAGATGATAGAAGACGAACGGAATCTATTCGCAGTGTAAAAACTCTTGAATTACGTAGAATAGGATTTGACATTAGTCGAAGTGGAACATATCTTCGTTCGATTACCAGAAAATATAATTCTGCAGAGGGACAAAGACATGTACCGACGGTCCCTGTTAGGCTCACTCGGGCTCAGACTGATCACGACAAAAGCCACTTAGATAACAATTTTGCTGAAACATCAATCTATTATTTGGAGAATATAGCATCCATACTTGGACCAGACCAAGTATTTTTCATATCTCAAGATGATAAAGCTCGAGTCCCTATTGGTGTAACTGCGGCAAATAAACAAGCACCTCTTCTAATACACATGGGATATAGAATCAAATTACCTGATCACAACTGGGTAATCGCTGAGCGGCATTAATTAATACCATCAGTTTATGCTGGTATTAAAATCACTTCCAGTATGCTAGGACGACAAGCCGTTGGATATTCTGGACCAACATACATCGCTATTCGAAGTGGAAAACATAGTTCATCTACTGCTTATACTCATGCTCAGGATTTCGAGAAACTTCTTGAACTTGAAGAGTTTCAAGCATTACCTAAAACTGACCATAGATTGGTAAAACCAGAGGTAATCATGTTGGCAGGCCATATATATATAGTTTGCTGTACAATACTTTAAGCGACATGATCAGATTGAAATGAAACATTTTGGTTATTAGACGTGTTTGTGTCTAGGTCATTTAAAAGTAAATTATTCTGTCCTAACTTGAATTCCAAAAATTGTCTATTCATATAAAATACCATCTTTGTGCTCTGTACGACTAATTAGTATCAAATTAGCATAAATAATTAAGTTTTATTTCCAAAAAACATTAATTAAAATTGCTAAGTTTAAGTACTTACATACATACATTATATACATACATAATGTCAAGCGCTCTTGAAAAAAAGCGTAACACCCTGGAACGTGAACACCAACAAATTGCGCCAAAAAAGTAAATACCTCTCATAGAGCTTCCATGGAATCCCCCAAACCAACATCTGGTAATCCAGCAACAACCAAATCTGAGTCATCTGACTTAACAAAGAATAACTCCGCAAGTTGGAACATCATTGCCGAGATTCATAAGCAAATCAAGGAACAAAGTGAGTCCATTAAACACATTTCATTTAAACTAGACGAAATCGAAATAAACTCATCAACAAAATTAATGAACAGCTGAACGAAATTAAAAAATGAAATTAAAAATTTTAATTCGCGGATTTCTGTTATTGAAGACAAAAATACCAAGTTAACTGAAGAAAACATAAAAATTCAGAGTGATCTACAAGACGTCAAAAATCCCTTAGATCGCGTCACTACTAACATTTCAATGTTTAATGTTCAAATACCAGCTCTTGCTTCCACCTCCAACGATTTTATCTCGGATTTGGACAAAATTAAAAAGTCCCTTGAAATAAAAGAAAACAATAATATTGCTTCCGACGCTGTGCTCTTCAATATACCTAAACATGAAGGCGAACAACTCACGCACATTTTTCATCACCTGTGTATAACTTTAAGCATAAAGCCACCAACTCTCAAGAGCATCTTCCGCACTCGCACCAAACACAACAATGCTAAATCTCCCGCTATTATTATGAAATTCGATTCGGCGCATGATCGAAATACAACAATAAAATCAATATCCATATTCCGCAAGGCTAATGCCTTTGTTGTTGTTTACGCGACGTAGGAATTCAATCTGATGTCCAAATTTACCTGCGTGAATGCTTGACAGAAACTAATCAAAATATTTTGCATGCTGCACTGGATATCAAAAAAAAAACAACAAATTGCATTCGTGTTTACCATGCGTGGGCGAGTTTACATCAATTGGCGAGCAGACGATAACAATGCATTTGTAGTGGATAATATCGAGAGCTTAACAGAGTTGCCTTCTGATAACAATTACTCATTTCTAATCAAATAAGAATTTTTTTTTCTCTTTTTCTGCTAGACTTATTTTATAATTACTTTTTTTTTCTTTTTTCTTTGCTAATTTTATTTTTTTTTTGTTTTTTTATTTTTAAAGAAAATGTTTTTTAATCTCTTTTCTAAATATGTAGCAACCTTTAAAAACAGAACGAGTACTGTCCTTTTTCATTGCAATCACTTATGTCTTATTATAAGCTTTTTAATAAATAAGATGTAAATCTTAATATTAAGCTAATAAATCAATAAATAAATGAAATGAAAATGAAATCTCGATGCATCGTTTTTAGCTACCAATGCTCTTAACAGAAGTGCGTATAACAGAGTAGAGCACAGAATGGCTCCTCTAAGTCGGGAGCTGGCTGGTTTGAAATTGCCACATGACCATTTTAGGTCTCATTTGCATGAACGTGGTGTTAAAATAATGAAAATTTAGAAAGGTACAATTTCGAGTTTGCAGGAAATGTATTAGTTGAGATATGGAGTTCAATGTAAATTAATGGCTATCATGTTATGCAAAATAGGTTGGACCGGGCGAACAAGATCTTCCCGATTTTCCAGAGATTAAATGGTATTCAGAACATGTGCTTGAAAGCCAATACTTGCTTCAAATTGTTAAATGTCGAAACAGAATGCTGTCGTTCAAGAAGTGGCCTATTTAGATTACTAGACAACAGGTTTCTTCCACCACTTTGGATGATGGCGGGCAATTTCTCAATCTTCCATTCACTTTAGCAATGAATGATAGTTCTTGTGACCTTTTATTGATAAGATAGATTTAACTTTTTGTGGGCTATAGGTCGAATTAAAAGATGTTATTTTTGTTTCGTTACAATGTTTCGAGCATGATTATGCTCTTCATCAGGCTTTTATTGAAAACATTAAACAGTGTGAGTGTCGATCTTAAGCTCGCCAAGGCCGGAAGTTGAGGTGCGCGCACAAATAATCGAAAATAAAAGTAAAAAAAAAATTATTTGCGCATTGTTGTCGCGAGTGTTTAAAAAAAATAAGCACTCGTTTGAGAAAATGAAAAATACCCCTCGCGTGTGCTGTAAAGAATAAAATAATACCCATTCGCTTCGGTGGAAGACAGACAAATATGCCCACTCACGCTGCGAAAGAAAAAAAAATTATACACACTCGCGTAGCAAATTATCCTCTTATTTGTACCAAGACCTTTGTGCTTAACTGCCTCTTTCTCATCTACTGTATGCATTGTATGACTATCCAAAGCTTGCGGTAAATAGATAAGAGCATCTGAATTTGTCCTATTGTGCTGGATATTTAAATTGATTTTTTGTATGCTAGCTGTCTTATGGGCATAACACCTAAGACAGTTTCTTTATTACGGAAATTAATTTGGACCATCACTGCACAGTTCGTCTTAGTCAGAGTTGTGTTTTGTATATAAGTATTTTTCAATGGTAAGTGATTTTTGTGTCGTGTATTCTAATATTCGCGGTTTAAGAAAGAATTTCTTTCACGTGTACGTCTTCACTGTTCAATGCAGGCCAGCTGTTTTGGCATTAAATGAAACTCAGATTGGAGTAAATACTGATTTATCAGAGTTTGCTCTACATGGGTATAGATTGGTGCTATTACTTTTTCCCATCATGGTCTCGTGGTCTATGTAAGGAATGATATTGCTTGCCAGAGCTTTCCGCAATATGGGCAATGTTCAAAAACGGACTTTACCTTCTTGTGGCTCAAATTCACTGTCCGCAAGCATGTCATTCATTGTTTTATTTACAGGAGTCAAAATCTCCACAGTAGTTTGACTTGTAACGAGTTTGATGCGCTGTCTGATTCCATCTCGAAAATTGTTTCCCTTTGTCCTCGCACTGAAAAAGTTATTGCGGGCGATATCAATGTACACAATTCCAATTGGCTCCGCTATTCTGGTCAGACAACACCCGAAGGAAGGTATGTCAAGCTCTTTGCCTGGTTACATCACCTTACACCAACTGATCGATGTGCCAACACGTATACCGGATGTTGCTAGGCAAGCCGCCCATACTCTTGACGTGTTTCTTACTTCTCACCCTGATATATATACCATTAGTGTAACTTCTCCATTTTTTCACTTCGGACCATTGTGTCATTTCAGATCCACCCATCCAGTTAAAGAAAAACTTCCCACCAGGACCGTTTGGCAATACGAGAAAGCCAACTGGGACGGCCTGAATATTTTTTTCCGAAACTTTAACTGGTCATTATGCTTCCTCGATAGTGACATTGATTCCAGTGCTGAAATGATCACAAATGTAATTCTTCTAGTGATGCGGGCTTTTATTCCTAACAGCGTAAAAAGCATCAAGCCTAAAGAAAAGTCCTGGTTTAATTCTGAGTGTAAAGAAGCTATCAGGCTTAAAGAAGTAAGATCCTGATCTTACAAAGTCAACCCTACAGAGGAAAATCGGAAAAAGCCCAAACAAGCAAGGAACTCATGCAACTTCGTTATTGAAAGAACCTAATTATTACATGACCAAAAATTACGGAAAAAATTCTGCAGTGCCCCAAAGGCAGTAAAAATCTTTGGTCATTTGCAAAAAATATTAAAAACTTATCAACACCTTCGGTTCCAACCCTCATCGACGTAACAAACCAATTGTTTACTCTTCAGAGAAGGAAAACTTGCTCGCTGCCCATTTCGCTGCCAGCTCCACACTGGCAAAGCCACTGCGTTAGCTTTTCCATCGCTCCTACTATTTTGGAATCTTTTCTAAAAGATGGAAAACAGAATTTGTCCAGCCTGTCCTTAAGAAAGGTGACCCATCCTCCCCGCCTCCTACCGACCCATAGCACTAATATCCCTTCTTTCTAAGGTCATGGAAACGCTGATTAACCGTCAGCTTAAGGAATATCTCGAAGATCGAAAGCTTCTCCATGACCGTCAGTATGGCTTCCGCAGCAACCGTTCTACTGGTGATCTGATGGCATATCTCACCGAACACTGGAACAAATCTTTGAGTCGCTTTAGTGAAAGTAAGATTATTGCTCTTGATATCTCCAAGGGATTTGATAGAGTTTGGCATGAAGCTCTCTTATCGAAATTCGTCCTTTTGGGATTGATGATACTATTGTTCGTTGGATTAGAAGCTATCTTCTGGACCGTTCAATACAAGTTGTATTGGACAGATTCAAGTCTGATTCCCACAAAATAAATGCTGGTGTGCCCCAGGGCCCTGTTCTCTCTTGCGGAGTTTAATGCTTCGAAAACTCAATGCTGTCTTCTGTAGTTAAAGTAAACATAACCCCAATGCCATTGTCCATGGCACATACATCACAGAAACCGAAAAGCTCTCAGTACTCGGCATGTGTGTCAACGACGACGTCCGTTGGAACGATAATATATTTGAGATCGCTAAAAATGCTCCTAAGTGCTTAGGTTTTCACCTGATCTGGCTACAATTTATACGTCCCAAACTCGAGTATAACTCCCACTTCTGGGCAGGTGCTTGGAAAACATAACTTCACCTGCTTGATAGAATACAAAATCGAGCGTTAAGATTGATAGGAAATAGAACTGTCGCTGAAACAATTGCCCCTCTCGAACACCGACGCAATGTTTCATGTCTTTCCTTACTTTATCGTTTCTTTTATAAAAAATGCTCACTTGAAGTAGCCAGCTGCATTCCTGCCTTTAAGTTTCTCCCGTAATACTCGTCTCGCAAGGAATGCTCATCAGTTTATCCTTTAGCCCAATTTCGGACGTACCGTGAAATATAGGGATTTCTTTTTTTAGCCGCACAACACGAATTTGGAATAGTTTATCCGGCGAGATTTTCCTTGCCATTTTGATCTGCAAGCATTCAAAACTAATGTTAATCGACACCTCCTATCTTTCCCCTCCCTATCTTCCTAATGCCCGCGCAGTGTATTACATTAAAAGGGAAACAAATAGTCCCTGGTGCGCGCGTTAATTATAAAAAAAAAAAAAACTGAATACAAAAATTGGATTTTGTTTTGAATATTTTTGATTTGTAAAGAATTTCTTGTGAATTGTGCTTAGTCAATAAACACACATATGTAGTTTAAAATTATGTGAAACGGAATTAAATGATACATTCTTCCAGTATTTCCAGTCTACAACATTAGCCGTGTTTTATTGGTAATCTATAGCTAGCGCAGTATTGGAAGTACGCTATATTCACTCCATAATTCACTTTTTAATTTAACCCCCGAAGAGACAACTGACTTGTTGAATAAATTTAGAAGCGTGTGTTCCAAATTCAATTTAGTTCTTGCACAGAGACATCCGGATAGAATATCCCACCATGACGTCATCAGTGACCCTTGATGACAATTAAATTCGGTTTTAGAAAAAAACTGCAGTAATTTAAGTTTCAATTGATGCAGGTTTTGTCCAATGTCTTGTTTGATTGATTAAATATACATTTTAAGTCAACTAACACTTTGGATCCTTTCCAAAAATTGTATTTGGTTTAGTCAATTTGGGTCACTGATGACGTCAAAATACAGGAAGGCGATGTCTTGTACTCTTGTATCAGGATACTCAACGAACATATCCTTAAATAATAAAATCTTACCAACCTTCAAGTACATATTTTTTCTACATTCCAGTTCGTTCACATTTCTTTCCAAGCTTTAATAGTTTTCAGCGGAAAAATGTAAACGCCATTTTATTTCTTAAAAAAATGTAAAAAAGTGTGAATTTTTTTTCAAAATCGTTAGAGTCGTTTTTAAAACGGTTTTTTTAACAACTTTTTTAAAAAAAATAAAAAAAATAATTGAAGAATACAAACTTAAGCACAAAAATAACGTATATTTAAAAAAAATAAAAAAAAAAATCACTTACCCGTTTTCAAAATATTGATTTTTCAAAAAAAAAAATTTTTTAATTATTAAAAATACAAAAAAAGTTTTCGAAAAAAAATTAATGCAAAATTACTCAAGCTACCTACATCTTCTTGAATATCAATTTAGATTGTAATCGGATCACCAGTTTTTGAAAAAGTCGAAGAAAAAAAACCGGTCCTATGGGAGGTACCGTGCATACCTACAGTAGTACACTGATTTTTTTTTATAAAAATTCTTGGAGCCGTTTTCGAGAAAAATAAGCTTTTACATAACGGTTATATGACAGGTACCGTTAATTGTTGAGCTAAAAAAAATTAAAAAAAGTCCTCTGTAGAATGTCAAAAGAGCCTTAAGTTCAAAATTTGAAGACGATTGGCCCAACCGTTTAGGCTGCAGTCCAAAATACATCCGTACAGACAGACAGACAGACAGACGGACAGAATTATGCCAGTAACTCAAATATGTTTCTCTATCATCGTAATGTCATGTTTGATTGTTATCTCAAAATTTTTAATCTGCACGAATGCATAACTTGCATTATAGTACCTATAATCGCAAGTAAAAAAATTCTACATTGGTTTTGTGATACAGAAATAGTGTTACATTACTGTCAGTGTACTACAATGTAGTTGATGTCCCCCGTCCCTCTGGGGTGGATTTGAAATTTTTCCGGGCCGGAGCATTGATGTCCATCCGCTCTATATGATCCAGCCATAGTTGAATTTTTACTCTTTTGGCTAGGTCTGCACAGCCGGTACAATTCTTCATTGTATCTTCTTCTCCACTCTCCGTTAATGCATACGGGACCAAAAATCACCCGTATAATCTTTCTCTCGAAACAGTCTAAAGCTTCCTCATCCGCTTTTGACAGCGTCCATACGTCTGCACCATAGAGCAGGACTGGCATGATGAGGGTCTTATAAAGGGGCAATTTAGTTCCCTCAAAAATGGCTTTGCTACTCAATTGTCATCTAAGCCCGAAGAAGCAGCGATTGGCAACAGTTATTCTTCGCGGAGCCCAGGTAGACAAAGTCCCTAACTACCTCCAAGTTATTGCTGTCTATGGTGATGTTTTGTCCAAGACGTCGATGTTGGGTGTCTTTTCTTGATGACAGCATATATTTGGTTTGGCCCTCATTGACTGCTAAACCAATCTTCGCCGTTTCCGTCTCAATACTTACAAAAGCGCTACTCTTCCGATTATGTATGCGAGTAATTGGACGGACTTTTGAAAGATCGTGCCTCTGGTGTTGGTGTGAGAGTTTTGCACTATTCTTTCAAGTATGATGTTGGAAAAGTCGCATGACAGCGCATCGCCTTGTCTAAATCCTTTTTTGACTTCAAAGGTGTCGGCGAGGTCTTTACCGACCTTGAATTAACAGCGTGCGTTTTCCATCGTCATTTTGCACAGGCGGACGAGTTTGGCAGGTATGTTAAACCTGCACATTGCTCTATATATCTCGTCTCTATAAATGTTGTCGTACGCGGCTTTGAAATCGATAAAAAGGTGGTGGGTATCGATTTGAAGTTCTTGAGTTTTTTCCAAGATCTGCCGTAATGTGAATATTTGATCGATAGTGGACTTTCCTGGCCTACAACCGCACTGATATGGACCTATAGTTGGTGCAGCTCAGAGGGCCTCATTTTTTAAAGGATCAGGCAAATTATGCTGAAATTCCATTCATCGGGCATGCTTTGTTCTATCCATATCTTGCTTATGAGTTGGTGCATACTTATAGCCAAGTCATCGCCTGCAGCTTTGAAGAGTTCGGCAACTAGGCCATCGGCTTCGGCGGCTTTGTTGCTCTTAAGTTTAGATATAGCTAGCTTTATTTTATCCAGATGTGGTGGTCGGAATTGTTGGTCTACTTCGCCCAGATAAAGTGGACCATTCTGCCTGACAGCGAAATTCGTTTCGTTATCGCCGTTATACAGTCTGCAGAAACAATAACAGCTCTCCATTTCCTCGATCGCGCGCTTCCCATTTTCCCTTTCTTTCTTTCTGAGATGCCGGTGTTTCTCTTTCCTCTTCTGTTCGTAGAGCGTACGGGTAGTTCTGGTCCTTCTTTGTAGCGCCGCCTTGTATGCAAATTGTTTAGCTGCGTGAGCTTGCCGACACTCATCATCAAACCAGGGGTTTAGTTGTGGTGGCCGTGTAAAACCCAGCACTTCAGTGATGGTTTCCCTGGTGGTATTTTGGCAATGTTGCCACTGGTTCTCAATACTTGATGCTGGCAGTAAAGGACTCCTTTGGAGGTTATTTGAGACTCGATCGGTGAAGGACCTAAAGATTTCTTGCGATTCCAGCCGTCCGATGTTAAACTTCCTCACAGTATTGCCTCTTCTTGACGTTGGTCGGGATATCCTCAGTCGTACCTTGGCTACAACGAGGTAGTGGTCCGAGTCAAAGTGTGCCCCTCGTAAAGTTCGGACATCCATCACACTGGAGTAGTGCCTTGTATCGATCGGAATGTGGTCAATCTGGTTGACAGTGGATTGATCAGAGCATCTCCATGTCTCTTTGTGAATGCTGAGGTGTGGGAACTTGGTACTAGCTATTATCATATTTCGCCCTGCAGCAAAGTCAATTAGCCTGAATCTGTTATCGGAGGTGGTGTCGTGCAAGCTGTGTTTTCCGATTGTACCACCAAAGACATCTTCTCTCCCTAGCTTGGCATTAAAGTTGCCTAGGACAATTTTAATGTCATGGCTAGGGCACTGCTCATATGTTTCGTCCAGGACCTCAAAAAACATTTATTAGGTGTCAACATCTTTTTTCGCTGTGGGGCATGCGCGCATATAAGGCTAGTGTCGGTAAATTTAGCCTTGATGCGGATTGTCATGAGGCGCTCGTTCACACAGTTGTAGCTAAAAAACCTCTTGCCGGAGCCTGCCTCCAACGACGAATCCACATCCAAATAAGCGCTGTTTTTGTTGTGTAAAGCAGTTGCCATAGTAGATATCGCAGTTTTTCATATTTCTTTTGCCCGGCCCGTTACATCGCATTTCTTGGATGGCGGTTATGTCTGCCTTACAGTAGTCAAGGGCCTCCGCTAGTTGTTCGGCTGCACGTGGTCTGTTAAGGGACCACCGTTGATTCCATCCAGAATTCTTCCGCTGCCTCCTGGATGCAAGGAGTAGTGCCTTAGTGGTAACACTCCCCCCCCCCCCCCCTTTCTCGTTTGCTGCCACTAACAACTTTCCAAAGGGGTTGGAACCCAATCTTCAGTTGAGGTACTAGGCACCCGATGTTCACCACGCGGAGGTGTGAGTAGGAGTTGATAGACAGGGGTGATTTCTGGGTGCTTGTACCCACACACATATCTACCCTTTGAACATAATTTGTATTTGGTTATTACCTTAAGTTTATAATCAAGCTTGCTTAGAACATCTTTTAGTAAAGTTTCCATCACCAAGTCCGCTAGAATTGGACTGCCCATAGGAATACCTTGTTTTTGCTGGCGCATGGTGCCGTTGAACTCTAAGTAGTTATTGTCTATAATACAAAATCTAAAAATTTCCATAAATTTTGGCTTTTTAATACTGTTATATTCTTTAATCTTGTTCCAGTTTATATTTATAATGTCCAAAGCTAAGGTAATTGGTATGCTGGTAAATAGAGAAACAACATCAAAATAGAAAAGTATTTCTCCGTCTTCTTATTGCACAAGAGACACTTTTTCAATAGGCTTTCGCATTCTTCACGTTGAATTTGGAATTGTGAGTAAGGTTACATTTTTGAAAGATTTTAACCATGAACTTCGAAAGCTCATAACAAGGCATGTTCGTGAAAGCATAAATGGGTCCTTATGGATTTTTGTCAAATATATTTATATATAATATTTTTGGACTGTTAGCTGTGTATGTGGTCATTATTTTTTGTCATACTCAGAAATATGGTTTTTTTTAAACAAATTCATTATTTGCAGTTTGCAACGTTGTTGTTGAGTTGGCCTTTAGGACCCTAAATACGTTTCTGTCTGTCATAAGTTCTTACATTTTTCTAATATAGTCTCTAATATAGCCTCCTTTCCCTTTATCCACTGGTAGAATATAAACATCCTTGTTATCTGGGAAACATCTTGGTTACATTAGAAAATGTATTCAAAAATTTATCAAAAGGATGTGAATACGGTGATCTTAAATGGTTTTGAAAAATGTCCGTAAAGTTTTAACCACTTCTTCTCAATCTGCAATTATTTTGAAGAGTGGAATTTCTCTCTATTGGCAAAGAAAACTTTTGGCCTAGTGATAGAAGCCATTTGACGGGAACTCTACAGAAGTGTTATTCACAAACCATTTTTCTTGAAATTCTATGCCCAACGTTTGTTTGAAATTCAGCTTCAAGCGTTCCAGCTTCTTTTTGTGTGTGATTTTAATACTTTCATTGGTTGTGTTATGTTTATTCTTCTGAGTTCTGAAGAAAGTAGAATATTTCTTTAGTGTTAGTTTATTGGTGATGAAACTTTCCAGTTTAGATTTTAGATTAAATTATTTTTATAACACCGTTAAAATGTATGTACAATTGGCCTTAAACTAACTTATAACTAATATAATTCTTAATTATAATAATTGTCTATGGTTTAAAAAAAAATTTGGGTTAGGATGCAGTGTTGTGTCCGTTGCTGGTCCTTTCGTAGAACGGAGCTCCGTCGTTGTTCGTTATTCGTCTTCATATAGCTTCTTGTTTGGAAAATATTTCCTTGTAATGGGGTTTCGGTATAGACATGTACAGCTACGGAGTATCTTTCTTTCGAAAACTTCGATCTACTTCATATATGTTGGTGATTTGGTGATATGGAGGACAAACGTACGTCAGAACTGGACGGATCAGCAGTTTATAAATGAGGAGCTTAGTATTAGTGATTAGTCCGTTTCTTCTCCTAAGAAGCGGGTGGACCAGATGTAGGGAGAAGTTGGCTCTCTTAAGCCTACATGAAGCGTGCTTGTTGAATTTGAAGCGGTTAGTGAAATTCATTCCAAGGTATTTTGTTGTTGTCTTTGTCCTTATCATTGTGTTGTCTGGTAGCTTGATACTCATATTATCACAGCGTGATGCGAAACGTCTCCGACCTCTTGTTGCTGTTGTTGGGGTTCTGAAGCAGTTAAGCTCGCTCTTATGGCTATTTATCTTAATTCCCCATTTTAGGTAGTAGTTCCACATGTATCTTATGTGACCTTCAACTCTCCTGGCTGCGATTTCTGGTGAAATGGATGTTGCATATGTTAAGGAGTCATCGGCATATAGCTTCGTTTTTGTCCCTGGGATGTTGGTAGACTGGTCAGCTGTATAAAGGTTGAAAAGTATGGGGCCCAACTTGGAACCTTGTGGAGCTCCAGCTCTGATCGTCTTTCTTTGTGAATATTCTTTGTTTACCTGTACATAAAAGGATCTATGTGTTAGAAAATTTTTGATTAATCTTACCAAGTGTTCAGGTAGTCCTAGACTTGACAGTTTGAATATTAGTCCTTTTATCCAAACTGTGTCGAAGGCCTTTTCGATGCCCAGTAAACAGGCGACTATCGTCTCTTTCTTGTTCAGTCCGTGTGTCACATCGGAGTGTAGACCAAGAAGCGGATGCATGGTGGAGTGTCGTGCTCGGAAACCATACTGACATTCCGATATGAATTCCCTTTCCCTGAAGAAATGGTGAAGCTTTCTCAGGATAAGTCCCTCCAGGATTTTGCTGACACAGCATAGAACCGAAGTTGGCCGATATCCCCCGACGCTAGTCCTGTTGGTTTTCTTCGGAACGGGCACCACTTTTGCCGTTTTCCATGTTTCGAAGAAGTAGCTGTTATTCAGGCAGTTATTGAAGATGATCGTCAACAGTAGATAGTAGATAGTAGGTAGCTTTTTTAAGCACAAAGTTAGAAATCATATCATTTCCTGCTTACTTCTTAGAATTTCCTCCGTGGATTATATCAGTTACTTCCTCGATGGAAGTAAAAGCATCTCCAGTTGGTTCAAGTGCAGGATTGTCCTAACCAAAGTTGGTGACTGAAGTATTGGAGGCTGCAACTTCTTCAAACTTGTTTTCAACTTCTTCGATGAATTCAGGAAGGTGATTGGGCGGGCGATCTTTGAAGGTCTCTTGAAAATGCTTATGTGACTTCTGCTTCTTCGGTTGGTGTTGTTGCAGAATGTTACCCGTGCATTATTGTATCTGGCATCGTGATCTTTTTCCCAACGAGCTGGTTAATTTTCTTGAAGGCATCGGGTCCCGGTTTGATGTTCGCAAGCCTTTTCCTGAATTCATCCTCCTGGTGATGTTTCACTGCCTGGTTGAAAATGGTGTTGGTGCATTAAAATTCGGAGTATATGCGTCTATACTCGTCGTTCTCTCTGTTGAACAACCTGTAGTATATCCGTTGAAGCTTTTTGCGGAGTCTCTGTCTGTGAGCATATATGGCCTGTTCTGCATATCGGTCTCTGCTGGTTTTTGCGGTCTTGAGCTTTTCTAAGGCGTTGGTAACTGTTGTCTCGAATTCGAGTATGGCACTATCAATTTCTCTGTTTGAGAGATTGCTGCTGGTTGGGACTTCCGGGAGATCTCTTTCAATTTCGGTACGGAATGTTCTCCAATTCACCCTGTTATACCTGATGTGGAGCTCTTAGCCTGGTTGTTCGCAGAATATCATTCTACTGCCAGATGGTCGGAATCAATATCGTGTGCTACGCAATTGTAATTCCGTAAATCAGGTAGGATGTTGATGAAGTTCGACGTAACCAGAAAGAAATCAAAATGAGATGGAGTTCTAGGGTATGTTGGTTTTGGTTGAGACACGACAACCAAAGAGTGATGCTCGGGATTTCCTTGTAGCCAGTCAACAATTGCTTTGCCTTGGCGAGATTCCGCGGTATCCATCCATAGAGAGTGCCGACCGTTGAAGTCTCCTCCAATGACACAAGATGTGTATTGATTAGCAATGCTGTTGATGATGTGGAGATCGTGATGTATGTCGCTTCTTGTTGAGTTGCACTTGATGTATACTGAGACCAGCAGAGGCGTCTCAGACTCGGTCAGTTTAGTGACGACTTTCGTTGTTTCCATGCATCTTAGTCCAGTTATACTTTTCTTTTCGCTCCTTAGGTCCGATTTGAGAAGAATTGTTGTTCTTCTGCCGCTCGCTCCTTTGTCCTCTCTGTAGGATGTGTAATGATCTGGCTTAAAGTTGTTCTTCGCTGTGATGTTGGTTTCTATATGTTTTGACACAACTTTCTTTTGTTGTTGCATGAGGGAGATAGCAATATTTAATAATTTTATGTGAAAGCTTTTTCTCTAAATTACGTTCTTTTTCGTTACTAGAGAATTGAAAAATTTCAGAAAGATTATTTGTTGAATTTCGAATGAAATTAGGAAATAAACCGAATTCCCTGCATTTTAAAAGAAAGATTTTGGGTTTTGCGTACGAGATTGTTTTTACGCTGTATTCCTTGAGTTTGTTCCAAGTTTCGACGTCATAGTTGTTTCTAATAAAGTTGTAGAACTCCATCTTTGTTTAATGTGTAATATTAATTTTAATAAATGATAGTTTTTGTGACCTATTATTGATAAGATAGATTTAACTTTTTGTGGGCTATAGGTCGAATTAGAAGATGTTATTTTTGTTTTGTTACAACGTTTTGAGCACTCCAAACAACCAAAGCAAGTTATAATAAACACTGCGAAGAATTTTGTAAATCGCGTTCTTGGTACAAGTGATATTTCATCTCACCCGAAAAATATATATATTATACGCGACACCCTGTACTCTAATTCCTTCCCCGCCCCAATTGTCCACAAGCTCATCAAAAATTATCAACAACCTGATGTAGGTAATAAACTGGATACACAGCGAGAAACTGTTTATATGCTTTTCATCCCCACCTCTGCAACCGCATCGACATCGCACCCATAAGGGATAAGACGAAGACTAGAAGAGTTTTTAAATCAGAAAATTATCAGATGTCGAAACTGTTTACAAACACAAAAGGAAAAATGGAGACATTGAAAAAAGCTGACACCGTTTACAAGATCAACTGTTTGGGTGGGAACGAGACAACTTGTTCATCTGTCTATATAGGTATTTCCAAGCAAAGATTAAAAAATCGCATATCTGACCATAAATCAGACTTGAACAGCGGCGCGTAGAGTAAAGTATAGGTGATTTTGGGGTAAAATGGACGTTTCTTGTCCTGTTGCTTAATCTTTTTTATCATTTTTACTATGTTTAAAAAAAAACAATATTTAAACCTTTGGAAAAGTGTCTTTAACGTCCTATTTAAAAGTATATATGTATTAATTTATATTTGTTTTATGTTTTCAATAAAGGCCTGATGAAGAGCATAATCATGCTGTAACAAATCAAAAATAACATCTTCTAATTCGACTAATAGCCCACAAAAAGTTAAATCTATTTCATTCTATTTAGCTCTAAGCTTAAATTCTTCACTCAAAGATTTCCCGCAAATGCCGTTATCGACGACCGACCAAGTGATATTGGAATTTAACTGAAAATTTTATAATTGGATATTTACTTCCATTGTCAGTCACCGACTAGCTTCGTGCAGTGCACATCGTTCCTAATTAGTGGCTTTCTACTGAGAGCTAATCTCCCGTTACTCTTATCTTTCCTTCAATCTATACGTTTCCTATCTTTTCTACTCTCTTGTTGTTAAGTTAACACCTTACCCACGCGAACTCCCTAAAATAATTAATAACAATAAAAACCCGAGATTCATTATCATTTCCCCTGAAGACCCAAACAAACCTCTTTCCAAAATCAGCATTTTTACGTTAAGAAAAGCCATCGGTGCCATAAGCACGGAGTATGAACAAATATCACATATCACACGCAGACATATTTATTGCCACCAAAAATCTCTCGAACCTCTGTCCCGTTAATATAACTTTACACGATAAGCTCAACTCGTCAAAAGGCATTGTATATGCTCCCTGGCTTATAGATATTCCTGAAGCTGAAATCGTCTTGGAAATGAAGTCACAGAGTATCCGAAGTGTATAAATTTACAAACCAATAATTCTTTTGCCAACGTTGCAAAAAAACCCATCCAACAACTACCCCCTCTTCTCTACCAGCTAAAATCAAAAATGTTGAATCAACCATTCAAACAAAAATCAATCAAAAATCTAACCTGACGCTTAACCCTCAAACCGGTGTAAGCAATATTCACTCAACTCCAAGCGAAAACAAAGAAAAAAATACAACAGCCTCCTTCGACTCCCTTCCATCATGCGCATCTCTCTCCCAGTCTCAAACCATATCTTCACAAGCAGCTGCAGCTGCACTTAAAAAGGCTAAACCAGCCAACACTTCTACACCAAATAACTTAAAATACAACATAAATTCAACGTCACATATTTCTAAATCCAAAAATCAAATTCAAAACGAACCAACAAATAACTCAAAAATCCACTCCCCCTCTAACTTACCAACCACTCAAAAAATTGCAACCAACAAAAAAAAATTTCTATCGCTTGCTACGCAAATTCTCTTAAACAATAATGATTACTATATGCACACTGATTGATAACGTCATATAGTTCACATAAAAAAAAACTCAATAACCACGACTCTGCTGGACAGGAATTGAATCGTTTGAGCCCAGGGAGCTTATTGGGTTCAACATCTGCACAGCGGAGTCGTACTCAGAACACCTTCAACCAAACATCACCAATAACTATCCCAACATTAAACAATTTAACATATTCAAGCAAAAACCAGATCTCTTCCACGATTTCATTGGATCAATACAATGAAAAAACGCGCAATTTAAAACACAACAATCTTGCTCTCGTAACCTTAAAATGGAATATGCAAGGTCTTTATAAATAATTACGACGAGCTAAAGATCTTGATTTCAGAATACAACCCAAGTTTAATAAATCTACAAGAGACTCACTGCCCTTTCAATTTTAAACCAATAATACCTAAAACCTTTGTAGGGTACTTTTGCTACCTTCCTAATAACACGACTAGTAGGCAAGGTATAGGTGTAATCATTAAAGGGAATATTCCACACCGGCAGATCAGCATTAAATCGAACCTTTTAGTGTTAGCACTTGAAGTCCAACTTCAACAAAAAATTACAATGATCAATCTTTATATTCCACCAGATCAAAATGTCACCAAGTATTAATTGGAATATATTCTTAAACAAGTTCAAGAGCCAATCATCATCGAAGGAGATGTTAATGCTTGGAATGTGCTTTGGGGTTCACCTATCACTAACAAAAAAGGACTTATAATTGACAATTTTATTATAAACTCAAAGCTTCTTTTATTGAACGATGGTTCACCCACACATTTTTCCACACACAAAACCCTCACACACATAGACATCACTTGTTGCTCCCCCATCTTATATCCGAAAATGTATTGGAGAACGGTTAGTGATAATTTTCCTATTTTAAACACTCTCACCTTAAGTGATAAAAGAAACCCCACACCTCCTACATTAAAGTTCAAGATAGACCAAGCCAACTGGTCCAAATATGCAAAACACACCACCAAAATCTCACTTAACATCGATGCGCACTCAAACGTCAACAAATCCCCTGCCATATTTCAAAAACTTATCCGCAACGCCGCAAACCAATCAATACCCCAAACGAATCACAAACAGCATAAATATACAATTCCATGGTGGAATAAGGAGCTTCAAATTTTAAGAGACAAAAAAATTAAAGCTTGGCAATTTTTTAAAAGAAATTTCTCCACTGAAAACCTGATTTCATACAAGAAGGCCGCTAAAAACAAACAAAACTAAGAGCTTGAATGAATTCACCTCTAAAATTAGCCCAAACTCCTCAGTCTCCGAAATCTGGAGTAAAATAAACATTCTCTGGGCTAAAAGCTAAAACCCACCAAATTAGGTCTATTGAAACTGTTTTAGGACTTTTGATCAACTCTTCTGAAATTAGCAGTCATTTTGGCTCCATTTGGTCTGAATATTCAAAAGACTCAAATTTCCATTACAATTTTAAACTTAAAAAAGAGGAAAGTCTTCGAACAAAACCGTTTCTACCTACAAACCCGGCAAGCGAATATCTTGAACAATCCATCTCGCTATCGGAACTAGAAACATGTCTTAGTAAACTAAAAGGAAAAACTCCAGGCAGGGAAAGACTTTCATATCCAATGTTTAAAAATCTTCCACTGGAAACAAAGATTGTTCTTTTAAAGATTTATAATAAAGTTTTAGATTCAAGTGTAATACCTCAATTTTGGAAAACAGCGTCAATTATCCCCATACTCAAAGCAAAATATGATAATCCTAGAAAAAATCATTACCAAACGTCTTCTCTGGTATAAAGAATCAAAAAAACTATCAGTCTAAATTTAGTAGCTTTTAAACCTAAGAGAGGGTACCAAGATGCACTAGTTGACATTGACAACTTTACTTCAAATGCCATATCTGCAAATAATCACGTTTCAATCCTATCACTTGATTTTGAAAAAAAGCATTTAATAGAATAGGTATTCACCTTGTACTTACAAAATTGAGGGAATGGCGTTTGGGTCCAAAAATGTTTGGATACATAAAAGCCTTCCTGTAAAATAGGCAATTTTGTGTTAAAGTAAACAATGTTTACTCTCCCAATTTTCCTCTTTATAATGGTATACCACAGGGCTCACCACTATCTGTCATGCTCTTTTCTATTGCTTTTGATGAAATAAGTAATATTATTAACAGATATAACATTCTTAATCATGTTTTAAATGCCGACGACGTCAATATACTATGTAAACACAATGATTTAGAAATAACGAAAACAACTTTCTTAAACTTATAAGCAGATTTGGAAGAATGGTCTTCTTTTTCTGGTGCAAACCTTTCATTAAAAAAATGTAAAACTCTTCATATATGTAGGAAAAAATTATGCTCTGATTTCAAACTTAATACAAACAATATAGAATCTCCAAATATTTTATGTATCCTAGGCTTAATACTTAATAACAAATTTAACTTTTAAAAACCATGTAATAGAACTTAAAAAACACTCTCTCCTCTAAAAAATGTCAAACTCATATTAACATAATTTGTTATATTACAATAATGCTAAATTGAAATAAAATAGACTACGGAATCAGTATTTATGGTAACTCTCCAAAATCAACAATCAACATCATCAAGCCAACATACCACCAAGCCGTTCGAAAATCCATTAATGCATTCACAACAACACCAATAAGCAAAATTTTGGTTGAAGCTGGATTACCAACACTCAAGGGAAGATACGAAGAAAAAATACTCTAATTAACAACAAAACTTCTTTTCCCATTAAGATCCGTCATAAACAAGGACTTTACTGCTGCTTATCGCGCTACACATCAAAAAAAGAATTCCATCAGCCATTCCACGCACCTGGAATTATATTAAGGAATTCAATCTTCCCAACAAAATCAAAAATAACACTTCTACAAAATATCCGCCCTGGATGTTCAAATCTGATTCCTTCATACTCTCACTATCTAAATATGCCAAGGACAACACCCCAAAAAAAAGTTTACCTCTATATCTTCAAATCAATTGAAAACGACCACAAAATCAATAAATGGAGATTCATATTCTCGGACAGATCAAAAACGAACAACCACACAAGTTTCGCTATTACCTCTGGCAAAGGCATTCTACTTAAACAAGGCCTCCTGCCAGAGTTTGCCTCTATCTTCTCTGCAGAAGCGGTAGCCATATTAGAAGCCTTAAAATACGCAAAAAACAAGAAAGGAGCGTGGGTTATATGCACTGACAGCCTCTCTGTTATCCATGCAACTATAAACTTGAACAATAACACCCCAGCAACTTCTTTGATTAGAAACATCATTATTGGCACTGAAGGTAAAATTAAGATTATGTGGGTATCAGCCCAGGAAATGAATTTGCGGGACGCAGCTGCTTATTCTGCCGGAAGATCTCCCAATTTCTTGTTCAACACATAAAGCGAGAGGGATCTTTCTAGGTTGATAAAATCAAAATTGCACTCTGTACAAATAAGGGACTGGTCAACATATCGCCACCACTGCTCAAAACTAAATAGTGATAAAATTCCACCAATATACCCAGCACGAGCAGAAAAACAGAGCATAACCAACTTCGTACGCCTTCGTTTAGGACACAGCTTTATAACGCACGTACATTTATTAAAAAAGGAAAGTTCTCCCATTTGTCCCGAATGCTTGGTAACATCAACTATGGAACATGTTTTACACCACATCAACTGTATCCTACCTAATACTGATTACGATATGTATGACATATTAAAGGAAATCAACCTATAAAATCTTAACATCGTTCAAAGTAAACTAACACAACTTAAATTTAAACTATAACATTTATTACACATTTCATTCTTTTACCTATCTTTTTTAAACATCGAGCCGAAAACCTCAGCAGCTAGTGCTCTTCTGTTTTAGTACTAACCTAGCAATTTTAGATTACTTTGTTAGTCTCTATAAATAAATAAATAAATAAATACTTCCATTGTATATAAACTGCCTAACTTTAACTATAAATTTCTTTCCCGCGAGCAAGTGTAGGTCTTATATAAATGGTATTATATAAATTTCAAACATTATTTTTAGCAATCCAAATATTTTGCTATAACTATAAGTTTTGTAATCCTTTTTAATCCTTACATTTCCACGAAAGATCTTAGTTACTATAAATCTACAATCAATTTACAAACAACTTTTTTGAATGAATTTCTATGCATAGTTTGCACTTAATTTGTACGTATCATAATGGAAAGCTAAACTTAAAACAAAAAATCCATTTCTTCAAGGACTTTTGTATTTATACAGCAAGAAGAAGTTTGTGTTTAAATTTCAAGAATGTATGTGCATTATTTTTTGAAAACCGCAATATTCTATATAGTAAACAAAAACTGAAAACCCTAAAGAATTCGAATCAAAAGTCTAGTCAATGATGTACATATGTATAAATATGTATTTAAGACTAGTGCTCGTACAGCTTGAAAATCCTACAGAATTCGAATCAAAGTCTGGTCAATGATGTACGTATGTATAAATATATACGTATGTAAGTACCAATGCTCGAATTCCATCTGATTGTATAAAATCTTGCCGGTGTTTATTCTCTTGTCGTCAACAAATTTCTCGACAACATATTCGTCGTTTTAACAGTCGTTTTTTTCTATGGAAACGACTTACGGAATACAAAAAAAATATTGTAAACACGTTCCACAAGAGAGAATCGACAAATTAACGTTTGACGATTAACGACTGCGCTTCTTCTGTCGTTTTTTTGTGTGGGGTTTTGTGTCGTTCAACGACACACGGAATAAAGGTGAATATGAAATGGAATACAATATAAGGAAACTAGCTGACCTGGCAAACGTTTTTTTGGCATATAAATTATTTCTTGTGTATATTTTTCTTATTGAATGAACAATAAGAAATAGAATAACCGGCGAAGGTTGTTATGCCATATAAATTATTTCTAGTGAATATTTAATTTTTTTTATTGAATGAACAATATGAAATTGAATAAAATATAAAGAAACTAGCTGACCCGGCAAACGTTGTTCTGCCATATAAATGATTTCTAGTGAATATTTACTTTTTTTATTGAATGAACAATATGAAATAAAATAAGATAGCCTTTCAATAAGCTTAATTCCATGGGATCTGTATCAAATCCGAAGGCCACGGGAAGTTGAATTTATTGACCCGTTTATGGATTGAATTGAAAACGATAACGATGCCAGTCGTTTTTGGGGATTGAGTGAATAAAGTCATATTTATAAAAAAACGAAGTTGCTTGTTTTTATTTAACTCGCCGTCGTCTTTGTATATTTATTCAATGTAAAATAAGACAAAAACCAAAATTTTTTTTAACTCTAACCAAGTTTCTTGAACGATCAGCAATTGATTTTTGTATACATATATAAATAGATAGATGTAGGTGATATGAAGTTAACCGGGTCGTCTAATAATAATAATAATTATTATTATAATAATAATAATAACGACAAGAAGAACAACAATAATATCACAAAAAAAGTTCTAACAATAATATTGTTATTTATTATAATTTTTTTATTGGCGCGACAGCTCCTTAAGGAGCCAAGGCCTGGTGACTTATAGTCTCAACCATTCCTTTGTGTGTTGTTAATCTGCAAGAATGAAAGGGTCCTACAGTTTACCGCCGAGTCCGAACGGCTATATGAGATGCACTTTTTCGAGACAAATTTTACTCTTGGACGTTTCTTTAGTTCCTCGCAAGAGGCAGTACCCCGGAAGAGAAGGTGGCTACGAGCGTTATAGTTATTTATATTTGCAACTAGAATAATTTATGTATCATATTTTTTTCCATGCATGTTTTTTATAGCATATAAATGAAAAATAGAGAATATTTCGAAACACAGCTCTTTGTCAAACGCTGTTTCACTACAGTTATTGTATGATAAAATACTTACATTTGAATTAGAATTTCTTGAATTGT
The DNA here is from genome assembly GCA_963971375.1 of Platycheirus rosarum. Lineage (NCBI taxonomy): Eukaryota > Metazoa > Arthropoda > Insecta > Diptera > Syrphidae > Platycheirus > Platycheirus rosarum. The sequence goes on from OZ020508.1 coordinate 100,409,607, forward strand.
TGTTTTATGTTTTTCTGGGATATGGGACGCCTGATTCTTCAAATTATCTATATGTTTTTGAACCTATAAAAATATTTGCAAATTCTTTAACATTTACTCTTACATGATTCAAACATTTGAATTACATGATAGTTCTGTTTCCCGTTATTCTCTTTAGCTTTTTGAGGCGCATTTTCTAGATTTTTAATTGTTCTATTTATTATTTCAACTTCCTCTGAAAATTCTTTTTCAGCTTGTGCATGACTCGGAAGACAAGTGTTTGCTTGTCGAATTATATGTTGGCATCTAAAAATATAAATAAGCTGTTAATTTAAATGTTCCAAATCATAATAATATATATGTAAGTCTTACTTTTTTGAAAGAAATTCTTGCATTTCACTGATTTCTTCAAAACGTTCTGCTAATCTGTGAGCATTTTCACGAATATAATCCCTCTCTATCTCTAAAGAGTCAATATCTTTCATTTGTTGTTCTTTGCGTAGTTTTAAAATATTTAATCTTTGCAAGAAATCCCAACGTGCCTGTTCATGTTTATGTATGTATTGGGTTCGAAGAACTTCAATTGATTGAATAAGAAGTTCATATGAGACCTGACCGGTTGGTTGAGTTGATTTGTGAACTGATATAATCGGTTGCGTCACATTACGCTTGATGATATTTCGAATGTGTTCTATAAACGAGCGTTTTTCCATCGAAGAACAATTATGTATGTCTGTAATGCTTCTTGACTCAATTAGAGCTGTAGAGACTGGTAACAACTTTGTATCAGTTGCCAGATTTAAGCTTATAACTTGGCCACTCGATAGAAGTAAAACGATAGCAGATGGCATTTGCAAAAGGACAAATCCTAAAACAGCATTCATCTTAGCTCCAGCGCTTATGTTTGTACAAACAATGTACTCAACATGAGATTGGTGTGAAAATACTGGGGTATCTTAAATAACTAGTTAGATTTAGAATAAAAGAACATGTGCTTTGTATACCATCAGTGTCTATATATCTCTCCAATTCCGCAATAAAATTAACAGTCACAGCATGTAATCCAGTATTGTGGTATGCAAAGTAGCGCATTTCGTTAATGGAATCTCTAAAATAAGATTATGAACATTATAATCATGTAGTTTGCATATTTTTGTATACACCTTTTTAGATGAATTGGACTTGAGTTTATAGAAGTTGTATAATTTCTGGTATCGGTTATTCCAAGCTCTAGTTCGACGGTTTCTACAACTTCCAGAGTCCATTGAGAAGGATCAATAACAAGGTTACATTCAGGCAAAGTCTATTGGAAAGTTTAAAGAATATTTTCTTAAAGTACTTGAATTTTAAAAATCACCGTGGAATATTTAGGTAACATAAATGGGGAAACTGAAGTGCACCAATCCCAAAAAAAGTAGTTATTATAAATGTTCCTTGTTCGACCAATTTTATACATGGGATCTTAAAATTAATATTAATAAATCTAAAATAATGATCTTCAGAACTCAAAACCGATCTGATAACCTTACAAGGAACTGGAATTTAGATGGTCAAAATATTGAGGTAGTTAGTGAGTTTAAGTATCTAGGTCTAATTATAACTCACAATCTAAGTATGAAAGCCCATATTAAAGAAAAACTTTCCGTAGCAAAATCAGCAATTAATACCTTGTGGTAAAATTTTTTTAATATTAAATTTGTTGACTCTACGTCAAAGTTTAAAGTTTTTAATGCAACGGTTAATAGATGTCTTTGTTATGGAACTGAAGTTTATGGGTACCAATTTTTTGAGGAAATTGAAAGCATTCAAAGATACTTTTTCAAACGAATTTTCCGGTTGCCTTTTAATACCCCCAATTACGCAATATGTGTTGAATCTGGTCTACCACAAGTTTATGTGAGGAGTTTGAAAGCCAATGCAGACTATCTCACGAAAGTAATGCATAGATTTGATAGCAATTTACATAAAAGAATTCTACTGGTATCACTCCGCTGTGGTTGTTCACCTTTTAGAAACTGGCACGCGCTCGCGTCGGCTCACTCTTTAGATCTGAATGTAAGCAACAGAGAAGAGTGGACAAACATCTTTTATGATGGTAGTTATGATGGTGGTAGATGATAAAATCTATCAACAAAATTAGAAAGGGTAACAAATTCCACCTACGTATAGACGTTTGAATCTGAGCTTGCGTGATAATAATTATTTTAGGGAGGAACTTTCAACCTCGAACTGAAACCCTTGAACTTAATTATAGGCCACACAGAACAGATTTAGACGCTATATGTTCTCTATGCAACCTTAACCAAAATTGAAGACGTTTGAGCTTATCAGTATTTTAAATGGTGAGAGAGGTTGGAAACTACTTGTGCGATTTGTTTCACACACAAACAATTCAAGAATTCATATTTGAATTTGTTTTGACTTGAATATTCTTAGTTATTTTATATAAAAAGAACATTTTTTTAGCTAAACTAAAAGCCCAAGTATGCCATCTCTAACTTTTCATTTACGTTTTCTTTTTTTTTCTCGTCTTATTGCAGTTCTTTGACTTTTTAATGTAATCCGTAATATCTTGTGTAAATATTAAATAATTCGAAACTCCAACATAAAATAATCATTGTTTTTGCTTAAATATAAATATAAAAATTGTACTTATTTCTGTTAATCTATGTTCGTTAAAATATTTCTGTTAATTTATTTTTGTTGGTATATATTTGTACTATCAGATTTTATTCGTATAACTGTTATATTTATGCTTAATTTTTTATTTGAATTAAATATTATATGTTATAAATGTTACTCTATTTTTTATTAATAAATGGAATTGAATTGAATTGATTGAATAGATTTTCAGTCTTATTTAGGTCTTTCAAATTTAATACTAATAGCGAGTTTCATTCAAGAAAAGATTTGCTCTTTCTGTCAAAAGATTTGATCTTTTTCAATTTCGAGAGTTTCATTGCAAGAAAAAGAGCAAATCTAGATCAAATCTCAACACGAAAGATTTGATCTCTGATAAGTTGGCAGATTTGATCTGAATGCACACATACATGTAAATAGTCTTTCGGTCAAACGTCAAATGGAAAATATTTTGTTATTTTTGTTGTTTGTTGTGAACTTGTGCCAGCCCGTGCTTAGTCAAAAAATTAACAAGTATCCATTAAATATACAAAATAACAAATAAAGGTGTTTTTGAAGTGAGAAAATACAAATATGGCATTTTAAATATATATACTGTACATGCCTGGTATTTGTGTGTGTGATATCAAATACTGTGTATGCTCGTCAGTGAATGACCAATACTAGGATTAAATGATGAAACAAGTTTCATTGAAAAGAGCAAATCTTGATTTTCAGATCAAATCTTTGAAATTTGAATGAAACTCGCTATAAGATAAAAACACCGTAAACGTGTTCAAAATTGCAACATACATTTTTTCAATTGATTTTTGATCAGAATTCATAGCTGAGCAACAAATCTTCCGCGACCAATCTTCACTAGTTTCAGATGTTTTTCCTCATGATGAACATAAGTGTGTGACATTCGTAGAAGACAGACGTGTGTTAAATCGATTCGAATTTAAAATTTAAAAACAATAGTAATAAGTGATACATTTATTCAGATTTTTGTTTATCCAGTGCACAAGCTAATGACTTAAAGTGTGCAGCGGGAGTCTTTAACTCTGAAATAAATTATTAATTATGGAATGTTTTAAGTGCAAAAGTGCGATTGGTGGGGAATCCGGAATACAATGTGCCGGAATATGCCGTAAAGTATTCCACCAAAAAATGTTCGTAGTGGTCTCGACCGCTATAGCAGTAATGTATTAGTACAAACACGACGTTGATTTAACAGTGCGGAGATCCAAGAGATTGTTAAAAAAATGGAAATTATCTAAAAGAATATAAATTTGAATTTGAAGATTCGTTAAAAAAAATTAATTGGAAATAAAAAAATTATTAGAGGCAATAGAAGCAAGATACTCTGATAGGTTAAAAGAGATAAAAATTACTCAGGATGCTTTTGAATGCAGTGTTTGGCCTTAAAGCCCAAAGTGCAAAAATTCGTGAAGATGTCAACAAAATAGAAAGTGCAAAGTGTAAAAGAAATAAAAGAAAATTTGGATAAAGAATTAAAAGAAATTAAAGATGCAGTTAGAAGTAAGAAACATAAAACTAACACCATTACAATCAAAACAGATAACATATGCAGATAAAATTAATGAAAAAAATAATGTTATCATAATAAAACCAAAGGAAAACTAAAACAATAATAAAATACGTGAAATGATTAAAAATAAAATAGATCCAACGAAGTATATGAACAAGACCTATTAAAATCCCTTAAAAGTCAAAATGATTTCGGTGAAAGTGAATACGATATTAAGTGTGTCCATATATATCTGTCGCCAAAAATTAATTGCTTCAATGCTATTGTAGAAATGGACAGTGTTGCCTATGCAAAGGTAATGGAAAGTACTAAAGTTTATATTGGTTGGGATAGATGCAGAGTGTATCAACATACAAGTGTACAAAGATGTTTCAATTGTTGTGGTTTTAATCATTCAGCTAAAAATTGATCGAGTATTAAAGTTTGTATTAAATGTGCTGAAAACCATGATGTGAAAATGTGTACTAATGTTGAGGATAAATGTATTAATTGTTTTAATGCAAAAAAAAAAACCTAAAAATTGAGTTAATGATAATCATAAGGCGAGTGATATAAATTGTCCAGTTTTCCAGGGAAAGCTGAAAATTGCAGATGAACGGACCGATTATTAGCAATTATATGATTTAAGGTGCCTTTTTTTGAATATTCAGCGACTTTCAAACAATTTTTATGAATTAGAAAGCTTAGTGAAGACTGAAAAGTTTGATATTTTAGTGGCAACTGAAACACTTGTTACCGACCCTAATGACCTAAAATATGTCCTACTGGAAGGATACTAGTTTCCTTTGAGCTGTGAAAGTGAATCTAGTTATACTGGCGGTGTTGTTATTTATGTTAAAAATAATTTTAAATGTCATTTTATAAAAAAATATCAAGCTAGTATGCAATATTAGTGCCTAATGTTAAAAGTGCAATATGAAAATTATCCTGTGATACATATTTGTGCAATATACAGATCCCCCAGTCGCATGTCATCAAAAACTGATTTCTGTAACGATTTTGAAAACTGGATAGAATATCTATCCCAATGTGGTAACTTTAGTATAATGGGTGACTTTAATATGGACTGGTTTGATGTTACAGATACATACAAGCGGCTGGTTGCAAATATTTTAAATGATAATAGTTTGCAGATGATCATTAATGAGCCTACGAGATTAACAAGCCGTTCGAAAACTGTAATTGATTATGTGATAACTAACTGTACTGAAAAAGTGAGTCCCAGAGTGGATAAAAACTTTAAAATAAGTGATCACGAATCGATTGATATAATTATCAAAAATCAACATAAGATTAAAAATAAAAAGACAATTCATAAAATCAGAATATTTTTTTAACAAGGCTCATCGAGGCTCCCTTTTTTATTATTAATAATGTAGAACAACCACTAAATTTAAATGACTTTAGTGATGAATTTGTAACTAGCCTAAAAACGTTGTTGACTCTATGGTCAAAGAAAAACAAATCCCGTATAACAACGCAGATTGGTTTAGTAATGAACTCAGAGTGGAAAAATGAAGAAAAGTTTATCTGTATAGACAAGCGGTGCTCAGCAATAATAATAATACATGGCACGCATATCAGCAATGTCGAAACCAATTCAAAAGAAAAATTCGTTTAGCAAAATTCCTATTTATATAAGACCAAATTGAGAATGCAAATAAACAGAAAGATATGTGGAAAAAATTAAAGAAATATGTACTTAAGAAAAGAAATGAAACAATATTGGATGTAGAGTTAGAAGATGGTTCTGTGGTAAACGAAAGTGCAATAATATGTGGCAAATTCAACAATTTTTTTGTTCAGTCCATTAATGAAATAACCCAATCTGTGATATTTTGTGAATATACAAATTTACTCGAGCAATGCAATTTAGATTTTAAGTTCAGACTAGTCAACATATATTTAATACAAAGTGCAATAGACAAGCTCAACAGAAAAAGTGACTTTAACTTTATGAGTGTTAAAATGTTTAAGGACTCCCAGTGATTGAAAGAATCATTAATATATCCCTAAGTGTATTTTTCCACAATCTTGGAAAGAATCTCTTAGTGCCCACAAAAAAATCCCAAATGCGAAAACTCTCAAAGATTTTAGACCATTAATATGATGTCATTATATGAGAAAATAATTGAAAAATGTGTAGTTTTACAACTTCAAGAACATTTAGAAGGACAAGAGTTACTGAATAGCTACCAAAACTTCAAAACTTATTTTGTTTCCTGATGACGGATTACTGTTCATTTCTGGAAAAAGTGTTACGGATTGTATGGAACAATTAAATCAAGACCTAAATAAATAAATAAATTTATTGGCGTGACAGCTCCTTAAGGAGCCAAGGCCTAGTGACTTATACTCTCAACCATTCCTGTGTGTGTTGATAATATGCAAGAATGGAAGGGACCTACAGTTTACCGCCTAGTCCGAACGGCTACATGAGATGCACTTTTTCAAGACAAATTTTACTCTTTCAGGTTTTGTCAGTTCCTCGCATGAGGCAGTACCCCGGAAAAGAAGGTTGCAAATGACCATGTAAATTATTTATGCATGAAAATATCCAAAAAAGTTGGAGTTTTGAAAAAATAAGAAAAAAATATATCTATGAGTACTGCTGTGAATTTATATAATGTATTGATTAAACCTCATTTTGATTTCTGTCCTACTTTATTATATATGTGTCCACAAAGTCATAAAGATGGATTGCAATTACAACAAAGTAAGGCTATGCGATCAATTTTAAAATGTAGTAGATACATTCCAATAAGATTAATGTTGAATATGCTTAAGTGGTTAAATATAAATCAAAGACTTTATATGTTGTGTCTGATATTTGTTTATAAAATTAAAAATAATATGTTTCCGATAATGATTTTAATGATAAACTTTTAGAAAAAAAATGGGCACGACTGGGTCGCACGTACTATCTCTTATGTGCCTAATTGCATTGGAAAGCAAGATCTTTGGCAGAAACAAGTAACATTTGCGTTGAAAATAACACAGTTTGAACTTATAAAAAGTATTAAAAACCAAAATACTTAACAGGTTTTTAGTAAAAATGAAGTATGCCATCACACTTCTTAAATAACAAAGAATTTATGAAAATGTATTTCGAAAATTGTAGGACCGGTTTTGATAAAATCCTGTTTTTTATTTTTAGTTTTTTGAAAAAAAATTATATTTTAGATTTTGGTATGCAGTTTTTTAGAATTTATTAAAATACATGTGATTATAAAATTTAAAATATTTTTTTTTTCATAAGTTTTCAAAATATTGATTTTTGAAAAAAAATTTCAAAAATTAATTTTAATTAGAAAAAAAAAGTTATTAAAAATTTTGATATGCAAAATAATTTGGCTACCTAGATCTTCTTAAATATAAAATTTGACAGAAATCCAAAGAGCCGACTTTTCCCGTATATGTGGTACTAATCAAATTATAGCCAATACCAACAAAAATTGTTGGAGCCGTTTTCGAGAAAAATAAGATTTTCCTAAACGGTCATATGGCAGGTACCGTTATTTTATGGGGTAACAAATAAAATTTCAATCTCCCCTCTGGGGAATGCCAAAAGAATCAGACACACCAAGTTTGAAGATAATCGCTTGAGCCGTTTAGGCTATAGCTCGTTATACATACTGACAGACAGACATTTTTTCTCGATCACTTTTTTAAACTTCTCTATGATCGTAATATCATGTTTGATTGTTATCTAAATTTTTTTAATATTCACGAATCCTAAACTTGCCTTATAGTTCCTATAATTGCAATAATTGCAAGTAAAAAGAACGAAAACGACTTCTATGAAGTATAAAAAGAGTGACTAACTTTATTATAAGAAATAAGATGTAATATAAATTCAATTGTTTTTAGTACAATGTGAAGTGGTAGCTAGTTGTGCCAAAGAAAGTTTTTTTTTTTTTAATTTAATTCATTATCCTCAACACTCCCACCTTTTAATTAATTGAATCAACAAACTATAAGCATTATTTAATTACTTGAAACTTCAATCAAAGAACGAAAATTTTCAAATTTTTACTTATTCAGTGACTTAGTAAAAATGACTGCTTTTTGAAATTCAGAAGGAACATAATTAATTTTGAAATCTCTCCTTTCGGGCATCGATGTGTTTGTTCCGTTTATGAAATTCAGCGTTTTTGACAAGCCTGATAGCTCCCTGATTATCCATGTTCAAACTTGTTTCGCCTACACCAGTTGGAACCATTTCTTTCACTGCCACGTACTCAGACTCCGTAGAAGAGAGAGAAACACACTTTTGTCTCTGTGATGACCAAGACACTGGACCATTAGCAATGATGAAAACGTAGCCAGCTGTCGAACGTTGAGTAACAGGATCGCCCGCATAATCAGCGTCACTGAAACAAAATAAATCAAAATTTTTACATTTTTTTAAAGTCATTTTGTCCTGGTTCCGCTTATGTACTTTAAGACGCGTTTCACTGCATTTATATGCATCTGGTTTGGTGAATCTAAGTACCGAGAAACGACTCCCACTGCATATGAAATATCCGGACGAGTAGCAATCGCCAGATACATGAGGCACCCCACAGCCTCTCCGTAAGGAAATTTGACATCTTTCGTAGACATAGGTTCTGCATACGAACAAGTCTTAGCTGGAGTGGCTTGCTAAAATCCATATTGAACCTTTTAAGAAGGCTTTCCGCATATCTGGACTGAGTTATAGAGATAACACCATCAGATTTCCTTGCTATTTCCATTCCCAAGAACACCTCAGCATCCAACAATGTTATTTCAAACTGCTTCTTCAAAAAATTCACCAACTTCATAGCATCTTGTTTTTCCCTTGCCGCAATCAATGCATCGTCAATGTATATGGCAAGTATCTTGCGCTTGTTGGCATCCCCTGAGATGAAAAAACACGGATCCATTTCACTAGATTTAAGATTAAAATCTTTCAGAACTTCAGTAAACTTCCTGTTCCAGCACCGAGATGCTTGTTTCAAGCCATATAGGCTCTTTCGAAGCCTACAGACTCTCCCAGATCCGTCATTAAATCCTTGTGGTTGCTCCATATAAATCTCCTTATTCAATTCTCGGTTTAAAAAAGCTGTCTTGACATCAAATTGCGTAAGGCTTAGTCCTTCGTTTGCTACAATAGCAAAAATTGGGCGAATTGATGTAAATTTTGCTCCTCGTAGTCAACACCTTCTTCTTGACTGAAGCCCCTTATAACCAATCTGGCTTAATATTTTCGTGCTCCATTCAGACCTAAGCTTTTTAGCTTATATACCTTGATTGACAAACTCACAGCAATTCTCCGTCCGAAGCTTCTAATAAACTAATAACTCTTTGGAAAAGGTAACCTATGTTGTTTACCGAAGATGCAGGAATCGCATAAGAAGTTGGCATCATCTTCAAAAGCAATGCCTTCTGCTTTTAGATTAGATTAGATTAGATTATTTTTATTACATCGTTAAAATGTATGTACAATTGGCCTTAAACTAACTTATAACTAAAATAAATCATGTCGGCTCAACAACAGGGGCCCGACTTACTTCAGCTGGCTCTACACAATGCTATATTTTGTCTTAATCATAATTTTTGTTTGCATAATATTTTAATTGAAATTCTTAATTATAATAACTGTCCTTCGTTTTAAAAAATTGGGGTTAGGATGCGGTGTTGTTTATCCTCTGTTGTGTCCGTTGCTGGTTGTCTCGTAGAACGGGGCTCCGTCGTTGTTCATAATATCCTCTAATCGGTCGTCTGTGATTGCTCGAATGTTGAGGTAGCGATGGTTAGGCTCTAGTTGTTTGCTAGATTTCCAAGTTGGGGTGGTCCTCCAAGTTCCTCAAAATATTTTTGGAGAGCTGTGTCATGAACTGATTTATAGGTATCAGTTTTTTGTCTTCACATAGCTTCTTGTTTGGGGCATATTTCTTTGTAATGGGGTTTCGGTGTAGACCTGTACAGCTACGGAGTATCTTTCTTTCGAAAACATCGATCTTCTTCATATATGTTGGTGATATGGTGAACCAAATAGGACAAGCGTTCGTCAGAACTGGACGGATAACTGTTGTTTATAGATGAGGAACTTAGTATTAGTGCTTAGTCCGTTTCTTCTCCTAAGAAGCGGGTGGACCAGATGTAGGGAGAAGTTGGCTCTCTTAAGCATAAATGTAGCGTGCTTGTTGAATTTGAAGCGGTTAGTGAAATTCACTCCAAGGTATTTTGTTTTTGTCTTTGTCCTTATCACTGTGTTGTCTGGTAGCTTGATACTTATATTATCACAGCGTGATGCGAAACGTCTCCGACCTATTGTTGCTGTTGTTGGGGTTCTGAAGCAGATAAGCTCGCTCTTATCGCTATTTATCTTTAGTCCCCATTTAAGGTAGTAGTCCCACAAGTTTCTTATGTGACCTTCAACTCTGGTGGCTGCGATTTCTAGTGAAATGAATGTTGCATATGTTAAGGAGTCATCGGCATATAGCTTCGTTTTTGTCCCTGGGATGTTGGTAGACTGGTCAGCTGTATAAAGGTTGAAAAGTATGGGGCCCAACTTGGAACCTTGTGGAGCTCCAGCTCTGATCGTCTTTCTTTGTGAATTTTGATTAATCTTACCAAGTGTTCAGGTAGTTGTAGACTTGACAGTTTGAATATTAGTCCTTGTATCCAAACTGTGTCGAAGGCCTTTTCGATGTCCAGTAAACAGGCGACTGTCGTCTCTTTCTTGTTGAGTCCGTTTGTCACATCGGAGTGCAGTCCAAGAAGCGGATGGATGGTTGAGTGTCGTGCTCGGAAACCATACTGACATCCCGGTATGAATTCCCTTTCCCTGAAGAAATGATGAAGCTTTATCAGAATAATTCCCTCCAGGATTTTGCTGACACAGCATAAAAGCGAAATCGGCCGATATCCATCGACACTAGTCCTCTTGGTTTTCTTCGGAACGGGCACCACTTTTGCCGTTTTCCATATTTCGGGGAAGTAGCTGTTATTCAGGCAGTTATTGAAGATGATCGTCAGCAGTAGAATGGCGAGATTTGGTAGCTTTTTAAGCACAAAGTTAGAAATCATATCATTTCCTGCTGACTTCTTAGAATTTCCTCCGTGGATTAAGTCAGTTACTACCTCGATGGAAGTAAAAGCATCTCCAGTTGGTTCAAGTGCAGGATTGTCCTCATCACAGTTGGTGACTGAAGTATTAGAGGCTGCAACTTCTTCAAACTTGTTTTCAACTTCTTCGATGAATTCAGGAAGGTGATTGGGCGGGCGATCCTTGAAGGTCTCTTCAAAATGCTTAGCGAGGGCTTCTGCTTTTTCGGTTGGTGTTGTTGCAGAATGTTGCCCGTGCATTATTGTATCTGGCATCGAGCTCTTTTTCCCAACGAGCTGGTTAATTTTCTTGAAGGCATCGGGTCCCGGTTTGATGTTCGCAAGCCTTTTCCTGAATTCATCCTCCTGGTGATGTTTCACTGCCTGGTTGAACATGGTGTTGGTGCATTGGAGTTCGGAGTATATGCGTCTATACTCGTCGTTGTCTCTGTTGAACAACCTTTGGTATATCCGTTGAAGCTTTTTGCGGAGTTTCTGCCTGTGAGCATATATGGCCTGTATATCTTCCGGCATATTCGCATATCGGTCTCTGCTGGTTTTTGCAGTCTTAAGCTTTTCCAAGGCGTTGGTAACTGTTGTCTCGAATTGGAGTATGGCACTATCAATTTCGCTGTTTGAGAGATTCCTGCTGGTTGGGGCTTCCGAGATATCTCTTTCAATTTCGGTATGGGATGTTCTCCAGTTCACCCTGTTATACCTGATGTGGAGCTCTTGTTCTGGTTGTTCGCAGAATATCCTTCTACTGCCAGATGGTCGGAATCAATATCGTGTGCTACGCAATTGTAATTCCGTAAATCAGGTAGGATGTTGATGAAGTTCGACGTAACCAGAAAGAAATCCAAATGAGATGGAGTTCTAGGGAATGTTGGTTTTGGTTGAAACACGACAACCAAAGAGTGATGCTCGGGATTTCCTTGTAGCCAGTCAACAATTGCTTTGCCTTGGTGAGATTCCGCGGTATCCATCCATAGAGGGTGCTAACCGTTGAAGTCTCCTCCAATGACACAAGATGTGTATTGATTAGCAATGCTGTTGATAATGTGGAGATCGTGATGTATGTCGCTTCTTGTTGAGTTGCACTTGATGTATACTGAGACTAGCAGAAGCGTCTCAGACTCGGTCAGTTTAGTGACGACTGTCATTCTTTCCAAGCATCTAAGTCCAGTTATACATTTCTTTTCGCTCCTGAGGTCCGATTTGGGAAGAATTGCTGTTCCTCTGCCGCTCGCTCCTTTGTCCTCTCTGTAGGATGTGTAATGTTTTGGCTTAAAGTTGTTCTTCGCTGTGATGTTGGTTTTTTATTTTAAAAACAGAGAAAGAGAAATTCGTTTGGCTGTGGAATAAATAGAATTAACGTTATATGTTATAATTGAAAGTTGGGTTTTTATATACATAATTTGAATATAAGTTGACCCAATATATTTGTCTTATCTTTATCATCCAAAGTACCGTAGTTGCTTGGAATTATCTCTTTTGCCCAACTGCTGCTGCTATGTTGGCGTACAAAAGACCGCTAACAATAGTTCTGGTTGCTGATTGGACTGCAAAAGCGTGTGTCTCTTGTTTTTGGGCTGCAGATTTTACCTTCTCGGCAAGTTTCTTCTTTCTCATTGGGCATCCATTGTAGCTTGCTGGGTGTCCTGTCTGCTGGCATTTTACGCAATAAACTTTGTCGTCCGTTATGCCGTTGCTGGTTCTTGTGCATTGGCCTGGTAAATGGTCATCTTAGCACTTGACGCACCTGTACTTCATTCCACAGTTGCTAGCTACGTGACCGAACTTTTGGCAATTCTTGTACGGGCTTACTGTCAAAGCAGGTATTCCTTCCTTTAATAGTTCTTCTTTGACTTCACTGGCAACGTGGCTATAATGTATACCTTTAAGAATTAGCAGCTTCTTTTTGTCTTCTTTGGCTGTGTAAGTACTAAACTCCGTGCTTCCCTCCTTCCGCATTTTACGTTCATCTTCTTCATCACCATTAATTTCTTCATCGTAGATCATCGTAGATGTCCATATCCTCTTCTTTTTCGTATAACTGGTCGATGTCGCTCAGCTTAGCGTGCATAGATACCAGGAGTTCCTTCCCGTGAATCTTTATGCCTGCCTTTATTTGGCTCTTCAAGGCTTCATAGGCCTTTTTCACATTACTCTTTTTTTTCTCAGATTTACCCATAATGGGATTCCCAAGAAATGATTATTTAGTTTTTTTTTACTGTTAATTGAATTTTTTATTAGACTTACACCAGAATTTAATTAAACGACTTATTTTAAGAAAAACTACTCGCGCACATTAATCCGGATTAAAATGTTAAATACTTTTTATTAGGATAGCCCGCAGGTATACTTGTGTGGGTCCGTTTTTATGGTGGGTAGAAAATTAATTATTCAAAATTATTTTCTTCCGCTCGTGGTGTGTGCGGTATGACTGCACGATGCTGACTGATGCCTTCTGCTTTCAACTGACTACGTATATGTGCTACATTTTGATGAGCCATCCTTTCAGGCCACAGTTTAAGTGACAAATTTTGATTAGCTGCCATATTAGCCATTTTGCTAGCTACTTCTTGCACTCTGATACACATTTCAAATAATTGTTCCCTTCGTTCTTCCAATGCAGCTATGGTGTCATCCTTGGCCCCAAATTCACATCGCATACTGTCGGAGATAGATTTCAAGCCTTTGTCCAATGCACGGCTTTGTGAAAACAGGTGGACAGAAATTTTTGGGACATAAAGCACATTTCAAAGATGTTTTTTCAGTCCAAGTTTTACCATCTGAAGCCAGAATATTAATATCCCCGATTCCCACTGCAGAAATTTGCTCGCCACTTCCAATTCTTATCCCAATCGGAACAGACAAATTTCGATAATTCACAAACCAATTTTTTTCATAGGTCATGTGATGACTCGCCCCTGAGTCGAGGTACCATCGATTACTAATTTTTGTATTGTTAACCATCAGCGCGTTTGAGTTACTTTTGCCTGCCGTTTTCTCCTCACTTTTAGTTCCAGTCCATGTCTGTCTGTCATCAGCTTCAGTATCTACCCTTTCCAGCTCGCCGCCATTTCCAGCCTTCACTTTACCCACGATGTGGGTACTTCACTTCTACTTCCAGTCCACAAATTATTAGACATTCTTCTTCCTTGCATCTCACTTCCACTTCCAGTCTTAACTTTATCAACGATACTCGAAGAGCTGGAAACCAGTGCCTTCCCCTTCACCCAACTACTACCACCTTTTCTCTGCTCAGCAATCTTTTTCGGACAGTCTTTTTTCCAATGACCATACTCATGCAAACAAAACACTTACCAGGCTTAGAGGTTTTTCTTTATGCCTTTGTACCTTTTTCTTGGCGATAAGTGCGGTTGTACTGGTTGAATCAAATAACTGAGATGACATTCGCGCCTCTTCCATTACCAGCCGTGACGTCAAGTTTTACAAAGTTTGTTCTTTTTTGGCTGACGACTCCCGCGCGCAAAATAATGGTTAAAACTGTCTGGAAGAGTCATTAGTATTTTAGTTAATACCATACTTTGCGAAACTTCCTCCCCAAACTCTCTTAGCTTAACGACGTTCTCCAATTTTGAAATGTCTTTTGCGACGTCATCACACTGATCATTTGTAAAACTGTAGAACCTTTGAAGCAACATGTGGACATTAACTTTCGATGTTTGCTCATAAACCGACCCCAGCTTTGTCCACATTTCCCTTGCATTCGTGCAATTAACTATATGTCTAAGTGGTGTTGAACCAATGCTCGTAGCAATGCTCTTCGAGCCTTGCTATCCGAAAGCATCCATGCGCTTTTACGAGTTGCAAACGCTGCCGCTTCCTCTTTTTGTTCCTTAACAGGAAATATGTTTGACCTATCCACATGATCAAAGAGAGCTGATGCGTTTAATAAGATCGTACTGCTCGGAATTTTGCATTTTTTTCAATTTTAAAAAGCTCACTTTCCTTTTTCTTTTCTTATTAAAAAATAAAAGCTTTCCAAACAAAATTAAAGCATGCCAAAAAACTCAATATATATGTATAAACTTATAGAATTTAATTTCTAGCGTGTTCTGGGCCCATAACTTGATAAACTTTTAGACAAAAAAGAACGAAAACGACTTCTATGAAGTATAAAGAGTGACTAACTTTATTATAAGAAATAAGATGTAATATAAATTTAATTGTTTTTAGTACAATGTTAAGTGGTAGCTAGTGGTGCCAAATAAAGGCACCATTATTCTCAACACTTATGTGAAAATGTTAGAACTAACGAAGAACTTAAGCACAATCTAAGAAATAATAACAATGTCAGAATCGAAAGGTCTAGAGCGTGGAGAGGTTAAAGAACCATTTATTTTATGGGTTTCCATGGTTTTAACAACCTTCCAAGAGAAATTAAAAACTTAAACAACTTTGTAGTATTCAAGAGAAAACTTATTGCTTATGTTAAAAAATTATTATACATAATTTCAAAAAAATCAAAAAAAAATGTGTTAGTTAACTAAGATAAATTAAAAAAAAAATTTCTGTGATATAAGTAGTTAATATTTAAGTTTTAAAATTGTATATTATATAAAATTGTAAATTATTTGAAAGCTAAATAAAGATCATTCATTCATTCATTCATGGATCTCTTAATGTTGATAATTAAAAAAACATGGTTGTTATCTCCCATTTTGCTACAACCTTAGGGTTTGTCAGGTTTAAACAGCCGGATAAATTGTTGAGTTTTTTAGTAATCTGTTTCTCTATATATAGATTATCCAGAGTTACTTTTCAAAAATTGCTGCAAGCAAGGGTTGCCATGACTTTTTATTTTGTTCCTTCAATTTTCTAATACCATTTAAAACGGAAACAAAATATTTAAAAATAAAGGTAATACTTACAATTAAGTATTGCACGTTTTTCGAAAGCTAAAAGACTTCAATATTTTTTTTTTTATTAAGTAACAATAAGCTATTATATTAGAAAACTTACTTCAAACTCAACATTTCGAAAAAAAAAATAAAAAAAATGGTTTATATTATTTATTTTTTTTAAATTAATATATTATCTACTAAATTTGCTTTGGGTATCTATTACTTCTATTACTTCTTAATCCAACACTGAAAACGAGATGATTTTATAGGTTCCAATTTTCAAAAAAAAAATAGTTTACTAAATCTACTTTTTTATAATATCTGTTTACAATAAGCTTGCCTACCCTGCGTTGCTCGGGTGTAGCATACATTTTCGAAAAAAACCACCCCGGCGTGGCGCAGTATGTATGGCTTTCGCACTAATCGTTCCACAGGTGATCTGATGACATATCCCACTGAACAGTGGAATAATTGTTTACATCGCTTTGGTGAAAGTAAGATTATTGCGCTTAATATTTCCAAGGCATTTGATAGTTTGGCATGAAGCTCTCTTACCGAAAATGCGTGTTTTTGGGATTGATGATACTCTTGTTCGTTGGATGAGAAGCTATCTTCTAGACCGTTCAATACTTGTTGTATTGGTTTCAAGTCTAAATAAGTCAAAATAATTGCTGGTGCACCCTAGGGCGCCGTTCTGTTTCTGACTTGTTTCCCCATTTTTATAAATGATATCCTGTCTGTTACTTCTAATCCACTTAACTGTTTTGCTGACGACTCTACGCTCAGCCTTTTTTATTCGTTCGATGACTCACGTCCTTCGCCTTCGGGCGTGCAATTGCAACGGTACCATATTAGATTAGATTTTAGATTAGATTAAATAATTTTATTTTCAGAAAATGTATATAAAAGTTTGGTTTTCATTTAATTAAATTAAATTGAATGACAATAACATTAAGTAAGAATAACACTAAGTAAGTGCTACTCCTAGGTACTTGTATTTATTGGATATTTTGATTTCATCATTGTGAAAAGTCCATTTTTCTTCGGCTGCACGGCGTCCACCGTTTCGAAAAAATCACTATTTCTGACTTTCCTAAATTCCCAAGCAGATTCCATTTTGTGTAAGTTTCTTTCTTTGATTTAGTTTTAATTTTATAAGGCAGGAAAGATTGAATATTTGGCCGACAGTTGAATAATTTTGCCTGTATGCGGCTTGAAATTCTTTCAAAATTTGGTTTTCTTCGACTCATCGATTGAATCGACTCAAAAGGACAAACCGCGGTAGCTTACTACATCATTGGGGTGCCCTTTCTTAAAAAGAGGAAACATTATTACCTTTTTGAAAGTCTGGAATCGTTCCTGTATTAAATATGCCACAAAAAAGTCGGTAAATCTCTTTGATTAAGCTTGGTGAAGCATTTTTATAGAATTCGAAAGGAATAGTATCGATGCCGGGGCTTTTTTATTGTTTGTCAATGCAATAGCTGATTGGACTTCTTCCATTTTAATATCTTCATTAAGAAAACTTATATGGACATCTATAGTATCTAAGGTATACTCGAATAATAATTCTGTAAACGTTGGATTGAGTAGATTTTGGTAGTGTGTTCTAAACTCAAATGATGTTATATCTGAATTCCTCTTGTTAGTGTTACCGCGCATTATCTTAGCGAGTTTCCACCAATTACTTGTTCCTTTGACTAATGCTAATTGACTTGCAATATTTGAGTAGTAATTGCGGTTTTTAAGGTTTTTCAACACATTCTTTCTAGAATAAAAACAAACTGTATCGAACCAGGGTTTCTTAGGTTCGAAATTTGGATAAGGTCGGTTACATTCTCCATTAGCGCTGAATATACATTCTTTAATTGCAAGACAAAGATCTTCTCCAGCGTTGGTACTGGCAATTTTTTGAGGTATATATCTTTCTAGACTGCATTTGTATTTGTTTTTTTTTTCGATCATCGGGCTACTTAAGTCTTGGTAAAAGTTTTTGATAAATTCGTTGGCCGTTGAAACTCTCTGTGTGGTAAGACTTAGTATGAGGGGCATAGTCTTTTATTGCGTCAGCAGAATTATATGATGGACAGCAGTAGCAATGACCGAAGACCCTCTGCTGCTCCCGAATGTAAATTCACCTGTACTATCTCCATATCCTCTTCCGTTCAAAATGAACGCCCCGATTTTTCTAAGAATTCTGTAGATGCGCTCGAGTTTGGATCACAATAATTATCTTTTGAAGTTCTGATTGCAGAAACTATATTTTCATTTCCAAGCTGGATATCTACACTCCCTTTACCTCCACTTCTCACATTTTAATCGCCGACTAAAATAAAATTATTCTGCTCTGTTTCATCAAAAAAGCAAAAAAGTTTTTCAAAGTGCTACAGTTGATGTACGCAGGAATAAGATTGATAAAAGCTCCTCCAAAATGTCCTCTAAGACAACACAACATGGTGACATGTTTGTTAAAGCTAAGTTGATAAACTCGTTCTAGGCATTTTTTGTACCCGTAGCCGCCACTAGCTCTCCCTCGTGTTTGTTGTTGTGTTATTGTCGCCGGAATCCATTCGAGTTTGTATTCCGGAAAGAATTTTTCGTATTTTATTATATTTTCAGTTGTTACAAAAGTTTCGTAAAAAAAAATTTCACAATTATTAATATATTTAAAAAAGTTACAAAATAGAGTTTTATTTCCAAGACCAGCGATATTGAAAGATAAAACCTGGCAGGTTTCTAACTGTTAAGCGTGATTTAAGGAGCTGCTTGAACCTTGAATATTTTTGTTGCGCTCATTTACAATAGAATTATACGTTAAATACATTTTGTTTTGCTTAGTAAACTAACAATATATTCTCTATCTACATCGCTAAAAGCTGTGATGATTCCTTCGGGGCTGCATTTGTAACGATGACAATTGACTTCGATTGCCCATCGCCTAATTTCGACGTTTCGAGGTTTGTTTTGATTAGTGATTTTTTGATTTGTCGTAAGTGGTACTCCTCCTTTCTTTTGTCGTATGATAGGTCTCTCTTGATGAATATTCTGGAGTTTCTCAAGTTTCTTGATGCTGATAATACCGAGTTAACGTCGTTAACATTTCCAAGCTCGAAAACAAATGCGGAAGAGTTCTTATTTGGTTGGCCGATTTTTTTAGTGTTGGTTGTCGTAACGCATACATTGGTCGAACTGTTGTTTTGCTTCTTAAGTGTTTGTCGCAGTTAATCCGTTTACAACTATATTTAGTTTTTTGGTGAATTTCTCAAAATCTTCAATTTTTTGGTTTAATGTAATTTCGTTACCTTTTAGTTTTGTTGATTTCGGATTTAAGAGTTTTCGTTTCGTTGTAGAGCGATTACATCATTTTTGATAGTATTAATGTCATCTTTTGTTGCTATGTTGGCCAGTTTATACTGAAATAATTCATTTATTTTCGGCATTAAAATCTCCATAGATTCATCATTGAATTTTCACCCATTGTGCAAGTTTTTTTTATAATTCAAAAATTTATCAGAACCTGGAGAAGTTCAAAAACTTGTTGGGTTTGTATTTTCCATTCGTTGCACCACTGTTGGCAACAAAAGTTTGGTTGTCGTTTTCTGTAAACCAGTTCACAATATAAACAATCGCTTCCGAATCACTTTATATTTCAAATCAACGTCTCAATAAGTTTCTTTATGAATTTTCAACTTTATACAATTAGGAGCCGCGCCAAAAAACACCAATCGCTAAGCTTTCTACTAAAAACTCTACGATACCATATTATAAGCTCATTTGCAACATGAGGAAGTAGGAATCTTGCTTCGAAAAACTCAATACTGCCTTTTGTAGTTAAAGCTAAACACTTGCATCAAAGAAACCGAAATGCTTTTAGTACTCGGTTAGTTTGTCAACGACGACCTCCGTTGGAATGAGTGCTTAGGTTTTCTGAACCGATGCAAAAAGTTTTTTTCGCTTTCTGATCTAGCTACAATTTATAAAGCGTTTGTAGCCAAGACTCGAGAATAACTGCCAGCTCTGGGCTTTGTATATACACTGCTTATAGTACTATCATGAAGCATCATTTTTACTTGCGATTATAGGGGCTATAATAATTTAATAAATTAATAATTAACGCGCGCACAAGGGACTATTTGTTTCCCTTTTAATGTAGAACACACTAGGCGGGCATTAGTAAGATAGGGAGGGGAGAGATAGGAGGTGATGATTAACATTGGGTTTGAATGTTAGCAGATCAAAATGGCAAGGGAAAATCTCGCTGGGTAAACTATTCCAAATTCGTGTTGTTCGGCTAAAAAAGAATCCCTATATTTCACGGTACGTCCGAAATTGGGCTCAAGGATGAACTGATGAGCATTCCTTGCGAGACGAGTATTACGGGAGAAACTTTTAAGGCGAGGAATGCAACTGGCTACTTCGAGTGAACATTTTTTGTAAAAGAAACGATAAAATCAGGAAAGACATGAAACATTGCGTCGGTGTTCGAGAGGGCAATTGTTTCAACGGCAGTTCTATTTCCTATCAATCTTAACGCTCGATTTTGTATTCTATCAAGCAGGTGTCGGAGACAGAACAGAGCCCTGGGGCACACCAGCATTTATTTTGTGGGAATCAGACTAGAATCTGTCCAATACAATTTGAATTGAACGGTCCAGAAGATATCTTCTAATCCAACGAACAAGTCTTATCGATCCCAAAAGCACGCATTTTCCATAAGAGGGCTTCATGCCAAACTCTATCAAATGCCTTGGAGATATCAAGAACAATAATCTTACTTTCACCAAAGCGATGTAAAGATTTGTTCCACTGTTCGGTGAGATATGCCATCAGATCACCAGTGGAACGGTTGCTGCGGAAGCCATACTGACGGTCATGGAGAAGCTTTCGATCTTCGAGATATTCCTTAAGCTGACGGTTTGCTGTTAGGCAAACTGTTAGCATGAGTTCCTTGCTTCTTGGTGGTTTGTCCGATTTTCCTCTGTAGGGTTGGCTTTGTAGGATCGGAAACTTACTTCTTGGAGCCTTCTTTACACTCAGAATTAAACCAAGACTTATCTTTAGGCTTGATGTTTTTTACTCTGTTAGGAATAAAAGCACGCATCCCTAGAAGAATCACATTTGTTTTCATTTCAGCAAAAAGAATTGAGATAACAATCAAACATGACATTACGATCATAGAGAAGCCTAAAAAAGTCATTGGCAAAAAATTTCCGTCTGTCTGTCTGTCTGTTCGTCCGGGTGTATATCGAGCTGCAGCCTAAACGGGTTAATCGATTGCCTTCAAATTTGGTATGTGTTTATCTCTTGGCATTCCTCAGAGGGGAAATTGAAATTTTATTTTTAGGGCTAAAAATAACGGTATTTGCCATACAACTGTTTAGGAAAAGCTTATTTTTCACGAAAACGGCTCCAAAGATTTTGATGAAAATTTTTGAGAATTTTTTTGGTATTGGCTAATATTTGATCAGAACCACATATACGGGAAAAGTCTATTAACGGGACCATTGATATAACGTTTTTTTTATTTTTGGCTTTCTTGGTAACGACTCTATGGATTTCTGTCAAATTTTATATTTGAAAAGATCTAGATAGACAAATTAATCCTGCATATCAAAATTTTGAATAACTTTTTTTTCTAATTTAAATTAACTTTTTTTTTTTGACAAATCAATATTTTTAAAACTGATCCAAAATTATTTTTTTTAATTTTATAATCACATGTACGTTAATAAACTTTAAAAAACTGCATACCAAAACTTGAAAAGAATTTTTTTTTTTTTCAAAAAACTAAAAATAAAAAAACAGGATTTTATCAAAATCCGTCCTAAAATTTTCGAAATGTTTTTTTCATAAATTCTTTGTTATTTAAGACGTGTGGTGGCGTACTTCATTTTACTAAAAACCGTTAAGTATTGTGGTTTTGATAGATTTTATAAGTTCAAACTGTGTTACTTTCAACGTAAATGTTATTTTTTTTTATCAAAGATCTTGTCTTACAATGTAATTAGGCACATAAGAGCAAGTACGTGCGACTCAGTCGTGCCAATTTTTGTATTTTAATTGCGAAACAAGTCGCAATGAGTGGCGCTGAAATCGCCAATTGGTCTGGATATAGAATAAGAACAAACAACAAAAGTGTATTAAAAACTGCTAAAATACCGGAAATTGCTCTCGCCTCCACTATTTAGAATTAGTTACGGAACAACCAGGGAGATGGCTACAGGAAATATGACACCATGAGAGTACTATAGAGAATATATATACAATGCCCTGGGCAGGTACTTCTCAAACATCGCTTCACCTGCTGTACAGTATACAAAACAGAGCGTTGAGATCGATAGGAAATAGAACTGTTCCGAAAGCAATTGCTCCTCTGGAACATCGCGGCAATGATTCAACTTTCCTTATTATTACGTTTCTTTTATAAATAAATAGCATGACTGGATCGCACGTACTTGCTCTTATGTGCGGTCACAACTTCGACTAAAATTAAAAAAATATTAAAGAAACTTCAAAGTTTTATTTCCTTAGAATTTTTTTTTTTTTTTAATTATTCCGGCCTCTGTCGATCTTAAGCTCGTAGAGGCCGGACGTTGATGTGCGCGCACAAATAATTAAGGAAAAGTCAAAAGAATTATTGCGCATTGTTATCGCGTGTTTAAAAAAAAAATATTAATACACACTCGTTAGAGAAACCGAAAAAAACCCCTCGAATGTGCTGTAAAGAATAAAATAATATCCACTCACGTCGTTGGAGGAAAGAAAAAGCTGCCCACTCGCGCTGTGGAAACAAAAATAAATAAAACGCATTCGCATAGCAAATTATCCTCTTGTCTGTCCCAAGACCTTTGTGCTTAACTCTTATCTACTTTCTTATCTACTGTAGGCATCATATGACCATCTAATGTTTGCGGTAAATGGATAAGGGTATCTGAGTTTGTCTTATTGTGCTGAATATTTAAATTGATTTTTTGTATGCAAGCTGTCTTATGGGCATAACACCTAAGACAGTTTGTTTATTACAGAAACTAATTTGGATTTTCACTGCATGGTTCGACTTAGTCAGAATTGTGTTTTGTATGTAAGTATGTATTTTTAAATTGTAAGTGATTTTCGTGTCGTATATTCTAATGTTCGCGGCCTACAAAAGAATTTTTTTCACGTGTACGTCTACACTGTTCAATACAGGCCAGCTGTTTTGGCATTAAGTGAAACCCAGGTTGGAGTAAATACTGATTTATCAGAATTTGCTCTACATGGGTATAGCTTGGTGCCATTACTTTTTTCCCATCATGGTCTCGTGGTCTATGTTAGGAATGATATTGCTTGCCAGAGCCTTCTCCAATATGGGCAATGTTCCAACACGGACTTAAACTTCTTATGGTTCAAATTCACTGTCCGCAAGCATGTCATTCATTATTGTTTTATTTGCAGGAGTCTAAATCTTGACAGTAATTCGACTTGTAACGAGTTTGATGCACTGTCTGATTCCATCTCGAAAATTGTTTCCCTTTGTCCTCGCAATGAAATCGTTATTGCGGGCGATTTCAATGTACACAATTCCAATTCGCTCCGCTATTCTGGTCAGACAACATCCGAAGGAAGGTATGCCGGGTAACATCACCTTACCCAACTGATCGATGTGCCAACGCGTATACCGGATGTTGCTGGGCTAGCCCACCATACTCTTGACTTGTTTCTTTCTTTTCACTCTGATAAATATACCATTAGTGTAACTTCTCCATTTGGCACTTCAGACCATTGTATCATTTCAGCTAATTTATCATCTTCCACCCATCCAGTTAAAGAAAAACTTCCCACCAGGACCGTTTGGCAATACGAGAAATCCAACTGGGGCGGCCTCAATATTTTTTTCCGAAACTTTAACTGGTCACTATGCTTCCTCGATAGTGACATTGATGCCAGTGCAGAAACAAGCAAAGAACTCATGCAACTCCGTTATTGAAAGAACCAAATTTTTGCATGACCAAAAATTACGGCAAAAAATTCTGCAGTGTCCCAAAGGCAGTAAAAATTTTTGGTCATTTGTAAAAAATATTAAAAACTCCTCAACATCTTCGTTTCCGACGCTCATCGACAATAACAAACCAATTGTTTACTCTTCAGAGAAGGCAAACTTGCTCGCCGCCAATTTCGCTGCCAGCTCCACGCTGCCGCATAGCAACGTTGCCCCTCCTGTACTTGAGAATGTACATTTTTCCATGGGACAGATTTTTTTCCGCACTCCTACAGTAGCAAGAGTTCTTAAAGATCTCGATAAACACAAATCCGCTGGCCCGGATGGTATACCCCCGATTCTTCTGAAGAGGTGTTCTTCCACACTGGCAAAGCCACTGCGTAAGCTTTTCCATCGCTCCTACTCTTCTGGAATCTTTTCTAGACGATGGAAAACAGCATTTGTCCAGCCTGTCCCTAAGAAAGGTGACCCATCCTCCCCCTCCTCCTACAGACCCAAGGCACTGACATCCCTTCTTTCTAAGGTCATGGAAACACTGATTAACCGTCAGCTTAAGGAATATCTCGAAGATCGTAAGCTTCTCCATGACCGTCAGTATGACTTCCGCAGCAACCGTTCCACTGGTGATCTGATGGCATATCTCACCGAACAGTGGAATAAATCTTTACATCGCTTTGGTGAAAGTAAGATTATTGCTCTTGATATCTTCAAGGCATTTGATAGAGTTTGGCATGAAGCTCTCTTATCGAAAATGCGTGCTTTTGGGCTTTTTGCGTTGTATTGGACGGATTCAAGTCTGATTCCCACAAAATAAATGCTGGTGTGCCCCAGGGCTCTGTTTTGTCTCCGACTCTTTTCCTCATTTTTATAAATGATCTTCTGTCTGTTACTTCTAATCCACTTAACGTACAATTGCAAAGGTGCCGTCTGTCAAGCTCATTAAACTCCGATTTATACAGCATTGTCAAATGGGGTAATAGAAATCGTGCGGAGTTTAATGCTTCGAAAACTCAATGCTGTCTTCTGTCGTTAAAGCTAAACATACCCCCAATGCCATTGTCCATGAATAGCACTTACATCGAAGAATTCTTTTTTTAGCCGAACGACACGAATTTGGAGAGATTTTCCCTTGCCATTTTGATCTGCAAACATTCAAAACCAATGTTAATCGACACCTCCTATCTTTCCCCTCCCTATCTTCCTAATGCCCGCGCAGTGTGTTACATTAAAAGGGAAACAAGTAGTCCCTTGTGCGCGCGTTAATTATAATTAACATTTTTATTTTATTTTATAAAGAAATTGCACGACTGGATCGCACATACTTGCTCTTATATGCGGTCACAACTTCGACTAAAATTTTAATAATATTAAAGGAACTTTAAAGTTTTATTTCCTTAGAAAATGTGAAAAAGTGTGATTTTCTTTTTTAAATCATAGGAACGGTGTTTAAATAAAACGTTTTTTATTTAACAATTTTTTTTTTAATAAAAAAAAATATCCAAGAATGCAAAACACAAAAATTACATACATAAAAAAACAAATTAAAAAAAAAACATCTACCCGTTGTCAAAATATTGATTATGAAAAAAAAAATGAAAAAAATATTAAAAATACAAAAAAAAAGTTTTCGAAAATATTTAAAAATACAATTACTTAGGCTACCAACATCTTCCTGAATATCAATTTTTATTGAAATCGAATGACCAGTTTTCGAGAAAGTCGAATAAAAAAAACCGTTCTATGAGAGGTACCATTTTTAAATCACCATCTTGAATTTTTTTAACCAAAAAATACACCTACAATAGTACACTGATTTTTTCATAAAAATTCTTGGAGCCGTTTCCAAGTAAAATAAGCTTTTACTTAACGGTTATTTGACAAGTACGGTTAATATTTGAGCTAAAAAAAATTGTTTTTAAGTCCTCTGTAGAATGTCAAAATATATTAAAATACAAATTAAATTTTTATTATTATCAGATTTATTTATGTTTTTTTTTTATTTTATATCCTTTAGCTTTTATTTAATTAATATCTAATTGTTATATTTTTTTTACGAATGCATAACTTGCCTTATTATATAATTTATTTTATATATATATATTTATATATATTATTAATTATATATAAATTGCAAGTAAAAACTCATTGATACCATAACTTATTTGAATACGAATTACTCGGTATCCAAAATTAAACACGATAATTCACCTGTTCTATACAATACTCAAAGGACATTTGGAAAAATTCTTGACGAGTTTCCATCACTCAAGGCACCTCCAGATTATTCCTTTCCAGTTAAGCATTCAGTTGTTCACAGCATTGAAACAAGTGGTACACTACCTTCTGCTCGAGCTGGATGACTCAGTCCATCAGCTCTTGCAATTGCCAAAATATTGTTTCAGCAAATTATGAAACTTGGAATATGAAGACAGTCAACTTCTCCTGTAGCATTACCGCTTCATTTAGTTTCCAAGAATTCCGGAGATTGGAGACTATGCGGAAGTACCATCTACTCCAAAATTGACATACCACGGGCATATCACACAATTCTTGTAGTGGAAGAGGACATTCATAAGACAGCAGTCATAACCCCATTTGGTTTTTTCGAATTTCTCAGAATGCATTTCAATGAAATAGCTATAACTCCAGCCTGTGAACTTGGTGGTAGTACACATAGAAGTTGTTGTTCTTTAATCAAACAAAAAAAAAGATGTTTGCTTATATTTAACTGCGGCGAATTCAATGTTGTTTATATTGTTGATGTACTTTTTTAAAATGTCGATTTGTCGGCTTGTACCGTCGAATATGAGGATATTATTGTCACCATATCTTGTGTAGAAGATAACCTTGTAATGTGTCAGAGCCGTGAAACTCTGACGTCACAATAAAATATATCCTACCACCGTCATTACCGTGACATAAGCAATCGTGTCAGGTTTAACTACAGTGACTATGACACGAATCACACATGTCTGTCATTGTTGTCCCAAAATACAATGAACGTCAGTGTGTCACGGTGATCTTTGTGTCTCGGTGTCACGGCAATGATATGCATAACAATTACATTTATCATTCTTAGCAGTGACGATCGCACGGCGTCAATCAAGTGAGTCATAGCGTCTTGGTTGTTTTTGGTTAAATATTGACGTGAGTTTCTAGTGTTTGAATTACCTAAAATAATTTACATCAGTCCACTCAGATCGAAGAATTCCGAGTCGTCCGATGTGTTATCATCACTCTCGTCAGTTTCGTAGTTCACATCGTCTTCGTCATCGTTATCGGCAGCAACTGCGCCGTTTGTCTGCTTGTCTTTCGGAACAGCAGCCGAAACCTTCCAACCTTCCACAGTTTTTATCTGGTGATTTTAATTGCTTGTGGCTCTGGTCTATTTCTATCATTAGCAAGGGGTGTTGTGTTTCTGGTGATGTAAACATTTTCAGTATCGTTTTTTTAGTGGGACAATAATTGTTTTGGTTGTTGAGTGTTCAATGAATTATGGGTTGACTTGCACTCAGGCTTTTGCATTCTGGTGTTGTTACGTTAAAGTGGATATTATTTTCCATTTTGAAAATATTTTTTTGTGGATTTGTTTTAATTGGATTGGAGAAATTTGTAATTTAATTTTAATATTTTGCCTTTTTTCTGCAAACAAAAACAATTCACTGACAGTTGTTGTCAACAAGAACAAATTGAAATATCAAAATGGACAAAACTCACGTCGTTTTTTTTTTTACGCACACAATGAATGATATACAACAGAGAACACGAAACACAATGAATGATATACAAATGCGACAACGAAAATTGAGTGTTATAGAATGGAACGTACCAAAGATTTCCCTCTTTAAATATATTTACTCTATGACTTGGTGGTCATAAGTTGTTCTTCATTCAAAAAAAGCTTCTACTGTGTAGCAGTGTATAATGCAACCTAGTTGCGACAGCAACTTAGTTGCGAGAGCAACCTATTTGCTAATGTGGCAAACACATAAAAACACATTGATTCTAATAAAATATACTTGACTAGAAGTGTCAACTTCTTTGACCTCTTTTCCCTCATTATATATTAATCCATACGAATTGTTGGTCATTAAATAGAGCAGGGAAAAAAGAAAGAAAATCGAATAAACAAAAACAAAACTTGTGTGAACTGATTCAAATACTAGTCGGTTCAATATAATTTGATAAACCAGCAAAACCTGTTATGAGAACATGCTTATCATGTGGCTGCGATGGTGCGATGTGGTATACGTCGGCTTTCGCAAACGCTGGATCGCTTGTTCAAGGTTCAAACACAGTTCGGGACTAAAAAGGTTTTTCGAATTAATTGAACATAAAGCGATTAAGCACCACTATAGGAGTCTGATGATCGGGTTGGCCCCCGTGAAATAGCTATAACTCCAGCCTGTGAACTTGGTATTACTACACATAAGTTGTTGTTCTTCATTAAAAAAACAAAGATTTTTGCTTATATTTAGGTCTGGGAATTTATGTTGTCGTTTTCTTTGATATCTACGGCGAATTTAATTTTGTTGTTTATATTGTTGTCGGCTTGTACCGTCGAATATGAGGATATTATGGTCACCATATCTTGCGTAGAAGATTACCTTGTAATGTGTGAGTGCCGTGACACACTGACGTCAGAATAAAATAGGTCCTACCACCGTCATTACCGTGACATAAGTAATCGTGTCACGCTTTTGCACTATGATAAATATTACAACCACTAAACCAATTTGTGTTCTACGTACTACCCCAAAAAATTGATCTACAACGAGTGCGATTATAATTAAACTTCCGCATGCACAAGAGAAAAATTAATTTCTTGAGGAAAACAGCCACATTCTGCAAACAAAATCGCAGAGCGGTTACATTAAATGATATTGGTTTTGTAGGAAATAGGTTTGTGCGTGCATATGAATGCTTAACAAAACAAAATCATAAAATATTTTCTAAAGCCAATGCGTTAAGAAGGAAAGGGTACCTGCACGCTGTCTTCACTAGGCGAGGGAGAGTCTACGTAAGAGTAATGAGTGAGACGAATACAAAATCTGTTGGTATTACCTGCATACACTATCTCGAAGCTATTTGTTCTAAGAACAAAAATAAAAGAACAAATATTATGACCAGAAATAATGTCGTCGATTATGAGGATGACGAATTGAGTTAAATAAATGGTGATAGAGAACTGGTTTTTGCCTCACGTATTGATGCTGCTGCTGGTGCTGAAGGGTTAGGTGGGGTTGGTAATGATGTACAAACTACACCTATGCTAGACGCTGTTGATGCTAATGGAGGTGTCTTAAACGATGACGTAGCTGGTACTGACGTACGAATTTTGTATCTTATGTTTTATATTTGTATGTATATTATGTTTTTTTTCTTAATGAATTAAGTAAGCAGAGCAGAGCTTTAAATTTCCTCATATAAATTCGAATATATAAGCGGTCTTTATTTATTTACCTTTTAAACTTACCCAATCGATATTCAAATCTAAGCACATTTGAGTATGATTTTGAATTTATTATCATTTATATAGTTTCCTCTTCAATGTTATTGGTGTTGGTTATCAATTTAATTATGGTTCTAGGTACAGATCCTGATAACATAAGATGCGTTCTGAATGTACTGTGTGAGGCGTTTCAAGGTCTTAGTGTTTGCTGCTTGAATGTTGAGAGTATACGATCAAAATATACCATGTTGTATTAAATGTTTAGCACCTCTAATTTGGATGTCATTATGGTTTCAGAAACGTGGCTGAATAAAACTATTGCTGATGCACTTGTTGACTTTCCAGCCTTTAAAATATACAGAAACGATCGTGCATATTGGATGGCAACTCTGGCTCTACACAGTTTGCTTGTGATTGAAATTAGCTCCCGAATTTTTTTGATAATTAACTGGTTAAACAAACTATTTAAACTTGAATTGTTGATTATTTAACAAAAGTGACATAAAGTAATAAAGTTGATAACTTGATGAATAAGTCTTAATTGGTTTTAAATATTTATATATCCTAAATCTAAAACACAAAAATCGAAAAAAAAAAACAACAATTCAGCTGTTTAGCATCTTTGAGTGAATCTTAAATCGAGTGCATTTGCTGTAAACAATCGGCGCCAACACCACAAATTGGTCTTTTGTCTTACCTACATTATATGGGTGAGTTCTTTTTTAGTAGTGTTCTGCCAAGCTTTTATGAATACTACTCATAAAATTACTTTTGTGTGGATTTCTTTGCATGACATACACATACACCACTACCACATCTCATTGTTAGTGGTTGAATGCTGAATTGCTGATGCCTGATGATCTCAACACTACTTGGAATCTACATACACTCACTGTCTCTATAGGAAAGAGAAACAAACACAACTATAATCGATTGTGGATCGTATATGGATTGTAAGCTACCTTAGCAGAAAACAAAACCATCTATTCATAGGTTTGTGTATATAATATTGGATGCATGAAAATTCCTGGTACACTAAAAACAAAAAAAGAACTTCTCTATTTTATCGAATTAATTTAAGCTGAATTAATTTAAAAAAGTTAAACTAACACACCTTTTTAAGAAAGTAAAAATGAATGCCGAAATGATAAAACACCTAGAAAACATGCAACTTAAAATAGTTTCAGCAGTGAACCAAAACACCAACGAACAATTCTCGCAAATCCAAACAGACATGTCTGCTACTAAAGAAAAACTACACTTAATGAGCAAGAAAGTTTCAACTATGGACAGGGAGCTTCGGAGGAGAAATATAATCATAAAAGGCCTAGCAGAGTCAGAAAACAACCCCGACGAATTGGAAAACGTTATTTTAATTCTCCTTAATACCTGCGCAGCGAATCAAATCACACTGTCTGATATTGACTATATTACACGATTAGGATCACGACATCAAAATCCCCGTCCTGTCAAAGTTGCATTAACCTCATATAGGGTTAAATTGATTGTCATGAGAAATAAAAAGAAGCTCGCTGAAGAACCGAAATTCTCGAAAATTTATATTGATGATGACTTCAGCAAGGAAGTATCTGATGCTAGAAGAGTGCTACGAAAAAAGGCAAATGACTTGAGACATGAAGGAGCCGATGTCAACATAAAATATGATAAAATCA
Source organism: Platycheirus rosarum (assembly GCA_963971375.1). Lineage (NCBI taxonomy): Eukaryota > Metazoa > Arthropoda > Insecta > Diptera > Syrphidae > Platycheirus > Platycheirus rosarum. The sequence continues at coordinate 100,440,808 of OZ020508.1, forward strand.
TTATTAACAAGAAGCCCTTTACACTGCAGCAGCTGGAAGTTGAGGAAAAAAATAACAATTTCATGACCAAAAAACGAAACAGGTCCCCGGAGGAAAAAAATTCTTCCGCAACCGAAAGAAATGAACAGAGTTCTTCGTCTCAACAAGCAGGCAAACCCAAGAAACCGAAGAATAAGTCAAACAAATCAACAGCAGCTCTATCAATCGATAAGTTCTTTACTCCAATGAGGTCTCACAGCAGCAGAGAAACCACAGCTGACGAAGATCTACCACAAAGAATGCTTCCCCAACAAAATGATTCAGCATAGTTTCAACAAAACAATATTAAAACATTTGTAGGGAAAACTTATAATAATAATTTTAATAATAATTTTAAAATGCTTAAGTGAAACCTGGGTCCTAGATAATACAAAACAAATTCATTTTAAAATGTTTGAAGATTATAAAATGTTTTATTCTAACGCGATCAAGGATAAGTCAAGAGGAAGAGGAAAAGGAGGGCTACAAATCTTTGTTAAAAATCCTACAAAATACGATGTCCTACAAGAGATCAGTAAAACAAACCTGTGGATAATATTAGAAGTTGTATTTCATAGATCAAAGTACATAATATACTTTCCCTATCTGTGTCCATCTAAAGAAATGGATGATAAATCATGCTGCGAACTAATACAAGAGGAATTGGAACACCTACAGAATAACTACCCCACACATACACTTATAATAGGAGGAGACTTAAATGCTCGCTTCGGACTTTCAAATCAGTTCCAGACAGTGACATACTGGAAAACTCTCAACTATCTCATATAAGAAAAAGTAGAGACACAATAATAAATAGGAGAGGTAAATTACTTGGTGAGATATTTGAAAGCGCTGGCCTGTTACTTATAAATGGGAGAAGTAGAAGCGACGCATACGGTAACTTTACGTTTGACTCACACCAGGGTCGAAGTACTGTGGACACTGTGTGGATTAATTTAGAAGGTGCAGAAAAAATCCGACCATATGTGTTGTATGTTGAACCTCCAAAGCTGTTCCATAGTAAGTTTTAACAATACATCACAAATTTTATCAGACTGGAAATTGGTTTGGGATCCGACTGCAGCTGAAAACTATACTTCAAGTATGCAGCTCAAAGCCGAAGAATTACATGCTATAGGAGACACACTGGAATATGAGCAAATACTTGAAAGCATTAAAAACGCTACAGTAGAATGTTGTATGGTCAAACATTATAGACTTAATACTGCATCAATACCTCAAAAGAACAAATGGTTTAATGCCGAATGTAAATCACAGAAACATAGTATGAGACAAATAATGCGATCATATAACAAAGACTTCAATAACATGGAAAAAAGAACCGAGTACATCACTAGTAGAAAAATATACGCGTCAACTATAAATACTGCCAAAAAACAGTACAACGATAACCTGACTCGACAACTTCAAAACACAAAAAATAGCAAGGATTTTTGGAGAGCAATCAGAAGCATCCAACCAAACAATTTTGCACAATACCCTGTTTCAAAAGAAGGTTGGGAGAATTATCTTCAAGTAATCTATGGTGGTAATTTAGTCGAGTATACTCCTTACACCGATACCTATCATGCATTCCTTGACAGAGATATAAGCCTAGATGAATTAGTATCCGTAATACTAGGATTACAGAATAACAAGGCTGCTGGACCCGATAAAATCTCGAATGAATTCTTGAAGCACCTTCCAAATCTTTGGGTTGAATATATGCGGTCTTTCTTTCAGACTTTATTCGATAACGATGTAAGAAGTTCCTCAGAACTGCTTAGAGCTGATATAACGATGATATTTAAAAAAGGAGATAAGTATTTGCCAGAAAACTATCGCCCTATTGCAATTGAAAATACTCTTATGAAGGTTTACACACAAATATTATCAAATAGAATACAGGAGTGGGCAGAAGATGCAACATTAATACCAGAATTTCAAAATGGTTTCAGGAAAAGACGGGGATGTGCTGATAATTTATTTATCATACGTTCAGTTATTGATATTACTCTTTCAAAAACAAAAGGAAATTTCTTTGTTATATTTGTTGACTTAAAGGGAGCTTTTGATAGCATCAACCATCAAAAACTATGGATGCACTTGAGATCTATTGGAATGAGTGGAAAAATAATCCGAGCATTTCAAAATATTTATTCAAAAACAAGGATTGCTATTAAAACATCTAATGGCCTAACTGAAAAGTCAAATGTCACAAAAGGTGTACTGCAAGGTGATCCTTTAAGTGCCCTGCTATTTAATTTGTACATGAATGACCTTGAAGAATTCCTTAGGAGCGAGGGTCTCGCAGGAATAGAAATCTCTCAGAACACAAACGTTATTCTGATAGCATATGCTGATGATATTGCTGTGTTTGCAAAATCAGAATCAGAACTAAAAAAGACATTACAAACACTAGATAAATATTTTGCGGCAAAGGATATGACATTGAATGCAGAGAAATCAAAAATTATGAACTTTGCCAAAAGGAAAAATGTATCTTGCCCAGAAAGATTCTCATATAAAGAAGAGTGGATTGAAGTTGTAGACAATTTTGAATATCTGGGAGTAAACTTAAATCGCACTGGATCCTGGAATGAAACCATAAATATATTTAAAACCAAAACAAGGATAGCAGCAGCGATGGCCGATAAAACTTTGAGTTCTTACATGAAAAACTGGGATGGACGTGTCAAAGTTTTTGAATCGACCATCAAATCAACTGCTCTTTTTTGTGCAGAAATATGGGGTTTGGCAGCTGGAGATAAAATTGAAATAGTGCAAACAACAGTATTGAAGAAATTACTTGGTCTAGCAAACAACACTCAAAGTAATGTAATTCGTGTTGAAACTGGAACGATTCCATTAATATACGAGATAGCAAAAAGAAGCTTAAACTTATGGATCAGGCTTTTAAGTGTATCAGATGACCGCTTGATAAAAAAATGCTACAACGAAATCTTACGAATTCATCTTTTAACCCAGCGACCAAACTGGGCAACACAATTTAAAGACCTTTTATTGAGAAATTTTAATGATGTTTGGGAACAGCAAAACCTAACAGTCGTACGAGGATCTTACGCTAACATATTAGAAGACAAAAAAAGAGTGCTGTTTGAAGAAGATTTAAGGAAGGCAACTAACTCAAGTTCCTGCTGTTATTATGCTACCTGCTTAGAAAACATACATCAGGTACCAGAATATAAGCCGGCTCCCTACTTGAATAATTTTTTTAAAACCGTCTGTACATAAAGTCATGGCACAAATACGATGCGCCAACAGGTATGCCCATAGGATCTTGTTGCACGGTGATAGGCACAGTTTTGACCCAATGAACATATGTACGATTTGTAACACGCATGAAGATGACACAATAGAACACTTCCTCTTAAGATGTCCAATATTCAATGCAATGAGAAACCACTACCTAATTCCTAACAGATTGTTCGACTTAAACAGCATAATTGCTTCTGAAAATGAAAACATTACAATTGACATTTATAAATATGTACTAACTCGCTCAAACTAAGAGCCTTTATATTAAATGAATAACTAACCCAGGTTTCATATTAACTAATCAATTTACACATACATAATGTACATACCTTCCTTCTTATTAAGATATCAACTCAAAAAAAAAAAAAAAAAAAAAAAAAAAAAAAAAAACTAACTTTAATATAAAAAATATTTTATGAGTATCTGATAATGACATATACATATTATTATACTGCCAATCAATTTGTAAAAGCAAAGCTTATAAACAAATAAATATATCTATCTATCTATCTATCTATAGGATGGAGGGTGGTCTCTGCATGTTTCTAAGAAAAAATTTAATAGCCTCTACAGTTTTTAAATCAAATAGACCTAATATTGATTTTATGTGTGTTGAACGAAAGAACTCATTTGAAAAATGTTTACTCGCTCCTGTTTATAGTCAACATAATATGTTTAGTGAAGAAAGCCTTGGGGACTTGAAGATGTCTTACTGAGACTGGATCCAAAGATAGATATGTTTTGATCGGGTCTGACTGGTCTTTCAGTTGTAAATACTTGTTGGCCAACTTGTTTTTAGTCTGAAATAAACCCATCGCTAATAGATATGTTTTTAACTAGTTCGAGTTGTAGAATACTTGGAAATGATCAACTAAGGCCAACCTCGGACTTTATCCATGACTTTATCTTTTGCTTATTTTAGTTTGATGTTGAGAGCACAAATAGCAGCAGGACTATAAGCTTTAGGTCGTAACGTGAATTTAATTATGAGAATGTCATTGCGAAATTTAATATATCAGAGTGGAATGCGATTATATAAACATCGAAAAAAAAAAAAAAAAAAAAAAAAAAAACCAAGCGTGAACGATAAGGTTGCACTGTTTAACAACTTATTGAATCAGCTTATGAAAACTATTTACCTTTGGTTACTGAACAATTTAAACCAAAAGATGCCCATGGTACAGCCATAATATAAAGAAAACTTAAAACGAATCTGTCTGATCGTAACAGAAGACAGTTCATTTTTTGCTCGAAATAGGGTAATGCCAAGCGTAAATATTCAACGGAAAAACTTGATTTAAATCTCAATTCTAACGATTTGTGGAAAATTCTTAAAAAAATGGATGTCAAAGAAGATAAAAATCGAATCAATTGTCCGTTTCATCCTGAAATCATGTCTAACATACTGGTCCAGCATGGATCCAATCTTCCATACCCGAGGAATATTTTTGTGATGCCTGATGGCGAAAACTCTGTTTCGTTTAATTGTATAGGTACTAATGAGATATTTAGTGCTATGCGGTCGATCAAATCTGGTTCTTATGACATTTCGCCGAAATTTGTGAAATTTATCCTCCCCTTAGTACTGAATTACCTCCTTCACATCTTCAATTATTGTATTTACAGCTGCGAGTTTCTCATTGTTTGGAAAAACGCCATCATTTTACCAGTTTTCAAAAGAGCAAACCCTACGGATCCTTCTAATTTCAGACCTATAAGTATTTTATGTTTTTTGATTAAAATACTTGTGTTACAAGAACAAATTCATATGTTTTTGACTGCTAATGACAAGCTTTCTAAATGGCAATCGGGGTTTCATTGCAATCACAGCTGTGAATCTGCAGTTCCCAGAGTTATATCCGACATCCGCCAGGCTTTGGATTTGGACAAGTTTGCCGTTTTAGTTCTATTAGATTTCTCTAAGGCCTTTGACAGCATCGTACATTCAGTACTTCTATCAAAGCTCAAAAGGCATTTTAACTTCTCTAACACTTCGCTTAAACTTTTGTGGAGTTATCTGAAAGATTGAGCTCAACGAGTTAAAACTGAGGTTGGCACATCAGATCCTCTCGTTACATATAAGGGAATTCCTCAAGGCCCAGTTTTGGGTCCCTTATTATTCTCCCTTTTCATAAATGACCTTCCCGGCGCAACTCGCAGTTGCCAAATTCATCTATATGCTGATGATGTGTCACTCTACATTTCTCGTTCAATTGGTTTGATGGAATACTGTATAGCATGTTTAAATGAAAATCTGCAAAATATTCTTACTTGGTCAGTTGATAATGGTATGCAACTTAATCCTGCTAAGTCAGTTGCTATGTTATGCTCTAGATCGTAACTTAACCCTACAGAATTTCCCACTGGTGTTTTTGATAATAAAGTTATTGTTTATGTGAGTCAAGTTAAATACCTCGGTTTTTACATCAATAGTAATCTTACCTGCTGTAATGCGATCAGTGATGTTGTTAGAAAAATTTACTATGGTCTTCGTTCACTAAGATCTTCATCAGCTTTACTTTCACCCAGCATGAAAGAACACCTGGTTAAATCGCTCATCTTATCATATATCAGCTTTAATAGTTCTGTGTAGCCTGTGTTGGACTGTGAGTGTAAGCGCAAACTAAATGTAGCTTTGAACGACTGCATCCGATTTATCTATTCCATACCAAGGTATAACAGTGTATCACATTTGCGTAACTCACTATTTGGGATTAGTCTTGATGATTACTCAAGGTTCAGGCAGATTCTGAAATTCCATAATGTCGTTCACAATAGGTGTCATAGTCATCTTAGTGAAAAGCTTGTATTTGCCCAGTCGAATTGAGGACTGAAATTAATTCTGCCGCGCTTTTTGCACAGTACTGCTGAACGTTCATTTTATGTTTTTGCAATTCGTTTGTGGAATAGACTTTCACATGAATTGCAACGAACCACCACATCAGTCGCTTTTAAGAGGAAACTGTTTTTACACTTTTTTACTTAAACTTAGGTATTGTGCTTATCTTTTTTTCTATTTTTTTATAAATTTAAATTATTAATTTAATTTTTTTTTTATTTAATTTAATTATTATAGTAGTTTTTAATTTAAGTCTCTGGATACCTTAAAAGATTCAAATCTTGTTGTATCATTGTAATGCTTATATTTCTTTGAAAAAAATTAAATAAATGAAATGAAATTTAGGTTTAGCTTAAGTGCCAATCACACATGTATGTCATTGTTGTCCCAAAATACAATAAACGTCAATGTGTCACCGTGATCTTTGTGTCTCGGTGTCACGGCAATGATATGAATAACAATGACTATCACACGACGTGATAAATCTCAAGCAGCTGATCGTTGGCGGTGAACCTAAACTGCAATGGCATTTATCATACTTAGCAGTGACGATCACACGGCGTCAATCAATTGAGTCATTGCGTCTTGGTTGTTTTTGGTTAAATATTGACGTGAGTTTCTAGTGTTTGAATTACCTAAAATAATTTACATCAGACCACTCAGATCGGAGAATTCAGAGTCGTCCGATGTGTTATCATCACTCTCGTCAGTTTCGTAGTTTGCATCGTCTTCTTCGGCAACTGCGCCGTTTGTCTGCTTGTCTTTCGGAACAACAGCCGAAACCTTCCAACCTTCCACAGTTTTTTTATCTGGTGATTTTTATTGCTTGTGGCTCTGGTCTATTTCTATCATTAGCAAGAGTGTTGTGTTTGTGGTGATGTAAACATTTTCAGTGTCGTTTTTTCAGTGGGACAATAATTGTTTGGTTGTTGAGTGTTCAATGAATTATGGGTTGACTTGCACTCAGGCTTTTTGTAATTTAATTTTAATATTTTGACTTTTTTCTGTAAACAAGAAACAATTCACTGCCAGTTGTTGTCAACAAGAACAAATTGAAATATCAACCATGGACCACATCGTTTTTTTTCTACGCACACAATGAATGATATACAAAAGAGAACACGAAACACAATGAATGATATACAAATGCGACAACGAAAATTGAGTGTTGGAGGATGGAACGCACGAAAGATTTTCCTCTTTAAATATGTTTACTCTATGACTTGGTGGTCATAAGTTGTTCTTCATTCAAAAAAAAGCTTCTACTGTGTAGCAGTGTATAATGCAACCTAGTTGCGACAGCAACCTATTTGCTAATGTGGCAAACACATCAAAACACATTCATTGTAATAAAATATACTTGACTAGAAGTGTCAACTTCTTTCACCTCTTTTCCCTCATTATATATTAATCCATACGAATTGTTGGTCATTAAATAGAGCGGGGAAAAAAGAAAGAAAATCGAATAAACAAGAACAAAACTTGTGTGAACTGATTCAAATAGTAGTCGGTTCAATATAATTTGATAAACCAGCAAAACCTGTTCTGAGAACATGCTTATCATGTGGTTGCGATGGTGCGATATGGTGGCTTTCGCAAACGCTTGGATCTGGTATGGTTTTGGTTAAATATACCTGAGTTTCTAGTGTATGAATTACCTTAAATAATTTAATTTAAAAAAAAGAATACTTACTGACTTACTTAGGGGGTGCTACAGTTCGGGACGAACCTGTGCCTCAACCAACATGCCTCTCTAGCCAGCTCGGTCTTTGGCTAGCTGCCTCTAGTTTCGCACTCCAAGTTGGTTGGGGTCGTCCTCCACTTGAGCGCGCCACCTAAGGTCTTCCTTGACTGCGTCTACCCTCTGGGATGGAATCGAAGATCCTACGAGCCGGAGCATTGTTGTCCATTCGCTCTACATGACCTAGCCATCTTAAACGTGATATGCGTATTTTTTTGACCAGGTCAATGTCGCTGCACAGCTCGTATAGTTCTTGTTTGAACCTTCTTCCCCAAAGCCCGTTAACGCAGATAGGGCCAAAAATCCTCCAAAGAATCTTACGCTCGAAACGACTAATGATACCTCCGCTTTAGATAGAGTCCATGCCTCGGCGCCATAGAGCAGGACTGGGATGATTATACAGAGTCTCCTTTGTCTTTCGAAAGAGGGCTTTGCTACTCAATTGCCTTCCTAGCCCATAGAAACAGCGATTGGCAAGATTAATTCTTCGCTTTATTTCTGACAAGATATTCTTGTCAGATGTTATAGCGGATCCGAGGTACACAAAGTCCTTAACTACCTCAAAGTTGTACCTGTCAATTGTGATGTTTAGTCCAATCCGCCGGTGTTGTGTGTCCCTTTTTGTGGACAGCAGGTACTTCGTTTTGGCCCCATTGACTGCTAGTCCCATCTTAGCCGCTTCAGCTTCAATGCTAGTAAACGTCCCAGTGACAGCTCGCCGAGTGCTGCCAATGATGTCTATGTCGTCAGCGTATGCTAACAATTGCACAGACTTGAAAAAATTGTCCCACTACAATTGACTTGCGAGTTTCTTATAATTTTTTCAAGTATTAAGTTGAAGAAATCGCACGATAGCGCATCACCTTGTCGGAATCCTTTTTTGACGGAATTTGTGGGAATGCCAAAACCTGACATGGCTCTGTATAGCTCGTCTCTATAAATGCTTTCTTACGCGGCCTTAAAATCGATAAAGAGGTGGTGGGTATCGATTTGCAATTCTTGGGTAGTTTCCAGGATCTGCCGTAGCGTGAACATTTGATCGATTGTGGACTTTCCTGCTCTGAAACCACACTGATAGGGGCCATTCAGGTTGCTGACGAAAGGTTTCAGGCGTTCACATAGTAAGGCAGAGAGGATCTTGTAGGCGATATTCAGGAGACTTATTCCTCTATAGTTGGCGCAGTTTAGAGGGTCTCCTTTCTTGTGGATCGGGCAAACGATGCTGAGGTTCCATTCATCAGGCATACTTTCTTCTGACCTTGGCACGTTCTTTTTAACTGTTGGTAAAACTTCCGCACGTTGTTTCTGGAGTAGCATTTCTCAATATCTTCGATCGCGCGCTTCTCATGCTCTCTCTTTTTCTTTTGAAGAAGCCGGTGTTCTTTCCGTCTTTTCTGCTCGTAGAGCTCGCGAGCAGCTCTCGTCTTTCTTTGCAGGGCCGCTTTATATGCCTCTTGTTTGGCTGCATGGGCCTGCCTGCATTTGTTATCGAACCAGTGGTTTCGTGGTGGTGGTATGGTGAAACCTAGCACATCAGTTGCGGCATCTCTGATGGCTTGTTGGCAGTGTTGCCAACAGTGTCTTCGGCACTTGATGCTGGCGGTACTGGATTTCTTGAGAGGTTACGGGATATTCGATCGGCATAGGTTCTGGCGGTTTCTTGCGATTGCAGCTTCCCGGCGTCATATTTCCTCACAGTATAACTCCGTTGTTGTGGTGTTCGGGTTATTCGCATTGTTACCTTTGCTGCAACAAGGTAGTGATCCGAGTCGGTGTTAGCTGCTCGGAAGGTGCGAGCATCCAAGATACTGGAGGCGAGTCTTGCATCGATCGCAATGTGATCAATCTGGTTGACGGTTCTTTGATATGGGTGTCGCCAAGTGCCTTTGTGTATATCGAGATGAGGAAACCGTGTGCTTGCAATGGTGACGTTATGTGCCGCTGCGAAGTCAATTAGCCTAAGTCCGTTTTCTGACGTTGTGTCGTGTAGGCTATGTTTTCCGACAGTCCTACCAAAGATTTCCTCTTTACCTATTTTGACATTAAACTATTTTTAACAAAATTCCGTTCGATAACACAAAATATTTTAATTTTTAACTGTTTACACAACAAAAAATTAACCTGAATGCAAATTTGCAAGTCATTGTTTTTTTTATTGTCAAATTCGACTTTTGATAGAACTCAAAAAAAAAGAATAAATAATACATTTCCAATTACAGTGATAAAAGGCAAAAGTGAAGTCACATTAAGTACGTCCACACGAAATATTGTGGAGGTGGCGATTCTTACGGCCTACATCTTGGGAAGCAGCCAGTGACGATGAATTCATTCCTTGTAGCCCAAAAATTGGGATTGTTGCGACGTGAGAATTAAGGTTTCTTTGCAAAACTAATGCGAGAATTAAGAGCTCAGGAACTAGAGCTCTATCGTCTCGTCAAACAGAGCGCGTTTTGACGCCGCGTTTTAACTCCAAGTTTCAACGCCGTGTTGTAATATACCGCAATACATATCCCATGACACAAAGAGCGCGTTTTCAACGCGGCGTCAATACGCAGCGTCAAAACGCGGCGTTGAAATAAATTACAAATTATTTTTTTAGAATTAAGTCATTTAAATTATTGTTTTGACTTCTTTTGTGTCATTTTCATTTTAAGTATTGCTGATTGAATGTATTATAAAATAATAAATCATGTAAAAATATAGTTCTGATGAACGAGATATGGCAAAAAATCGGGAATGAATCGAATGAAAAAGGTAAGCATTTATTTTGTGAAGTGAGCACACTAGCGACCACTTAATTAATTGTTTCAAACCATACTTAGATACTTGACACTTATTTTCCAGCAAATGCATTGCCTTAAGCAATAGAGACATAACAATCAGAATACAATCCAAAGCATTGTCTTGCCTTCTACTCCAGGGTAATAAAAAGATACACTTGCAATTATATCAGACTCGTAGTCAATGAACAACAAAAACCACAAGTACTATATTGCCCTGATGGCAAGAACGGCGCAAAAAAACAAAGTGCATACACATTAAATATTAATGGGTTGATCAGTGGTCATCATCTCAGGCTAACAAAATATAACAATTCAGAATTGCGCCGAACGAACTATGCCACTTAGGATTGCTGGCTGTTTACCATTACCCCGCGTCATAAGAATTATGCTGATTTTGAATATTGATTGTAAGTGGGACCAAGAATCGATGTATGGATCAATTTCGATAACACATAATTTTTGTATAAATAGCAAGAGAATTTTAAAATAAAATTGTCTTCGTCTTTGAACAAAAAACTAAACGGGTATTTCCTTCTTTGGAAGCTTACAAGCTAAAACATATAAAGAAACCAAACTTGGTGCTTCTAGATCAACACCTAGATTGCGATAGCCAGAGGTTTGATCTGGGTCTTTCATTGCATGCCAAGCGATTTGTTCAAAGATTTACCAAAGGACATCAAGTACAGTTGGTTCCAATCAACAAACCAACTTTACAATTTAAATCAATTTATCTAAGTACATATCTTGGGGGAAAGTGAAAACCAAGATTCAAATATTTAACGCAATGCTTATAGCTCTGTGAACCGTTCTCTAACGCTGCCTTAAAACTCCGCCTCAAAATTATCTCAACGTCACGTTAAATGATCTCAACGTCGCGTAAGAAACGCGCTGCGTTTCACGAAGCCTTTAATTCTCAAAATAAATAAAACAATAAACTCGACGTCAAAAATATAATTTGATTTCAACGCCGCGTATTGACGCCGCATTGAACTCGACACGGCGTTGAAAACGCGCTCTTTGTGAAATGAGATATGTATTAGTGCCTGGATATATTGACGCAAATGCGCATGAAAGTTGAATCAAAATGTAAGAAATGGAATGATTTTTAATAAGAGGGAAAGAGATGGGTTGGAAAATTAAAAATCAACACGAATCTCTTAAATTTTTATGAAACTCTGAACATTGATTCAGTTTCATTCTGAATTAATGAACCTGGGTTCGAATCCCGCTCATAGCCACCTTCTCCTCCGGGGTACTGCCTCTTCCGAGAACTAACAAAACCTCAAAGAGTAAAATGTGTCTAAAAAAGTGCATCTCATGTAGCCATTCGGACTCGGCGGTAAACTGTAGGTCTCTTGCATTCTTGAAGATTAACAACACACACAGAAGAATGGTTGATAGTATAAGTCACTAGGCCTTGGCTCCTTAAGCTGTCGCGCCAATAAACGTATTATTTTTTTTTAAAAGACGGAGACTAATTGAAAATAAACTTATTCGAAAAAAAAAATTATTTGTTTTACTTTCCAACTGTGCTGTCGATTTTCTTGCATCGACAAGTAAGTTTATTTTTGTGTGAAGCATTGCGACTTTCTGTAAATGTGTCCAGGTACTTACTGTTTACTACAACGTGGCGTTGAAACGCGGCATAAAACTCTGTTTGACGAGGCCTTTAAGCTTTGACGTCATTTGAGAATAAAAATTCGAAAGAGCTTAAAATATTTTTAAAAATTGAAAACAAATAAAAAACATGTTTTTTGGTAAATACATATTTTTTTTTTTTTGTTGAAATTTTGCAAATTTCTTTGAAAAAAGAACGCAATGATTGGCGTCAACCAGGCGATACACAGTGTTGTAAATATCTCGTACGCATATTTTCCTGCGGTAACCACCCAGTACTGGTCTGTTTATCCGGAGATTCCTGTTAAACTTATAAGCGCGAGTGTTGAACTCAAAAAAAAATAGCAACACTATATTGCTCTGCTTTAATGACTATTCTGATCGATTCGCAGAAGTCTTGCACGAGCCCCTCAGAAGGAGGACGTACGGCGGATGAGCCCAAACAATTGGACCAACGGTTGCGTCAACAGTCATCGAAGCAGATGCCCTAATGATCTACTTCGACGTATTTGGAGATAAGGTCATTGGGATAATTCAATGCAAGTCAGGGCATTGAAATAGAGATAGTGGCGGTAGAGCCTTTAATGGGCCAAATATAGGGTTATGTAGAGGGATCGGGTGACGTAGGGGTCGAAAATTCTTTGGACCAACGTTTCACAAATCCAAGTGTCGAGTTGGCCTTAGAGATGATACTATCGATATGTGCCAAAAAGTTGAGCTCTCGGTCACATAATACGCCAAGGTCACGAATCGAATCCACATTAGACAGGGGTTGATTATGAAGAAGGTAGATACGTGGGGAAGATTTTATACGTTTACGTGAAAAAGTGATTGAGTTTTTGAGAGTTTTTGAGGCACCAGAGTGAGAAACTATTGAGATCTTATTGAATGAGAGAAAAGTCAAGCGTGGAAGAAAAAGTCTTAAAAAAATTCGTATCAACAGCGTACAGTGAAGTATGGGGAAGAATAAAAAGCAGAGGACCTAAGTGGCTGCCTTGGGTGACCCCAGAGGTAGTTAAAAATGGGTTGGAGAGGGTAGATCTCAGACGAATATTGTAGTATCGGTTTCCTAAATAAGAAGTAATCCATTTTATAAGGATAGGTTCAAAGCCTAAGGAGGAAAGTTTGAAATGTATAAGTCTATGGGAAATTTTATCAAATGCCTTGCTTAAGTCAGCGGAGATAACATCTAATTCCTTTCCGTTTTCAGGGCTAAAAGGGTATGGGATATTCAACAAGGTTAGTGGTAATAGACCTGCATTTAAGAAAACCATGTTGCCTAGGGGAAATGAGAGATTTACAACGGAAACTTAAAATTTCGAACCGAATGCTTTCGATATTTTAGGTATGTGGGAAAGTTTGGCAATGGGACGATTGTTTTTAACATTGTTTTTAGGCCCCTTTTTATGTATTGGAGTTATGAAGGAGGTTTTCCATATCTGAGGGAATTCTCCTTCAGTTAGCGATAAGCCAAAGATTTCGGAGAGTGGGGAAGATATGGTTAATGAGCATTTTTTTTAGAGAAAATTGTGGAGAGACCATCAGGACCGGGAAAAAATTCGTCATTAAGTTGTTTTATTTTATTTTCTAGAAGAAAAGGCTCGACTGCAAGAGGAAGAGAAGGACCTATGCAGAAATTCGGCAAATAATCAAAATAATCTGAGTCAGGTTGAAGATCGTCGGTGAAAGATTGCTTGGAAAACGTCGCAACAAAATTGGCGATATCTTGTAGATTATTCGAAACATCAGTATTAAAGGAGAGAGAGGTAGGATAACCATCAGTCTTTCTTTTATAATTTACGAACTGAGGTTGGATTGAGTTTCTATTAAATAACGTTAGTTAAGAGAGCTGTATAACTCAGAAAAATGAAGATAAGCGTCGAAATAGTTGGAATAGTCGGTGGGAACCGAGTGCGAGGGAAAATTGCCCAAAGCTTGTTTCTTTTGTTAAGCAAAGACCGAAGCTTCATGTTGTACCAGGGTGGGGAAGCAAACGAAGTTTTAAAGTGACAAACGGGGAGAGGGAGAGATAGAATTAAATATTTTTTTGTAAAATATTTATTGTGGCATTTTGTAGAATATGGTAGTCAAAACAGGAAAAAACTCAGTTGAGGTCACACTGATGTGAAAGTAGTTGGTTCAATTTTATATCGCCCTGAAGTTTTTTTTCAAATTTAAAATAGTTTAATTCACTAAAATTAATAATAATTAAAAAAAAAATATCAAGTCTTTGAATAATATTGCGATAAAGTGCAAATATAACAGGTAAACTTAGTTATATAAGGGTAAACATAAATTTTCAAGCAACTGCGATATCAAATGAGCGAGAAAAAAAGAAAAATAAACCTAACCTCACCATAAGAAAACCTATATCCGAAAACACCAAATCTGAGAGGATCACCAATTGCCTGTAATATCGCAACAAGTATGTCAATCACATATCTTAAAAAGATAAAGACGGATCATAGATGAATCGCTAAAAACTGAACTTACAAAATCAACTGCAAAACTCGCTTCAAAAGAAGATTTCAATAAGCTGAATGCTGCGATAAAAATCCTGCAAAAACAAAATGAAGACTTATCTGTCAAAGTTCAACAGTTCGAGACTAGATGTTATGCTCTTGAGGAAGAATTGGAGCCTCAATGTAGAGAAATGAAAGGAAAAAACATCATTGTTTGTGTCAAATGAAAAAGTTGATCCTAAAATTAAGATAAGATCAATCGCCAATCTCCTGCTCGGTGAACCACATCAGATGACAGAAACATCTAAGCTGTTTGAAAACGAAAACACCATAAAATTAAAGATAAATGTTGGGTCCAACAAAATGGTGCAAAACTCGAGCAAGATTAAAGGTTCAGGTGTATTCATACAACGTGACCTAACGAAACATGCACAACTCAAACGCCGAATCCTGCTTAGTTACAGAAAGTTTATCAGAACAAAACATCCAAAAGAACAAGTACTCATTAAAATCAACTCTTTATTAATTTCTGATAAAACATTTTATTTATACGAAAACAATACACTTAAATATAAAAATGATGATGGAGAACAACACCTGTTAAATATGTTTGGACAACTTAATTTCGAAGCTGTCAAAACCAACACTTTGTCAAATAGACGTCATCATGAATGGTCTAATCCAGCTGATACTGCTACACCAGTGATGCTACTTCATCAAAATTGTAATGCCGTCAGCTCAATATCAATTAAATATTTTAAAATGTTGTCATATAATGTTTCACGGCTTAGTAATAAACTTTTATTTGTAGATTTTTTTAACTATATTAATAATTTTGATATATTCTTTCTATATAAAACACATGTTATATCGGAAAATCTTAGTAAATTCACAAAGTATTTCAAAGGTTATAAATTATCATTTAAAACAGCAGTCAAAACATTCACTAAAGGACGTGCAAGTGGTGGAATCTTGTATGGGATAAAAACATCTCTACTCAAGGCTTTTAATTATGAAGAAATCGAAGGTGCAACTGTTGTAAGACTTGTTCAAAAAAATGATATGTTAATTGTACCGTCTTATATAAACTGCAACAGGTGGACTGAAGAGTTAGAAAACCTCAATAGAATTATGCTGCGTTTAGCAAACAAAAGCGTCCTTTTAATAGGTGATCTTAATGCAAAAATTAGTAACTTACAAGTAACTACACTTCACAGAACGATAAATACTGCGATAAACCTCAATACCCGAAATCCGAAAGACACTATTTGCAATCAAAACGGTACGAATCTCCTCGATATGTTACAGATGATTGTACAGTTCTCAATGGTTGTACTAGTAGAGATACAGAAGGTCATTATACTTTCGTAGGAGGTCAAGGCAAATCAGTCATTGACTACTGTGCAATAAATAATGACTGGCACAAACTCATTGGAAATTTCGAAGTACAAGCTAAAAACTATTCAGACTGCATGCCTATTGTCTTGGAATGGTCTGATAATACAACCCCAACCGAAAGGAATCTTCAACTCATCCCCAGGCTAAAATGGAAACAACATGAACTGAACTTGTATCAAAGCAAACTAGATACCAACCTATCCCTACTAAATGATACTTTTGTTTCAACAGAATTATTTTCAAACCAACTTATTGCTTGCATCCGAAATTCAACAATCAACCCTATCTCGAGTGGACAAAAGAAGTATAAAAATGAATGGTTTGACAACGAATGCATGAAAGCACGAAAGAAGTCTTTTTCCCTTCTGAATGCAGTCCGAAATTCCAACTGCCAAAATTTCAAAAAATGGTACATCGAAGAAAATTTGCGATATAAGAACCTATGTGTACATAAGAAAACAGAATATGAAAACCAACAAGCCCAATCACTTGGTCAAACGAAGGACGCAAAAGAATTTTGGAAAGTGACGAAAAAGATACACGGTACAAAATTTGCAATAGGTCTAGGAGTAACGGCTGAGGACCTATCAGTGCACTTCCAAAATGTATTATGGAACAGATGTTAAGTTTTCGTATGCTGAACATCTGCTATCTAACGAAATACTCGATTCCGAAATCACATTTACCGAAATATATGCTGTTATTCTAAAAGCGAAAAATGAAAAGGCTCCTGGAGAAGATGGCGTTACATATGAATTTTTCAAGAACGGTACAGAAAGACTTATTTCCCGACTCAAAGCTTTATTTAATGACATCCTAAATAAACAAGATGTCCCAACATCTTTCAAGAAAACAGTTATTTTCAGTTATCTTTACCTTAACGTCGATAGTTAAAGCAGCACAAGCCAGAAACAAGAAGACATATGCATTCTTTGTGGACTTTAAATCTGCTTTCGATCTTGTCAACCGAAATGCTCTTTTTTACAAACTTTCCTTGTTAGGTATGTCAACGAAGTTCATTCATGTGATAAAAGAAATGTATGCCCAATCAAAGGCAACTGTGTGGGACGGGTCAGCACTCTCGAATTGGTTTGAAACGGACACCGGAGTTAAACACGGGTGCCTTCTGAGTGCTCTTCTTTTCGCACTTTTTA
This sequence comes from Platycheirus rosarum, assembly GCA_963971375.1. Taxonomy (NCBI): domain Eukaryota; kingdom Metazoa; phylum Arthropoda; class Insecta; order Diptera; family Syrphidae; genus Platycheirus; species Platycheirus rosarum. Next base: position 100,458,102 of record OZ020508.1, read on the forward strand.
TCAATGATGTCGAAACTTTCTGCCTGGAGGTGTTAGAATCGCTGATCTGACCATCAATGTTCTTTTATATGGCGATGATTTGGTTATTCTCTCTGAATCCCCCGAGAATGTACAGCTGATGATAAATCGACTATCTGCCTACTGCGTTAAATGGGGACATACAATTAATACTAACAAGTCCAAAATAATGATCTTCTCTAGATCTACCCGAAATCATGGTGCTTATGCTTAAACTTTCAATGGAAATGTTTTGGAGATAGTAAGCAAATATAAGTACCTAGTAGTGAATATCAACAAAACTATGGACTATAATGAACATGTAACAATGAAATCGCAAAGCCTAATTAACATGTCATGGAAAAATATCTTTTCGAACCAACGTATTGTACTGTCAGCAAAATATAAGATATTTAATGCTGTTGTTAAGTCTTGTTTATGTAATGCTGCCCAAGTATGGGAAATAAATGAATTCGAAGCAATAGAAAAATTTCAAAGGTGCTTTCTAAAAAAAACTGTTTAATCTTCCGATAAAAACTCCAACCTATGCTCTGCATCTCGAAACGGGTCTAGCTAAAATCTACACATACACTCGCAAGTTGCATGCAGACTACATCTTAAGGGTCTTGGCTCATCAAGACAATCGACTAACCAAACAAATGGCATTGTACGAACTGAGAAACGCGGACTGGTGGGTGGCGAAGTGGAAAGAAGAGAGAAGAAAAGAAAGGAGATTCTTGTGGCGAAACATTCGAACTGGATTATAGTAACGTGTTGTTTTTAAAAGAGCGACTCTACAAAATAATCCAATCTCACGAAAATGTTGTAAGGATTGAATTTATTAAAGAAGCTCAAAAGTCACAAAGCAGAATCCTTTATTCTCAATTGAAGCTGAACTTAATGGAAACAAGTTTTGAACGATGCGCATACTTATAAGGAAATAAAGTTACTTATAACAGAATTTGAATAGATAGCCATCTTTTTTATTATTATTATTGTTTTTAATAGTATAAATATTAATTCTATTTTATATCTACCAACGGAGGTGACGGCAAAGCCACGGCTTTAAATTCATTTAAAATATTTCAAAATTATGTATCAAGATTCTTATAAATTGAACTTTTACTTACTTACTTACTTACTCATTAATACGGAAAAAGTTTGCTTTATGAATCATAGGTGTATAGAATAGCGAGAGGAGGAATTGGTTGTTGGGAGTCATGAAAAAATGAGAGAATGGGGGGAGGATGGAAGTTGTCAATAGTGGATATTGGTAGAGGAGACATTGAGACTGAAGATTTATTGGGATCGGTTGTGAAAATGAGATAAAGCTGCCTGTTCATATAGTTTGGAATACCACTAGCTTGGCAAAGGCTAGAATTTGGGAGCCGATCTATAAATAAACATTCTTTTGTTAGACTTCCGTTTTATAAGTTTATTAACTTTAAAAAGAAAAATGATGGTTTACCTCCCTCTCTTCTCTACAACAACCAATCATCCAATGATCCATCTACCATCGCCAATTTCTTCGCCAGTTACTTCAAACAGTCATTTGCACCAAAACCTTAGATCCTGACAAATCTTATTTTTCCTACCTTCCTCATTTTAATAATGGCCCCTTAAATACGAATTATATGGATACTTCATTAGTCCTAAATGACATCCTTGACGAGTATACTCCTGGTCCCGATGGTATACCTGCAATTTTACTTAAAAAATTTTGCTCGAGTTTGCTCCTTCCTATTACTAACTTGTTCCACCTTTCCCTTTCCACCGGATCTTTCCCCCATTTATGGAAAATATTCACTATCACACCAATTCAAAAACCATGTTTGTAATTATCGGCCCATCGCCAAACTTTCTCATATCCCCAAACTCTTCGAAAGCATTCTGTATGATTCACTCTCTTTCCAATTCGAATCTCTAATATCCTCAACTCAACACGGTTTTTGTAAGGGAAGATCTATCACAACAAATCTTGTTGAGTTCGTTACATTTTCACTCTCTGCCATGGAAAAGGGTTACGAAGTAGACGTCATCACGTCAGCAAGGCTTTCGACAAAATCTCTCACAGTTTAATTCTTTTTAAGCTTTCCTTTCTTGGATTCAGTCCTAACCTTCTTAAATGGATATCCTCGTATCTTGACAACCGCCAATACAGAGTCCGTTTTCGTTCCATCTTGGACCTCTCTTGTTTATCCTTGCCATTAATGATGTTGAAAAGATAATCCAATCATCTTCTATCTCCCTTTATGCTGATGATGCTAAAATTTTCAAGGTAATCTCCTTTGGTCGTGATTCTCTCCTGCTTCAAAATGACCTCAATTCATTTGTCAATTGGTGCAGTAAGAATTTTTTCGAACTTAACATTGCCAAATGTGAACTAATTACGTTTTCTCGAAAAAGTAAAAGGCCTCCCCTCAGATATTATTATCTTCAAACCCTTTCCATTAACCGCGTACAGGTTATCCGCGATTTAGGCGTCCTCTGTGATTGCGAATTAAATTTTCGCTCTCATATTGGTAATGCTATATCAAGAGCTAACTCTGCCCTTGGTTTTATCAAAAGGTGGTCCAAAGAGTTTCGGAACCCATTTGTAACCAAATTCCTCTATATTTCCTATGTTCGTCCTCTCCTTGAGTATGCATCGCAAGTATGGGCCCCCTATCACGCGGTTCATATCTCTAGAATTTAGAGCGTTCAACGTCGTTTTCTGCTCTTTGCTCTCCGAAGTCTTTATGACCCTAATAACTTCTCATCTCTGCCACCCTAACTTGACCTACTCAAAATTATAAATCTACACCCCCATGAAGTCCGTAGGAATGTGTTTGACATCATTTTCATTCATCGGATTCTTACAGGTGCCACTGACTGTTCCTCACTTTTTGATCTCATCTTGTCTAACACTAACCCATGCAACTTAAGATCATCACGTCTTTTTTACCTTCCTCCCCATCGTACTTCCTATGGTCTCAATGAACCTTTAACCCGCATTTTGAGTAAAATCAATTCGATCTCTCCTCTTTTCGATTTTAACCTTCCAAGTCCTTGTCTGCAAGCCCAGCTCTTACATCATCTTTCCTCCTTATAAGTTAATTTAGTTTAATTAGGTTTTAAGTTTAGTTAAGTTTGTATTAAGCTAATAAATAGGGCGTTAGCCCCACCAAAATTAAAAAAAAAAAAATTAAAAAAATTCCTGAACAATGTAACATGCAATATCTATGGAAATATAATATCTGTAGCATGATACAAGTATTATATCATGTCTCTTGTGAATTGAATCTTCTTGTGTCGAATATGCAATCCGCAGCCAAATTCAACATCTACTTTTTTCGGCAGCTGGTTGTTGTATTTGTAGTGTGTGTAAAATCTTGCTTCGCTGCAGATAAATTTCCCAATAAAACACGGCTTATATGGTCAACCGCATCAATAACGAGTTAATAAGATTCTAAAAGTTGTGATGGCAAAATATAGCAACAGCAGTGTGTTTTGGATAGCTAGAAGAACTCCCCGGTAAGGAGATTCGTTTGACATTCCTTCTTGCTCTTTTTTCTGCTTGAAAATGGAGTATTTTTTATATTTTTGACATGAAGCAATTAATAATAATAAAATAATAGTCTTTTGCGCTCGAAGTGCTCAGTTATGCCAAATCCCCCGTCAACAAATATTTTTTTCCAAGGAAAAATATAAAAAAAAGCATAAACAAATATGAGAGAAATCGCTCATAGCGAAAACGACTCTGCAAACACCGAAAACATAATGGAGCAACACAATGATAAAACGAAGAAGAGCAAAAACGGCAAAAAAGTCAATGACAAAATTATTCACGACCCACAGGGTAAAATGTTTTTTTTTTCTCTACACACACTTGTAAAAACACACTTAGCATTGGGTACGCCGGTAATTTCTATGTGGTACGTACCGTACGCAGGTCCCCAATTGTCTGAAGCATATTAGTCGTATTTTTTTTAGATTTGAGAGTTTTTGACAGACCACATGTAAAGAACTCACCGCACCTATCTTCACATTGTAATTGTGTTGCAACGATTGATGGTTGTTGGGAATAATTGTTTTTGGTTTTACTCCCATAAAACTGTGTTGTTTTTTGGTTTGGATAAAGCAGGGAATTGCATCGATAAACGACGATTTCACAACGGTAAGGAATTATAATATTCAATGTCTTGCTGTAAAATGTTCACGCAAGAAGGATGGAAAAGACTCAAACAATCATAACACGATATAAAAGAAAGGGCTTCATCAACAAAAGTAAAATACAACCACCGACTTGGTCAGAACGTGACGATGGACAAGTATAATTTCTATAACCTGAGCACTGTTGTGAACAAACGGGACAACATCAGAGCAGAAATGAAACGTAGAATCACTTTTGCTAATCGCTGTTATTTTGGGCTGAGTAAGCAATTGCGGAATAAAGCCCTTTCTAAATATATGTTGCAGAAGCGTGGACCCTTTCTCATTCTATTGAAAGCTCCCTTGGCGTATTCGAGAGAAAAGTACAACGCGCGATTTATGGTCCTGTTTACGATCCACGTGCAGCGACATAAGCCTAACCAAAAAAAACCTATACAGCGGCTAAAATGCCAGCAAAAGTAAAAGTAAGTAGGAGGAATTTTCTGCTCTAAGATGCTCTAATTTGTTTGGATTATCTGTTCAGTGAGTTTTTCTCAGTTGGAGCAACTTAGAGCAGGATTTTTGACACTTGCTCTTGAGGTAGAGCAAGTGTGAGAAGAATTGTCGAAATCAGATGTCTTCAATTTGTCTTATAATTTTTTCATCGATTGCGATTGTTTGAATAAAATATTGTAATTAATTAGAATTAGCTTATATTACCCAAAAGATCAAGATTTGATCTTTTTAATGAAATTTTTTTCAAAATTCAATTGTGAAAGAAATGACTGATGTGATTTTTTTTGGTACGTCAGATCATATTTTTTTGATCTGAAATATGATCTGAGACCAAAAAATGTTTTTCGTTTGTTAACAGATCAATTTTTTTTGCTCATATTTCAGATTAAATATGAAATCTCATTTTCAATCAATTTTTAACACACATTTCTCAAGCGTCAATTTTTTGTTTATTTATTTTTAGCATTCTGTGAATTTCATTGTGAAAAAAAGAATTCTTTTTACAAAAGTGAAAGGTTTTAAATAATAATAAATAAATACAGACGGTTCAAGTGAAAATTAATTGAGAATTTATAAATAATAGGTACCTATGAATTTGTAAAATTAAAAGAGTGCAATGAATGAATGTTCATATATTTTTGTGCAAAAAGTAAAAAAATGAAACACACAAAATAAAAAAAAAACAGATCAAATATGTTTCAATTTCTTTTCGGTGGGAAATCCGATGAAATCTGAGATCAAACTGCATTTACCAAAAAAAATCACATGACACACTTCCTCTCTCGCTTGAATTTAGGGATGACACATCATTCATAAAAAACATCGATTTTATAATGATGATATCGATGATTTCGCGATGTTTAAGGAAAATGTCTGTGAACTTATTTTTTGATATATAATAGATTTGTTTAAGAAAAAATTATTACTATGTTTTCCTTTTCAGAAATCGGACCTTTCGACACACATGGCCCTATTATCGTTCACCAAGAGCGATGTATCAATGTTTAAGTGGGTTTCATCGATGTTACCACGTCGATGTTTATGAATTAATACATCGATTTTTTAAAACTTGCATCTTATTAACAAAAGGTCCTGGTGAAGACGGGATCCCACACGAGTTCTTCAAGAATGCAACTGTTGCTTTACATTTCCAACTTAAATCGGTATTTAACAAAATAATCTTGGGAGAAAAAGTTTCATCGTCTTTCAAAAGATCTGTAATATTTCCAATCCACAAAAAAGGAGACCTAAATAGTGTTGAAAATTATCGAGGAATCTCTTTCATGAATGTCCTGGCAAAATTGTTTTGTGGTGTGCTTGTCAACAGACTAGAAACATGGGTTAACACTTACAACATTTTATCGGACTATCAGGCTGGATTCAGAAAAACATTTTCAACAGTTGACCATATTTTCTCCCTAACTTCAATTGTTAAAGCGTTTCAAGCCAGAAACAAAAAAGTATATGCACAATTAGGACTGCCTTCTAAATTCATCAATATAATAAAAGATTTATACACCGAGTCAAAAGCAGCTGTATGGGATGGATCAATCTTTTCCGAGTGGTTCGAGACGAATAGTGGTGTTAAACAAGGATGTCCTCTTAGTGCACTTTTTGTTGTAGTTTGTCTTCCTGGAGGAATCAGTATTTCTGATTTAAACTTCAATGTCCTTCTGTATGCCGATGATCTGGTGGTACGTTGAGAATCACCACAAAGCCTTCAACTGATGATTAATCGATTAGCGGAATATTGTCTTAAATGGAGTCTTGTCATTAACTCAGACAAAGTCATGGTGTTTTCAAGATTAACAAGAAGTCGGAACACTTATAATTGGTCTTTTAATGGATCTAAATTAGAAGTAACCAATGAGTACAAATATTTGGGAGTGAATCTGAACAGTACTCTTGATTTTAACAAACATCTTTCAGATAAATCAAAAAGTACGCAGTCTGATCAATATCTCATGGAGAAACATATTTTTAAATGAACGGATCGAACTTTCAGCAAAATATAAAATATTTGATGTCGTGGTTAATTCTAGTCTGTTTAATGCTGCTCAGGTGTGGGGAAATGACGAATACAAAATGCTATTTAATCTACCACTGAAAACGCCTAATTATGCACTATATCTCGAAACTGGTCTTCCTAAACTATTTACATATACGCTGAAACTACAGGCAGATTACATCGTGAAGATGCTATCTCTCGGCTGAAGTTCAAACGCCGAATACTACTAAGCTACAGGAAAGTAATTAAAACCAAAAACCGAATGAAAAAATACAAATTAAAAACAATTCGTTGGTGGTTGCAGAAAAAGCATTTTATTTAAATAATAACAATAATCTTAAATATAAATACGATGATGTTTTTTTTTTATAATTAACGAGCGCACAAGGGATTATGTGTTTCCCTTTTAATGTAGAACACACTGCGCGGGCATTACGAAGATAGGGAGGGGAGAGATAGGAGGTGCCGATTAACATTGGTTTTGAATGTTAGCAGATACAAATGGGAAAATCTCGCCGGGTAAACCATTCCAAATTCGTGTTGTTCGGCTAAAAAAAGAATACCTATATTTCACGGTACGTCCGAAATTGGGCTCAAGGGTGAACTGGTGAGCATTCCTTGCGAGACGAGTATTACGGGAGACACTTTTAAGGGGAGGAATGCAACTGGCTACTTCGAGTGAACATTTTTTTGTAAAAGAAACGATAAAATAAGGAAAGACATGAAACATTGCGTCGGTGTTCGAGTGGGGCAATTGTTTCAGCGGCAGTTCTATTTCTTATCAATCTTAACGCTCGATTTTGTATTCTGTCAAGCAGGTGAAGCGATGTTTGCGAAGCACCTGCCCAGAGGTGGGAGTTATACTCGAGTTTAGGGCGTTTAAACGCTTTATAAATTGTAGCCAGATCAGATGGGGAAAATACTTCTTACACCGATACAGAAAACCTAAGCACTTAGCAGCATTCTTAGCGATCTCAAATATATGGTCGTTCCAACGGAGGTCGTCGTTGACACACATACCGAGTACTGAGAGCTTTTCGGTTTCTTCGAAGTAAGTGCCATTCATGGACAATGGCATTGGGGGTATGTTTAGCTTTAACGACAGAAGACAGCATTGAGTTTTCGAAGCATTAAACTCCACACGATTCTTATTACCCCATTTGACAATGCTGTATAAATCGGAGTTTAATGAGCTTGACATATGGTACCGTTGCAATTGTACGTCCGAAGGCGAAGGACGTGAATTATCGAACGAATATGAAAAGTTGAGGGTAGAGTCGTCAGCAAAACAGTTAAGTGGATTAGAACTAAAAGACAAAAGATCATTTATAAAAATGAGGAAAAGAGTTGGAGACAGAACAGAGCCCTTGGGGCACACCAGCATTTATTTTGTGGGAATCAGACTTAAATCCGTCCAATACAACTTGTATTGAACGGTCCAAAAGATAGCTTCTAATCCAACGAACAAGAGTATCATCGATCCCAAAAGCACGCATTTTCGATAAGAGAGCTTCATACCAAACTCTATCAAATTCCTTGGAGATATCAAGAGCAATAATCTTACTTTCTCCAAAGCGATGTAAAGATTTGTTCCACTGTTCGGTGAGATATGCCATCAGATCACCATACTGACGGTCATGGAGAAGCTTTCGATCTTGGAGATATTCCTTAAGCTGACGGTTAATCAGTGTTTCCATGACCTTAGAAAGAAGGGATGTCAGTGCTTTGGGTCGATAGGAGGAGGGGGAGGATGGGTCACCTTTCTTAGGGACAGGCTGGACAAATGCTGTTTTCCATTTTCTAGGAAAGATTCCAGAAGAGTAGGAGCGATGGAAAGGCTTACGCAGTGGCTTTGCCAGTGTGGAAGAACACCTCTTCAGAAGAATCGGGGGTATACCATCCGGGCCAGCGGATTTGTGTATATCGAGATGTACGAGTGCGGAAAAAAATGTCCCATGGAAAAATTTACATTCTCAAGTACAGGAGGGGCAACGTTGCTTTGATGCAGCGTGGAGCTGGCAGCGAAATGGGTGGCGAGCAGGTTTGCCTTCTCTGAAGAGTAAACAAATGGTTTGTTATTGTCGATGAGCGTTGGAACCGAAGATGTCGAGGAGTTTTTTATATTTTTTACAAATGACCAAACATTTTTACTGCCTTTGGGACACTGCAGAATTTTTTGCCGTAATTTTTGGTCATGCAAAAATTTGGTTCTTTCAATAACGGAGTTGCATTAGTTTCTTGCTTTTTTGTGCTTTTTCCGATTTTCCTCTGTAGGGTTGGCTTTGTAAGAACGGAAACTTACTTCTTTGAGCCTGATAGCTTCTTTACACTCAGAATTAAACCAAGACTTTTCTTTAGGTTTGCTTTTTACTCTGTTAGGAATAAAAGCACGCATCCTTAGAAGAATCACATTTGTGATCATTTCAGCACTGGCATCAATGTCACTATCGAGAAAGCATAGTGACCAGTTAAAGTTTCTGAAAAAAATATTCAGGCGGTCCCAGTTGACTTTCTCGTATTGCCAAACGGTCCTGGTGGGAAGTTTTTCTTTAACTGGATGGGTGAAGGATGAGGAATTAGCTGAAATGACACAATATTCTGAAGTGCCAAATGGAGAAGTTACATTAATGGTATAATTATCGGGGTGAGAAGTAAGAAACAATTCAAGAGTATGGGCGGCTTGCCCAGCAACAAAACTACGAGAAATGTTTGGCGAACTTGACTTCGAACCTTTCAAACTCATATAGCTGTCAAACAGACGTCATAGCCAATCGTCTAGACCAGTTGATGATGCTGCACCAGGGATGCCACTTTCTCAAAATAATGCAAGATCTAGTACATAATTGAAATTGTGATGCCGTCAGTTTAATATATTTAAGATCTAGTAATATTTTTTCGTATAATGTGTCAGGACTAAGCAATAAAATTTTATTTGTAGACTTTCTTAATTATGTTGAAAGATTTGATGTATTTTTCTTGTCGAAACCCATGTAGCTAAAGAAAATTTCAAAACGTTTACAAAGTACTTTGGTGGATTTAAACTAATTTGGTATTAAGCAGTAAAAACATATACGAAAGGACGCGCAAGCGGGGGGACTCTGTATGGGATTAAAACTTCGATGTTGGCAACTTATGGTTTTGAAGTGCATGAAGGAGTAACGATAGACAAACTTTTTCGTAAGCATAACTTGTACGTAATTTCATTCTGAATCAACTGCAATAAGTGAAGTGAGGACTTCGAGCGACTTAATAGCATCATGCATCACTTTGGAAACAAAAGCGGCTTTTATTGGTGACTTTATGCAAGAACCAGCAATTTACAAACTAAAACAGTACAAAGCGCAACAAACAATTTAATAAATTATAGTCAAAGGACATCAATGGATGGAGTTTCAAATCGAAATGGAACAAATCTTCTAGATCTTCTCCAGTTGTTTGATTGTACAATTTTGAATGGCTGTACGAATGGTGACACCAAAGGACATTTTACATTTGTAGGAGGACAAGGACAAATCTGTGATAGACTATTGGGCGATTAATAACGATTGGAATGATTTAGTGCAAAAATTTGAAATCCAGTGTAAGAACTATTCCGATCAAATGTCAATAGTTGTAGACTGGGTTGATGATACTAAACCTAAGCGAACAGATCTGAAATTTTTACCACGATTGAAATGGAAACAAGAAACAGCTTCTGTATATCAGCAAAGATTGCAAGAAAACCTAGCGAGTTTAAATATTACAACCGAGTCTGCCGAAGTATGTGCTAACAAAATAGTATCTTGCATTAGAAATTCAAAAGACAATATCTCTTCCAAAAACCGTCCTAACTTTAAACAAAAGTGGTTTGACAAAGAATGTGTGATTGCCCGGAAAAAATAAAATCATTTACTCTTTTAAATGCGATACGAAATTCTGACTCTCTAATTTTGAAGAAGTGTTACCTTGAAGCTAACACACGTTTTAAGAAATTGTGCCTACGGAAAAAAACCGAATTTGAAAACCATCAAGCTAGTTCACTCGGCCAGATAAAAAATTCGAAGGAATTTTGGAAGACAGTCAGGGAGATTAATGGATCGAGTTTTGCAATAAGAATAAGATTATCTGCTGAAGATCTGTCTAACCATTTCAAAAGTCTTCTACACAGCAATCCAGATGTGAGATTCTCTTATGCGGAGCCAAAGATTCTCGACTCAACATTTTCAACAGTTGACCATATTTTCTCACTAACTTCAATTATTAAAGCGTTTCAAGCCAGAAACAAAAAAATATATGCACTTTTTGTTGATTTCAAGGCAGCCTTTGGTCTCTGATTAATGCCCTCTTTTTTAAGCTTTCACAATTAGTACTGTCTTCGAACTTCATCAATATAATAAAAGATTTATACACCGAGTCAAAAGCAGCTGTATGGGATGGATCAATCTATTCCGAGTGGTTCGAGACGAATAGTGGCGTAAAAACAAGGATGTCTTCTTATTGCACTTTTGTTTGCACTCTTCATTAACGATGTTGTAGCTTGTCTTCCTGGAGGAATCAGTATTTCTTATTTAAACATCAATGTCCTTCTGTATGCCGATGATCTGGTGGTATTTTCAAAATCACCAGGAAACCTTCCACTGATGATTAATCGATTAGCGGAATATTGTCTTAAATGGAGTCTTGTCATTAACTCAGACAAATCAAAAGCCATGGTGTTTTCAAGATCAGCAAGAAGTCGGAACACTTATAATTAATCTTTTAATGAATCTAGATTAGAAGTAACCAATGAGTACAAATATCTGGGAGTGAATCTGAACAGTACTCTTGATTTTAACAAACATCTTTCAGATAAATCAAAAAGTGCGCAAAGTCTGATCAATATCTCATGGAGAAACATATTCTTAAATGAACGGATCGAACTTTCAGCAAAATATAAAATATTTTATGGCGTGGTTAAGTCTAGTCTGTGTTATGCTGCTCAGGTGTGGGGAATTGACGAATACGAGGAGATTGAAAAATTTCAAAGAAATTTCTTAAAAAAGCTATTTAATCTACCACTGAAAACGCCTAATTATACACTATATCTCGAAACTGGTCTTCCTAAACTATTTACATATACGCTGAAACTACAGGCAGATTACATCGTGAAGATGCTATCTCACCAAGATGAACGACTTTCTAAAAAAATGGTACTATATGAGTTCAGAAATGAGGATTGTAGGATGTCAAGATGGAAAAGTTTAGGAAACAACTACGGCGAAGTTCTCTCCATGGATCCAGGCAATTGTTACATTCTTAAAGAACAGCTATACCGTATTATTCAGCGATGTGAAAACTCTGTACGCGATAGTCTTATAGCGAAAGCACGCGAATCTGAAAGTAGAATCCTATATTCACAACTTGACACCACTCTATTGCAAAATAACTACTTTAACGACCTGCTAAACGTTAGAGAAATATCGCTCATATTTAAAGTGAGATGTGAACTTTTAAGCCTAAACGGAAGCCCTTACAATGGAAATTTTAACCAATTCTGTTCTTTTTGCAATTTGAGATCCAAAGAAGACTGTTTCCACTTTGTCAGCATATGTCCCATATTCTCGTCACAACGCCTGTCATACTTCGGAGAGAGAACATTAACTATGCAAGAAACTATCAACATCCTGAATGGTTTTGAATCGTAATCTCATGTTTGATTGCTATCTCAATTTTTTTTATATGCACGAATCCTAATCTTGCCTTATAGTCCCTATAATCGCAAGTAAAAAGAGAAGTTGCAGCCCATCAACACTTATGAGATGGAACTAAAGGACACTATTAATATAAGTAAGCCTGCCATTGGTAATAATTTTATAATAAAATGCTTTACAGCATAAAAAAATCAGAAGTATTTTGAAGGACCCGAAAAATGAATATTTCAGTGGCAAACTGCGAAATGAAGACTGGCTGCGTGAAATGTAGTGAGACACAAGATAGGATAGTTTTAACTTGGGCAGATTAGGATGGAAGACAAGCCCCAGCTTCAATGTGTGCTCTACGGAAATGACGGACACCCTGGAAAGTATCGGGGCTGTCCCAAGTTTCAGTAACTAGAGCAAACACAAGCCCCCAAATCGGTGGAAACAGTCCATCTTGCGTCCCGTTCCAATAAACGCGATACCCTAAATTTCCTATACCCAAATGGCGTCAGGAAGGGGAACAAAGGTACAGCCCTAACCAATATTGCCAAACAATCCCCTGTGCCTAAGGCACCTGCGGCGGAAGCTAGTATGATGTCAGTATTGCTGGCCCTCTATCAGAGACCAGGAAATAAAAGTAGACCGTATCCACCCCTCTTTTCGAGCTTTACATATCCTAAATCGTAAAGGGGCGAACCTTTAAGATTCTCGCTGTTAATGTAAATTCACTTATTAGGACCGAGCGAAGGGCTAGGGAAACTAAGCTAAAAAACACAAATTATCGCATAATAATTACAATATCATGGTGAAGATAACCTTTGTTTATATCTTTGTTATTAGACTCTCGACTGAGAGTTACTGGGAGTTAAAAAGACATAAAAGTGAACTGACAGACATAATCTGGAAATTATTACAATAAAATGACAACACACACATTTGTTTGCTGCTTATAATTATATTATTCTTTACCTCTTTCTGTTGTTTTGATTCTAAAAGTAATGCATGATGAAGCCTTCCAGTGGACTCTGCTATTACAACTGTTGCTGGAGACGAAGGAATTAGTAAAATAGAACAAGAATCTAGACCATAGTTGTCAATGGTTTCAGGTCGTATTGTTATTGGTCCTTGAAGACGTGGTCTGAAATAAAATTACATGTTTTTAACTTCACTCCTACGTATTTTCATTTTTTTTGCAATTTACTTTTCAGTATCGATTCCAGCAGATAAAATATATATATTACCGTTCTCTCTCAAAATTATGATTGGCCACTCAAGTTTTTTGTGTATCAGTTTTCTATTCCAGTCATGTGTTAGAAAATTTCCTTGAATAAGCACGTGCTCTACAGTTGGCGCTGAGGGTGTACGTTTGGGAAATTCGACTTGATTAGCTGGAACAATATCAAAATCAACTGATGTTTCTCCTAGAGCATGAGGTAGAGATAATTTTGACGATGTTATATTTGTTTTCATGTGGACCAAAGGTAGTGGCCCAATTTGCCATACATGGCGTAAGATGTTATTATCGTAGACCCTGTTAAAATATAAGTATATAAAATTTGCATTACAATGTACATACATATATATGCATAAGGTGTACAAAAAACCTGTTTTATTTATTATTTTCTCTTACGTGGCAAAAATAGTTACATAAACTTAAATTTGGCACATGAACTATGCACTGCTATGAAAGGAAATGTTATTTTAATTTTATTTTAGCAACATGTTTAATTACAACGATTTGGAAAAACCAAAAGAATCTTTACTATTTTTATATATGTTTAATCATTTCGCCACCATCTAAGCGGATATACTTTTTGTTTTTATAGCATTTTAAAGAAAACTTGTTATGAACAAAAAAACACAGCTAATAATATTATTGTATTCTTTATATATGTAAAATTACCTTATAGTGTTATCAGAGAGCAACGCAAGGAGATGAGAATCAGTGGGTGATGCTGGGTGCCATCGGACTTGCAAAATTTTTGTTTGTGGATTGTTATTGAAGAAATGAACATCCATATTATGTGATCTACATAGAAAAAATAAAATAAGACATTTAAAGGGAAACATAATTTTAAAGATATAGGAATGAACTTTTCGGCCCAGTAGATGGAGAATTAGTGGACTAATTTCCTAGTTAAACCATTATTGTCTGTGTTAATGCAATTATTAATTAATTAATTACCGGCTAGTTAACCACTTTCTGCATGCAGTATGATGCATCGGATTTTGTTTACATATATTTATTTTCTATATATGAAACAAAATAAATGTGTATATTTTTTTAAAAAACATGCACTTTTGCCATATGTGGCGTGCATGCAAATAGTCAATTTTCAACCTTAAAAAAATTGCCATATAGCACCTGCATTTTTCTTCTTTCTTATGAACTAAATTTTCTTTAGTTTCTATTATCCTAGCACGAGGTTATTCATACTTCATTTTGCGCTGGATGAATTGCAAGTTCCTGAGAATCTTCACGTTTCAAGATTTTAGATGGACTAGTCCTTTCATCAGCATTTTTATTCTTCACGTAGTTCTATATCTGTTTCCTGGTGTTCGGGACGAACCTGCGCCTCAACCAACATGCCTCTCCAGCCAGCTTGGTCTTTGGCTAGCTGCCTCCAGTTTCGCACTCCAAGTTGGTTGAGGTCGTCCTCCACTTGAGCGCGCCATCTAAGGCGAGGTCTTCCTTGACTGCGTCTACCCTCTGGGATGGAATCGAAGATCCTGCTAGCCGATTGTTGTCCATTCGCTTTTCATGACCTAGCCATATTAAACGTGATATGCGTATTTTTCTAACCAGGTCAATGTCGCTGTACAGCTTGTATAGTTCTTGGTTGAACCTTCTCCTCCAAAGCCCGTTAACGCAGATAGGGCCAAAAATCCTCCGAAGAATCTTACGCTCGAAACGACTAAGGATATCTTCATCCGCTTTAGATAGAGTCCATGCCTCGGTGCCATAGAGCAGGACTGGGATGATTAGGGTCTTATACAGAGTCTCCTTTGTCTTTCGAGAGAGGGCTTTGCTACCCAATTGCATTCCTAGCCCATAGAAACAGCGATTGGCAAGAATAATTCTTCGCTTTATTTCTGACGAGATGTTGTTGTCAGATGTTATAGCGGATCCGAGGTACACAAAGTCTCTAACTACCTCAAAGTTGTACCTGTCTATTGTGATGTTTTATCCAGTCCGCCGGTGTTGTCTGTCCCTTTTTGTGGACAGCAGGTACTTCGTTTTGGCCTCATTGACTGCTATTCCTATCTTAGCCGCTTCAGCTTCAATGCTAGCAAACGTTCCAGTGACAGCTCGCCGAGTTTTGCCAATGATGTCTATGTCGTCAGCGTATGCTAAAAATTGCACAGACTTAAAAAAATTGTCCCACTACAATTGGCTTGCGAGTTTCTTATAATTTATTCAAATATTAAGTCGGAATCCTTTTTTGACGTCAAAAGGTTCTGTGAGGTCAGTACCAACCTTGACGGAGCAGCGAGAGTTCTCCATCGTCATCCTGCACAGTCGGACGAGTTTTGTGGGAATGCCAAAACCTGACATGGCTCTGTATAGCTCGTCTCTATAAATGCTATCGTACGCGGCCTTAAAATCGATGCCGAAGCGTGAACATTTGATCGATTGTGGACTTTCCTGATCTGAAACCACACTGATAGGGGCCAATCAGGTTGCTGACGAAAGGTTTCAGGCGTTCACATAGTACGGCAGAGAGGATCTTGTACGCGATATTAAGGAGACTTATTCCTATATAGTTGGCGTCTCCTTTCTTGTGGATCGGGCAAACGATGCTGAGGTTCCATTCGTAAGGCATATTTTGTTCTGACCAAACTTTAGAGATGAGTTGGTGTATGCACTCCACCAGGTCATCTCCGGCTGCTTTAAAAAGTTCGGCGGGTAGTCCGTCGGGTCCAGCAGCTTTGTTGTTTTTTAGTTTAGATATTGCTATCCTCACTTCATTTTGGTCAGGTGGACGGAAGTTTTGTCTGTCATCGTCCATGTTGAATGGTTCATTCTACCTGACAGCGGGATTTTTGTCTTCATCGCCGTTTAACAGTCTGCAGAAATGGTCCTTCCATGTACTCAGCACCGACTGTGACACTACGAGGTTTCCATTCCTATCTCTACAGGCTTCTGTGCGGGTTTTTTTTTCCTTGGCACGTTCTTTTTAACTGTTGGTAAAACTTCCGCACGTTGTTCCTGGAGTAGCATTTCTCAATATCTTCGATCGCGCGCTTCTCATGCTCTCTCTTTTTCTTTTGAAGAAGCCGGTGTTCTTTCCGTCTTTTCTGCTCGTAGAGCTCGCGAGCAGCTCTCGTCTTTCTTTGCAGCGCCGCTTTATCTGCCTCTTGTTTGGCTGCATGGGCCTGCCTGCATTTGTTATCGAACCAGTGGTTTCGTGGTGGTGGTCTGGTGAAACCTAGCACATCAGTTGCGGCATCTCTGATGGCTTGTTGGCAGTGTTGCCAACAGTGTCTTCGGCACTTGATGCTGGCGGTACTGGATTTCTTGAGAGGTTACGGGATATTCGATCGGCATAGGTTCTGGCGGTTTCTTGCGATTGCAGCTTCCCGGCGTCATATTTCCTCACAGTATAACTCCGTTATGCTGCAACAAGGTAGTGATCCGAGTCGATGTTAGCTGCTCGGAAGGTGCGAGCATCCAAGATACTGGAGGCGAGTCTTGCATCGATCGCAATGTGATCAATCTGGTTGACGGTTCTTTGATATGGGTGTCGCCAAGTGCCTTTGTGTATATCGAGATGAGGAAACCGTGTGCTTGCAATGGTGACGTTATGTGCCGCTGCGAAGTCAATTAGCCTAAGTCCGTTTTCTGACGTTGTGTCGTGTAGGCTATGTTTTCCGACAGTCCTACCAAAGATTTCCTCTTTACCTATTTTAACGTTGAAATCGCCTAGTACGATCTTAACGTCGTATTCAGGGCATTGCTCATAGGTTTTGTCGAGGAGCTCGTAGAAGTCATCCTTGGTGCGTCATCTTTGTCCTCTGTGGGGGCATGAGCGCATATAAGGCTAATGTTAGCGAATTTAGCCTTGATACGGATTGTCACAAGTCGCTCACTTACGTGTCGAAAGCCCAAGACTTCTTGCCTAAGTCTACCGCTTATGATGAATCTGCACCCAAATAAACTCTGTGGTCTTCTTGCACAATCACCGTAGTACACGTCACAGTTTTTCATCCTCCTTTTGCCCGGCAAATCCCATCGCACTTCCTGGAATGCAGAAATTCCTTCTCTGTAGCAATCTATCAGTAGCATCCCATCCGCTACGCACGTGCGGAAGACATGGGAAAGTCAAGTGACGGTCTACTCTATCCCTGTTCTGTGTTTTATCTCTAATTCCATCCCTTATAAACTCAATCCAAAAACAAATTAACAAATAATTTCAATAACCCAAAAAATTAAAAAAAAAAATCAATTCACGCGCCGACCAAACTTATTCAGTTTCCAAATTCATTAATCAGTGCATATAATATAAATTAAGTGCTTTGAAATAAAAAAATCGCCCAAAAATCAATTTAATAATTCATAATCCAGTGCAAATAACACAAATAAATTGTGCTTTGTAATCAAAAATAAGTTTTTATTAATACCCACTAACGAGAAAAAAACACACCACAGCGAGTAAGCTCCTTCTCTTGTCTTTTTTCCATATTTCCTTCCTCACAGACAATTTAGTTTAATCATTGCGGTAAATCCTTATGGTTAAGCTAGATCTTTATCGGATATATTAATTGATGTTTTTTATTTATTTATTTTTGACTATAACTACAAATACATTATTGATCACAGTTATTTGGATTATACAAATTATATTACATTTACATAATTAGTGACGATTTAAATTGAATAAAAGTATAATTTGTTTAAATTTCAATGAAGTAAGATTAAAATCTACGAAGTAATTATAATTATTGAACTGTTTACATAAGAGAGAGAACGGTTCATTATTTAAGTAGTTTAAAGTAGTTTCATGTGTTCGCAAAATTTTATAATTTCGACTTGGACGGAATGGCACATTTAATTTTATTAAGGAAAGCAAATAAGGAGAATTTATATCACCGTTTAAAAGTTTAAATATGAATGCAGCATTGAGTGATGACCTCCTATCCTCGAGCGTATTAAGACCAATCAGTAAAAGTCGCGAACGATATGGTGGAAGATGGTGATGATTATCCCAGTTAAGATGACGGAGAGCAAATAATAGAAACTGTTTTTGAATTGATTCAATGCGGGCAATGTGACAGGAGTAATATGGGCACCAAACTTGGCAACCATATTCCAAGATCGAACGAACCAGTCCAACAAACAGGCTCTTTGTCACATAAGGGTCGTTGAATTCTTTTGACCATCGTTTAATCATTCCTAGACGAACAGAAGCTTTTGCAGTTATAGAGTCGATGTGCATTCTGAAGTCTAATTTTGAATCAAATATTACTCCCAAGTCTATAAAATAATTAACTCTTTCAAGTTTTGAATTATTTATAGAGTATTCATTAAAGAAAACATTTTTAACTCTAGCGAAGGTCATTACTTTGCATTTCTTAGAGTTCAGTGTGAGATCATTGTTATTACACCATTCCTGCAAATGATCAATATCAGATTGCAGTTGAAAATAATCAGCATTATTTTTATATGAAAATGAAATTTTCGCATCGTCAGCATAGAGATGTATATCACAGTATTTTATCACAGAGGGTAAATCATTTATAAAAATTACGAATAACAGTGGTCCCAGGTGGCTTCCTTGAGGCACGCCAGACTTGACATCTATTGCGTTGGATAAATGAGACTTGAACTTAACATATTGAGTACGAGATGATAAATAACTTGCAATCCATTGCACAAGTTTTGGGGACCAGCCGAAAAGTGAAAGTTTTCTAACAAGCAGCTGATGATTAAGTTGATCGAAGGCTTTGGAGAAGTCAGTGTATATTACATCCGTTTGATGACCATTCATGAATCCTTTTGTTATGCATGATGTAATTTCCAACAGATTTGTAATGGTAGATTTGCCCTTGACGAATCCATGCTGTCTGTCCGATAGATGCGATTTTACACCATGTATCAACTCATGGACTATTATAGATTCCATCATCTTGGGAATAACGCTGAGTTTTGCTATACCTCGGTAGTCACGCATGTTGCATCGGCTTCCTGATTTAAAAAGTGGAATTATAAATGAAGACTTCCAAGCGTGCGGGAAAACGGAAGACGACAAAGATAGGTTAAACAAATAACACAAAGCACTAGCCAAGGAATGACAGCAGTTTATTAAAACACAGGAAGGAACATTATCAGGTCCAGTAGAAAATGAATATGTTAACTTCTTTATTGCACTTGTCACATCGTTTTCTTGAATAAATGGCAAGTCATTTGTAATGCTCATGTTAGAGGTAGTTTGATGCAGCCCAGCCAACCCATTATTACATTTGTAGATGCCTTTAAACATTTCTGCAAACATATCACAGATCATTACCCCATCATTTGAAGAAATTTGATCTAAATTCATATAGGACGGGAATTCAGCTATTTTTCTCTTATTTTTAACAAATTTCCAAAAAGATGAAGGATTCCGTAATAGGTTAGCTTTCATAGATATTATGTAGTTTTTATATGCAGCCCTTGATTTGACTTGGAATTCTCTTCTTATTCTGCTGAACTCTTGAGCAGTGGAAACTGTAAACTTGAATTTGAGCTTGTTGTGGAGTTTGTTTTTTTTGTTTTTAAGCCTTTTAAGGAAAGGTGTGAGCCAAGGAACACAATTATCAACAATTTTGATGCGGCGACAAGGTATTGTTTTCAAAAAGCTGTTGTACAATATTTCATAGAAAGTATCAGTTGCTTTACTAGCATCCATATTAAAAAAGACACTATCCCAGTGAAATTGAGAAAGTTCAATATTGAGTTTTTCAAAATCAGTTTTCTTGAAGTCAAATTCATAGCCATGATCGTATTGACTAGCACAAACGGAGGTCGGCATTTCCATTAAAACTTCAAAGCAAGGGTGAAATCTAACATCATCCAATAAAGGGCATGATCTTTGCACCG
Source organism: Platycheirus rosarum (assembly GCA_963971375.1). NCBI lineage: Eukaryota > Metazoa > Arthropoda > Insecta > Diptera > Syrphidae > Platycheirus > Platycheirus rosarum. Next base: position 100,478,491 of record OZ020508.1, read on the forward strand.
TTAAGCCATTAACATCATCCGTAAACACGAGGTCGAGAAAATTACCTCTTTCATTTTTAAACGGGTTAACTTGATTTAAGGCTAAAGAGCACATTGAGTCCACAAAAGAAATACTCGTTTCTGATGTCAACGATGTAGGTGACAAAAATTTGTCATGTTCTTGAAGAACGTCCCATTCAATGTCTGGTAAATTAAAATCACCAACAATTTGTAATCGATCGTTGGGATTCATCAGGGAAACAATGTACTTAATGTTTATAACACATTGATCGTAAAGTTCACAATTCATTTTTGGTGGAATGTAGACACAGACTATAAAAAGTTGGAAAGTTTTGAGGAGAGTTACAACACATACCATTTCTACGCTTATTGAGGGCATAGAGACAATTTTACAGTTGTAGCAATTTCTAATGGCAATTAGAACTCCACCACCAGACTTTTTACTGCTAGTTAAGGAAGACCGATCTGACCGAAATATTTGGTACGAACTACATAGTATTTCATTGTCCAAAATAGACTTATCTAACCATGTTTCAGTAAAAAGTATTGCATCATAGTTAAACCCAAGACTTGAAGCAAACATTGATTTTAGTTTTGTCTTCAATCCTCCAATATTTTGGTAGAACATTGAGAAATAACTCATTGAGTATTTCGTACATTTGACCTCTTTTTGGCTAGAGTAGGTCGCTTCCGAAAAGGGTGAACTATTGAGTTTACCGGCCAGAATTTTTCATCATTTAATAATTTAAAAATATCATTATTACGTTTTACATCAATAATGAAGGAGGAGTAGTTCCGATCTGCATTCAGCTTCATTTTGCGAATGTTAAGACAAGATGAGTCTAAATTTGGTGATTTTTTTAGTAAATAAGACCATATCATTGACTCACTAGTTGTTTGTGGAAAATTTGAAATAAAAATTGGCAAAGGTCTTTCCATAGCAACGAGATCAAATTCCTCTGCGGTTCTTTCTCCCCCCACTGCGGAAGTTGAGGGCAACAGTTCAATACCATCAGATAAGGATCCTGCCGGGTCAGAAATCCTCTCATCCGTAATGGAAGCTATTGAGGAAACCGGTGGGCCGCCAGTAAACTCATCATTGGATTGAACTGTTGGTTGTTTCTGAGGTTTTTTTGATACGGCTACCAATTTATCGTTCTCAGCTTGGGGTTTCGGACCTGAACGGAGAGTTCTAGGTTGCAACAAAGATGGTGACGACGAAGATTTCTCCAAGACTTGAGGTTCCCGGTGATCATTTTGTTGCTGAAGAATTTTTTCCGTTGGGTTCTTACATCGATCCGATCGACTTTCATTTGAAAGCGGTGAAGGCGTCAGCAAAATCAATGGTACTTGAACTTCAGGATTTATTTGCGGACTTTCAATGGCCTTAAAACTTTCACTCATTCTTTCTGACGATAAAACATCGAAATCGAATAACTTTTGAATATCCGAAAATATTGTGGAGACATTGTTGAATAATTTTTGGAGTTTAAGGACTTTCCAATGTAATTTATCCACAGAGATTTTGTCATGCTTAGTACAAAAGTACCGTAAGCCAGCTACAGAAGTGAATTTATCAGCATCCTTACCTTTAATACCTATGCATTTAGCATGAACTAGTTGCAAGCATACGGCACAAGAAACTGTTACATCACTAGAAGTTTTTTTACAGACTAGACAGCTTAAGGAATCCATATTAAAAATACGAAGGGCGTTTTACGTGAGCTACACAAAAAAAAAAAAAAATATAATAATAACAACAAAAAAAAAAAAAAAAAAAGTTGGCAACCCTTTAAATTGGTATTCCACGGGTCGAATTAAATGGGTTTTTCACAAAAATTACTATAACTTAGGAAATACGCTAAGCACAGAAATCGTTTACCACTTATTGAAAAGCTGTTGATATTTCCTTTCAGATTTTAAATTTTGATTGTTTTCAAAACTTAAAATTTTAAAATTAAAAAATCAAAAAAAAATAATATTTGATATAACAGTGAATTGTTCACTTAGAGTTCACTTAGAGTATTTGTTTTAAAGGAAATACAATTTCTTTGAAATTGCAAAAACTAAGCACTGTATCACCACAAATTTCAATTAAAATTAGAAATGCAACAACTATAAATAGATTGTTAGTGTTTATAATATTTAAGATCGGTTTATAACCACATAGAAACGCGAATTACTCGGGAGCAAACTATAGCACTTGAAGATAGGAACAGAGTTACCACCAGTGTTCTCTGAGTAACCAGGGGCGGATCAACTCAATTATTATTAAGGCATAACACTAATAATAATTGTTTTTGTGAAGCTCAAATTGGGAATTAGTGGAGCATTATTTATAGTTAATTGTCCGTCCTTGTTTTTTAAGTTTTGTATTCTTTATAGGGGGTATTTTCAGAGTTGATTATTCCAACATTCGTGAGCTCAGGAAAAATTTCTGTGCTGCATACGTTTATACTTCATTAAACAAGCCAGCTGCTTTGGCATTAAGTGAAACCCAAGTAGGAGAAAACTCTGATCACTCGGAATTTAACCTTCATGGGTATAACTTAGTGCCATTATTCTTTGCCTATCACGGAATCGCCGTATATATTAGGAATGATGTCGCATACCAACTTCGCATTATACATACTTGTTTTATCTATAGAAGCCCTAATTTGGATAGAGTGTCAACTTCCAACGAATTTGATGCTTTGTCAGACTCCATTCAAAGTATTGTTGCCCATTATCCTCACACTGAAATCATTATTACGGGTGATTTCAATGTACACAATTCAAGTTGGCTTCACTATTCTGGCCAGACAACACCCGAAGGAATATATGTTGTTGTTGTATGTTGAAATCTTTGCTGAGTTAAACCAACTAACTCAGCTTGTTGATGGGCCAACGCGAATTCCTGACATTACAGGCTAAGCCGGCAACACACTAGACTTGTTTCTTACCTCCGATCCTGATAAACACAAAATTCGTGTTTTTTTGCCTCTAGGCACATCAGACCATTGTGTCATTTCTGCAAATCTCTCGTGCCAACAAAACTCAGTTGAAGAGAAACCCCCTAGGAGAACCGTTTGGCAATACGAGAAAGCCAACTGGGACGGTCTCAATAATTTCTTCAGGATCTTCAACTGGTCGCTCTGCTTCCTCGGTCGTGACATAGACTCCAGCGCAGTTATGGTAACAAATGTTATCCTCTTAGGTATGCGAAATTTTGTCCCGAATAGGTCAAAAAGTATCAAACCTAAAGATAACTCATGGTTTGATTCGAGCTGTAAAGAGATTATCAGGTTGAAAGAGGTAAGTTTCCGATGTTATAAAGCCAACAAAACCAAGGAAAACCGGAAAAAGTTTTAGCAAGCTAGAAAGGCCTGTAATGTTCACATTCGCAAGACTAAATTTTTACATGAACAAAAAGTCCGGCAAAAAATACTGCAATGTCCCAAAGGCAGTAAAATTTTTTGGTCATTTGTTAAAAACGTAAAGAACTCCTCGTCATCATCGGTTCCTACGCTTATCTTCAATGATACTCCTGTTGTCAGTTCTCAAGAAAAAGCAGATCTGCTGGCAACCCAATTCGCTGCTAACGCAACGCTGCCAGCAGGTGTTTGTATTCCTCCTGTACTCGAGAGCGCAAATGATTTCATGGGACCTATCTTCTTTCGCACTCGTACAGTCGCAAGAGTATTAAAAGATCTTAACATAAACAAATCCGCTGGCCCGGATAAAATCCCCGCTATTGTTCTGAGGAGGTGTTCTTCAACGCTGGCAAAACCATTGCGTAAGCTTTTCCATCTGTCCTATTCCTCTGGTCTCTTTCCGAGTGAATGGAAAACAGCATTTGTCCAGCCAATCCCTAAGAAAGGCGAATCTTCTTCTCCCTCAAACTATCGACCAATTGCACTTACGTCCCTTCTTTCCAAGGTCATGGAAACGTTGATTAATTTTCAACTTAAGAAATATCTTGAGGACCGAAAGCTTCTTAATGAGCGGCAGTACGGCTTTCGTAGCAACAAGTCCACTGGTGATTTGATGGGATATCTCACCGAAAAGTGGAACCAATCTCTCCATCGTTTTGGGGAAAGCAAAATTATTGCACTTGATATTTCTAAGGCATTTGATAGGGTTTGGCATCAAGCTCTTTTATCGAAAATGCGTGCATTTGGACTCGACAAATCTCTTCTTCGTTGGATTAGTAATTACCTTTCGAAACGCTCAATACAAGTTGTATTGGAATGATTCAAGTCTGATTCTCACAAAATAAGCGCTGGCGTGCCCCAGGGCTCTGTTTTGTCTCCGACTCTCTTCCTTATTTTTATCAACGACTTATTATCTGAAACAACTAATCCTATCAATTGTTTCGCAGACGACAGTACTCTCAGCTTCTCATATTCGTTTCCAGATTCACTTCCTCGTTCTTCGGATGTAGAACTGCAACGGCAGCGTATGATAAGTTCATTAAATTCTGGTCTTGACAGCATTGTACAATGGGGAATAAGAAACCGCGTAGAATTTATTGCTTCGAAAACGCAATGTTGTCTTTTGTCGTTAAAGCGAAATATACCCCTAATGCCACTATCCATGAGTGGCACTTGCATAGAGGAAACCAACCACCTTTCAGTTCTCGGTATGTGCATTACAGACCACCTTCTGTGGAATGACCACATATTTGACGTTGCCAAAAATGCCGCGAGATGTTTAGGTTTCCTTCGAAGATGCAAGAAGTTCTTCACCCCGTCTGATCAGGTATATAAAGCATATATTCGCCCTAAACTTGAGTATAACTCCCACATTTGGGCAGGTGCTCCTGTAACCCACTTGAATTTTCTAGATAGAATACAAAAAAGAGCTTTAAAAATGATAGGCGATCGAACAATAACAGAAACATTTACATCTCTGGAGCACAGACGTAATGTTTCCTGCCTTTCATTATTCTATCGCTACTTCCATAAACAATGCTCTAGCGAAATAGCCAGTTGCATTCCTCCCCTGAAACACTTTAACCGTAATACTCGCACTGCAAGGAATGCCCATCATTATACCCTTGAGCCCAACTTCGGACGTACTGTCAAGTACAGGGATTCTTTCTTTAGTCGTACCACGCGAATGTGGAATGCCTAATCTAGGGCCTCCGCTAGTTGTTTGACTGCACGTGATCTGTTAAGAGTTCTAACATTCCACGTGCAGATCCGAAGGTCGTTGTCCTTAATTCGTTTTTCCGGGTCGTCAACAATTAACAACAAGTAGATGGAGAATTAGTTGACTAATTTCCTAATTAAACCATTATTGTCTGTGTTAATGCAATTATTAATTAATTAATTACCGGCTAGTTAACCACTTTCTGCATGCAGTATGATGCATCGGATTTTGTTTACATATATTTATTTTCTATATATGAAACATAAAATAAATGTGTATATTTTTTTAGTTACTTATTTAAAAAACATGCACTTTTGCCATGCAAATAGTCAATTTTCAACCTTAAAAAAATTGCCATATAGCACCTGCGTTTTTCTTCTTTCTTATGAACTAAATTTTCTTTAGTTCCCATTATCCTAGCACGAGGTTATTCATACTTCATTTTGCGCTGGATGAATTGCAAGTTCCTGAGAATCTTCACGTTTCAAGATTTTAGATGGACTAGTCCTTTCATCAGCACTTTTATTCTTCACGTAATTCTATATCTGTTTCCTGGTGTTGTTACTTATTTCCTTAGGGGCGCTACAGTTCGGGACGAACCTGCGCCTCAACCAACATGCCTCTCCAGCCAGCTTGGTCTTTGGCTAACTGCCTCCAGTTTCGCACTCCAAGTTGGTTGAGGTCGTCCTCCACTTGAGCGCGCCACCTAAGGCGAGGTCTTCCTTGACTGCGTCTACCCTCTGGGATGGAATCGAAGATCCTGCTAGCCGATTGTTGTCTATTCGCTTTTCATGACCTAGCCATCTTAAACGTGATATGCGTATTTTTCTGACCAGGTCAATGTCGCTGTACAGCTTGTATAGTTCTTGTTTGAACCTTCTCCTCCAAAGCCCGTTAACGCAGATAGGGCCAAAAATCCTCCGAAGAATCTTTCGCTCGAAACGACTAAGGATATCTTCATCCGCTTTAGCTAGAGTCCATGCCTCGGTGCCATAGAGCAGGACTGGGATGATTAGGGTCTTATACAGAGTCTCCTTTGTCTTTCGAGAGAGGGCTTTGCTACCCAATTGCATTCCTAGCCCATAGAAACAGCAATTGGCAAGAATAATTCTTCGCTTTATTTCTGACGAGATGTTGTTGTCAGATGTTATAGCGGATCCGAGGTACACAAAGTCTCTAACTACCTCAAAGTTGTACCTGTCTATTGTGATGTTTTATCCAGTCCGCCGGTGTTGTCTGTCCCTTTTTGTGGACAGCAGGTACTTCGTTTTGACCTCATTGACTGCTATTCCCATCTTAGCTGCTTCAGCTTCAATGCTAGCAAACGTTCCAGTGACAGCTCGCCGAGTTCTGCCAATGATGTCTATGTCGTCAGCGTATGCTAAAAATTGCACAGACTTAAAAAAAATTGTCCCACTACAATTGGCTTGTGAGTTTCTTATAATTTTTTCAAATATTAAGTTGAAGAAATCGCACGATAGCGCGTCACCTTGTCGGAATCCTTTTTTGCCGTCAAAAGCTGCTGTGACGTCAATACCAACCTTGACGGAGCAGCGAGAGTTCTCCATCGTCATCCTGCACAGTCGGACGAGTTTTGTGGGAATGCCAAAACCTGACATGGCTCTGTATAGCTCGTCTCTATAAATGCTATCGTACGCGGCCTTAAAATCGATGCCGAAGCGTGAACATTTGATCGATTGTGGACTTTCCTGATCTGAAACCACACTGATAGGGGCCAATCAGGTTGCTGACGAAAGGTTTCAGGCGTATACGTACGGCAGAGAGGATCTTGTACGCGATATTAAGGAGACTTATTCCTATATAGTTGGCGTCTCCTTTCTTGTGGATCGGGCAAACGATGCTGAGGTTCCATTCATAAGGCATATTTTGTTCTGACCAAACTTTAGAGATGAGTTGGTGTATGCACTCCACCAGGTCATCTCCGGCTGCTTTAAAAAGTTCGGCGGGTAGTCCGTCGGGTCCAGCAGCTTTGTTGTTTTTTAGTTTAGATATTGCTATCCTCACTTCATTTTGGTCAGGTGGACGGAAGTTTTGTCTGTCATCGTCCATGTTGAATGGTTCATTCTACCTGACAGCGGGATTTTTGTGTTCATCGCCGTTTAACAGTCTGCATAAATGGTCCTTCCATGTACTCAGCACCGACTGTGACACTACGAGGTTTCCATTCCTATCTCTACAGGCTTCTGTGCGGTTTTTTTTTCCTTGGCACGTTCTGTTTAACTGTTGGTAAAACTTCCGCACGTTGTTCCTGGAGTAGCATTTCTCAATATCTTCGATCGCGCGCTTCTCAAGCTCTCTCTTTTTCTTTTGAAGAAGCCGGTGTTCTTTCCGTCTTTTCTGCTCGTAGAGCTCGCGAGCAGCTCTCGTCTTTCTTTGCAGCGCCGCTTTATATGCCTCTTGTTTGGCTGCATGGGCCTGCCTGCATTTGTTATCGAACCAGTGGTTTCGTGGTAGTGGTCTGGTGAAACCTAGCACATCAGTTGAGGCATCTCTGATGGCTTGTTGGCAGTGTTGCCAACAGTGTCTTCGGCACTTGATACTGGCGGTACTGGATTTCTTGAGAGGTTACGGGATATTCGATCGGCATAGGTTCTGGCGGTTTCTTGCAATTGCAGCTTCCCGGCGTCATATTTCCTCACAATATAACTCCGTTGTTGTGGTGTTCTGGTTATTCGCATTATTACCTTTGCTGCAACAAGGTAGTCTTCCGAGTCGATGTTAGCTGCTCGGAAGGTGCGAGCATCCAAGATACTGGAGACGAGTCTTGCATCGATCGCAATGTGATCAATCTGGTTGACGGTTCTTTGATATGGGTGTCGCCAAGTGCCTTTGTGTATATCGAGATGAGGAAACCGTGTGCTTGCAATGGTGACGTTATGTGCCGCTGCGAAGTCAATTAGCCTGTCCGTTTTCTGACGTTGTGTCGTGTAGGCTATGTTTTCCGACAGTCCTACCAAAGATTTCCTCTTTACCTTGGTGACGTCATCTTTGTCCTCCGTGGGGCATGAGCGCATATTAGGCTAATGTTGGTGAATTTAGCCTTGATACGGATTGTCACAAGTCGCTCACTTACATGTCGAAAGCCCAAGACTTCTTGCCTAAGTCTCCGCTTATGACGAATCCGCACCCAAATAAACTCTGTGGTCTTCTTGCACAATCACCGTAGTACACGTCACAGTTTTTCATCCTCCTTTTGCCCGGCCCATCCCATCGCACTTCCTGAATGGCAGAAATGTATGCTCTGTAGCAGTCTAGGGCCTCCGCTAGTTGTTTGACTGCACGTGATCTGTTAAGAGTTCTAACATTCCACGTGCAGATCCGAAGGTCGTTGTCCTTAATTCGTTTTTCCGGGTCGTCAACAATTAACAACAAGTAGATGGAGAATTAGTTGACTAATTTCCTAATTAAACCATTATTGTCTGTGTTAATGCAATTATTAATTAATTAATTACCGGCTAGTTAACCACTTTCTGCATGCAGTATGATGCATCGGATTTTGTTTACATATATTTATTTTCTATATATGAAACATAAAATAAATGTGTATATTTTTTTAGTTACTTATTTAAAAAACATGCACTTTTGCCATATGTGGCGTGCATGCAAATAGTCAATTTTCAACCTTAAAAAAATTGCCATATAGCACCTGCGTTTTTCTTCTTTCTTATGAACTAAATTTTCTTTAGTTCCCATTATCCTAGCACGAGGTTATTCATACTTCATTTTGCGCTGGATGAATTGCAAGTTCCTGAGAATCTTCACGTTTCAAGATTTTAGATGGACTAGTCCTTTCATCAGCACTTTTATTCTTCACGTAATGCTATATCTGTTTCCTGGTGTTGTTACTTACTTACTTAGGGGGCGCTACAGTTCGGGACGAACCTGCGCCTCAACCAACATGCCTCTCCAGCCAGCTTGGTCTTTGGCTAACTGCCTCCAGTTTCGCACTCCAAGTTGGTTGAGGTCGTCCTCCACTTGAGCGCGCCATCTAAGGCGAGGTCTTCCTTGACTGCGTCTACCCTCTGGGATGGAATCGAAGATCCTGCTAGCCGATTGTTGTCTATTCGCTTTTCATGACCTAGCCATCTTAAACGTGATATGCGTATTTTTCTGACCAGGTCAATGTCGCTGTACAGCTTGTATAGTTCTTGTTTGAACCTTCTCCTCCAAAGCCCGTTAACGCAGATAGGGCCAAAAATCCTCCGAAGAATCTTTCGCTCGAAACGACTAAGGATATCTTCATCCGCTTTAGCTAGAGTCCATGCCTCGGTGCCATAGAGCAGGACTGGGATGATTAGGGTCTTATACAGAGTCTCCTTTGTCTTTCGAGAGAGGGCTTTGCTACCCAATTGCATTCCTAGCCCATAGAAACAGCAATTGGCAAGAATAATTCTTCGCTTTATTTCTGACGAGATGTTGTTGTCAGATGTTATAGCGGATCCGAGGTACACAAAGTCTCTAACTACCTCAAAGTTGTACCTGTCTATTGTGATGTTTTATCCAGTCCGCCGGTGTTGTCTGTCCCTTTTTGTGGACAGCAGGTACTTCGTTTTGACCTCATTGACTGCTATTCCCATCTTAGCTGCTTCAGCTTCAATGCTAGCAAACGTTCCAGTGACAGCTCGCCGAGTTCTGCCAATGATGTCTATGTCGTCAGCGTATGCTAAAAATTGCACAGACTTAAAAAAAATTGTCCCACTACAATTGGCTTGTGAGTTTCTTATAATTTTTTCAAATATTAAGTTGAAGAAATCGCACGATAGCGCGTCACCTTGTCGGAATCCTTTTTTGCCGTCAAAAGCTGCTGTGAGGTCAATACCAACCTTGACGGAGCAGCGAGAGTTCTCCATCGTCATCCTGCACAGTCGGACGAGTTTTGTGGGAATGCCAAAACCTGACATGGCTCTGTATAGCTCGTCTCTATAAATGCTATCGTACGCGGCCTTAAAATCGATGCCGAACATTTGATCGATTGTGGACTTTCCTGATCTGAAACCACACTGATAGGGGCCAATCAGGTTGCTGACGAAAGGTGTCAGGCGTATACGTACGGCAGAGAGGATCTTGTACGCGATATTAAGGAGACTTATTCCTATATAGTTGGCGTCTCCTTTCTTGTGGATCGGGCAAACGATGCTGAGGTTCCATTCATAAGGCATATTTTGTTCTGACCAAACTTTAGAGATGAGTTGGTGTATGCACTCCACCAGGTCATCTCCGGCTGCTTTAAAAAGTTCGGCGGGTAGTCCGTCGGGTCCAGCAGCTTTGTTGTTTTTTAGTTTAGATATTGCTATCCTCACTTCATTTTGGTCAGGTGGACGGAAGTTTTGTCTGTCATCGTCCATGTTGAATGGTTCATTCTACCTGACAGCGGGATTTTTGTCTTCATCGCCGTTTAACAGTCTGCATAAATGGTCCTTCCATGTACTCAGCACCGACTGTGACACTACGAGGTTTCCATTCCTATCTCTACAGGCTTCTGTGCGGTTTTTTTTTCCTTGGCACGTTCTGTTTAACTGTTGGTAAAACTTCCGCACGTTGTTCCTGGAGTAGCATTTCTCAATATCTTCGATCGCGCGCTTCTCAAGCTCTCTCTTTTTCTTTTGAAGAAGCCGGTGTTCTTTCCGTCTTTTCTGCTCGTAGAGCTCGCGAGCAGCTCTCGTCTTTCTTTGCAGCGCCGCTTTATATGCCTCTTGTTTGGCTGCATGGGCCTGCCTGCATTTGTTATCGAACCAGTGGTTTCGTGGTAGTGGTCTGGTGAAACCTAGCACATCAGTTGAGGCATCTCTGATGGCTTGTTGGCAGTGTTGCCAACAGTGTCTTCGGCACTTGATACTGGCGGTACTGGATTTCTTGAGAGGTTACGGGATATTCGATCGGCATAGCTTCTGGCGGTTTCTTGCAATTGCAGCTTCCCGGCGTCATATTTCCTCACAATATAACTCCGTTGTTGTGGTGTTCGGGTTATTCGCATTATTACCTTTGCTGCAACAAGGTAGTGATCCGAGTCGATGTTAGCTGCTCGGAAGGTGCGAGCATCCAAGATACTGGAGGCGAGTCTTGCATCGATCGCAATGTGATGAATCTGGTTGACGGTTCTTTGATATGGGTGTCGCCAAGTGCCTTTGTGTATATCGAGATGAGGAAACCGTGTGCTTGCAATGGTGACGTTATGTGCCGCTGCGAAGTCAATTAGCCTGTCCGTTTTCTGACGTTGTGTCGTGTAGGCTATGTTTTCCGACAGTCCTACCAAAGATTTCCTCTTTACCTTGGTGACGTCATCTTTGTCCTCCGTGGGGCATGAGCGCATATTAGGCTAATGTTGGTGAATTTAGCCTTGATACGGATTGTCACAAGTCGCTCACTTACATGTCGAAAGCCCAAGACTTCTTGCCTAAGTCTCCGCTTATGACGAATCCGAACCCAAATAAACTCTGTGGTCTTCTTGCACAATCACCGTAGTACACGTCACAGTTTTTCATCCTCCTTTTGCCCGGCCCATCCCATCGCACTTCCTGAATGGCAGAAATGTATGCTCTGTAGCAGTCTAGGGCCTCCGCTAGTTGTTTGACTGCACGTGATCTGTTAAGAGTTCTAACATTCCACGTGCAGATCCGAAGGTCGTTGTCCTTAATTCGTTTTTCCGGGTCGTCAACAATTAACAACAAGTAGATGGAGAATTAGTTGACTAATTTCCTAATTAAACCATTATTGTCTGTGTTAATGCAATTATTAATTAATTAATTACCGGCTAGTTAACCACTTTCTGCATGCAGTATGATGCATCGGATTTTGTTTACATATATTTATTTTCTATATATGAAACATAAAATAAATGTGTATATTTTTTTAGTTACTTATTTAAAAAACATGCACTTTTGCCATATGTGGCGTGCATGCAAATAGTCAATTTTCAACCTTAAAAAAATTGCCATATAGCACCTGCGTTTTTCTTCTTTCTTATGAACTAAATTTTCTTTAGTTCCCATTATCCTAGCACGAGGTTATTCATACTTCATTTTGCGCTGGATGAATTGCAAGTTCCTGAGAATCTTCACGTTTCAAGATTTTAGATGGACTAGTCCTTTCATCAGCACTTTTATTCTTCACGTAATTCTATATCTGTTTCCTGGTGTTGTTACTTACTTACTTAGGGGGCGCTACAGTTCGGGACGAACCTGCGCCTCAACCAACATGCCTCTCCAGCCAGCTTGGTCTTTGGCTAACTGCCTCCAGTTTCGCACTCCAAGTTGGTTGAGGTCGTCCTCCACTTGAGCGCGCCATCTAAGGCGAGGTCTTCCTTGACTGCGTCTACCCTCTGGGATGGAATTGAAGATCCTGCTAGCCGATTGTTGTCTATTCGCTTTTCATGACCTAGCCATCTTAAACGTGATATGCGTATTTTTCTGACCAGGTCAATGTCGCTGTACAGCTTGTATAGTTCTTGTTTGAACCTTCTCCTCCAAAGCCCGTTAACGCAGATAGGGCCAAAAATCCTCCGAAGAATCTTTCGCTCGAAACGACTAAGGATATCTTCATCCGCTTTAGCTAGAGTCCATGCCTCGGTGCCATAGAGCAGGACTGGGATGATTAGGGTCTTATACAGAGTCTCCTTTGTCTTTCGAGAGAGGGCTTTGCTACCCAATTGCATTCCTAGCCCATAGAAACAGCAATTGGCAAGAATAATTCTTCGCTTTATTTCTGACGAGATGTTGTTGTCAGATGTTATAGCGGATCCGAGGTACACAAAGTCTCTAACTACCTCAAAGTTGTACCTGTCTATTGTGATGTTTTATCCAGTCCGCCGGTGTTGTCTGTCCCTTTTTGTGGACAGCAGGTACTTCGTTTTGACCTCATTGACTGCTATTCCCATCTTAGCTGCTTCAGCTTCAATGCTAGCAAACGTTCCAGTGACAGCTCGCCGAGTTCTGCCAATGATGTCTATGTCGTCAGCGTATGCTAAAAATTGCACAGACTTAAAAAAAATTGTCCCACTACAATTGGCTTGTGAGTTTCTTATAATTTTTTTCAAATATTAAGTTGAAGAAATCGCACGATAGCGCGTCACCTTGTCGGAATCCTTTTTTGCCGTCAAAAGCTGCTGTGAGGTCAATACCAACCTTGACGGAGCAGCGAGAGTTGTCCATCGTCATCCTGCACAGTCGGACGAGTTTTGTGGGAATGCCAAAACCTGACATGGCTCTGTATAGCTCGTCTCTATAAATGCTATCGTACGCGGCCTTAAAATCGATGACGAAGCGTGAACATTTGATCGATTGTGGACTTTCCTGATCTGAAACCACACTGATAGGGGCCAATCAGGTTGCTGACGAAAGGTTTCAGGCGTATACGTACGGCAGAGAGGATCTTGTACGCGATATTAAGGAGACTTATTCCTATATAGTTGGCGTCTCCTTTCTTGTGGATCGGGCAAACGATGCTGAGGTTCCATTCATAAGGCATATTTTGTTCTGACCAAACTTTAGAGATGAGTTGGTGTATGCACTCCACCAGGTCATCTCCGGCTGCTTTAAAAAGTTCGGCGGGTAGTCCGTCGGGTCCAGCAGCTTTGTTGTTTTTTAGTTTAGATATTGCTATCCTCACTTCATTTTGGTCAGGTGGACGGAAGTTTTGTCTGTCATCGTCCATGTTGAATGGTTCATTCTACCTGACAGCGGGATTTTTGTCTTCATCGCCGTTTAACAGTCTGCATAAATGGTCCTTCCATGTACTCAGCACCGACTGTGACACTACGAGGTTTCCATTCCTATCTCTACAGGCTTCTGTGCGGTTTTTTTTTCCTTGGCACGTTCTGTTTAACTGTTGGTAAAACTTCCGCACGTTGTTCCTGGAGTAGCATTTCTCAATATCTTCGATCGCGCGCTTCTCAAGCTCTCTCTTTTTCTTTTGAAGAAGCCGGTGTTCTTTCCGTCTTTTCTGCTCGTAGAGCTCGCGAGCAGCTCTCGTCTTTCTTTGCAGCGCCGCTTTATATGCCTCTTGTTTGGCTGCATGGGCCTGCCTGCATTTGTTATCGAACCAGTGGTTTCGTGGTAGTGGTCTGGTGAAACCTAGCACATCAGTTGAGGCATCTCTGATGGCTTGTTGGCAGTGTTGCCAACAGTGTCTTCGGCACTTGATACTGGCGGTACTGGATTTCTTGAGAGGTTACGGGATATTCGATCGGCATAGGTTCTGGCGGTTTCTTGCAATTGCAGCTTCCCGGCGTCATATTTCCTCACAATATAACTCCGTTGTTGTGGTGTTCGGGTTATTCGCATTATTACCTTTGCTGCAACAAGGTAGTGATCCGAGTCGATGTTAGCTGCTCGGAAGGTGCGAGCATCCAAGATACTGGAGGCGAGTCTTGCATCGATCGCAATGTGATCAATCTGGTTGACGGTTCTTTGATATGGGTGTCGCCAAGTGCCTTTGTGTATATCGAGATGAGGAAACCGTGTGCTTGCAATGGTGACGTTATGTGCCGCTGCGAAGTCAATTAGCCTAAGTCCGTTTTCTGACGTTGTGTCGTGTAGGCTATGTTTTCCGACAGTCCTACCAAAGATTTCCTCTTTACCTTGGTGACGTCATCTTTGTCCTCCGTGGGGCATGAGCGCATATTAGGCTAATGTTGGTGAATTTAGCCTTGATACGGATTGTCACAAGTCGCTCACTTACATGTCGAAAGCCCAAGACTTCTTGCCTAAGTCTCCGCTTATGACGAATCCGCACCCAAATAAACTCTGTGGTCTTCTTGCACAATCACCGTAGTACACGTCACAGTTTTTCATCCTCCTTTTGCCCGGCCCATCCCATCGCACTTCCTGAATGGCAGAAATGTATGCTCTGTAGCAGTCTAGGGCCTCCGCTAGTTGTTTGGCTGCACGTGATCTGTTAAGAGTTCTAACATTCCACGTGCAGATCCGAAGGTCATTGTCCTTAATTCGTTTTTCCGTGGCAGGGTTGTTAACCCCACGCACAACCCCCCACCAGGGAGTCCAAGTCCTTTGTGGGATTCCTTGGACAAAAGGAACCGGAGAATCCGGAGTCAGTAACCCACTTCGGGGATATGAGCACTGCCGTTGGCCCATTAAGGGTTCATCCGAAACCATCTCTAGTTCATGCCCTGACTTGCATTGAAATGTCCCAATGACCTTATCTCCAAATACGTCGAAGGAGGTCATTAGGGCATCTACTTCCTTGACTGTTGACCCCACCGTTGGTCCAATTGGTTGGGCTCATCCGCCGTACGTGTTCTTGCTGAGGGGCTCGTGCAAGACTTCTGCGAATCGATCAGAACAGTCATTATAGCAGAGCATTATAGTGTTGCTATTTTTTCTGTGTATCAACACTCGCGCCTATAAGTTTAGCAGGAATGTTGGGATGGACAGACCAATACCCGGTGGTTACCGTGGGGAGGTAAAATAAGCACAATTGATGTGTACGAGATAGTTGCAGCAACTGTGCATCACATGTTTGATGCCTTTCAGTGCCTACCCTATTAATACAGCACCCAACCAATCTGGTGTTGTTGGAACTTAGAAATATGATAAAAATGGACAGACTGTCAAATTTTGAAGTGGGGATGAACGAACGCGTTGAACAACAAAAATTGTACACACAACGTCAAAAAAATAATTATTTTATTATAACACAAAATATTTTAATGTTTAACTGTTTACACAACAAAAATGGACTTGAATGCAAATTTGCAAGTCACTGTTTTTTATTTTTGTTCGTCTACTCCCTAAAACAGACTATTTTGAACAAATTCGTTCGTTTACTTACATTTTCGAGAGTTTTCGTGAGAAGAGAGATGTTGTGAGAGAGCAAAACATGTGCACTTTTGAGCGAATTTATTATTTTCTGAGAGTTTTCATCCCCACTTTTCAAAGTTTGACAGTTTTCCTAAAACAACCCAAAAAGTTGACGAACGGACCTAATATCTGCCCATAGAAAATTCATTGGCTAAAATCAGAAGGGAGGGGAAATGATTTATTCTCTCGTGAGTTCTCTCTTCTGCCTTAAACTACCCTATTTGTGTGTATTCGAACAGGATTTGGTTAAAAATAGAAATTCGTAATTTTGGGAAGTGAACGAACCCAGCTATTGTCTGCCAGAATATATCTGGCGAGTGCTGGTTACTGCATGAGAAATTATTTCGAATTGATAGATAAAGGATGAGAATGCAGTAAGCACAAAAATAAACTCTGAAGTGAGCGAAGTGAAGTGAATAAATTGTTAGTTTTTTTATGGAAAAATTTGTAAGCTGTACAGTGAAGCTGTTGGTAGATTTATTTGACTTATTATTATATGCATATTATATTGGTATATTTATGTCTGATACATGCTCCGCCCGTTGAACTGTTCTAAACTATGCTACCATCTCAAACTTTATATCGTTTGGATTTTATGTTGGTAATCTTCTTTTTCACGGAATTTGTTAGTATTTGTTGAATAGGCCTTGGCTTTTTAAGGAGCTGTCGGCCCAATAAATTTATTTATTCAATTTTACATTAAACGTGGTTTTCGATTTCAGACTATATATATTGGCCGTTGTTCAGGAAGTTGACTTCGCACCAGATGCTGCAGGGGCAAAGATATTTATTCATTTAGCAAGAAACATCGTTGAAGTTCAGTTGCTGATAGAGGATAGATCTGGTGGCGATGCAAGTTGATCATAATGTACTCGGTGGATGGTTTGATGGTAAGAAATGATTTTTCTACAATAACTGGAACGGGAATTATTTTGAAGAGGTTGAATTCATCAAGGTTCAGAAGAGGTTAACCAATCTTGAACATGATATGTGATTTTAAAACATTGCCATGAATGCTCATCAGATGAAAAAGTTTTGTTACTTCGCCGGGTTTTGCGGCAAACCTGGCTGAGGAAGGCAGATTTTCTCTTA
This sequence comes from Platycheirus rosarum, assembly GCA_963971375.1. Classification (NCBI taxonomy): domain Eukaryota; kingdom Metazoa; phylum Arthropoda; class Insecta; order Diptera; family Syrphidae; genus Platycheirus; species Platycheirus rosarum. Next base: position 100,495,551 of record OZ020508.1, read on the forward strand.
TCTTGTTGATCTCTTGCCTCATTTGAATAGGAGAAATAAGCTGAGGGTTTATTTTGGCATGATGTGTATCGATCATTACTCTATTAGCGAAGCTTGTGTCCTTTGAAACTGTGAAGATACCATAATAAGCTGAAGCGCGGTGGAATTAAAATGCTGTCGCAGTCTTTCTTAATGGTACTTTTGTCTAATACCGTTCACAACCTCTGCAATGGGACATTGTATCTGGCTCATTAGTTTTCATAATACTTAAAGTGGTATGAATTACTGATGTTTGGTTTCTCATAAGGCTAATGATGTGCCCTTCATTTTGTTGAATTGAGTTAATTGCGGCAGTCAAATTTTTGGCGTATTCCTCATCAATAACCCCAAACAAACCATTAGCCTGCCAACAAAGTTAAGGTCACCGCGACGAACTCTCTTAGTAACTGGAGATTTTTTCAATAAACGTGTTAAAGTTGATGAGCAATGGGCCACAGGAATATTTTCTCTCGTATAAGTTTCATCATCCTTAATTGAAATCGGAAGTGGAACCATTCTTCATATGAAATTTTATTTATTTTTTTTTTTAATGAAAATCACATACTTTTGAAACGCATGAAGATTATATTTTCTTCCTTTCTATGTCGGATTCCATGAAGACTCTTAGCTCTGATATTTGGTTTTTGGCGCCAACAAAATTCGTCGCATTGCAACATGATTTTTAAGGCTTTTTGCCTTTTATCCTGTAGTGTGTTGAAACTGGCCCGCAGAAATCAACACCGGTGTTGATGAATGACCTGGCTGGCTGGATTCTATTGGCGGCAAATTTTCCATCTGTTAAGACTTGAGACAAAACTTTTGGTGCAAAACTGATCGAGCAAGTCTTTCCCTTAACTCGTCAAATGCTATGCCTTGCACTTGAAAGCATTGTTTGTTTGTTATCTTCGTGTATTTTAGTCTTTAGCATTTTAGTGCAAGGATCGTCGTATGGCATAAGTATGGGGTGCTTAGCGTCGTATGTTAATGATGATGCTTCTAAGCGACCTCCTACACGAATCAAACCTTCTTCATCTAGAAAGGCTGCAAGGCTTTTAAACTAGTTTTTATTTGGCAGTTCACCTCTATTATTTAAAAGCTCGATTTCATCTTTGAACTTGTTACGCTGCATTAATTGGAATATCTTCCTTTTTGATTTGTTAAGTTCAATAACCGATAAGGGCCATTTGGATTGGACTTGGACTAGTATCTATGCTTCTATTAATGGTGTTATTTATTGAAAATTCGACTTTGTTCAAATGTTTTGTCCATTCGCCAGGGTCAATTTGCGTTTCTTTTGACAGCATTGCAGTCAAAACCCTATTGATCCTCTCAACCTGACCGTTGGACTGTGGAGAATGAGTGGCGACTTTTATGTGTAGTACGTCAGAATGTTTACAAAAGGATGAAAATTCTTCAGATGTTAAGCAAGAACCCCTATCTATAATTATTTTTGTTGGTCGGCTGTAAGTTGAAAAATAGTTTTGTAAACATAGTATGAAAAATATGTTTTTTTAATTTTTTTAACGCTAGATGGAAGAGGACCATAATGGTTTTAGATTAGATTATTTTTATTATATTCGTTAGAATTTATGTTCAATTGGTCTTAATCTAACTTATAACTAAAATAAATCATGTCGGCTCAACAACAAGGGCCCGACTTACTTCAGCTGACTCTATACAATGCTTTATTTGTACTCATATCATATTGTTGTTTGCATAATCTTTTAATTGAAATTCTTAATTATAATTTACTGTCTTTGGTTTTAAAAAATTGGGGTTAGGATGCGGTGTTTATCCTCTGTTGTGTCCGCTGCTGGTTCTCTCTTAGAACGGCGCTCCGACATTGTTCATTATATCCTCGAATCGATCGTCTGTGATGGCTCGAATGTTGAGGTAGCGATGGCTGGGCTCTAGTTGTTTGCTGGATTTCCAAGTTGGGGTGGTCCTTCAAGTTCCTCAAAATATTTTTGGAGAGCTGTGTCATGAACTGATTTATTGGGATCACTTTGCTGTCTTCATATAGCTTCTTGTTTGGGACATATTTCCTTGTAATGGGGTTTCGGTGTAGGCCTGTACAGCTACGGAGTATATTCCTTTCAAAAACTTCGATCTTCTTCATATATGTTGGTGATATGGTGAACCAAATAGGACAAGCGTACGTCAGAACTGGACGGATCAGCTGCTTATAGATGAGGAGCTTAGTATTAGTGCTTAGTCCGATTCTTCTCCTAAGAAGCGGGTGGACCAGATGTAGGGAGAAGTTGGCTCTCTTAAGCATAAATGAAGCGTGCTTGTTGAATTTGAAGCGGTTAGTGAAATTCACTCCAAGGTATTTTGCTGTTGTCTTAGTTCTTATCACTGTGTTGTCTGGTAGCTTGATACTGATATTATCACGTCGACCTCTTGTTGCTGTTGTTGGGGTTCTGAAGCAGATAAGCTCGCTCTTATCGCTTATCTTTAGTCCCCATTTAAGGTAGTAGTCCCACAAGTTTCTTATGTGAACTTCAACTCTCCTGGCTGCGATTTATGGTGAAATTGATGTTGCATATGTTAAGGAGTCATCGGCATATAGCTTCGTTTTTTTCCCTGGGATGTTAGTAGGCTGGTCAGCATTTTTGGTTAATTTTACCAAGTGTTCAGGTAGACCTAGACTTGACAGTTTGAATATTAGTCCTTTTATCCAAACTGTGTCGAAGGCCTTTTCGATGTCCAGTAAACAGGCGACTGTCGTTTCTTTTTTGTTGAGTCCGTTTGTCACGTCGGAGTGCAGTCCAAAAAGCGGATGGATGGTTGAGTGTCGTGCTCGGAAACCATACTGACATCCCGGTATGAATTCCCTTTCCCTGAAGAAATGATGAAGCTTTCTCAGGATAATTCCCTCCAGGATTTTGCTGACACAGCATAAAAGCGAAATCGGCCGATATCCATCGACCTAGTCCTGTTGGTTTTCTTCGGAACGGGCACCACTTTTGCCGTTTTCCATGTTTCGGGGAAGTAGCTGTTATTAGGCAGTTATTGAAGATAATCGTCAGCAGTAGGATGGCGAGATTTGGTAGCTTTTTAAGCAGATAGTTAGAGATCCCATCATTTCCTGCTGACTTCTTAGAATTTCCTCCGTGGATTATATCAGTTACTTCCTCGATGGAAGTAAAAGCATCTCCAGTTGATCCAAGTGTAGGATTGTCCGCATTAAAGTTGGTGACTGAAGTATTAGACGCTGCAACTTCTTCAAACTTGTTTTCAACTTCTTCGATGAATTCAGGAAGGTGATTGGGCGGGCGATCCTTGAAGGTCTCTTCAAAATGCTTAGCGAGGGCTTCTGCTTTTTTGGTTGGTGTTGTTGCAGAATATTGCGCGTGCATTATTGTATCTGGCATCGTGCTCTTTTTCCCAACGAGCTGGTTAATTTTCTTGAAGGCATCGGGTCCTGGTTTGGTTTTGGCAAGTCTTTTCCTGAATTCATCCTCCTGGTGATCCAGGTATTCTTGTAACCTCATCTTCAACGAGGGTTCAACATGGACGATGACCACCTGACCAAAATGAAGTGAGGATAGCAATATCTATACTAAAAAACAACAAAGTTGCTGGACCCGACGAACTACCCGCCGAACTTTTTAAAGCGGCCGGAGATGACCTGGTGGAGTGCATACACCAACTCATCTCTAAAGTTTGGTTAGAACAAACTATGCCTGATGAATGGAACCTCAGCATCATTTGAACGATCCATAAGAAAGGAGACCCTCTAAACTGCGCCAACTATAAAGGAATAAGTCTGCCGAATATCGCCTTCAAGATCCTCTCTGCCGTACTATGTGAACGCCTGAAACATCTGAAAACACCTGGTCAGAAATTAAGCGAAGAATTACTCTTGCCAATCGCTTTTTCTATGGAAAAGCCAGGCAATTGAGGAGCAAACCCCTTTCTTGAAAGACAAAGGAGACTCTGTATAAGACCCTAATCATCCCAGTCCTGTTCTATGGCACCGAGGCATGGACTTTATCTAAAGCGGATGAAGATATCCTTAGTGATTTCGAGCGTAAGATTCTTCGGATGATTTTTGGCCCTAACTGCGTTAATGGGCTTTAAAGGAGAAGGTTCAACCAAAAACTATACAAGCTGTGCAGCGACATTGACCGGGTCAAAAAAATACGTATATCAAGTTTAAGATGGCTAGGTCAAAGCAAATGGACAACAATGCTCCGGCTCGCAGGATCTTCGATTCCATCCCAGAGGGTAGACGCAATCAAGGAAGACCTCGCCTTAGGTGGCGCGCTCAAGTGGAGGACGGCCTCAACCAACTTAGAGTGCGAAACTGGAGGCAGCTAGCCAAAGAACGAGCTGGCTGAAAAGACGTGTTGGTTGAGGCCGTCGTCCCGAACTGTAGCGCCCCCTAATTAAGTAAGTAAGCCAGATTGGAGTTGGTGCATGTAAAAACTTTGGTCTATAGAACCAAATACTACAATCTTGGAGACGTTCAGGTGTCAATCCATGTGAAAGCACATCAGCAAAATTTTCTTGTGAAGGGACATGGTGCCATTGTTGAAGTTGAAGTATTTTGTTGTATACGCGATACTCGATTAGCAAAAGAAGGCGAGGCAGAAGACAATCTGCAAAGAAAGAACGATTTCTGAGTCTGTCCATACAAATGTCGCATCGTTACTAATCTTCAGGCCTCTTTGCAGACGAATTAATACTCAGTGGCGAGGACAGCCACACAAAGCTCCAGACGAGGAATAGTTGCTTGTTGGGCTAATTTTGTTTACTGTGATCGTGCTACTCTTGACTTGGAGCATAATAATCGCACCATTCGGACGTAAACTGCTGCCCCATTGGCCTTTTTGCAAGCATCAGCAAACACGTAGAATTGTATACATTTCGACGTTTTGTGAGCAAATACGTGTCTATAAAGTTTTTTGTTGTTGAGTGATTGTAGACCTTCCCGATAATTAAGCCATGTTGTTTGCAATGCTTAGCTTGCGGCAATGCCACATTCCGGTCGAGCTTCAATTCCCAGTTTCTGGAGAAAGATATTTGCGAGCCATGATACCAAGTGAATCGAATAAATGTGCGATGTCCGACCTACGGTTTTGATGTGTTCATCGATATTGCTGCTGGTTATTTTATCCGAGCAATTTAAAACGTCATCCAGGTAGAAACCGATGCAATAACTGGCGAATAGTCTAAGAAAGTTAAGGACTTTGAAGTGCTTTTGGCAAAGTTCTGAGCTCATAAGGCAATTATTGTGAAAGCACAAATCCACGAACAAGTGAATCAGACCAATGGGAGTAATCTGAAGAAACTGAAATGGACTGAGAGTAAAGCTTCTCAGTTTCAGACACTACTATCACGCAACGGGTATCTATTGGAACATTAAATAAGCTCATTACAGCAAATGGAAGAAAGTATTACCAGAGTAATTTACGCTTCAGTGCCAAACGCGAAGAAAAATTACATTACCTACTCACCGAAGAACAAGTGTTTTGAGAAAGAATGTAGCAAACTCCGTAAACTATCATTTAAGTTCTTGAACATTTTTAGAGCAACAAATTATATTTACTTCAAAAATATGTACCTTTGTAAACCAGGATTTCAAACATTTTTCAAAAAAAAAGTTTCTGCGCTTCATCACCTTCACCCTTGTTAAGCAAAATACCGTTTGCGACGCAAAAACCCTTTTCTAATCCTTATCACTTTTTGCGTAATTGTCATTAACTATAAACTGCAAGCATGTAAACTATCTTAAGGGCATAACACCTAGGATAGTTTGCTATTACGGAAATTAATTTGAGCTAACTCCTCGCAGTTCGACTTAAATTGGAGTTGTGTTTTGTGTTTTTGTATTGTTTAAATGGTAGGTAATTTTCATGTCGTGTACTCCAACTTTCGTGGCTTAAGAAAGAATTTCTTTCATGTGTACGCCTACACTGTGCAACACAGGTCAGCTATTTTGGCAATTAATGAAACTCAAGTTGGAGCAAAAAACTGATTTATCAGAAATCTACATGGATATACATTAGTGCCATTACTTTTCTTCCATCATGGTCTCGTTGTTTATGTTAAAAATGATTTTGCTTGCCAGAGCCCTCCCTAATACGGTCAATGCTCCAACACGGACTTTAATTTCTTGTGGCTCAAATTCACTGTCCGCAAGCATATCATTAATTATTGTTTCATTTACACGAGCCCTAATCTCAACAGTAATTCGACTTTTAACGAGTGGCCGATTAAATTTCGAAAATTGTTTCCCATTGTCCTCGCACTGAAATCGTTATTGCGGGCGATTTCAATGTACACAATTCTAGTTTGCTCCGCTATTCTGGCCAGACAACACCCGAAGGAAGGTATGTCGAGATTTTTGCTGGGTTACACCACCTTACCCAACTCGTCGATGAGCCTTCACAAATACCGGATGTCCCTGGGGAAGGAAGACGCCCATACTCTTGACTTGTTTCTTACTTCGCACCCTGATAAGTATCCCATTAGTGTAACTTCTCAATTTGGAACTTCAGATCATATTGTCATTTCAGCTAATTTCATGCCCCCACTCATCCAGTCCACACCAGGACAATTTGGCAATACGAGAAAGCCAACTAGGAATGCCTGAATAATTTCTTCCGTAACTTTAACTAGTCACTATGTTTCCTCGATAGTGACATTGATGCCAGTGCTAAAATGAACACAAGTGTGATTCTTCTTGGGATGCGTGCTTTTATTGCTAACAGAGTAAAAGGTATTAAACCTAAAGAAAAGCCTTGGTTTAACTCTGAGTGTAAAAAAATTATAAGGCTTAAAGAAGTAAGTTTCCGATCTTATAAAACCAACTCTAAAGAGGAAAATCGGATAACGCACAAACAAGCAAGGAACTCACGCAACTCCGCCATTGAACGAACCAAGTTTATGCATGACCAAAAAATACGGCAAATTCTGCAAGTCCCAAAGGCAGTAAAAATTGTTGGTCATTTGTAAAAAATATAAAAAATTTATCAACACCTTCGGCTCCGACGCTCATCGACAATAACGAACCAATTGTTTACTCTTCAGAGAAGGCAAACTTGCTCGCCGCCCATTTTGCTGCCTCACAGCAACGTTGGCCCTCTTGTAATTGAGAATGTTGAGAATGTAAATTTTTCCATGGTACATATTTTTTCCGCACTCGTACAGTAGCAAGAGTTCTCCAAGATCTCGATATACACAAATCCGCTGGCCCGGATAGTATACCCCCCATTCTTCTGAAGAATGCCACTGCGTAAGCTTTTCCATCGCTCCTACTCTTTTGAAATCTTTCCTAGAAGATGGAAAACAGCATTTGTTCAGTCTGTCCCTAAGAAAGGTGACCCATCCTCCCCCTCCTTATACCGACTAATAACACTAACATTCCTTCTTTCTAAGGTCATGGAAACAGCTTAAGGAATATCTCGAAAATCGAAAGCTGCTCCATGACCGTCAGTATGGCTTCCGCAGCAACCGTTCCGAAAATGCGTGCTTTTGGGATCGATGATACTCTTGTTTGTTGGATTAGAAGCTGTCTTCTGGACCGTTCAATACAAGTTGTATTGGACGGATTCTAGTTCCCACAAAATAAATGCTGAAGATATTCTTGACCAGCTAGGAAATTGTCGGAATTTTACTACTCTTGATTTGACCAATGGATATCACCAGGTGCTTATAGACAAAAGGGATCGAAAAAAAACCGCTTTTAGTACTAGTCTTGGTCATTACGAATTTAACCGAATGCCTTTTGGACTTTCAGGAGCACCCGCTACTTTTCAAAGAATAATGAATAACATTTTGACGGGGCTTCACGGTATTGATTGTTTCATGTACCTTGACGACATAGTGATTTATTCTGGGAACTTAGAAGAGCATAGCCGAAAATTAGTCAATGTTTTGGTTTGGGCTTCGGGAGAATAGGTTAAAACTTAATACAGACAAATGTAAGTTTCTTTGCAGGGAAGTTTTTTATCTAGGGCACATCTGCTCTGAAGAAGGCGCGCGACCAGACCCGTCCAAAACTTGTTGCGTAACATATTTCCCCAGACCCAAAAATATCAAGGAAGTCCAATCCTTCTTGGGGTTTGTTAGCTATTATCGGAAGTTCGTTCCGCATTTTGCAGCAAAAGCTTCTCCAATAAACCAACTCCTGACAAAGAATACGCCATTTACATGGTCGGCCAAATGCCAAGAGGCTTTTTCATCATCGGATCTTCGCTCATCAACCACCAGTGTCCCTGATGCTTCAATAACATTTGAGATGATATATGCAAAAATTCTCTCAATTGAAGAAAATCAAAAAAAAAACACATAAATGCACATCTTGCCAAAAATGATGAGTGCGAAAAAAGAATAAATTTTCTTGAGGCAAAGGTCAATAACTTCGAACAATAACTGCTATCAAACATTATTGAAATTTTCAACGTTCCATCTATGAATTCCGACGTTCCATACACTGATGTAGCGCTTAAAGTTTTTCGTGAAGGTTTGAACTTAAACGTGAATGAAGGTGACATAGACCAGTTTTACATGAAGCAAATAAAATTAACAAAGCCAACAACAAATGGTAATACAACCACCAAAAATATTCTCCATGTAAGACTGGTCTCAAATCTTTGTAAGGAAAAAATATTAAAAGCAAAGAGAGAAAAAAGAATGCCGATGCCGACGCAGCTATGGAGAAGATGTTCGTCAATGAGTGCTTAACACAAGAAAATAGACGTTTATTTAAAACTGCAAAAACAATGAAGGCAACAAAGAAATATAAATATGTATGGACGAGAAATGGGAATATTTACATGCGAAAAGAAGAGGGTAAGAATTAATTGTGCTGCTGATTTTCATAAACTATGAATGTATCTAGATCTGATTCACCTTCTAAATTAAATGTATGTGAATACCCTGTTGATCTCATTAGTCCTGTAGATTTATGTTTTTGTTTACATCAAAATATTCGTAGCTTGAGAAATTTTTTTGTAGCTCATCTCGATTCGTTAATAAACCTACCTGTTGTAATAGTTTTAAGTGAAATTTGGATTTATATTAATGAATTAGATTTATATAATATACAGGGTTATGCAACTGTAATGATTCTTATTCTGCTGGAGGTGTAGCTGTTTATGTAAGAAATGGATATATGTGTGATTGCTCTAGTCTTATTTTATCTAGCGCTGATGTATTAAAATTATCACTTCGCTTTGAAAATTTTGATTGTACTTTGCTGTGCATTTATCGACTTTACGGTTTTTCCAAAAATGTTTTCATTGGTGAACAACTTTAGCAAAAAAATTAATTGTTTTAGGTAATATCAGTATTAATATTCTTAATGAAATTGACAAAGATTCTGAAAGCTACTTATTTAATATGGCTTCATATGGTCTAAAGAGTTTAATAAACGAACGAGCTTACAGAGTTGTATTGACCACATTTTTTTAAGATGTCATAAAACCATTAAACATATTTTTACTGGCCAAGTTTTTAATTTAAAACTTTCTGATCATAAAATGATTGCTTTAAATTACTCTTCTGATAATCGTTCTCAAAATATTGAATCCTCATCAGATTCATTTAAATACTGTGTTGACTATATGTTATTAAAAGAATTATTGACATTCGAATGTTGGGACCAAATTTATTCCGAAAATAATCCGTCAATTGCATTTGACTTATTTTTAGAAACTTTTAAAAAGCATATTAATTCAAGTACTTTCCAGAATAAACAATCGGGTAAAAAAACACCTTAAACCTGGGATGACTAACCACCTTCTCAATAAGATAAGAAAGAAGAAGAATATGAGCTTAAAATGTAAAGAACATCAAAATAATATTAAACTTAAAAAAATATTATGAAACCTTATGCAACAAAAACAATAAAGAAATTGATGACACTCGTAATAACTACTACACTGCTATGTTTTCTAGAGCTGAAGGTAATATTCGTGAAAAATGGAGAGTAGTTAGTAGATAGCATTTTAGGTAAAAATAGAAATACTATTAAAGTTGATTCAATTGAAATTAAGGGAGTAACAGAGCCGAATTCGTTTAAAATTTCGAATAAATTTAATGAATATTTTACAGATATTTCAGAAAAATTGAAACCTAAATTGCGACTGTTCAATTTCATCATATATTTTTTTGGATGCTATACAACCTAATAGTTTTGTTTTTGATATGATAACAGCGAAAGAAGTTTACAACGTTATTATGTCCTTAAAAAAACAAAAATTCATGTACAAATGACGGTGTATCAAGTAAATTGTTGAAAAATGTTGCTTGGTATGTTGTAGACATACTGGCCTTTGTTTTGAAATTGGTTGTTTTCCTCAACATCTTAAATCTGCAGAAGTTATACCGCTGTTGAAAAAAGGAAATAGAAAAAATATTACGAATTATAGGTCTATATCACTTCTTTCAATTATTATCAAATGTATAACCTCCGTATTAATAATATGAGCTTTGTTTCTGTACCATTTGCAAATAAAACACATTTCTCTCATTTTTATTAATATACAGCTCCTAACATTTTCAATAAATTGCCTCTATCTATATATAAGAGAAACCCTTAGCATTCATGTTTTAGTAAGAAAATAAAAGACTGATTATTCACTTTGAATTTTAATTGTATAGAATCATTTTTTAGTATTTTTTCATCAGCACCAATAAAATCAATGTAAAAATAGGTATTATATGATGTATATATTGAATTGTTAAGTACCAATAATTATTTTTTTTATTAAGCCTTTGCATTTTCTTGTATTTAAAATTTCACTGAATGTCACCCCACATTCAGTTACCATTTGGATTTCCAAATTGATGTTTCATTCACCACTAACATCGTAGTTAAAGTATGAACACTTGTATTCATCATATTCTTTTTAATGAATTGTTATTTTAGTTTTAAGATTAAATGAATGAATAAAACTCATTAAACTAACTAACTAACTAACTATTATACGTAGAAATCTCGCGCCAGTGCCACTGACCCTAATCTTCTCCTGAGCCAATGTTTGTAGGCATTCTGTGACCCAGAATGAGGCGGAACTAGTGCCGTAAGTAGCTGTTTGCAATTTAAAACATTTCACAGCGTCGTTGAAGATCCCTTGGATATTTCAAAAATTGTTCCCAAATAGCATGTGTGTTGCGATCCAAATTTCTGATGAAAATATGGAGGAGAAGCGGGTCCCAGTTCTTAGTTTTCATGCCTAAATTTTGGAGTCCAAGCAAGCATTCCCTTGTCGTATCGTGGAGGGCCTTTATGCATGACGAGGCTTCATGTTGAATTTTGGGCTGAGCCATTACAAGGCAATGGCAAGCAGTCGTTTATTCTCGTATCGGTTGGTTATTGTTTCTCAGGCCGAATTGTAGTTGCTTCCGACGAGGCAAAGTGTGCCTGTTAGCGTCATCTTTAGATAACACATTTTCTGGCATTGCGGAATTGGCTGGTTGTGTACCAGTTCCGTGTTGAGATCGCGAAACTGTGCCCTTTCAGCGTAGTTTCCATCGAATTTTGGCAGCACAACCTTTGGCAATTTTGAAGATTGATTAGGATATGCTGTGGTTGCTGAACGCAGGATCACTTGCGTTTCTGATTTTTTTGTGAAAAAGTCGTCCCATTAGTGTAACTTCTCAATTTGGAACTTCAGATCATATTGTCATTTCAGCTAATTTCATGCCCCCACTCATCCAGTCCACACCAGGACAATTTGGCAATACGAGAAAGCCAACTAGGAATGCCTGAATAATTTCTTCCGTAACTTTAACTGGTCACTATGTTTCCTCGATAGTGACATTGATGCCAGTGCTAAAATGAACACAAGTGTGATTCTTCTTGGGATGCGTGCTTTTATTGCTAACAGAGTAAAAGGTATTAAACCTAAAGAAAAGCCTTGGTTTAACTCTGAGTGTAAAAAAATTATAAGGCTTAAAGAAGTAAGTTTCCGATCTTATAAAACGAACTCTAAAGAGGAAAATCGGATAACGCACAAACAAGCAAGGAACTCACGCAACTCCGCCATTGAACGAACCAAGTTTATGCATGACCAAAAAATACGGCAAATTCTGCAAGTCCCAAAGGCAGTAAAAATTGTTGGTCATTTGTAAAAAATATAAAAAATTTATCAACACCTTCGGCTCCGACGCTCATCGACAATAACGAACCAATTGTTTACTCTTCAGAGAAAGCAAACTTGCTCGCCGCCCATTTTGCTGCCTCACAGCAACGTTGGCCCTCTTGTACTTGAGAATGTTGAGAATGTAAATTTTTCCATGGTACATATTTTTTCCGCACTCGTACAGTAGCAAGAGTTCTCCAAGATCTCGATATACACAAATCCGCTGGCCCGGATAGTATACCCCCCATTCTTCTGAAGAATGCCACTGCGTAAGCTTTTCCATCGCTCCTACTCTTTTGAAATCTTTCCTAGAAGATGGAAAACAGCATTTGTTCAGTCTGTCCCTAAGAAAGGTGACCCATCCTCCCCCTCCTTATACCGACTAATAACACTAACATTCCTTCTTTCTAAGGTCATGGAAACAGCTTAAGGAATATCTCGAAAATCGAAAGCTGCTCCATGACCGTCAGTATGGCTTCCGCAGCAACCGTTCCGAAAATGCGTGCTTTTGGGATCGATGATACTCTTGTTTGTTGGATTAGAAGCTATCTTCTGGACCGTTCAATACAAGTTGTATTGGACGGATTCTAGTTCCCACAAAATAAATGCTGAAGATATTCTTGACCAGCTAGGAAATTGTCGGAATTTTACTACTCTTGATTTGACCAATGGATATCACCAGGTGCTTATAGACAAAAGGGATCGAGAAAAAACCGCGTTTAGTACTAGTCTTGGTCATTACGAATTTAACCGAATGCCTTTTGGACTTTCAGGAGCACCCGCTACTTTTCAAAGAATAATGAATAACATTTTGACGGGGCTCCACGGTATTGATTGTTTCATGTACCTTGACGACATAGTGATTTATTCTGGGAACTTAGAAGAGCATAGCCGAAAATTAGTCAATGTTTTGGTTTGGGCTTCGGGAGAATAGGTTAAAACTTAATACAGACAAATGTAAGTTTCTTTGCAGGGAAGTTTTTTATCTAGGGCACATCTGCTCTGAAGAAGGCGCGCGACCAGACCCGTCCAAAACTTGTTGCGTAACATATTTCCCCAGACCCAAAAATATCAAGGAAGTCCAATCCTTCTTGGGGTTTGTTAGCTATTATCGGAAGTTCGTTCCGCATTTTGCAGCAAAAGCTTCTCCAATAAACCAACTCCTGACAAAGAATACGCCATTTAGATGGTCGGCCAAATGCCAAGAGGCTTTTTCATCATCGGATCTTCGCTCATCAACCACCAGTGTCCCTGATGCTTCAATAACATTTGAGATATATGCAAAAATTCTCTCAATTGAAGAAAATCAAAAAAAAAACACATAAATGCACATCTTGCCAAAAATGATGAGTGCGAAAAAAGAATAAATTTTCTTGAGGCAAAGGTCAATAACCTCGAACAATAACTGCTATCAAACATTATTGAAATTTTCAACGTTCCATCTATGAATTCCGACGTTCCATACACTGATGTAGCGCTTAAAGTTTTTCGTGAAGGTTTGAACTTAAACGTGAATGAAGGTGACATAGACCAGTTTTACATGAAGCAAATAAAATTAACAAAGCCAACAACAAATGGTAATACAACCACCAAAAATATTCTCCATGTAAGACTGGTCTCAAATCTTTGTAAGGAAAAAATATTAAAAGCAAAGAGAGAAAAAAGAATGCCGATGCCGACGCAGCTATGGAGAAGATGTTCGTCAATGAGTGCTTAACACAAGAAAATAGACGTTTATTTAAAACTGCAAAAACAATGAAGGCAACAAAGAAATATAAATATGTATGGACGAGAAATGGGAATATTTACATGCGAAAAGAAGAGGGTAAGAATTAATTGTGCTGCTGATTTTCATAAACTATGAATGTATCTAGATCTGATTCACCTTCTAAATTAAATGTATGTGAATACCCTGTTGATCTCATTAGTCCTGTAGATTTATGTTTTTGTTTACATCAAAATATTCGTAGCTTGAGAAATTTTTTTGTAGCTCATCTCGATTCGTTAATAAACCTACCTGTTGTAATAGTTTTAAGTGAAATTTGGATTTATATTAATGAATTAGATTTATATAATATACAGGGTTATGCAACTGTAATGATTCTTATTCTGCTGGAGGTGTAGCTGTTTATGTAAGAAATGGATATATGTGTGATTGCTCTAGTCTTATTTTATCTAGCGCTGATGTATTAAAATTATCACTTCGCTTTGAAAATTTTGATTGTACTTTGCTGTGCATTTATCGACTTTACGGTTTTTCCAAAAATGTTTTCATTGGTGAACAACTTTAGCAAAAAAATTAATTGTTTTAGGTAATATCAGTATTAATATTCTTAATGAAATTGACAAAGATTCTGAAAGCTACTTATTTAATATGGCTTCATATGGTCTAAAGAGTTTAATAAACGAACGAGCTTACAGAGTTGTATTGACCACATTTTTTTAAGATGTCATAAAACCATTAAACATATTTTTACTGGCCAAGTTTTTAATTTAAAACTTTCTGATCATAAAATGATTGCTTTAAATTACTCTTCTGATAATCGTTCTCAAAATATTGAATCCTCATCAGATTCATTTAAATACTGTGTTGACTATATGTTATTAAAAGAATTATTGACATTCGAATGTTGGGACCAAATTTATTCCGAAAATAATCCGTCAATTGCATTTGACTTATTTTTAGAAACTTTTAAAAAGCATATTAATTCAAGTACTTTCCAGAATAAACAATCGGGTAAAAAAACACCTTAAACCTGGGATGACTAACCACCTTCTCAATAAGATAAGAAAGAAGAAGAATATGAGCTTAAAATGTAAAGAACATCAAAATAATATTAAACTTAAAAAAATATTATGAAACCTTATGCAACAAAAACAATAAAGAAATTGATGACACTCGTAATAACTACTACACTGCTATGTTTTCTAGAGCTGAAGGTAATATTCGTGAAAAATGGAGAGTAGTTAGTAGATAGCATTTTAGGTAAAAATAGAAATACTATTAAAGTTGATTCAATTGAAATTAAGGGAGTAACAGAGCCGAATTCGTTTAAAATTTCGAATAAATTTAATGAATATTTTACAGATATTTCAGAAAAATTGAAACCTAAATTGCGACTGTTCAATTTCATCATATATTTTTTTGGATGCTATACAACCTAATAGTTTTGTTTTTGATATGATAACAGCGAAAGAAGTTTACAACGTTATTATGTCCTTAAAAAAACAAAAATTCATGTACAAATGACGGTGTATCAAGTAAATTGTTGAAAAATGTTGCTTGGTATGTTGTAGACATACTGGCCTTTGTTTTGAAATTGGTTGTTTTCCTCAACATCTTAAATCTGCAGAAGTTATACCGCTGTTGAAAAAAGGAAATAGAAAAAATATTACGAATTATAGGTCTATATCACTTCTTTCAATTATTATCAAATGTATAACCTCCGTATTAATAATATGAGCTTTGTTTCTGTACCATTTGCAAATAAAACACATTTCTCTCATTTTTATTAATATACAGCTCCTAACATTTTCAATAAATTGCCTCTATCTATATATAAGAGAAACCCTTAGCATTCATGTTTTAGTAAGAAAATAAAAGACTGATTATTCACTTTGAATTTTAATTGTATAGAATCATTTTTTAGTATTTTTTCATCAGCACCAATAAAATCAATGTAAAAATAGGTATTATATGATGTATATATTGAATTGTTAAGTACCAATAATTATTTTTTTTATTAAGCCTTTGCATTTTCTTGTATTTAAAATTTCACTGAATGTCACCCCACATTCAGTTACCATTTGGATTTCCAAATTGATGTTTCATTCACCACTAACATCGTAGTTAAAGTATGAACACTTGTATTCATCATATTCTTTTTAATGAATTGTTATTTTAGTTTTAAGATTAAATGAATGAATAAAACTCATTAAACTAACTAACTAACTAACTATTATACGTAGAAATCTCGCGCCAGTGCCACTGACCCTAATCTTCTCCTGAGCCAATGTTTGTAGGCATTCTGTGACCCAGAATGAGGCGGAACTAGTGCCGTAAGTAGCTGTTTGCAATTTAAAACATTTCACAGCGTCGTTGAAGATCCCTTGGATATTTCAAAAATTGTTCCCAAATAGCATGTGTGTTGCGATCCAAATTTCTGATGAAAATATGGAGGAGAAGCGGGTCCCAGTTCTTAGTTTTCATGCCTAAATTTTGGAGTCCAAGCAAGCATTCCCTTGTCGTATCGTGGAGGGCCTTTATGCATGACGAGGCTTCATGTTGAATTTTGGGCTGAGCCATTACAAGGCAATGGCAAGCAGTCGTTTATTCTCGTATCGGTTGGTTATTGTTTCTCAGGCCGAATTGTAGTTGCTTCCGACGAGGCAAAGTGTGCCTGTTAGCGTCATCTTTAGATAACACATTTTCTGGCATTGCGGAATTGGCTGGTTGTGTACCAGTTCCGTGTTGAGATCGCGAAACTGTGCCCTTTCAGCGTAGTTTTCATCGAATTTTGGCAGCACAACCTTTGGCAATTTTGAAGATTGATTAGGATATGCTGTGGTTGCTGAACGCAGGATCACTTGCGTTTCTGATTTTTTTGTGAAAAAGTCGTCCCATTAGTGTAACTTCTCAATTTGGAACTTCAGATCATATTGTCATTTCAGCTAATTTCATGCCCCCACTCATCCAGTCCACACCAGGACAATTTGGCAATACGAGAAAGCCAACTAGGAATGCCTGAATAATTTCTTCCGTAACTTTAACTGGTCACTATGTTTCCTCGATAGTGACATTGATGCCAGTGCTAAAATGAACACAAGTGTGATTCTTCTTGGGATGCGTGCTTTTATTGCTAACAGAGTAAAAGGTATTAAACCTAAAGAAAAGCCTTGGTTTAACTCTGAGTGTAAAAAAATTATAAGGCTTAAAGAAGTAAGTTTCCGATCTTATAAAACCAACTCTAAAGAGGAAAATCGGATAACGCACAAACAAGCAAGGAACTCACGCAACTCCGCCATTGAACGAACCAAGTTTATGCATGACCAAAAAATAAGGCAAATTCTGCAAGTCCCAAAGGCAGTAAAAATTGTTGGTCATTTGTAAAAAATATAAAAAATTTATCAACACCTTCGGCTCCGACGCTCATCGACAATAACGAACCAATTGTTTACTCTTCAGAGAAGGCAAACTTGCTCGCCGCCCATTTTGCTGCCTCACAGCAACGTTGGCCCTCTTGTACTTGAGAATGTTGAGAATGTAAATTTTTCCATGGTACATATTTTTTCCGCACTCGTACAGTAGCAAGAGTTCTCCAAGATCTCGATATACACAAATCCGCTGGCCCGGATAGTATACCCCCCATTCTTCTGAAGAATGCCACTGCGTAAGCTTTTCCATCGCTCCTACTCTTTTGAAATCTTTCCTAGAAGATGGAAAACAGCATTTGTTCAGTCTGTCCCTAAGAAAGGTGACCCATCCTCCCCCTCCTTATACCGACTAATAACACTAACATTCCTTCTTTCTAAGGTCATGGAAACAGCTTAAGGAATATCTCGAAAATCGAAAGCTGCTCCATGACCGTCAGTATGGCTTCCGCAGCAACCGTTCCGAAAATGCGTGCTTTTGGGATCGATGATACTCTTGTTTGTTGGATTAGAAGCTATCTTCTGGACCGTTCAATACAAGTTGTATTGGACGGATTCTAGTTCCCACAAAATAAATGCTGAAGATATTCTTGACCAGCTAGGAAATTGTCGGAAATTTACTACTCTTGATTTGACCAATGGATATCACCAGGTGCTTATAGACAAAAGGGATCGAGAAAAAACCGCTTTTAGTACTAGTCTTGGTCATTACGAATTTAACCGAATGCCTTTTGGACTTTCAGGAGCACCCGCTACTTTTCAAAGAATAATGAATAACATTTTGACGGGGCTCCACGGTATTGATTGTTTCATGTACCTTGACGACATAGTGATTTATTCTGGGAACTTAGAAGAGCATAGCCGAAAATTAGTCAATGTTTTGGTTTGGGCTTCGGGAGAATAGGTTAAAACTTAATACAGACAAATGTAAGTTTCTTTGCAGGGAAGTTTTTTATCTAGGGCACATCTGCTCTGAAGAAGGCGCGCGACCAGACCCGTCCAAAACTTGTTGCGTAACATATTTCCCCAGACCCAAAAATATCAAGGAAGTCCAATCCTTCTTGGGGTTTGTTAGCTATTATCGGAAGTTCGTTCCGCATTTTGCAGCAAAAGCTTCTCCAATAAACCAACTCCTGACAAAGAATACGCCATTTAGATGGTCGGCCAAATGCCAAGAGGCTTTTTCATCATCGGATCTTCGCTCATCAACCACCAGTGTCCCTGATGCTTCAATAACATTTGAGATGATATATGCAAAAATTCTCTCAATTGAAGAAAATCAAAAAAAAACACATAAATGCACATCTTGCCAAAAATGATGAGTGCGAAAAAAGAATAAATTTTCTTGAGGCAAAGGTCAATAACCTCGAACAATAACTGCTATCAAACATTATTGAAATTTTCAACGTTCCATCTATGAATTCCGACGTTCCATACACTGATGTAGCGCTTAAAGTTTTTCGTGAAGGTTTGAACTTAAACGTGAATGAAGGTGACATAGACCAGTTTTACATGAAGCAAATAAAATTAACAAAGCCAACAACAAATGGTAATACAACCACCAAAAATATTCTCCATGTAAGACTGGTCTCAAATCTTTGTAAGGAAAAAATATTAAAAGCAAAGAGAGAAAAAAGAATGCCGATGCCGACGCAGCTATGGAGAAGATGTTCGTCAATGAGTGCTTAACACAAGAAAATAGACGTTTATTTAAAACTGCAAAAACAATGAAGGCAACAAAGAAATATAAATATGTATGGACGAGAAATGGGAATATTTACATGCGAAAAGAAGAGGGTAAGAATTAATTGTGCTGCTGATTTTCATAAACTATGAATGTATCTAGATCTGATTCACCTTCTAAATTAAATGTATGTGAATACCCTGTTGATCTCATTAGTCCTGTAGATTTATGTTTTTGTTTACATCAAAATATTCGTAGCTTGAGAAATTTTTTTGTAGCTCATCTCGATTCGTTAATAAACCTACCTGTTGTAATAGTTTTAAGTGAAATTTGGATTTATATTAATGAATTAGATTTATATAATATACAGGGTTATGCAACTGTAATGATTCTTATTCTGCTGGAGGTGTAGCTGTTTATGTAAGAAATGGATATATGTGTGATTGCTCTAGTCTTATTTTATCTAGCGCTGATGTATTAAAATTATCACTTCGCTTTGAAAATTTTGATTGTACTTTGCTGTGCATTTATCGACTTTACGGTTTTTCCAAAAATGTTTTCATTGGTGAACAACTTTAGCAAAAAAATTAATTGTTTTAGGTAATATCAGTATTAATATTCTTAATGAAATTGACAAAGATTCTGAAAGCTACTTATTTAATATGGCTTCATATGGTCTAAAGAGTTTAATAAACGAACGAGCTTACAGAGTTGTATTGGCCACATTTTTTTAAGATGTCATAAAACCATTAAACATATTTTTACTGGCCAAGTTTTTAATTTAAAACTTTCTGATCATAAAATGATTGCTTTAAATTACTCTTCTGATAATCGTTCTCAAAATATTGAATCCTCATCAGATTCATTTAAATACTGTGTTGACTATATGTTATTAAAAGAATTATTGACATTCGAATGTTGGGACCAAATTTATTCCGAAAATAATCCGTCAATTGCATTTGACTTATTTTTAGAAACTTTTAAAAAGCATATTAATTCAAGTACTTTCCAGAATAAACAATCGGGTAAAAAAACACCTTAAACCTGGGATGACTAACCACCTTCTCAATAAGATAAGAAAGAAGAAGAATATGAGCTTAAAATGTAAAGAACATCAAAATAATATTAAACTTAAAAAAATATTATGAAACCTTATGCAACAAAAACAATAAAGAAATTGATGACACTCGTAATAACTACTACACTGCTATGTTTTCTAGAGCTGAAGGTAATATTCGTGAAAAATGGAGAGTAGTTAGTAGATAGCATTTTAGGTAAAAATAGAAATACTATTAAAGTTGATTCAATTGAAATTAAGGGAGTAACAGAGCCGAATTCGTTTAAAATTTCGAATAAATTTAATGAATATTTTACAGATATTTCAGAAAAATTGAAACCTAAATTGCGACTGTTCAATTTCATCATATATTTTTTTGGATGCTATACAACCTAATAGTTTTGTTTTTGATATGATAACAGCGAAAGAAGTTTACAACGTTATTATGTCCTTAAAAAAACAAAAATTCATGTACAAATGACGGTGTATCAAGTAAATTGTTGAAAAATGTTGCTTGGTATGTTGTAGACATACTGGCCTTTGTTTTGAAATTGGTTGTTTTCCTCAACATCTTAAATCTGCAGAAGTTATACCGCTGTTGAAAAAAGGAAATAGAAAAAATATTACGAATTATAGGTCTATATCACTTCTTTCAATTATTATCAAATGTATAACCTCCGTATTAATAATATGAGCTTTGTTTCTGTACCATTTGCAAATAAAACACATTTCTCTCATTTTTATTAATATACAGCTCCTAACATTTTCAATAAATTGCCTCTATCTATATATAAGAGAAACCCTTAGCATTCATGTTTTAGTAAGAAAATAAAAGACTGATTATTCACTTTGAATTTTAATTGTATAGAATCATTTTTTAGTATTTTTTCATCAGCACCAATAAAATCAATGTAAAAATAGGTATTATATGATGTATATATTGAATTGTTAAGTACCAATAATTATTTTTTTTATTAAGCCTTTGCATTTTCTTGTATTTAAAATTTCACTGAATGTCACCCCACATTCAGTTACCATTTGGATTTCCAAATTGATGTTTCATTCACCACTAACATCGTAGTTAAAGTATGAACACTTGTATTCATCATATTCTTTTTAATGAATTGTTATTTTAGTTTTAAGATTTAATGAATGAATAAAACTCATTAAACTAACTAACTAACTAACTATTATACGTAGAAATCTCGCGCCAGTGCCACTGACCCTAATCTTCTCCTGAGCCAATGTTTGTAGGCATTCTGTGACCCAGAATGAGGCGGAACTAGTGCCGTAAGTAGCTGTTTGCAATTTAAAACATTTCACAGCGTCGTTGAAGATCCCTTGGATATTTCAAAAATTGTTCCCAAATAGCATGTGTGTTGCGATCCAAATTTCTGATGAAAATATGGAGGAGAAGCGGGTCCCAGTTCTTAGTTTTCATGCCTAAATTTTGGAGTCCAAGCAAGCATTCCCTTGTCGTATCGTGGAGGGCCTTTATGCATGACGAGGCTTCATGTTGAATTTTGGGCTGAGCCATTACAAGGCAATGGCAAGCAGTCGTTTATTCTCGTATCGGTTGGTTATTGTTTCTCAGGCCGAATTGTAGTTGCTTCCGACGAGGCAAAGTGTGCCTGTTAGCGTCATCTTTAGATAACACATTTTCTGGCATTGCGGAATTGGCTGGTTGTGTACCAGTTCCGTGTTGAGATCGCGAAACTGTGCCCTTTCAGCGTAGTTTTCATCGAATTTTGGCAGCACAACCTTTGGCAATTTTGAAGATTGATTAGGATATGCTGTGGTTGCTGAACGCAGGATCACTTGCGTTTCTGATTTTTTTGTGAAAAAGTCGTAGTTGCGGAAAACTAGCTCCTATCTAAACTTCGAAGCAAAATCAAACTTGATAAATTTTATTTCCAATAGAAAAAAATTATCAAATTCTATCACAATCATCACCATCCTTGCCATCATGTCGCAGCGGCCAGTGAGCTTGTTTTGCAAAACACACAAATGCGTGCATTAGGAGGTAAATAGCGCGCGGCCAAAAACGCGACACATACGTGGTCATATGGCCGAAGCGGCGCAATCAATTCTATAAGTATTCTCCCATTATGTCACTGCGGCAAATGTTTGTATCAAAAAATGTTATTTAAACGGTGTATTTTATAACAGAAGAAAAGAAAAAAGAAATGGGTGGTTCCTACAACTATTTGTTATTATTTGTATAAATTTTGGACATGAAATTATTCAAACATTTGACAAAGCTTTCGCGGGTTTCAAACGCAGATTTAAAACGCGCTCAGTTTAAAGGGTCTTTGGTCTTTAATATTGTTGGCATTGTTTCCTTGATTCGCTCTAGATATCCCGTGCGATGATTGCCGCGACAAAAACCACCCAATAATCGTTTTCCGTTTGCAGGAGCCGTAATATTCTAAATGATATCGATGCACATTTGTTTTAAAGTTCGGCAAGTCATAATGGGAGGGAAAAACAGAGTCTGGCAAGGCATTCCACATTCGCGTGGTACGGCTAAAGAAAGAATCTCTGTATTTAACTGTACGTCCGAAGTTGGGCTCAAGGGTAAATTTATGGGCATTCCTAGCGGCGCGAGTATTACGGTTGAATTGTTTCAGGGGAGGAATGCAGCTGGCTATTTCGCTAGAGCATTGGTTGTAAAAATAACGAAAGGCACGAAACATTACGGCGGTGCTCAAGAGATGAAAATGTTTCTGTTATTGTTCGGTCGCCTATCATTTTTAAAGCTCTTTTTTGTATTCTGTCTAAGAAACTCAAGTGTGTAATTGGAGCACCTGCCCAAATATGGGAATTTTACTCAAGTTTTGGACGAATATACGCTTTATAGACCGTAGCCAGATCAGAAGGGGTAAAAAATTTCTTGCATCTTCGAAGGAAACCTAGACACCTAGCAGCATTTTTGGCGACTTCGGTAATGTGGTCGTTCCACAGAAGGTGGTCTGTAATGCACATACTGAGAACTGATAGGTGTTCTGTTTCTTCTTCTTGCCACTCATCGATGGCAATGGGGGTATGTTTCGCTTTAACGACAAAAGACAACATTGAGTTTTTGAAGCATTAAATTCAACACGATTTCTTATTTCCCATTGTACGCTGCCATTGCAGTTCCACATCCGAAGCACATGGATGAGAGTCTGGAAACGAATATGAAAAGCTGAGAGTGCTGTCGTCAGCGAAACAATTAATTGGATTAGTAGTTTCAGATAAGAAGTCGTTGATAAAAATCAGGAAGAGAGTTGGAGATAAAACAGAGCGGGGCACACCAGCATTTATTTTGTGGGTATCAGACTTGAATCCGTCCAACACAACTTGTATTGACCGGTTCGAAAGGTAATTACTAATCCAACGAAGAAGAGATCCGTAGAGTCCAAATGCACGCATTTTCGATAAAAGGGCTTGATGCCAAACTCTATCAAATTCCTTTGAAATATCAAGTGCAATGATCTTACTTTCACCAAAACGGTGAAGAGATTGATTCCACTTTTCGGTGAGATAAACCATCAAATCACCAGTGAATCTATTGCTGCGAAAGCCGTATTGCCGGTCATTAAGAAGCTTTCGGTCCTCAAGATATTTCTTTAGCTGAAAGTTAATCAGCCTTTCCATGACCTTAGAAAGAAGGGACGTAAGTGCAATTGGTCGATCGTTTGAGGGAGAGGAGGATTCGCCTTTTTTAGGGACAGGCTGGACAAATCCTGTTATCCATCCGCTCGGAAAGCGCCCAGAAGAATAGGACAGATGGAAAAGCTGAAGAACACCTCTTCAGAACAATAGCGGGGATACTATCCGGGCCAGCGGATTTGTGAATGTTAAGATCTTTTAAGACCCTTGCAACTGAACGAGTGCGGAAGAAAATTGGTCCCATAATGTCATTTACGTTCTCAATTACAGGGGGATTGATAACACCTGCCGGAAGTATTGAGTTTGCTGCAAATAGGGCTGCAAGCACATTTACTTTTTCTTGGGAATCGACAACAGGTTTATCGTTAAAGACGAGCGTAGGAACCGATGATGACGAAGAATTCCGAATGTTTTTCACAAAAGACCAACAATTTTTACTTCCTTTGGGACATTGAAGAATTTTTTGACAAATTTTTTGTTCATGTAAAATTTTCGTCTTGCGAATGTGAGCATTGCGGGCCTTCCTAGCTTGTTGAAACTTTTTCCGGTTTTCCTCGGTAGTGTTAGCTTTGTAACAACGGAAGCTCACATCTTTCAACCTAATAACCTCTTTGCAGCTCGCTTCGAACCATGAGTTGTTTTTAGGTTTGATACTCTTATATATATAAAATTTCTCATTCCTAAAAGAATAATATTTATTACCAGATCTGCACTGGAGTCTACGTCACTACCAAAGAAGCATAGTGACCAGTTAAAGGTCCTAAAAAAATTATTGAGACCGTCCCAGTTGGCTTTCTCGTATTGCCAGACGGTTCTCCTAGGGATTTTTCCATTAACTTTGTTTTCTTGACACGAGAAATTTGCAGGAAGGTGAAAAAACACGAACAGTGTATTTATCCGGATCGGATGTAAGAAGCAAGTCTAGGGTGTTGGGAGTTTGACCTGCAATGTCAGGAACTCGGGTTGGCTGTCAATGAGCTGAGTTAGTTGGTTGAGCTCAGCAAAATTCTCAACCTTCCTTCGGGTGTTGTCTGGCCAGAATAGCGGAGCCAACTAGAATTGTGTACATTGAAATCGCCCGTAATAACGATTTCAGTGCGAGGATAATGGGCAACAATTCTCTGGATGGAGTCAGACAGAGCATCAAAATCATTTGAAGTTGACACACTGTCTAAATTTGGGCTCCTGTATATAAAACAAGTGTGGATGATGCGCTTGTTAACCGTGAATTTGAACCACATGAAGTTGAAATCTGAGTTAGAACACAGACCGTATTTTGGTTGAAGTTGGTATGCAACATCATTCCTAACATAAACGACGAGGCCGTGGTGGGCAAAGAATAATGGCATACAGGTTAAATTCCGTGTGGTTGGTATTATCACCTACCTGGGTTTCACTTAGTGCAAAAACAGCTGGCCTGTTTAAGGTAGTGTAGACGTATACAGAACAAAAATTCTTCCTTAACCCACGAATATTTGCGTAGTCAACCCTGAATATACCCACCATTTTAAAAAACAAAACTTAAAAAAACAAAATCAGACAATAAACTATAATTATTATTATTATTATTATAATTTATTAAAAAGGTAAGTAAATTACAAATTTAATATTAATTGTTCTAGCGTTAGCTGCCAGGGCCTTAAGCTAGTAGAATACAAAATAAAGTTATAAAGAGTAAACAAGATTAAGAGAGTTCAGAATTTTAAATATATCATTTATATGAAATGAATAATAGGGATAACGGGTTTAAATAAAGTAGCGGGAAAAATCACTGACGTAAGTAAAATCAACTTACGAGAGCAAGATAACGAGATGTTGCCGGCTTGAAGATCAGACGGTGACTGATAAACTATAATTAATGCACAACTAAGGCCCAATTTGAGTTTTTCAATTCAATTATTATTAGTGTTATGCCTTAATAACAATTAAATTGAGCCGCCCCTGAATTTCTTAGTGCACATCAATTAATCTATCCGATAACGATCTAGTTTAGCCATTGATTAAAACCAAGAGCCAAACACAATCGTCTGCGAGGAATAGACAAGGAATCAAGGGAGGGGATTACCCGCCGCATATTTTATGCAATTTAGTTTTTTTTTAATGTAATATGAAACTCATTTTTCTGTCCAAACAATTTTCCTCGACTGAAAATGTGAGGAGAGAAATAAATATTTTACTCTCTCGTGAGCACACTCTTTTGTCAAAAACTACGAATTTTGTGTCTTGTGGAACAACATTTGGCTGCTTTTCGTAAAAATATTGGCAAAACTCGCATTTTTGGGGAGGATGTGGAACAAAGCTAATATGGTTTGGTAATGCTGCCCAGATTCACATTTTTCATGTGACCGAGTTGCTGATATTCCTTCGTGACCTGCCTGTAATTTTTTTCAAGTTCTAGTGAGTTTTCTAGATTGCTTTCAAGGGAGATGAATTCGCTAAACGCAATATCTTTCGATTCTTCAAGACAGATGATATCTTCTTTGAATGGGAATTGGAGTAGAAACCGACCGCTGGCATCTCTACTTCAGTTTGAAAAAAGAATGTTTCGCCACTGGTTTCTGAGTGAGAGTACCCTTAGTTGATTTTAGTGAATAGGATTCATGGGTTAAACATACTCGAATTGCTTTTAAACTTTCCGAATATATCTTATCATAAGTTTATATTTGTCAATTCCTACAGAGAGGACAAAGGAGCGATTGGCAGAGGAACAGCAATTCTTCTCAAATCGGACCTCAGGAGCGAAAAGAAAATTATAACTGGACTTAGATGCATGGAAACAACGACAGTCGTTACTAAACTGACCGAGTCTGAGACGCTTCTGCTGGTCTCAGTATACATCAAGTGCAACTCAACAAGAAGCGACATACATCACGATCTCCACATCATCAACAGCATTGCTAATCAATACACATCTTGTGTCATTGGAGGAGACTTCAACGGTCGGCACTCTCTATGGATGGATACCGCGGAATCTCGCCAAGGCAAAGCAATTGTTGACTGGCTACAAGGAAATCCCGAGCATCACTCTTTGGTTGTCGTGTTTCAACCAAAACCAACATTCTCATTTGAATTTCTTTCTGGTTACGTCGAACTTCATCAACATCCTACCTGAACTACGGAACTACAATTGCGAACAACTGGAACAAGAGCTCCACATAAGGTATAACAGGGTGAACTGGAGAACATTCCGTACCGAAATTGAAAGAGATCTCCCGGAAGTCCCAACCAGCAGCAATCTCTCAAACAGCGAAATTGATAGTGCCATACTCCAATTCGAGACAACAGTTACCAACGCCTTAGAAAAGCTTAAGACTGCAAAAACCAGCACAGACCGATATGCAAACATGCCGGAACATATACAGGCCACATATGCTTTCAGGCAGAGACTCCGCAAAAAGCTTCAACGGATATACCACAGGTTGTTCAACAGAGAGAACGACGAGTATAGACGCATATACTCCAAACTTAAATGCAATAACACGGTGCTCAACCAGGCAGTGAAACATCACCAGGAGGATGAATTCAGGAAAAGACTCGCGAACATCAAACCGGGACTCGATGCCTTCAAGAAAATTAACCAGCTCGTTGGGAAAAAGAGCTCGATGCCAGATACAATAATGCACGGGCAACATTCTGCAACAACACCAACCGCAATTTGAAGAGACCTTCAAGGATCGCCCGCCCAATCACCTTCCTGAATTCATCGAAGAAGTTGAAAACTAGTTTGAAGAAGTTGCAGCCTCTCATACTTCAGTCACCAACTTTAAGGAGGACAATCTGGAGATGCTTTTACTTCCATCGAAGAAGTAACTGACATAATACACAGAGGAAATTCTAAGATGTCAGCAGGAAATGATGGGATTTCTAACTTTCTGCTTAAAAAGCTACCAAACCTCTCCATCCTACTGCTGACGATCATCTTCAATAACTGCCTGAATAACAGCTACTTCCCCGAAACATGGAAAACGGCAAAAGTGGTGCCCGTTCTGAAGAAAACCAACAGGACTAGCGTCGAGAGATATCGGCCAATTTCGCTTCTATGCTGTGTTAGCAAAATCCTGGAGGGACTTATCCTGAGAAAGCTTCATCATTTCTTCAGGGAAAGGGAATTTATACCTGAATGTCAGTATGGTTTCCATCCGCTTCTTGGTCTACACTCCGATGTGACACATAGACTGAACAAGAAAGAGACGACAGTCGCCTGTTTACTGGACATCGAAAAGGCCTTCGACACAGTTTGGATAAAAGGACTAATATTCAAACTGTCAAGTCTAGGACTACCTGCACACTTGGTAAGATTAATCAAAAAAAATTCTAACACATAGATCCTTTTATTTACAGGTATAAGAATATTCACAAAGAAAGACGATCAGCGCTGGAGTTCCACAAGGTTCCAAGTTGAGCCCCATACTTTTCAACCTTTATACAACTGACCAGCCTACCAACATCCCAGGAACAAAAACGAAGCTATATGCCGATGACTCCTTAACATATGCAACATCCATTTCACCATAAATCGCAGCCAGGAGAGTTGAAGGTCACATAAGAAACTTGTGGGAGTACTACCTAAAATGGGGACTAAAGATAAATAGCGATAAGAGCGAGCTTATCTGCTTCAGAACCCGAACAACAGCAACAAGAGGTCGGAGACGTTTCGCATCACGCTGTGATAATATAAGTATCAAGCTACAAGACAACACAGTGATAAGGACAAAGACAATCCCAAAATACCTTGAAGTGAATTTCACTAGCCGCTTCAAATTCAACAAGCACGCTTCATTTATGCTTAAGAGAGCCAACTTCTCCTTACATCTGGTCCACCCGCTTCTTAAGAGAAGAAACGGACTAAGCACTAATACTGAGCTCCTCATCTATAAACAGCTGATCGGTCCAGTTCTGACGTACGTTTGTCCTCCATATCACCATATCACCAACATATATGAAGAAGATCGAAGTTTTCGAAAGAAAGATACTCCGTAGCTGTACAGGTCTACACCGAAACCCCATTAAATAATATGTCCCAACAAGAAGCTATATAAAGACACCAAACTGATCCCAATAAATCAGTTCATGACACAGCTCTCCAAAAATATTTTGAGGAACTTGGAGGAACCCTAATTTGGAAATCCAGCAACTACTCCAGCAAAAACTAGAGCCCAACCATCGCTACCTCAACATTCGAGCCATCACAGACGACCAATTCGAGGATATTATGAACAATAGACAATTATTATAATTAAGAATTTCAATTTAAAGATTATGCAAACAAAAATATGATATAAATAAAAATATAGCATTGTATAGAGCCAGCTGAAGTATGTCGGGGCCCTGTTGTTGAGCCGACATGATTTACTTTAGTTATAAGTTCATTTAAGGTCAATGGAACATACATTTTAACGATGTTATAAAAATAATCTAAAAAAAAAAAAATTATTGATTTTGGTTCCTCTAAGCGCCAAAAATTCTTAATTCTACAACGATTAACAGGTCCTGGATGGTTAAAATGTGGATCAGCTAAGATAATGTTGTTTGGTATGTTCCATTCTGGCGTGTTAATGGTTCGTGATGGCTGAGATGCCTGCTTTCCTTGATCAATGCCTTCAATAAAAATGTTTCTTGCACGTTCTTGAGCCCCAATAATCTAAATAACTTTTCCGTTGAGGTTGACTTGTGGTCCAGAATCCAAAAGTGCACGGCAGGCTATTGTCTTACTGCCTTGGCCCTTAACGTATATGATATCTGTACAAAAGATGACGCTTGTTTGTGGTGCAAACGTTGTTTGTGCGGCAGAAGTGCAGAGTTGCTGAAACTGCGGGGGTAACATCTTTGCCGGAAGAAGTTAATGGCTTGGTTTTTGTTTAAACCAACAATAGATTAATATATTATTTTTAAACCAACAATAGATTAATTATTATTATTATTATTATTTATTAACAAAAAATTACAAATTTAGTGTTAAAAGAAAAAAGAGCACTAGCTACAGAGGCTTTCCACTCTAAATAATAAGGTAAATTAGGTTATAAAATAATATTATTATCATAAAGATATTTATTAATAGCAACTATATTTTCGATGTCTAGGTGTTTAAAAATGAGTATATTGTTTGGTTTTTTACCCGAACTAATGCACGCGCATTTTTTACGTTTTACATTCCTCCTTTTTCTTCTTATAACCCAAACCAATCAAATAAAATAACAAGACAATGTGAAAATATATTTATGCAACTTGAAGCTGTTGAAATTGCAGTTCATTAGTGTTAAGTCATTATTAGTGTTAAGTATTATAAAATTAAGAAATTTTTTAAAAAGCCTTTCCGTTTAATTAATTTTGTATTTTATATTTACATTGAACTCCTTGGATCTAAATTAGTTTGTCGGTTTGAACTTACTAGTGGCCCAACCTGACTCCACCTACCTGCAAGCTATAGTATCTTTCCCTTCCATAAATTGACCATCTGCTCCCCAACGTCGCGGAAGTTCAATTACTGTCAGCCCGTGCTGTCCAGCTAAAGCAATCATAGATCCCTCACTTGATGCCACAACACGTTCTACGTTGAAATATTGAAAGTTCGATGGAATCAGAACCTAAAATATATAATTTTTATTTTAATCACAATGAAGTAAGGAAAGTCATCTAATTTGAAAAGACACAAATTTGATCATAATTAACAATACGGAAATGAATCATCTTAGTGCTTTGAACAATATACGAATCAACAATCAATCTTAATAAATGATTATGTTGCATTGAGATCGTTTTCATTTTCTTTTTTTATCTTAAAGTTTAAATCAAGCCGTTGAAATGTTAAAATATCGACATTTTTTTCGTGCAAGTCTTTGATTGGAAAAAAATTATTTTTTTATATCGAAACAAAAATCATTAAATTCTTTATAAACTATTTCCGAAAATTTATGTATGTTATTTATTTATTTATTATGGTATGTTGAAAAATACCCAAAAGCAAAATTATAACTTTTCTGTTTTACCGTTTTTCGATCAGAAGTTAAACTTGGCCAAAACCAGAAAAAAACATTTTGAACTCCTAAGACACATCCACCCTCCCCCATTCGAATGAATTTGAATTTATTTCTCCTATTTTGTATTGCTTTTCGCCGGCGATACCGACTATTGCCATCCTGTAACAAATGTTGTCCATTATTTTGCTCAAAAAAGGCGAATCGGCATCGGCACTGGGCTACATGAACTTTGTTTCGTTTGTGTAGCGTGGGCCCTAAGATACTTAAGCGTATCACACTTTTCTAATTTCAACTGCTTATTTGTGACCTCTGTTGTTTCTAATTATCTAATTATAAATTCAGTGGGCTATAGGTCAAAGTAAAAGATGTTATTGTTTAAGCTGCTGCGACGTTTCGAGCGTGTTCACGCTCTTCCTCAGGCCTTTATTATACAAAAATAATTAAAAAACATACACACATTAGTTTACACTATTTGTAAAGTGTCGTCAATAAAACTTACAAAAAACAGCAATGTATAACTTTAAACACTAATTTCACATCTTAATCATCAATAAATATATCAATATATCTATATATTAATTACATAAATTAAAAACAATTTTTATAATAACTTAGAATTAAGTTAAAAATTACATGCATTCAAAAATGTAAATAAGCTACGTCCACGTTCCACCAATTTAAGTCAACATTTTTTCTTTAAATAAAAACAGCCTTTTTAAAGGCTGTGACTAAGGTCACCTCCGAATAACAGCATTGGCGGACCTGGTTATGGAAAACCTATTGAATAATGTCCTTACCAAACTTGAGAACAAACCAAAAATTATAACAAAATACGTTGATGATCTTTTCGCTGTGGTTAAAAGAAGCGAAATTAATAACACACTTGAAAAATTAAATAGTTTCAATCACAAGATTAAATTTACTGTGGAAATTTAGAAGCACGGTTTGCTTCCATACTTGGATGTCAAAGTAATAAGGATTAGCAATAAATTGATATTCGATTGGTATCAAAATACCTGCGCATCGGGCCGTCTCGTTAATTTTCATTCTCAACAATCAAAACAAACTATCTTTAACACTGCACAGAATTTTGTTAATCGTGTTCTAGACATAAGCGATATTTCGTTTCTCCAAGAATATAAAAACACTAATAGGAACACCCTTTACTCCAATTCTTTCCCGCCCCCGATCATTGAAAAGCTTATTAACAACCATCAACAGACGCGCATACAAGAGAAATCGACTGAAAAAGAAAAACAAACGGTGACATACAAGAGCATGTTATATGTTCCCCACCTTTCCACCCGAATCAAAACAGCGCCAATTAGGGAGAAAACAAAGACGAGAATAGCGTTTAAGGCTGTGAATTCTCTTGGGAATAAACTGTTCACTAACACTAAGGACAAATTGGATAAGCTAAGACAGTCTATAATTATTATTACATTAACTGCTTAGGAGGGAATGGGACAGCATGTCCTTCGATTTATACTGGTACAACACGGCAAAAATTGAAGATGAAAAATTGAATTGAAGATTGATGACATAATGGTCAGATGTGCCTAGAGGCGGCAATACACAAATTGTGCTTACTTTCTTTGTTCTTCTTCATTACTCTTGTTAAAACGTCTATGTTATATTTGGGTATCATTTCATTCAACTCGTCTGATTCGATTTTTATTCTTGATAAAGCATCTGCATTGGTATTTATCTTGTCATTTTTAAATATTATCTCAAAATCATTGTCCATCAAGGCAACCCGTATTCTTGTTAATTTATATATGGTGGGTTCTTATGAGTGAATAAACTGACTAATGGTCTGTGATCCGTGTAAACTATGAACTTTCTACCAAAAAGATATGGCCTGAAATTATTTATTCCCCAATGTATCGCTAGTAATTCTTTTGCTATAATGGGTTTATTTCATTCATGTTTATTTAGAGACCTACTACCATACGCTATAGGTTTGTCTGTTCAAATTTCTCCCTGTGAGAGTACTGCTCCTAAGGTAAATTTGGAAGCATCAGTTGTTAGTATGAAGCGTTTTTTTTTTTTTTAATCTGGATAACTTAGTATGGGAGGTGTCATTAAATTTTGTTTTAGTGTTAAAAGATTTTTGATAGTCTTGTGTCCAAGAGAATATTTGTATCTTTTTACTTGCGATTATAGGGAATATAATGCAAGTTATGCATTCGTGCAGATTAAAAATTTTGAGATGACAATCAAACATGACATTACGATGATATAGATACATATTTGAGTTACTGGCAAAATTCTGTCCGTCTGTCTGTCTAAACGGTTGGGCCAATCGTCATCAAATTTAGAACTTGAGGTTATTTTGATATTCTACAGAGGAGTTTTTTCAATTTTTTTTTTAAGCTCAAAAGTTAACGGTACCTGTCATATAACCGTTATGTTAAAGTTTATTTTTCTCGAAAACTGCTCCAAGAATCCTTATGAAAAAAAAAATCAGTGTACTACTGTGGGAAAGCATTATATGGTGGGCTAAAAACCTCCCATAGGACCAGTTTTTTTTTCTTCGACTTACTCGAAAACTGGTGGTCCGATTACAATCAAGAAGATTTAGGTGACCTAAATAATTTCGCATTAGTTTTTTTCGAAAACTTTTTTTTTTTGTATTTTTAATAATTAATTTTTTTGAAAAATCAATATTTTGAAAACGGGTAAGTGATTTTTTTTTAATTTTTGTTTTTAAATGTACGTTTTTAGCTTAAGTTTGTATTCTTGAATTATTTTTTTTTAATTTAAAAAAAAATGTTAAAAAAACAGTTTTATTTAAAAACCGCTCCTACGATTTGGAAAAAAAAATCACACTTTTTTACATTTCCTAAAGAAATAAAATGGCGTTTAAATCATCACTTAATACAATTTAACGTACTTTATTCGAACAATCAAGTCACAAAAACCGAATAAATGCTTTGATGTTCACTTTAATTTTCTTAAATGTTGTTCTACAATGTGACCGCGACGTGCGATCCAGATCCAAACTCTGTCTGGTCTGATGATTTTCACTTTCGATCGGTATCAGCCACCATCTACAATTGATATAGCATGGTATAAAACAAACGTGCAGGAATACGTTCCTAACCCGATGAGATGCAGAAATTGCCAACTATTCGGTCACACAACTAAAAGGTGTACAAAAAATAAAATTTGTGAAATCTACAGCCTCCCACCGCACGATCCCTTTGAATGTACGCGAGTTATGTGTGTTAACTGTTCGGACAAACATCTATCCTCATCAAAAACTTGTACAAAATACCTGCAAAATAAAGAAATACTTACTATAAAAACAAAAAAAGTGCAGTATGGCTGACCTCATGTACCCGACTCAATCAACATCCACCACCGTAACATTCTCTGAAAAAGCAAAAAAAACCCCTATAGCCAACATAAGGAGCACATCTCCTAGCCGGATCAACCCAATTTGAATAAAACGAAATCTAGCCATGTAGCAGTAGCAGCCCCTGTTGCTGCTTCGATAAGAAACCCATTTGAAAATATTTCATCATCATCAACAACCCCAACTTATTCATCTAAACCACTTACTTTTTCTCTACCTTCAACCAAACAAACATCTACCGATAAATTTCCAGCGACAAATCGCTCACTTCCCTCTCCTACTAACTCACAAATAATAACCTAATCAACTTCTGTAAATAACACCTTACTACAAAATTCACCAATTTCTTCAATTACTACTTACTTATTTAGGTGGCGCTACAGTTCGGGACGAACCTGGGCCTCAACCAACATGCCTCTCCAGCCAACTCGGTCTTTGGCTAGCTGCCTCCAGTTTTGCACTCCAAGTTGGTTCAGGTCGTCCTCCACTTGAGCGCGCCACCTAAGGCGAGGTCTTCCTTGACTGCGTCTACCCTCTGGGATGGAATCGAAGATCCTGCGAGCCGGAGCATTGTTGTCCATTCGCTCTACATGACCTAGCCATCTTAAACGTGATATGCGTATTTTTTTGACCAGGTCAATGTCGCTGTACAGCTCGTATAGTTCTTGGTTGAACCTTCTCCTCCAAAGCCCGTTAACGCAGATAGGGCCAAAAATCTTCCGAAGAATCTTACGCTCGAAACGACTAAGGATATCTTCATCCGCTTTAGATAGAGTCCATGCCTCGGCGCCATAGAGCAGGACTGGGATGATTAGGGTCTGATACAGAGTCTCCTTTGTCTTTCGAGAGAGGGCTTTGCTACTCAATTGCCTTCCTAGCCCATAGAAACAGCGATTGGCAAGAGTAATTCTTCGCTTTATTTCTGACGAGATGTTGTTGTCAGATGTTATAGCGGATCCGAGGTACACAAAGTCCCTAACTACCTCAAAGTTGTACCTGTCTATTGTGATGTTTTGTCCAATCCGCCGGTGTTGTGTGTCCCTTTTTGTGGACAGCAGGTACTTCGTTTTGGCCTCATTGACTGCTATTCCCATCTTAGCCGCTTCAGCTTCAATGCTAGCAAACGTTCCAGTGACAGCTCGCCGAGTTCTGCCAATGATGTCTATGTCGTCAGCGTATGCTAGCAATTGCACAGACTTGAAAAAAATTGTCCCACTACAATTGACTTGCGAGTTTCTTCAATTACTAATAACTTAATAAACAACGAAACATATTACATGAACACTTCTGTATATCTATATATCACTACAGATGACAATGTATAAAAATAATCAAGTTTCGCCTACCACAAGGTCGCGGGCGTCACTGACGAGAGCGGGAGTGGGGACAAGCGGTTTAAAACCAGCCCACTCCGGCTCTGGTCAGAGATGTCTGCGACCAATAACTTATCAACAAAACTTACATAAAATGAAAATAAATATCTTACAATGGAATATCAAAGGCTTTATAAATAATTACGACGAACTAAATGTCCTCATTAAACAATACTGTCCCAGTATTATATCAATTCAAGAAACTCACTGCGCGTTCAATTTTACACCCCTTTTACCCAAATCATACACAGGATACTTCCTAAATTACCCAGAAAATATAACTTCAAAACAAGGTATTAGTATTTTAATTAAAAAAAATATTCCACATTTAAAAATTCCAATAGTTTTCAACTTATTAACATTAGCTTTGGAGATCCAACTCTCTTAGAAATTTACTTTGATCTCAACTTATATACTTCCTGGCCAACGGTTTACGAGTGATGATCTAATTAACATTTGTGAACAAATAAACGCTCCTATACTTTTTACAGGCGATGTCAACTCGTGGAGTGTTCTCTGGGGATCCCCAATTACTAACCACAGAGGGGCCATTATTGGAAATTTTATTTCTTACTCTAATCTCGTTATATTGAATGATGGCTCTCCTACACACTTTTCTACACACAACACCCTTACACATGTCGACATAACATGCTGCTCCCCCGAAATGCAAAATAAAACCCCTTGGCAAGTTTTAGATGATCTCCACAACACCGATCATTTTCCTATAATCTGTACACTGGTTCTTGATTCGATTTACGCTCCAACCCTGATTAACCGTAAATTTAAAACTGATCTTGCTGACTGGGATTGTTTTCACAATCACATATCAGACTATTTATCAGTAAATAATCACTCAAACAATATTAACAAAGAGGCTGCTCTTATACTTAAAGCAATTCGAACAGCAGCAAACAAGTCGATCTTTCAAAGTACAACAAAAGGAACGAAAAGAACAGTGGCATGGTGGAATCCGGTGCTGAATGCTTTACGAAATGTTAAAGATAAAGCTTGGTGCTTTTTAAAAAATATCCCAATCAGACAAATTTAATTTTATTCAAAAAATCCAATGCTGTATTTCGTAAAGAACTTAAATCTGCAAAAGCAAAAAGATTGATTGCCTTTACTTCGTCTATCAACCCAAATTCTTCTCCCCCCGACATTTGGCACTACATTCGCCGTTTGACTGGGGAGTACACTGAACAAAATATAAAAGTAATCGAAACTCCCACAGGCCCCATTTCCAACCCCACTGAAATTAGTACCCACTTCGCAAACACATGGTCAAACTCTTCTAATGACGAAAACTTTCATCCGGACTACATCTCCCAAAAGCAACTTTCTCTTCTTTCTATAATAGATGCAAATTCTATTCCTCCCTCCGCAAGATTAATAGAAAATAAAATAACACTCATAGAACTCGAAAGTTGTCTCAACAAGCTTAAAGGAAAAACACCTAGCAGGGATAGGATATCATATCCCATGTTAAAAAATCTCCCCCTCTCAGCAACCAATAGACTTTTAAAACTTTATAACAATGTTCTTGATGCTGGCATTATTCCACAAAATTGGAAACAAGCTACATTACTTCCGTTGCCAAAACCAAAGAAGAACTTAAACAATGTAAATGGTTTTAGACCAATTTCGCTCATACCATGTATGGCAAAAGTCCTTGAAAATATTGTTGCCTACTCTGGTTTATCAATTCTAAAAACCTAATAAAATTTAATCAAGTGGCTTTTCAACCTAATAAAGGTTGCTCAGATGCACTACTTCACCTGGACTTTTACATCTCCAATGCCCTCAGTGCACGCAACCATGTTTCTGTTCTATCTTTAGACTTTGAAAAAGCTTTCGACAGGATAGGTTTTCATCTCATATTAAATAAACTTAAAAATTGGGGCATCGGTCCAAAAATATTTAACTATATTAAAGGATTTCTGACGAACAGAAAAATATGCGTTAAAACCCTCAATTGTTTTTCTCCTTTCTATGCTTTGTCAAATGGGATTCATTATTTCATTACATTCAATCATTACAAATCACAACCAACTAAGTCACACGGCTTATGCTGATGATTTTTATATTCTATGTAAGCATAATGAATCAAATACTGCAAACTTATTGCTAACTAATGTACTTAATAATATTCTTGCTTGGTCTACCCGATCTGGAGCAAGACTATCACTAGATAAATGTAAAACCTTGCATATTTGTCAAAAGACGTCATGTGATAAAACTCCTCTCTCTTACAATAATATAAGTATTAATAATGTCAATAGTCTATGTATCTTAGGTCTCTTCTTCAATAATAGATATAACTGGAAAACTCATTGTTTGGAGTTAAAAAAAAACTTATCTAAAAGAACTAATATTATTAGCTATTTAGCTAGTAAGAAATGTAATGCTCATGTTAATACGTTGTGTTCTATAACTAGGTCTCTAATTTTAAGCAAGATTGACTATGGGCTCTTCATTTACGGCAACTCACCGAAATCAACTTTAAATATGATTAAAACACCTTACCACCAAAGTGTTCGAAGAAGCTTAAATGCATTTCCAACAAGCGCCATAAAAAATATGCTGGTTGAAGCTGGACTTCCAAGCCTAGACGAAAGAATAGCAGCAACTAAGGCAAAACTTTACATAAAATTAGCTTTTTCCGTGGTGCATACTACCTGAATCATTTGTCATGTATTTGTCAAACTTCAATAAAACCAACACCACTAGACAAGTATTTGCTCAAACTTTTCTAAGCATGTCAGCAGATTTAAAAAAAGAAGGATGGAACTTCGTCTTCTCAGATGGTTCTAAAACTGTAGAAAGCACATCTTTTGCATCTGTTCACGAAAACGGCATAATGATCTGTGCAGGTCTATTAAATAACACAGTTTCCATATTTACTGCTGAGGCTCTTGCTGTTCTCAAGATATTAACTTTATGCGCCACTTACACTGGAAAGTTTGTTGTATGTTCAGACAGCCTTTCAGTCATAAATGCAATACAAAACCCTTATAACAATACTGTAATAATTAGCAAGATTCGAAACTATCTTATCAGCAAACTTAACAAATTCAAACTGATGTGGGTACCTAGCCATATGGGTATAATAGGAAATGAACTTGTAGATGAGGCTGCATTACAAGCCCATCGTTCTCCAGTGTATTATTTTGAAGCTACTACCAAACTTGATCTACTACGCTACATCAATCAAGAAATTAAATCTAAACTTCGGGCCGAATGGAGCAATTATAATCACCATTACTCAGCAATCAACCAAGAAAGAACCCAACTCATCTTGCCTGCCACTACCGCGAAAGCTATGAATACAAATTTCTTAAGACTACGCCTTGGTCACACAGTTACTACTCATCAACATCTTCTTCGTGAGGAAAGTGCTACTTTATGTCCTTCCTGCAACTCCCGGATCAACATAAATCATATTATCAACAACTGTCCAGCTGCCACACCTATTCAAAACTCATCATTAAATTTGTCCATTTACGAAGCCCTTAAAAACCCTAGTCATGATAACATACAAAAAATACACTCTTTTCTTAAAAAACACAATTTCGCTATCTAAATTATAATATGTATTATTTATGTATCAATAATGTATTAATAATAATTTATTATTATTAAATAATAACTAAGTTACCTCAGAGCCGAAAGTCTTAGCTACTTGTGCTCGTTTTTTTTATGTTAGCATTATAATTTTAATTATGTGTTAATAAATTATAATAATAATAATAATAGATTTATATTATTTTTATTATATTCGTTAGAATTTATGTATAATTGGTCTTAAACTAACTTATAACTAAAATAAATCATGTCGGCTCAACAACAGGGGCCCGACTTACTTCAGCTGACTCATTGTATAGAGTCTATATTTTTACTTATATCATATTGTTGTTTGCATAATCTTTTAATTGAAATTCTTAATTATAATTTACTGTCTTTGGTTTTAAAAAATTGGGGTTAGGATGCGGTGTTGCTTATCCTCTGTTGTGTCCGTTGCTGGTTCCCTCGTAGAACGGGGCTCCGTCATTGTTCATTATATCCTCGAATCGATCGTCCGAGATGGCTCGAATGTTGAGGTACCGATGGTTGGGCTCTAGTTGTTGCTGGAGTAGTTGCTGGAGTAGTTGCTGGATTTCCAAGTTGGGGTGGTCCTTCAAGTTCTTCAAAATATTTTTGGAGAGCTGTGTCATGAACTGATTTATTGGGATCACTTTGCTGTCTTCATAAAGCTTCTTGTTTTCATATTTCCTTGTAATGGGGTTTCGGTGTAGGCTTGTACAGCTACGGAGTATCTTCCTTTCAAAAACTTCGATCTTCTTCATATATGTATGGTGAACCAAAAAGGACAAGCGTACGTCAGAACTGGACGGATCAGCTGCTTATAGATGAGGAGCTTGGTATTAGTGCTTAGTCCGTTTCTTCTCCTAAAAAGCGGGTGGACCAGATGTAGGGAGAAGTTGGCTCTCTAAAGCATAAATGAAGCGTGCTTATTGAATTGGAAGCGGTTAGTGAAATTTGACTCCAAGGTACTATACTGTTGTCTTTGTCCTTATCACTGTGGCTGGTAGCTTGATATTGATATTATCACAGCGTGTTGCGAAACGTCTTCGCCCTTTTGTTGCTGTTGTTGGGGTTCTGAAGCAGATAAGCTCGCTCTTATCACTATTTATCTTTAGTCCCCATTTTAGGTAGTAGTCCCACAAGTTTCTTATGTGACCTTAAACTCTCCTGGCTGATATTTCTGGTGAAATGGATGTTGCATATGTTAAGGAGTCATCGGCATATAGCTTCGTTTTTATCCCGGCGATGTTAGTAGGCTGGTCAGCTGTATAAAGGTTGAAAAGTATGGGGCCCAACTTGGAACCTTGTCGAACTCCAGCGCTGATCGTCTTTCTTTGTAAATATTCTTTGTTTACCTGTACATTATTATTACATTAATCTTACCAAGTGTTCAGGTAGTCCTAGACTTGACAGTTTGAATATTAGTCCTTTTATCCAAACTGTGTCGAAGGCCTTTTCGATGTCCAGTAAACAGGCGACTGTCGTCTCTTTCTTGTTGAGTCCGTTTGTCACGTCGGAGTGCAGTCCAAGAAGCGGATGGATAGTTGAGTGTCGTGCTCGGAAACCATACTGACATTCCGGTATGAATTCCCTTTCCCTGAGGAAATGATGACGCTTTCTCAGGATAAGTCCCTCCAGGATTTTGCTGACACAGCATAAAAGCGAAATCGGCCGATATCCATCGACACTAGTCCTCTTGGTTTTCTTCGGAACGGGCACCACTTTTGCCGTTTTCCATGTTTCGGGGAAGTAGCTGTTATTCAGGCAGTTATTGAAGTTGATCGTCAGCAGTAGGATGGCGAGATTTGGTAGCTTTTTAAGCACAAAGTTTGAAATCCCATCATTTCCTGCTGACTTCTTAGAATTTCCTCCATGGATTATGTCAGTTACTTCCTCGATGGAAGTAAAAGCATCTCCAGTTGGTCCAAGCGCAGGATTGTCCTCATTAAAGTTGGTGACTGAAGTATTGGAGGCTGCAACTTCTTCAAACTTGTTTTCAACTTCTTCGATGAATTCAGGAAGGTGATTGGGCGGGCGATCCTTGAAGGTCTCTTCAAAATGCTTAGCGAGGGCTTCTGCTTTTTCGGTTGGTGTTGTTGCAGAATGTTGCCCGTGCATTATTGTATCTGGCATCGTGATCTTTTTCGCAACGAGCTGGTTAATTTTCTTGAAGGCATCGGGTCCCGGTTTGATGTTCGCAAGCCTTTTCCTGAATTCATCTTCCTGGTGATGTTTCACTGCCTGGTTGAACAATGAACATGGTGTTGGTGCATTGAAGTTCGGAGTATATGCGTCTATACTCGTCGTTATCTCTGTTGAACAACCTGTGGTATATCCGTTGAAGCTTTTTGCGGAGTCTCTGTCTGTGAGCATATATGGCCTGTATATGTTCCGGCATATTCGCATATCGGTCTCTGCTGGTTTTTGCGGTCTTGAGCTTTTCTAAGCCGTTGGTAACTGTTGTCTCGAATTCGAGTATGGCACTATCAATTTCTCTGTTTGAGAGATTGCTGCTGGTTGGGACTTCCGGGAGATCTCTTTCAATTTCGGTACGGAATGTTCTCCAGTTCACCCTGTTATACCTTATGTGGAGCTCTTGTTCTGGTTGTTCGCAGAATATCCTTTGATTAGGTCGTACCCTAACTTCTACTGCCAGATTCACTATAGTGTGCTACGCAATTGTAGTTCCGTAGTTCAGGTAGGATGTTGATGAAGTTCGACGTAACCAGAAAGAAATTCAAATGAGGTGGAGTTCTACGGAATGTTGGTTTTGGTTGAGACACGACAGCCAAAGAGTGATGCTCGAGATTTCCTTGTAGCAAGTCAACAATTGCTTTGCCTTGGTGAGATTCCGCGGTATCCATCCATAGTGCCGACCGTGGAAGTCTCCTCCAATGACACAAGATGTGTATTGATTACCAATACTGTTGATAATGTGGAGATCGTGATGTATGTCGCTTCTTGTTGAGTTGCACTTGATGTATACTGAGACTAGCAGAAGCGTCTCAGACTCGGTCAGTTTATTGACGACTGTCGTTGTTTCCATGCATCTAAGTCCAGTTATTATTTTCTTTTCGCTCCTGAGGTCCGATTTGAGAAGAATTGCTGTTCCTCTGCCGCTCGCTCTTTTGTCCTCTCTGTAGGATGTGTAATGGTCTGGTTTAAAGTTGTTCTTTGCTGTGATGTTGGTTTCCTGTTGTTGATGGTCTTTGATGATGATTTCCTTTTGATGTCGTTGCCTTCTGTAAGGCTTGTTTTGGGAGTTGTGGCGAGGGCTATTTTCTTGGCCCGC
Organism: Platycheirus rosarum; assembly: GCA_963971375.1. Taxonomy (NCBI): domain Eukaryota; kingdom Metazoa; phylum Arthropoda; class Insecta; order Diptera; family Syrphidae; genus Platycheirus; species Platycheirus rosarum. The sequence continues at coordinate 100,537,804 of OZ020508.1, forward strand.
AGGTATACCTGTGTGGGGGTCCGTTTTTATGGTGGGTAGAAAATTAATTATTTAAAATTATTTTCTTCCGCTCGTGGTGTGTGCGGTATGACTGCACGATGCTGACTGATTTACAATCAATTTAATTTAAATCAGTTAGACATTCAAAGGATAAGGTTATGAATGGAAATGGTAGAAAACTATTGGAACTCTTTCAAAATTTTGATATTTGTTTGCTAAATGGATCAACAAGAGGGGATATTTTAGTCGGACTGACATTTATTGGGGGTCCAGGTAAATCAGTTGCTGATTATTGTGGTATCAGTGGTAAATGATTTGAGAAGATATTGAACTTACCCAGTAACCCTGGCAATAAACAATCCTCATACGGATAAAAACATCGCTCTTTTGCCTAGACTTTTTGTGATGAACAGGAGAAAGAAAGATACAAGGCTAAACTTGATAAGTTTACCGTGCAAACTGACTAAGACCAAGCAAACACAAGTCAACAAGTTGATTCCTTTATCGAAGCTATAAAAACTCGATACTCTCATCTGTAGAAAGGTGGAATGTAGTTAAAGTAAGCAAAAATGGTTTGACAAATGGTGTGAAAAAGCTAGAGCTTAGTCCTTTAAGCATCTGAAATTAGCAAGAATCAGAAACGGGGATTTTTTCGGAAATCATATCTCCACGCAAATACAGAATATAAAATCGAAATTAATACTTTTTACAAATAGCTGGGAGCTTAAATAATATCAAAAATTCTTCGGAATTTTAAAAAATAGTTAAAGAATTAAATAGGAAAAAATTCAAAATTGCCAACAATTTAGATGCCCATATTTTGGCCACTTATTTTAAAACCTTACTAAGCTCAAATTGAAGAACCAATACAATTTGCTGTAAATTTCACGGTCGTTAGTTTTCTAGATCAGCTTAGAAGAGATACGCTCCGTTTTGCACAAAGCTAAAGATAACAAAGCTCCAGGACATGACAGAGATCCTTATGAATTTTTCAAGAACGCTCCAGATGCCTTTTTGAAGGATTTAGCAGACTTATTCAAATATATTGCATACACTTGAAGTAACTGATTCCTTTAAAAAGTCAATTGTGTTCCCAATAAACAAAAACGGCGATCTTAATAATGTAGAAAACTATAGGGGCATCTCTTTTTTAAATGTGGTGGTAAAAATATTTACAGGTATTATACTTAAAATTCTTGAATTTAGGTAAATGAGAATAAATTACGTAACGAATTTCAAGCTGGGTTCAGAGCGGGCTATTGAAACATAGATCATATTTTCTCTATTCGAAATATCGTAGACTGAATATGGGAAAAAGTTGTATGCAATATTCATCGACTTTAAAGCTGCTTTTGGCAGTATAGATCGAAGATGTAGGGAGAAGTTGGCTCTCTAAAGCATAAATGAAGCGTGCTTATTGAATTGGAAGCGGTTAGTGAAATTTGACTCCAAGGTACTATACTGTTGTCTTTGTACTTATCACTGTGGCTGGTAGCTTGATATTGATATTATCACAGCGTGTTGCGAAACGTCTTCGCCCTTTTGTTGCTGTTGTTGGGGTTCTGAAGCAGATAAGCTCGCTCTTATCACTATTTATCTTTAGTCCCCATTTTAGGTAGTAGTCCCACAAGTTTCTTATGTGACCTTAAACTCTCCTGGCTGATATTTCTGGTGAAATGGATGTTGCATATGTTAAGGAGTCATCGGCATATAGCTTCGTTTTTATCCCGGCGATGTTAGTAGGCTGGTCAGCTGTATAAAGGTTGAAAAGTATGGGGCCCAACTTGGAACCTTGTCGAACTCCAGCGCTGATCGTCTTTCTTTGTAAATATTCTTTGTTTACCTGTACATTATTATTACATTAATCTTACCAAGTGTTCAGGTAGTCCTAGACTTGACAGTTTGAATATTAGTCCTTTTATCCAAACTGTGTCGAAGGCCTTTTCGATGTCCAGTAAACAGGCGACTGTCGTCTCTTTCTTGTTGAGTCCGTTTGTCACGTCGGAGTGCAGTCCAAGAAGCGGATGGATAGTTGAGTGTCGTGCTCGGAAACCATACTGACATTCCGGTATGAATTCCCTTTCCCTGAGGAAATGATGACGCTTTCTCAGGATAAGTCCCTCCAGGATTTTGCTGACACAGCATAAAAGCGAAATCAGCCGATATCCATCGACACTAGTCCTCTTGGTTTTCTTCGGAACGGGCACCACTTTTGCCGTTTTCCATGTTTCGGGGAAGTAGCTGTTATTCAGGCAGTTATTGAAGTTGATCGTCAGCAGTAGGATGGCGAGATTTGGTAGCTTTTTAAGCACAAAGTTTGAAATCCCATCATTTCCTGCTGACTTCTTAGAATTTCCTCCATGGATTATGTCAGTTACTTCCTCGATGGAAGTAAAAGCATCTCCAGTTGGTCCAAGCGCAGGATTGTCCTCATTAAAGTTGGTGACTGAAGTATTGGAGGCTGCAACTTCTTCAAACTTGTTTTCAACTTCTTCGATGAATTCAGGAAGGTGATTGGGCGGGCGATCCTTGAAGGTCTCTTCAAAATGCTTAGCGAGGGCTTCTGCTTTTTCGGTTGGTGTTGTTGCAGAATGTTGCCCGTGCATTATTGTATCTGGCATCGTGATCTTTTTCGCAACGAGCTGGTTAATTTTCTTGAAGGCATCGGGTCCCGGTTTGATGTTCGCAAGCCTTTTCCTGAATTCATCTTCCTGGTGATGTTTCACTGCCTGGTTGAACAATGAACATGGTGTTGGTGCATTGAAGTTCGGAGTATATGCGTCTATACTCGTCGTTATCTCTGTTGAACAACCTGTGGTATATCCGTTGAAGCTTTTTGCGGAGTCTCTGTCTGTGAGCATATATGGCCTGTATATGTTCCGGCATATTCGCATATCGGTCTCTGCTGGTTTTTGCGGTCTTGAGCTTTTCTAAGCCGTTGGTAACTGTTGTCTCGAATTCGAGTATGGCACTATCAATTTCTCTGTTTGAGAGATTGCTGCTGGTTGGGACTTCCGGGAGATCTCTTTCAATTTCGGTACGGAATGTTCTCCAGTTCACCCTGTTATACCTTATGTGGAGCTCTTGTTCTGGTTGTTCGCAGAATATCCTTTGATTAGGTCGTACCCTAACTTCTACTGCCAGATTCACTATAGTGTGCTACGCAATTGTAGTTCCGTAGTTCAGGTAGGATGTTGATGAAGTTCGACGTAACCAGAAAGAAATTCAAATGAGGTGGAGTTCTACGGAATGTTGGTTTTGGTTGAGACACGACAGCCAAAGAGTGATGCTCGAGATTTCCTTGTAGCAAGTCAACAATTGCTTTGCCTTGGTGAGATTCCGCGGTATCCATCCATAGTGCCGACCGTGGAAGTCTCCTCCAATGACACAAGATGTGTATTGATTACCAATACTGTTGATAATGTGGAGATCGTGATGTATGTCGCTTCTTGTTGAGTTGCACTTGATGTATACTGAGACTAGCAGAAGCGTCTCAGACTCGGTCAGTTTATTGACGACTGTCGTTGTTTCCATGCATCTAAGTCCAGTTATTATTTTCTTTTCGCTCCTGAGGTCCGATTTGAGAAGAATTGCTGTTCCTCTGCCGCTCGCTCTTTTGTCCTCTCTGTAGGATGTGTAATGGTCTGGTTTAAAGTTGTTCTTTGCTGTGATGTTGGTTTCCTGTTGTTGATGGTCTTTGATGATGATTTCCTTTTGATGTCGTTGCCTTCTGTAAGGCTTGTTTTGGGAGTTGTGGCGAGGGCTATTTTCTTGGCCCGCAGGTATACCTGTGTGGGGGTCCGTTTTTATGGTGGGTAGAAAATTAATTATTTAAAATTATTTTCTTCCGCTCGTGGTGTGTGCGGTATGACTGCACGATGCTGACTGATTTACAATCAATTTAATTTAAATCAGTTAGACTTTTAAAGGATAAGGTTATGAATGGAAATGGTAGAAAACTATTGGAACTCTTTCAAAATTTTGATATTTGTTTGCTAAATGGATCAACAAGAGGGGATATTTTAGGCGGACTGACATTTATTGGGGGTCCAGGTAAATCAGTTGCTGATTATTGTGGTATCAGTGGTAAATGATTTGAGAAGATATTGAACTTACCCAGTAACCCTGGCAATAAACAATCCTCATACGGATAAAAACATCGCTCTTTTGCCTAGACTTTTTGTGATGAACAGGAGAAAGAAAGATACAAGGCTAAACTTGATAAGTTTACCGTGCAAACTGACTTAGACCAAGCAAACACAAGTCAACAAGTTGATTCCTTTATCGAAGCTATAAAAACTCGATACTCTCATCTGTAGAAAGGTGGAATGTAGTTAAAGTAAGCAAAAATGGTTTGACAAATGGTGTGAAAAAGCTAGAGCTTAGTCCTTTAAGCATCTGAAATTAGCAAGAATCAGAAACGGGGATTTTTTCGGAAATCATATCTCCACGCAAATACAGAATATAAAATCGAAATTAATACTTTTTACAAATAGCTGGGAGCTTAAATAATATCAAAAATTCTTCGGAATTTTAAAAAATAGTTAAAGAATTAAATAGGAAAAAATTCAAAATTGCCAACAATTTAGATGCCCATATTTTGGCCACTTATTTTAAAACCTTACTAAGCTCAAATTGAAGAACCAATACAATTTGCTGTAAATTTCACGGTCGTTAGTTTTCTAGATCAGCTTAGAAGAGATACGCTCCGTTTTGCACAAAGCTAAAGATAACAAAGCTCCAGGACATGACAGAGTTCCTTATGAATTTTTCAAGAACGCTCCAGATGCCTTTTTGAAGGATTTAGCAGACTTATTTAAATATATTGCATACACTTGAAGTAACTGATTCCTTTAAAAAGTCAATTGTGTTCCCAATAAACAAAAACGGCGATCTTAATAATGTAGAAAACTATAGGGGCATCTCTTTTTTATATGTGGTGGTAAAAATATTTACAGGTATTATACTTAAAATTCTTGAATTTAGGTAAATGAGAATAAATTACGTAACGAATTTCAAGCTGGGTTCAGAGCGGGCTATTGAAACATAGATCATATTTTCTCTATTCGAAATATCGTAGACTGAATATGGGAAAAAGTTGTATGCAATATTCATCGACTTTAAAGCTGCTTTTGGCAGTATAGATCGAAGAGCGCTCTTCTATAAATAAAATCAAATGGGCTTATCATCGAAGATCTCAAATGTTATAAAAAAAAACTTTATGATAACACCATGGCAGCAGTTTGGGACGGAGAACAGGTGCCGGTGTGGTTTGAAACTAAGAGTGGAGTGCGTCAAGGATATCTTTTATCGCCTTTGCTGTTCGCACTTTTTATCAACGATCTAGTAGATTCATTACCAAATGGTATTAGGATTGCAGGTCTTGTTATCAATTGCTTTGTATACGCTGATGACGTAGTTTTATTTCCGGAATCCCCTGAAAGTCAGCTTATGATAAATAGGCTGAATAATTATTGTGAATTATGGAATCTGGTAATAAATATATCAAAATCAAAAGTTATGAAAAATGGTTTCTGAACGGGAATAACAGTAGTTAATGAGTTCAATTACTTGGTAATGATTTTCACACTCCAGCTCAGGTTACAGAAGCACTTGAAAACAAAATTGAAAAAATCACTATCTGCTATAAGCTCGACTTGGCAAAACTTGATTAGGAACAAAAATGTTGCTCATTGTGTTAAATTTAAAGTATTTGATGCTGCTCTGACATCTATAATGACCTACGGATCACAGGTATGGGGGTATCAACAATATGATGAGGTTCAAAAATTGCAGCGCATTTTCATAAAGAAAACATTCAGATTACCCCAATCATCCTCTAATTACATGCTCCTGCTGGAAACAGGTCTCTCGCCTAATTTCTTATTTACTTTGAAAATGCATCTTGATTATATCACGAAAGTACTCTCTTATGATGACACCCGACTGCCAATAGACGGGAAGATATAACTATATTAAGAGGGGTTTCAGTAATTTCATGGGAGATGCAAAATATATGTATGAGGGAAAAGTTCAAATACATTATTGCAAAACTAGATCCGATCTAATAGAAGAAGCTAAGGGCTCATCACGTAGATCTTTTTATCCAAAACTAGAATATAATCTTAACAATCTAAATTATTTCACAGACAAGAGACCCTATATGAAATCTCAATAATTTTTCGAATAAGGGGAGAGCTCCTTGATTTAAATTACAGAACATATTTTAAGGATCGAGTCACCATTTGCTCGCTCTGTAGCTTAAAAGAACAAGTAAACTCGTACCATTTTCTATCAATACGCCCTATCCTAAAAGAAATTCGACATGTATACTTTGGAAAAAAGTTATTAAGTGAATCAGAGTCCATAAGCATCCTAAATGGAAATAATAGGAAACTTCTTGCCCAATATTGCACTAAAGCCATAAACTATAGAAACCATTTTATGAATTTAAAAAAAAAAAATATATATATATTAAAGAACTGTTATAACAACCGTCGCGGTTTGTGGTTACATTAAAACTCAACTCTAGTTCTAGAGACCAACCTGGAACTTCATGAACTTCCAAAATGCATTACTCAGCATTATGAGTTAGTTGTTTCACATTAAGTGTGACACAAAGTTGCTATTGTACATTATTTTATTAATATAATAAAGTGAAGCGGGCCACAATGCATTACTCAGCATTATGAGTTAGTTGACCCCCTGAGCGTTGTGTCACAATAAGTGTGACAATAAAGTGGAGCGGGTTAGCTCTGGGTGATGCAATATAGGCATAACATCCCTCCCCCCTTAGGAAATTCAAGCCAGGTCTCCAGAACTGGTCCGTTTTTCTTTATTTAATAGGAAGTACTTAATTCTTTTTTTTTTAACTCTAATTTAATAATATTTCTTAATTCGCAATTTTACGTTATTTAAAGTTTTCCCTTTTATTTGTAAATTATCAAGTTAAAATTTTTTTGATTTTTCGGATTTCAATTTTTTACAGTTCTTCGAAAATTGTTAAAATTTTCAATTTCATGTTTGAGTTTTCAACTTGTAATTTTTATATTTCATTTTGCACTTTTTATTTAATTTTTTTTTTTATTTTATTTGTAAACTAGTTTTCGACTATACAGCTTTAATGCAAACTTTCAAGTTTTATTTTGATAAAATAAATTAATGAATCAATATTATTATTATTTTTTTTAAATCAAAATTTAGAAATTTAAAGTATGCATACCATTTAAAAAAAAAATATGAATGAATTTATAATATATAGTTTTGGTTTTGTTTTTTATAATACAAAATATATAATATACATAATAAAGAAATTAATTATTTTTTTTTATAAAAATTAAAGTATAAAGTACATATATATATTTTTTAACACAAAATACTATTTAATTTAATTATTAATTATTTATTTCATTATTTGTTTATTTATTTTATAACAAAATATTATAATGGAGGAATAAATTATTATTAGCTCTTACACCCGGCAGAGGTGATACTGAAGACTGCTGTACTGTTGTTTGTTCGCGGTGTTGCAGGGGCACGTCTCTTTGGCGTTTGGTTAATATTCAGCTCACGGAGTGGTAGACTTGTTAGTGATGGTGTTTTTGTTTTGGTGGACTGTTTGAATTTTATGATCTGGATCGAAAACAGCGGACTAAAAATATGACAATGATAGCAACTGCTCCCAAAGTGACCATCGACATTATGGAGTAACGGTGTACTGATAACTCCCAATCTTGATCTGCCGCTCTACGTTCTGCATTCAGTAGGTTCCAACCTTTTTCCAGCTCTTCTATACTCTTTTTGCCAATATTGAGGTCGTTTGAAAAATGTTTGTGATTTCCGATCTGTATGGGAAGAAGTTTTGGTGTAGATGCTTCTTGGGCTGGAACCAAGCTTCCTTGTAATGCTTGCACAAGTTACGAGTGGTCCACCATTGGTTGTTTGTATTCGGTGGAGACCCAGAGTGATACTCGTACAACAGCTTAAATCCCTTGGCACTGGCTTCGCATGGTAACTCCATTTTGGATTCCTGTACCATTGAGAGTGGCGGTATATTGCTGGTTGGCACACTTCAAGTTCAAAACGAAGGTAACCTTAACTTTAAATAGCCACTCGTTCGACACTGTCATCTTCAGGAAGATTCCTTTGCTGGCTGGAACTGCAGAAGACATGTAACTTTAGACGTAGCTGCGTGTTGGAGGAGTTCTATAAGGCAATCATTTGAACCTGATGTGAGTATTGGGCTTTCATGTCGGCATACTGCTCTTCAACATTGAAACTTCCTTGTTTGTGTTTTGACTATATTCAAGGAAAGTCTCACTTAGATTTCCCACACCTGCCGTGATATTTTCTATCTCTTTTGCCAGTTGAGCTATAGGCTTGCTCAATGTGTCGAAATTTGATTTCATGACTGTCATTTGACGCATTAATTGGAACGATCTTCATCTTATGGAGGAATTCCAGCTGATGGTAGACCTTCCTAGCATCCTCGCTGTCCATCGTTCCGAAAGCCCATTTCGAAAAACCTCCGACGAAATCCAGTGCACGCTTTTGACGATTTGAGTGTATTATTTTCCTCAGGCGATTTGCAGTTTACTGAAGGTTCATTATATTTGTCTCTTGGACTATCAAATGACAATAACGCGGAAAATCGACGTCCGGAATGCTGCTGAATATATTTTCTAGTCTTCTGTCACACTTCTCCACCATTTGAATCACCATTTCGTAGTCAATCGGTGTGAACTTCGTTAATATTATCCAAGTACCACTATAGAAGACCGCGTGTTCTACCGTTTCGAACACTACCGATAAATTCTGTTGTAACGATTTCATCTTGTAGGGTTTCTGTGACTGCCCGGGGTAGATGTTAATAATTAACATATACAAAGTTATTTCAAAACAATATTAATTTAACATTTTTTTTGTGTTTACTGTAATACCTGACTAATACTTAATGTTTAATATTTAATATGAAATACTTTTAAATTTATATAATTAGAAATTAAAAAAAAATAGATGAACAATTTTATTGTTTGAATTCTCCTTGTTTTCCCTTGATAAATACTGAAAAGAGAGACAAAAATTGTTAAAAAATTGTAGTTGAAGGAAAAAAAATACATATTTGTTTTTTTTTTCTTTTTTATTTTCCTTTTGGTGTGGGTTTGTTGGCATTAAATGGTTGTTATGAAAAAAAACTTTTATTTGATTGTTGTGCTCTTTTAATTTTGCTGCCCATTTTAATTCTCATATTCACATCACCTGTTGAAATTATTTGAAATGGCCCCAACCAAATAGGGGAAAATTTATTTTTCCTTGCGGGATTTTTCAACAAAACATTTTGCCCCGCTTTAAAGACAATGGTTTTACCACCCTTATCGTAGTTAACCTTCGATTTAATCTCAGCTTTCTCAAGATTCTCGTTAGCTAACCTGTAGGCTTCCCCAAGCTGATTCTTCAGCAGTAGAGGATAGTCATCAGCGTTATAAAGTGGCGTGGTTTTTTGTTCAGGTTAGTTGGCATTTCGAAATTAAAACCAAATAAAGCATTTAAAGGGGTTAGCTGCGTAGCGGTATGAACGTGGTTGTTATGAACATGCATGGCCTGTCTTAACCACTGGTCCCAATTTCTTTTGTTTTTTACCACAAAAGATCTAAGATATTCGGCTAGGGATCTATGACTTCGCTCCAATGAACCATTGGGTTTAGGATGGTACGCTGTCGTGTGAAGTTTCTTCACGCCTAGTAACTTGCATGTCTGCGAAAAAATCTCCGACGTGAAGTTTGCACCATTATCAGTGACGAGTATCTTTGGAATTCTGTATCTTGTCACGATTTGTTCGTAAAAGACTCTAGCCAATGTCGAAGCTTCCATATCAGGAAAAGCCGCACAGTCCATGAACTTTGTTAAGTCATCCTGAAAAGCCAAAATATACCTGTTTCCCGAATAAGACAGAGTAAGACCACATACAATGTCCATATAAACTTGAGAAAAGAGAGAGAAGGTGTGAGTAAAGCAAGTTGTATTATTAAAGGCTCCTGAAAAAGTATTACATTTTGTGGCTTTTAAACGAAATATAAGCTCAAAAGCACTTTTATTAACCGAAGAAGGAGAAGATTTATAAAAATGTGTGAATCGGTTGGTCTGACAATGTTGAACGGGAGAACTGAAAGTGATCGAGAAGGTCATTTTACATTTGTAAGAGGAACATCTTGTGCCACAATAGATTATTGTCTCATACGTGGAAAATGGTTCGAGTATGTAGATGATTTAAAAGTAGATGAGCTGGTTTATTCTGACCATTTACCACTGAATGTTAAATGTCGATTTGATGAAGAACCGGGTTACACCAGAAAACATGAAGCTGTTACCAAAACTTCAATGGAAGAATTCTTTTTTGGAACTGTATCAAATAAATCTTAACCAATTTCTTGATTCTGTAAGTAATGAGGAAATTGAATCGGTCCATGGTATTGAGACATTAGTTACATGCGTATCTCAGGCCGCACAACCATTTCAAACAGTGTTTGCAAAGCTGGAAAGATCAATGGTTCGATGCAGATTTTGAGAGAGCAAGAAAAAAGTCGTTTGTTTTTTTGAGACTTCTCAGAGCAACAAAATCGAAAGGATGTATCAAGAGGCGAATAAAGCTTTCAAACATCTTTGCAAAGAAAAAACAAAAGCAATACTCCCGATACCTCATGCAAAGATTGTCGGAAGTAAGAGATAGTCGATCCATTTGGAAGCTGGCACGTACACACAACGGTATAGCTTTTGCAAGGAAAACAATAATAAGTACGAGTATACTTGCTCACCATTTCGAACAGCTTCTAGGTGCACTACCAAGACCAAGTCAAATATTATATGCTAGTCCTCTAGTAGAAAGTGAAGATCTCGACCGTGCATTCTCAGTTCAAGAAGTAATGAGAGTCCTACACAGATGCAATCTTAACAAGGCTCCAGGGGATGACCGTGTTCCGTACGAATTTTACAAATACGCTACAAAAACTTTTTTGAGTAAGCTTACTGAGAGTTATAATTATATTTTCAATTCTGGTTAAATTCCAGAAAGCTTTAGGAGGAATATTATCGTCCCACTGTTTAAAAAAGACGATGTAAACGACCCTAACAATTATAGAGGCATATCCTTTATGAACTCTGTTATGAACATTTTTACTGGTGTCATTCAAAACAGACTGTTAAACTGGATACAACAAAATAATCTTCTAAGCGAGTTTCGAGCCGGCTTCAGGAAAGAATATTCAACAATCGATAACATATTTTCACTAACTTGCATTGCTAGATCATACCTAGACAAGGGGAAAAAGTTATATGCTTTCTTCGTTGACTTCAAGGCTGCCTTCGACTCAATCGACAGAAATGCCCTTTTGTACAAACTTTGTTGTCTAGGCTTATCGTCGAAAATACTTAAAACATTACGAGGGCTATATGAGCAAAACTTCACAGCAGTATGGGATGGAAATGAAGGATCTTCCTGGTTTCATACTTTTTCCGGGGTCAAACAGGGCTGTCTTTTGAGTCCACTTCTGTTTTCGCTTCTCTTGGATGACCTTACATCGTTTTTACCTGGAGGTATTAGTTTTGCTGGTACAGTAATAAAAACTTTGATGTATGCGGACGACATTATCATTTTTGCGGATACTCCAAATATGATGCAAATAATGATTAATAAATTGCAATTGTACTGCCGTAATTGGGGTCTTACCGTTAACACTAACAAATCCAAAGTAATGATATTTCGAAATGGCACAGGGCGATATGCAAGGGAGAAGAAATGGATGTGGGAAATTGTGGAGCGTGAGTTGGTGAGGGAATATAAATATCTTGGAGTCATCGTTACGCCTCAGATGTTGTTCAAAGAGCATCTGCAGGAAAAGATTATAGAAGCAAAAAAAAGCCATCAACTGCAACTCGAGGGGGGTCCTTGGGAAAAAACAGATAACCCCGAGTGCTAAATATAAACTTTTCAACTGAGTGTCGTGGGGTGCACACCACTGTTTAAGCTCTCTAATCTCTTTAAATATGAAGTGTTTCACTTGTTCTGAAAAAATCGCTAAAAACTGCAATCGTAATATTCACTGTGTCGATTGTAAAGGAACATTTCATTTTGAGTGTGTAAACATTCTTCAACAAGATGTTGATTTTATGAAAGCAAATGGAAAGGATTATCGTTGTGACAAGTGCAATATACTCCGACGTCGATCTCTTTACGTGCCAACACCACCACATTCTGAACTGCAACAACGTTCTAATGATGAAACAGCTAGCTTGAATTGCAATAGCAACAAAATCAACGACAGCAGCATAGCAGCAACAACTTCGAATGAAAAACCAGAGCAATACACACTACAAATGATTTATCGTAAGATTGCAAGCTTAGAAGAAACTAACAAGGAATTCTTGCATCAAATCAAAGAATTACGTGCTGAGAACGCAGATTTAAAATCAAAAGTGCACATGCTAGAAAGCCGACTAAACTGGGAACAACAAAATCATAAACGTAACTGCATTGAAATTGTTGGTGTTCCGGCAGTGGACGATAGCAACTCCAAATGTTTGGCGCAGAAACTATTTCGAGAGGCATTGTCTGTGGAAGTATGTGATGACGACATAAACAACTGTTACGTTAAACATACACGTAAGTCAATACATGGATCTCCCATCAAACCCATCATTTGCTTAAGTTTTGTTAACATTGAGCGAAAGAAGCAGATTATGAACGCAAAGAAGAAAGAAATTAAGAAGTTAAACACGAGCATCTTTAGCAACAACAACAACAACAGGAGCAGAGGCAGCAGCGGCGGAGTAGCTAGTATATATATTAACGACTCACTAACAAAATACACACAAGCTTTACTGATGCAGGCAAGAGAGGTAAAGAAAAATAAAGGGTACAAATATGTATGGCTTAAGAATAATAGAATCTTAATGCGAAAGGTGGAAGGTGGAAAAGTAGTCACAATAAGGTCTTTTGATGATCTTGTGAAATTATAGTGCATTTGCACAAATTGTTTTTTTTTTTTTTTCTCAATTCAAACTTCATAAACTTTAAATTAAAATGAATTTTGATGAAGAACTTATTGATGATTTTTTCACCTTTGATCTTCCAAATAATAATTGCAAAAATGTATTTTTCGATAAATTATATTGTAAAAATAAAATTTTTTTTTGTTCAACAAAATGTAAGAAGCTTAAGAGAAAATTTTGCGTCTCTTGTATCTCAGTTGAGCACTTTGGCTTGCATTCCAAGTTTTATTTTTGTTTCGGAAATCTGGATATATGATTTTGAATTGAATGACTTTAATATACCAGGGTTTAACTTTTATGCGAACACAAATGATAATTATGCTGCCGGTGGCGTCGGTTGTTTTGCAAAGGATGATTTTGAGTGTGTGTCAAGTAATCTAAAAGTTTCGAGTGCTGATATTTTAAAAATGTCTTTTAAGTCTGATCATGAAAATTATGTTATTCTTTGTGTGTATAGACTGCACAAATACAATGTCTCGGCTTTTATGGAGGAATTTTCAAATATCTTAGAAAATGAAAAGGGTAGAAATCTAATAATATTGGGCGATTTTAACATCGATATTTTAGAGGATAGCTTATTGGTTTCAAACTATATGAGTTTATTGGCAACTAACGGTCTAGAATCAATTATAAATGAACCAACAAGGATTACCTCGGGTACATGTTTAGATCATATTTATGCACGCTTTTCTAATATTTCTCTTGATCGCTGTGAAAAGTTTGTTTTTGATTTTGACATTACTGATCATGTTATGACTGGTCTTATTGTAAGCAAACCTGTAAGATCACATAGTACGCTTCATAATATTTCTCCCCCGCAAACCAAGCGAACTAAAGTTGACTTTGCCAAACTAAGACGATGCTTAGTTTTTGAATTTTGGGATAACGTCTTCATAGAAAGCAATGTTTCGAAATCTTTTGATGTGTTCATTGCAACTCTTAAGAAACATATAAATAGCTGCACGTACTCGGTAAGAAAAAAGAAATATATCAAGAAACTAAAACCTTGGATTAATCACAGCTTGTTAGTTAAGATTAGCCTGAAAAACAAACTGAAGTTTAAAAGCTTTAAGCATCCTAATAATAGATACCTAAAAAATAAAGTAAAACGCTTGAGTACTGAACTAAAGAGGGAAATCCCAAACTGTCGGGACAATTTTTATAAAAGTCAATTTGTTTCCGCTAAAGGTGACTTAAAACGAGAATGGCGTGTAGTCAACGGTATTTTAAATAAAGGTACCATTAATAAAAGACCTAAGGAGCTACGAGTTGACGACTCAGTCATTTCTGATAAGTACGAGATTGCCAACTATTTTAATCATTACTTTGTTACGATAGCAAACGCTTCAAGACCACTACACCAATCGCAAAGTTGTACCCATAGGTCTCTTAATGAACCATTCCTCAGGCACAGTTTTTTCTTCGAACCTATTACACCATCGGAGTTGTTGCAGTCTATAAAATCGCTAAAAAACTCTAACTCATGTGGAATTGACGGAATTTCTAGTTGCCTTTTAAAAAATATTGCTTGGTTTATAGTTGACACTTTAGCTAACATTTTTAATCTCAGTATAACCTCTGGTATATTTCCTGCAGCTCTTAAGTGCGCAGATGTTATTCCGTTGTTGAAAAAAGGGGCCACTAATAATGTATGTAACTACAGACCTATCTCGCTGCTCTCATCTCTTAGCAAAGTCTTTGAAAAAGTTGTAAAATCTAGAATGTTAAAGTTTCTGGAAAAAAATGTTTTTTTTAGTGAAATACAGTTTGGTTTTCGATCGGGTAGATCGACAGAAGATGCTCTTCTAGATTTTTCTTCCGAAATATACTCTAATTTAGATATGAAAAAGAACACTGCAGCCTTATTTGTCGACATTACGAAAGCTTTTGACATGGTGGACCATGAGATATTGTTGACAAAATTAGAACATGCTGGCTTTCGCGGTTTTATGATCGATTGGTTTCGTTCGTATCTAAAAAACAGATCTCAAAAAGTAAAAGTAGACAACATCAGAAGTGAATCACAGTTTAATAATTTGGGTGTTCCCCAGGGCTCAGTGCTAGGACCTACTCTTTTCCTAATATATATAAATTCTTTATTTAAGTTAAGATTCAAAGGTGCTTTAACTGCTTTTGCTGATGATGTTGGGTGCGTCTACGGATCAAGTAGTCGTTTGGATCTTCTTAGTGATATAAATTGGGACTTAGATTTATTAAGACTGTGGTTTGCCGACCATAAATTAGTAATTAGTTCGAAAACAAAAATTATGTTTTTTAGCCTCTCTTCTCAATCGAGTCCTGATGTAAATATTTGTTTTCATGCACCTGAATGCCAGAAATTCAGATTATATAATTGCTCATGTAGTTCAACGAATAGCTTCTGTTTTAATATTGACTGCAGTGAAAAATGTTTTGAGGTGGAAGTAGTGAACCAATTTAAATATCTTGGCTTAATAATGGATGCAAAAATGTCCTTCCTGCACCACACTGATTCGCTGAAAAAGTATTTTAGATCGACTGTGAGAAACTTTTATTACCTTCAAAAAGTTTGTTCTAAGAAACTGTTGAGCATTATCTATAATGGTATTTTCCAGTCTAAGTTGCAGTATGGTGTTACATGTTGGGGTGGTACTCATTTAAACAAAATTGAGCCATTATTAATACTTCAGAAGCGTATCATAAGGATAATGTGTAACAAACATCGTTTACATCCTAGTTTACCTCTTTTCAAGTATCTGAACATTCTTCCCTTACGGCATTTATACTGTTTCAAAGTGTTAAAAGTTTTTTTCTTTAGATCTGGTAATCTTAACTCTAGATTTCTTGACAGTCACAACTTGCGAATAAATTCAATGAACTTGGTTCCGATTCCCAGATACCGCACCACAGCATTGCGTAATTTTTACAGTGTAGCATCTTGTCGTATTTTCAACAAATTACCCCGAAATCTCAGAACAATAAATGTCTCTAGAAAAATTGAAAAAGATATAAGAAACTGGCTATTAGATTTTCAACCAAAAGAACTTGAATGCTTACTAAATGCTCAAACATAAATACAAAAAAACATGTATGTAGTAAAATTGAATTTTGTATAAGGCTATGTGCAAATGAACTGTTATATTATCATTATGAAGGTTACCTCTTACTCATTGTACCTACCTCTGCTTGCAATTTTTATTTTCAAGGGTCAAGTTTTTCTTATCAAGGGTCACCCCACCCATATAAGATACATATGTATTTTTAAATTGAAGTGACATTAACACTGTTTTGTATAAATATAAATGTCACTAAATTTATTTTGATTAATATTCTGAAGTGTATATAATTGCTTTATTTAATTAATTGTTATAATCAAATTATATTGAATTCAAAATAAATTAAATCTACTAAATCTAAATCTAAACTTTTCGAAGCAGTTATGAGGTCAGTGATGTGCTATGCTATGGGGGTTACTTCAATATGAGGAAGTAGAAAAATGACTGAGGTATTTTTTGAAAAAGATCTTTTGGCTCCCCGAAAACACACTTACATGTATGCTACATTTGGAGACCGGGGAGCGGAGACACTCTACGTCTTTTCGCTCAAGTTGCATTTGTTTTACATTGCAAAAGTTATGGCTCTTCCAAATCACCGTCTGCCAAATATTATCGCAAAATCTCTGCTATCACGAAAATCACAGTTCTTCGAAGAATGGTCACGACTGGGAGTTCAGCACGACATCCAGTTGGTAGAAAGAAAGCCCAACGGAGTTGTACCCGAAACATGTATAAGCTCCTGAGATATGACCTTGGACGTAAAAATTACTTCAACGACCGATATGCAATAGAAACAATCTCTTTAATTTTCAAAACCAGATGAGAATTACTACGACTTAACTACATACCATACGGACCTGATGGAAGTACGGAATGCAGTTTATGCAATATTCGTGCGACAGAAGTCTTTTCCGGTTTCTTTGATGACCTCCGAGTGCTGAATTATGAAAATCCTTTAACACCGTTTCAATCTCTTTCCGGTCTGTTAACAATTAAGGGGATTTGGGATTTTCGATAACATTGGGATCGTCTTTAGGTTTAAGTAGATTCTTGTTTGTTTGGTTTTGTTGATCTGGCGAATTTAAAAAGGGATTCTTAGATGCTTGTTACCGAGTCATTGCCAAACAATGCTCGTCTTTGTTTATTTGAGGTATACAACTAAGAGCATCCGCATTCGTGTTCACCTTACCAGGTTTGTATTCGATTTTATAATCGTACTCCGAAAACTTATGATGGAACCTGATCAGACGAGCTGTGGGATCTTTCACATGGAAGACTCCCTTAAGCGGTTGATGATTAGTATAAACCTTGAAGGAACGACCGAACAAGTACGAACGATAGTTCTTAACGCCCAGACAATAGCTAAAAGTTCCTTTTCTATAGTAGAATACCTTTTTTCAGTTTTACTCAATGAACGACTTGCGTAGGCTATCGGTTTTAATTGGAGCGGATATTTTGGCGAAGTTAGATATAAACTTTCTATAATAGCTAGAAGAACCTAGAAATGATTGAACTTCTTTGATGTTTTTCGGAACAGGAAAATTCTTACCACAACTTGTCTTAGAAGGATCAGGGGTGGCACCGTTCTCTGAACATACGTGACCTAAATAAACGACTTCTTTACACAAAATATTACATTTCTCGGTATTGAGTTTCAGTTTATACTCTCTTAGCTTCGCGAAAATTCGCATCAACTTTTCATTGTGATCATGCAAATTCGGGCTATAGATCACGATGTCATCCAAGTAGACAAAACAGTCAATTCCTTGAAGATCAGTTAAGATGTAGTTCATTATCCGTTAAAACGTGGCTGGTGCTCCCGTAAGATCAAAAGGTATCCTATTAAACTCATAATGTCCCAAACCTGTGCTAAAAGCAGCTTTTTCTCTATCTATCTTTCTATCTTGGTGGTAGCCGCTTGCCAGATCAAGGGTTGAGAAATAACGGCAATTTCGTAACTGGTCAAGAATATCTTCTATTTTTGGTAGAGGAAAAGCGTCTTTAATCGTAGCCTCATTCAGTATCCGAAAATCGCGTGTTAGCCAAGTAAACTCCTGGTTCTTATTCTTGACTTTGCACAAGAACTGCACGTAAACCAGCTTTTATTTTTAGCTTCAGAATAGCTTGAGAACGAGGTTTCACTTCCTTATTTTCATCATTTTTTTGTTTGTTTGGGTTTATCAATGGAAATTGTGATACCAGCTTTCTGTTGTTATGCTAAATATTCAATGTTTTGGTAACAGAGTCAATTATAGCATGATTCCAGAGAATATCCCGGCCTATTATACCATCGGCCGGTATGTCTGTCAGACCGTCCACAATGTGCCATTTTAAGGAAATATTGTCCAAACTTTTATACGATTGGACTGTACCCAAAAGTTGTAGTGTTTATACCAAATGCTCCACCTAACTTTCGTATTTCTTTTGAACAAAATTTTGATTTCTTTTCTAAAACGCAATTTTTCAAAAGGCTTAATCTGTACCTGTATCTATGAGTACAGTAACTTTACCTCCTTTTGCCTCAGAAAATGGTAATTCTACAAAAACGTCGTTTTTATTTAACTTATTTATTATACAAAATCGACTTCACTTTATGTCACAAAATCTATTGTTTTCTTTGAAGATACTTTTACATTTATTGGATATCTGTATTATATATTCATTTACATAAATGCATGCGAATAAAAATAAATTTAAAAATAGAGCCATAAAGTTCTCGATTTGTTTTTGTACTTTTCTTCCAATTTGGAAGGAAGGTTTGGGAAAAATACGATTTTTAACACTTTTACGAGAAGTAATTGAAGATATTTTGTTCCTACTTTTATTTTTAAAAGTAAGACCCTTAACTGGAGACTTCTCGTTGTTATCCAAATTTAGTTTGTTCCTTAAAGTTTTGTCTTCGTAAATAATTTTCTTTGGGGAAATAGATTTTTTGTTGACTAAAATTTTTGTTTCAAGAGTTTTTGATATAGTTGGGGCAAAGCTAACTTGCTTAAGCTGGCCCCTTTTCCATTCCTTCCCCTTTTTTGCTAGGTAATTCCGTTTACTGTAGCATTCATCTTCAGAGTGGCCTATTCTGGAACACCAATCACATTTAGTACTTGCATTTCGTGATTTGGCCTCTGTTACAAAGACTTGTGCTTTGGGACATGTCCCACGGGTATGGCCATAGGCTTGGCAGGATTCACAGAAGGGAGTGTTCTTCCTTATTCTGCATTTGTGTGATATGGTTTGTTACAAAAACCACACTTTAATACCTCTGATGATGTCACTTTACTTCGAATATTACCACGATGCAAATTACATGTCTCCTGAACTTGGGATATTGCTGGAGAGGTATTCCAAAAAGGGTTGTTTTATGGAAACTGTAAATGGTGCTGTTGTTGTGGTACGCAAATTTGGTCGTACCCCAAAGTTTGTTTAGGAAGCTGGGACTGGGATTTGTATTAGAAAGAAAGGTTACCGGTATATTGAGGATGAAGAAGCTGGTCGTCGTGTCTGCCAGTGTCTGCAAATCTTCCCCGCTTACAGTCAGCATAAATTGACGCAAAGCTGGATCCAATAGCCCCATCTAGAAGCTGTTAATGATCGAGTTTTTTAGTTCCCGCTTTAAAGCCACTGAATCCGCGGTTTGATAACATGCGTTTATGATATCATGCGCCTTTGTTTGGAGACCCGCCAAACATCTGGCAAACGCGTGTATATCTTCTGTCGCCAGTTGGTATGACTCTTTAATTTCACTAGTAACACTATCTAGCATTCGGACGGATAGATATGTTCCCTTAATCAGGGTTTCCAATTCCTTTAAAGTACTTAGTTTGTTTGACCTTACAATTTCAAACGCATCTCCAACCAGTCTTGTTGAAAGTATTGACACATAAATTGATTCATGTTCCGAGTGAATACATTTCAATCCCAAAGCGCAAGCATTTACTACTTACTTACTTAGGATGCGCTACAGTTCGGGACGAACCTGGGCCTCAACCAACATGCCTCTCCAGCCAGCTCGGTCTTTGGCTAGCTGCCTCCAGTTTTGCACTCCAAGTTGGTTGAGGTCGTCCTCCACTTGAGCGGGCCACCTAAGGCGAGATCTTCCTTGACTGCGTCTACCCTCTGGGATGGAATCGAAGATCCTGCGAGCCGGAGCATTGTTGTCCATTCGCTCTACATGACCTAGCCATCTTAAACGTGATATGCGTATTATTTTGACCAGGTCAATGTCGCTGTACAGCTCGTATAGTTCTTGGTTGAACCTTCTCCTCCAAAGCCCGTTAACGCAGATAGGGCCAAAAATCCTCCGAAGACTCTTACGCTCGAAACGACTAATGATATCTTCATCCGCTTTAGATAGAGTCCATGCCTCGGCGCCATAGAGCAGGACTGGGATGATTAGGGTCTTATACAGAGTCTCCTTTGTCTTTCGAGAGAGGGCTTTGCTACTCAATTGCCTTCCTAGCCCATAGAAACAGCGATTGGCAAGAGTAATTCTTCGCTTTATTTCTGACGAGATGTTGTTGTCAGATGTTATAGCGGATCCGAGGTACACAAAGTCCCTAACTACCTCAAAGTTGTACATGTCTATTGTGATGTTTTGTCCAATCCGCCGGTGTTGTGTGTCCCTTTTTGTGGACAGCAGGTACTTCGTTTTGGCTTCATTGACTGCTAGTCCCATCTTAGCCGCTTCAGCTTCTATGCTAGCAAACGTTCCAATGACAGCTCGCCGAGTTCTGCCAATGATGTCTATGTCGTCAGCGTATGCTAGCAATTGCACAGACTTGAAAAAAATTGTCCCACTACAATTGACATGCGAGTTTCTTATAATTTTTTCAAGTATTAAGTTGAAGAAATCGCACGATAGCGCATCACCTTGTCGGAATCCTTTTTTGCCGTCAAAAGCTGCTGTGAGGTCAATACCAACCTTGACGGAGCAGCGAGAGTTCTCCATCGTCATCCTGCACAGTCGGACGAGTTTTGTGGGGATGCCAAAACCTGACATGGCTCTGTATAGCTCGTCTCTATAAATGCTATCGTACGAGGCCTTAAAATCGATAAAGAGGTGGTGGGTATCGATTTGGAATTCTTGGGTGGTTTCCAGGATCTGCCGTAGAGTGAACATTTGATCGATTGTGGACTTTCCTGGTCTGAAACCACACTGATAGGGGCCAATCAGGTTGCTGACGAAAGGTTTCAGGCGTTCACATAGTACGGCAGAGAGGATCTTGTAGGCGATATTCAGGAGACTAATTCCTCTATAGTTGGCGCAGTTTAGAGGGTCTCCTTTCTTGTGGATCGGGCAAACGATGCTGAGATTCCATTCATCAGGCATACTTTCTTCTGACCAAACTGTAGAGATGAGTTGGTGTATGCACTCCACCAGGTCATCTCCGGCTGCTTTAAAAAGTTCGGCGGGTAGTCCGTCGGGTCCAGCAGCTTTGTTGTTTTTTTAGTTTAGATATTCCTATCCTTACTTCATTTTGGTCAGGTGGACGGAAGTTTTGTCTGTCATCATCCATGTTGAATGGTTCATTCTGCCTGACAGCGGGATTTTGGTCTTCATCGCCGTTTAACAGTCTGCAGAAATGGTCCTTCCATGTACTCAGCACCGACTGCTTCTGTGCGGGTTTTTTTTCCTTGGCATGTTCTTTTTACCTGTTGGTAAAACTTCCACACGTTGTTCCTGGAGTAGCATCTCCTAATATCTTCGATCGCGCGCTTCTCATGCTCTCTCTTTTTCTTTTGGAGAAGCCGGTGTTCTTCCCGTCTTTTCTGCTCGTAGAGCTCGCGAGCAGCTCTCGTCTTTCTTTGCAGCGCCGCTTTATATGCCTCTTGTTTGGCTGCATGGGCCTGCTTGCATTCGTCATCGAATCAGAGGTTTCGCGGTGGTGGTCTGGTGAAACCTAGCACATCAGTTGCGGCATCTCTGATGGCTTGTTGGCAGTGTTGCCACTGGTCTTCGGCACTTGATGCTGGTGGTACTGGATTTCTAGAGAGGTTACGGGATATTCGATCGGCATAGGTTCTGGCGGTTTCTTGCGATTGCAGCTTTCCGACATCATACTTCCTCACAGTATTACTCCGTTGTTGTGGAGTTCGGGTTATTCGCATTCTTACCTTTGCTGCAACAAGGTAGTGATCCGAGTCGATGTTAGCTCCTCGGAAGGTGCGAACATCTAAGATACTGGAGGCGTGTCTTGCATCGATCGCAACGTGATCAATCTGATTGACGGTTCTTTGATCTGGGTGTCGCCAAGTCCCTTTGTGTATATTAAAATTAAAATCGCCTAGTACGATCTTTACGTCGTATTTAGAGCATTGCTCATATGTTTTGTCGAGGAGCTCATAGAAGTCATCCTTGGTGGCGTCATCTTTGTCCTCTGTGGGAGCATGAGCGCATATTAGGCTAATGTTCCCGAATTTAGCCTTGATACGGATTGTCACAAGCCGCTCACTTACGTGTAGAAAGCCCAAGACTTCTTGCCTAAGTCTACCGCTTATGACAAATCCGCACCCAAATAAACGCTGTGGTCTTCTTGCACAATCACCGTAGTACACGTCACAGTTTTTCATCCTCCTTTTGCCCGGCCCATCCCATCGCACTTCCTGGAAGGCAGAAATTCCTGCTCTGTAGCAGTCTAGGGCCTCCGCTAGTTGTTTGGCTGCACGTGATCTGTTAAGAGTTCTAACATTCCACGTGCAGATCCGAAGGTCATTGTCCTTAATTCGTAACCCACTTCGGGGATATGAGCACTGCGGTTGGCCCATTAAGGGTTCATCCGCCATCATCTCTATTTCATGCCCTGACTTGCATTGAAATATCCCAATGACCTTATCTCCAAATACGTCGAAGGAGCTCATTAGGACGTCTGCTTCCTTGACTGTTGGTCCAATTGGTTGGGCTCATCCGCCGTACGTGTTCTTTCTGAGGGGCTCGTGCAAGACTTCTGCGAATCGATCAGAACAGTCTTTAAGCAGAGCATTATAGTGTTGCTATTTTTCTGTGTTCAACACTCGCGCTTTAAGTTTAGCAGGAATGTCCGGATAGACAGACCAGTACCCGGTGGTTACTGCGGGGAGGTAAAATATGTTGGCATCTGGCAGACGGTTTTATAAACCAAGGCCATAACTTATTTGTTACATTACAAAATTGACAAAACTTTTGATGATTGAAAAAATAAAGTTATTATTATTATTATTACTTTGGTGCTGCAATCAGTTTCATACCATCTTAATTTATTATCAGAAGTATTCTTAGAAAAATTGAGCAAAATATACTAGTGCCACACAGACGGATGTACGGAAACTTGATGAAATATGGCTGGTGGTAGGAAAGGTTGTTGCTACCCACAGTTTAAACAAATTTTTTGTTGGGCTTCCAATTACACTAACAAAAGTCTACTTATGAACATTATGAGTCGGTCGTTTAGCAGTAATATCAACATCGATCATCATAAAAGAAACGGTAGTTGCGACCGAAGTCTACGAAGATGAACAAATGCACCATAGCTGACGTATCGCAATTACAAAAACTATATCTTTCATCGTAGCTCCCAAATAGCATTAGTTGCGACCGTGACAACGAAGACTAATATTTATGTAGAAGAAAACTATCTATTTAAAGATCCCAAGTTCATTTAACACTCTAAAAAAAAGCTTGTGGATATACTCAAGCAAGCTGAGGAGGCCCATCGAGCTTCGGGGTCCTGGTGCACTGCACCGCCTTGCCCTATCACTCGTAATAGGGCAGTTTTATTTATTGACGTATTTTATCAACCAAAAGTGTTCTTCATCGTGCGATTGGCCCATTAAGGGTTCATCCGCCACCATCTCTATTTCATGCCCTGACTTGCATTGAAATGTCCCAATGACCTTATCTCCAAATACGTCGAAGGAGCTCATTAGGACGTCTGCTTCCTTGACTGTTGGTCCAATTGGTTGGGCTCATCCGCCGTACGTGTTCTTTCTGAGGGGCTCGTGCAAGACTTCTGCGAATCGATCAGAACAGTCATTAAATCAGAGCATTATAGTGTTGCTATTTTTCTGTGTTCAACACTCGCGCTTATAAGTTTAGCAGGAATGTCCGGATGGACAGACCAGTACCCGGTGGATACTGCGGGGAGGTAAAATAAGCACAATTGATGTGTATGAGATAGCTGCAGCAACTGTGCATCACCAGTTTGATGATGCCTTTCAGCGCAAGCATTTAAGAACTCATAAACTTGACAAGAAAAGTTAGGAGTTCTTGCTCCAGAGAACTGTGGGGCCAATTGGGCTACAATTCTTAAAATTTTTTCATACGACATGATGGGCTTATCTTCTTCTTCTATTGTATTTAAAATCTCAGGAAATTGCAACAAAATTAATTTTTCTTTTTGATTTCTGAGTTTGTTTTTTAAATCCTCTATTTTCGTGGAATGCTCTAATTCTAAACCACGCAACTTCCCTAGATTCCTTTCTTTTTCTACCACAGACTTCTGGCCAGACTTTAATTCACTGTTTGCCTTTGTGAGGTTCGACCGAAGAATCTCGATTTCAAAGTTTAGTCTTGAAATTTCTTTTTCGGCTTGTTCGTTTACGTTTTCGGCTTCTAGCTTACTCCAATTAAAACTCAAACGAATTTTTTGAACATCGTTGAGTTCAGCTCTCAGCTCCTGGATTTCTCTTTTGTTTTTATCCTGGAGCCTTTGGACTGCTTCTGAATACTCAGCGAGTATTCAGTCTGTAGTCTCGAGCCGCGTAAATTTACCCCACTGCAAACTTAATTTCGAGTAAATAAGAGAATATGTTTCCCTAGTTGTAATAGTCTTAAGCTCACGCAACAGATGGCGGTTGAAATTTTGAATTTCTTCACCTTGGTCTTTTAATCGTTTTTTCAATTGAAAGATTTTTTCTACCAATTGCGAATTAGACTTTTCTGTTCTTGCCATAAAACTATCACAAAATTCTGGAGCTAATTAACCGAACTACTTGGATTGAAATAACCTTAAAATATTATACGTTTCCCAACAAAAAAAAAATATATATTATTACCGACCTATGTCAACAAAATCGTTTTGTTTTTATTATTTTATATCACGTAGAAGAGAAGATAAAACAACAACAAAAAACACCAAACATGTATATAAAAAACACTACACAAGCTCAAATTTCCACCTTGCTCTACTTAAACACTAAAATTTGATTATGATACATACATACATAAACAAATATACATACTTACCTGCGACCTAAAATTACCTCCAAAGGATATTCTGCTCACTTCAG
This sequence comes from Platycheirus rosarum, assembly GCA_963971375.1. Classification (NCBI taxonomy): domain Eukaryota; kingdom Metazoa; phylum Arthropoda; class Insecta; order Diptera; family Syrphidae; genus Platycheirus; species Platycheirus rosarum. The sequence continues at coordinate 100,563,144 of OZ020508.1, forward strand.
TAATTGGCTTTTATTTCATGGAAGTCAGATTTGGAAATATGCAATGTTTTCTTTTGTTTGTGTCTTTCGACCGAGCAAAATTTACGATTCACTTTAATTTACTTTTCGGTTCGCGGACCGGCTACGCCAATATGTTATATCAACCGTCGCGGTTTGTGGTTACATTAAAACTCAACTCTAGTTCTAGAGACCAACGTGGAACTTCATGAACTTCCAAAATGCATTACTCAGCATTATGAGTTAGTTGACCCCTGAGCGTTGTGTCACATTAAGTGTGACACAAAGCTGCTGTTATGCATTATTTTATTAATATAATAAAGTGGAGCGGGCCAAAATGCATTACTCAGCATTATGAGTTGGCAAAAAATGTTGGCATCTGGCAGACGGTTTCATAAACCAAGGCCATAACTTATTTGTTACATTATAAAATTGACAAAACTTTTGATGATTGAAAAAAATAAAGCTATTATTATTTTTATTACTTAGGTGCTGCAATCAGTTTCATACCACCTTAATTTATTATCAGAAGTATTCTTAGAAAAATTGAGCAAAATATACTAGTGCCACACAGACGGATGTACGGAAACTTGATGAAATATGGCTGGTGGTAGGAAAGGTTGTTGCTACTCACAGTTTAAACAAATTTTTTATTGGGCTTCCAATTACACTAACAAAAGTCTACTTATGAACATTATGAGTCGGTCGTTTAGCAGTAATATCAACATCGATCATCATAAAAGAAACGGTAGTTGCGACCGAAGTCTACGAAGATGAACAAATGCACCATAGCTGACGTATAGCAATTACAAAAACTATATCTTTCATCGTAGCTCCCAAATAGCATTAGTTGCGACCGTGACAACGAAGACTAATATTTATGTAGAAGAAAACTATCTATTTAAAGATCCCAAGTTCATTTAACACTCTAAAAAAAAGCTTGTGGATATACTTAAGCAAGCTGAGGAGGCCCATCGAGCTTTGGGGTCCTGGTGCACTGCACCGCCTTGCCCTATCACTCGTAATAGGGCAGTTTTATTTATTGACGTATTTTATCAACCAAAAGTGTTCTTCATCGCTAAACAAAATTCGCTTATAAAAATTGGGATCAACGGCAATATTGTTCTGAGCCCATTCACCGAATCTACGCCTTGCTATGTGTTCATGTGGCTTCAATTCTTGCACGAGTTGGACTTTGTAAGCACGCAAACCAGGATCTTTCCGCAAAATCTTCCATAAGGTGGATGGACACATATCCAATTCCTGTGGACGATGGCGGATAGACTGATTCAGGTCTTCCTCTACGCTAGGCTCTACAGCAGCAATGATTTCTCTTGTACAATTAGTCTGTGTATGCGTATTATCATTTAGAGTAAACGTAGTGCGAAAACCTTCCATAATTAATCGAATTAATTGCTCTGATAGACGATTATATTGACCGTAAAATGGACGTAGTGCGCGATACGTATTTCGAACAGAACCATGATTTTGAAAATAAATTTGCACAATTTGGAAGTGTTGTTCAAGCGTCAGTCTATTCATTTTGAAATGCCAAACTAAACTAAAAATAAATCAATTGACAGCTGACAAAATGGCCACCAGTTAAAATAGTGTTACCAACATAAAGTTCTATACCACTAAAAAAACACCCTTTATATCGTTCATTGGGTTTTACTCATACTTATCCGAAATGGTCAATGAGATGACAGTTCAAGCTTGTTGGCATTGTCAAAAGGCAGAAGATTTCTCTCTTTTTAATATTGTTACTATATGGCGTTGTTGGATTCCTTGGACAAAAGGAACCGCAATATCCGGAGTCAGTAACCCACTTCGGGGATATGAGCACTGCGGTTGGCCCATTAAGGGTTCATCCGACACCATCTCTATTTGATGCCCTGACTTGTATTGAAATGTCCCAATGACCTTATCTCCAAATACGTCGAAGGAGCTCATTAGGACGTCTGCTTCCTTGACTGTTGGTCCAATTGGTTGGGCTCATCCGCCGTACGTGTTCTTTCTGAGGGGCTAGTGCAAGACTTCTGCGAATCGATCAGAACAGTCATTAAAGCAGAGCATTATAGTGTTGCTATTTTTCTGTGTTCAACACTCGCGCTTATAAGTTTAGCAGGAATGTCCGGATGGACAGACCAGTACCCGGTGGTTACTGCGGGGAGGTAAAATAAGCACAATTGATGTGTATGAGATAGCTGCAGCAACTGTGCATTACCAGTTTGATGATGGCTTTCAGCGCAAGCATTTAAGAACTCTTAAACTTGACAAGACAAGTTAGAAGTTCTTGCTCCAGAGAACTGTGGGGCCAATTGGGCTACAATTCTTACAATTTTTTCATACGACATGATGGGCTTATCTTCTTCTTCTATTGTATTAAAAATCTCAGGAAATTGCAACAAAATTAATTTTTCTTTTTGATTTCTGAGTTTGTTTTTTAAATCCTCTATTTTCGTGAAATGCTCTAATTCTAAACCACGTAACTTCCCTAGATTCCTTTCTTTTTCTACCACAGACTTCTGGCCAGACTTTAACTCACTGTTTGCCTTTGTGAGGTTCGACCGAAGAATCTCGATTTCAAAGTTTAGTCTTGAAATTTCTTTTTCGGCTTGTTCGTTTACGCTTTCAGCTTCTAGCTTACTGCGATTAAAACTCAAACGAATTTTTTGAATATCGTTGAGTTCAGCTCTCAGCTCCTGGATTTCTCTTTTGTTTTTATCCTGGAGCCTTTGGACTGCTTCTGAATACTCAGCGAGTATTCAGTCTGTAGTCTCGAGCCGCGTAAATTTACCCCACTGCAAACTTAATTGCGAGTAAATAAGAGAATATGTTTCCCTAGTTGTAATAGTCTTAAGCTCACGCAACAGATGGCGGTTGAAATTCTGAATTTCTTCACCTTGGTCTTTTAATCGTTTTTTCAATTGAAAGATTTTTTCTACCAATTGCGAATTAGACTTTTCTGTTCTTGCCATAAAACTATCACAAAATTCTGGAGCTAATTAACCGAACTACTTGGATTGAAATAACTTTGAAATATTATACGTTTCCCAACAAAAAAAAAATATATATTATTACCGACCTATGTCAACAAAATCGTTTTGTTTTTATTATTTTATATCACGTAGAAGAGAAGATAAAACAACAACAAAAAACACCAAACATGTATATAAAAAACACTACACAAGCTCAAATTTCCACCTTGCTCTACTTAAACACTAAAATTTGATTATGATACATACATACATAAACAAATATACATACTTACCTGCGACCTAAAATTACCTCCAAAGGATATTCTGCTCACTTCAGTAATTGGCTTTTATTTCATGGAAGTCAGATTTGGAAATATGCAATGTTTTCTTTTGTTTGTGTCTTTCGACCGAGCAAAATTTACGATTCACTTTAATTTACTTTTCGGTTCGCGGACCGGCTACGCCAATATGTTATATCAACCGTCGCGGTTTGTGGTTACATTAAAACTCAACTCTAGTTCTAGAGACCAACGTGGAACTTCATGAACTTCCAAAATGCATTACTCAGCATTATGAGTTAGTTGACCCCTGAGCGTTGTGTCACATTAAGTGTGACACAAAGCTGCTGTTATGCATTATTTTATTAATATAATAAAGTGGAGCGGGCCAAAATGCATTACTCAGCATTATGAGTTGGCAAAAAATGTTGGCATCTGGCAGACGGTTTCATAAACCAAGGCCATAACTTATTTGTTACATTATAAAATTGACAAAACTTTTGATGATTGAAAAAAATAAAGCTATTATTATTTTTATTACTTAGGTGCTGCAATCAGTTTCATACCACCTTAATTTATTATCAGAAGTATTCTTAGAAAAATTGAGCAAAATATACTAGTGCCACACAGACGGATGTACGGAAACTTGATGAAATATGGCTGGTGGTAGGAAAGGTTGTTGCTACTCACAGTTTAAACAAATTTTTTGTTGGGCTTCCAATTACACTAACAAAAGTCTACTTATGAACATTATGAGTCGGTCGTTTAGCAGTAATATCAACATCGATCATCATAAAAGAAACGGTAGTTGCGACCGAAGTCTACGAAGATGAACAAATGCACCATAGCTGACGTATAGCAATTACAAAAACTATATCTTTCATCGTAGCTCCCAAATAGCATTAGTTGCGACCGTGACAACGAAGACTAATATTTATGTAGAAGAAAACTATCTATTTAAAGATCCCAAGTTCATTTAACACTCTAAAAAAAAGCTTGTGGATATACTCAAGCAAGCTGAGGAGGCCCATCGAGCTTTGGGGTCCTGGTGCACTGCACCGCCTTGCCCTATCACTCGTAATAGGGCAGTTTTATTTATTGACGTATTTTATCAACCAAAAGTGTTCTTCATCGCTAAACAAAATTCGCTTATAAAAATTGGGATCAACGGCAATATTGTTCTGAGCCCATTCACCGAATCTACGCCTTGCTATGTGTTCATGTGGCTTCAATTCTTGCACGAGTTGGACTTTGTAAGCACGCAAACCAGGATCTTTCCGCAAAATCTTCCATAAGGTGGATGGACACATCCAATTCCTGTGGACGATGGCGGATAGACTGATTCAGGTCTTCCTCTACGCTAGGCTCTACAGCAGCAATGATTTCTCTTGTACAATTAGTCTGTGTATGCGTATTATCATTTAGAGTAAACGTAGTGCGAAAACCTTCCATAATTAATCGAATTAATTGCTCTGATAGACGATTATATTGACCGTAAAATGGACGTAGTGCGCGATACGTATTTCGAACAGAACCATGATTTTGAAAATAAATTTGCACAATTTGGAAGTGTTGTTCAAGCGTCAGTCTATTCATTTTGAAATGCCAAACTAAACTAAAAATAAATCAATTGACAGCTGACAAAATGGCCACCAGTTAAAATAGTGTTACCAACATAAAGTTCTATACCTCTAAAAAAACACCCTTTATATCGTTCATTGGATTTTACTCATACTTATCCGAAATGGTCAATGAGATGACAGTTCAAGCTTGTTGGCATTGTCAAAAGGCAGAAGATTTCTCTCTTTTTAATATTGTTACTATATGGCGTTGTTGGATTCTTTGGACAAAAGGAACCGGAGAATCCGGAGTCAGTAACCCACTTCGGGGATATGAGCACTGCGGTTGGCCCATTAAGGGTTCATCCGCCACCATCTCTATTTGATGCCCTGACTTGTATTGAAATGTCCCAATGACCTTATCTCCAAATACGTCGAAGGAGCTCATTAGGACGTCTGCTTCCTTGACTGTTGGTCCAATTGGTTGGGCTCATCCGCCGTACGTGTTCTTTCTGAGGGGCTAGTGCAAGACTTCTGCGAATCGATCAGAACAGTCATTAAAGCAGAGCATTATAGTGTTGCTATTTTTCTGTGTTCAACACTCGCGCTTATAAGTTTAGCAGGAATGTCCGGATGGACAGACCAGTACCCGGTGGTTACTGCGGGGAGGTAAAATAAGCACAATTGATGTGTATGAGATAGCTGCAGCAACTGTGCATTACCAGTTTGATGATGGCTTTCAGCGCAAGCATTTAAGAACTCTTAAACTTGACAAGACAAGTTAGAAGTTCTTTCTCCAGAGAACTGTGGGGCCAATTGGGCTACAATTCTTACAATTTTTTCATACGACATGATGGGCTTATCTTCTTCTTCTATTGTATTAAAAATCTCAGGAAATTGCAACAAAATTCATTTTTCTTTTTGATTTCTGAGTCTATTTTCGTGAAATGCTCTAATTCTAAACCACGTAACTTCCCTAGATTCCTTTCTTTTTCTACCACAGACTTCTGGCCAGACTTTAACTCACTGTTTGCCTTTGTGAGGTTCGACCGAAGAATCTCGATTTCAAAGTTTAGTCTTGAAATTTCTTTTTCGGCTTGTTCGTTTACGCTTTCAGCTTCTAGCTTACTCCGATTAAAACTCAAACGAATTTTTTGAATATCGTTGAGTTCAGCTCTCAGCTCCTGGATTTCTCTTTTGTTTTTATCCTGGAGCCTTTGGACTGCTTCTGAATACTCAGCGAGTATTCAGTCTGTAGTCTCGAGCCGCGTAAATTTACCCCACTGCAAACTTAATTGCGAGTAAATAAGAGAATATGTTTCCCTAGTTGTAATAGTCTTAAGCTCACGCAACAGATGGCGGTTGAAATTCTGAATTTCTTCACCTTGGTCTTTTAATCGTTTTTTCAATTGAAAGATTTTTTCTACCAATTGCGAATTAGACTTTTCTGTTCTTGCCATAAAACTATCACAAAATTCTGGAGCTAATTAACCGAACTACTTGGATTGAAATAACCTTGAAATATTATACGTTTCCCAACAAAAAAAAATATATTATTACCGACCTATGTCAACAAAATCGTTTTGTTTTTATTATTTTAAATCACGTAGAAGAGAAGATAAAACCACAACAAAAAACACCAAACATATATATAAAAAACACTACACAAGCTCAAATTTCCACCTTGCTCTACTTAAACACTAAAATTTGATTATGATACATACATACATAAACATATATACATACTTACCTGCGACCTAAAATACCCTCCAAAGGATATTCTGCTCACTTCAGTAATTGGCTTTTATTTCATGGAAGTCAGATTTGGAAATATGCAATGTTTTCTTTTGTTTGTGTCTTTCGACCGAGCAAAATTTACGATTCACTTTAATTTACTTTTCGGTTCGCGGACCGGCTACGCCAATATGTTATATCAACCGTCGCGGTTTGTGGTTACATTAAAACTCAACTCTAGTTCTAGAGACCAACGTGGAACTTCATGAACTTCCAAAATGCATTACTCAGCATTATGAGTTAGTTGACCCCTGAGCGTTGTGTCACATTAAGTGTGACACAAAGCTGCTGTTATGCATTATTTTATTAATATAATAAAGTGGAGCGGGCCAAAATGCATTACTCAGCATTATGAGTTGGCAAAAAATGTTGGCATCTGGCAGACGGTTTCATAAACCAAGGCCATAACTTATTTGTTACATTATAAAATTGACAAAACTTTTGATGATTGAAAAAAATAAAGCTATTATTATTTTTATTACTTAGGTGCTGCAATCAGTTTCATACCACCTTAATTTATTATCAGAAGTATTCTTAGAAAAATTGAGCAAAATATACTAGTGCCACACAGACGGATGTACGGAAACTTGATGAAATATGGCTGGTGGTAGGAAAGGTTGTTGCTACTCACAGTTTAAACAAATTTTTTGTTGGGCTTCCAATTACACTAACAAAAGTCTACTTATGAACATTATGAGTCGGTCGTTTAGCAGTAATATCAACATCGATCATCATAAAAGAAACGGTAGTTGCGACCGAAGTCTACGAAGATGAACAAATGCACCATAGCTGACGTATCGCAATTACAAAAACTATATCTTTCATCGTAGCTCCCAAATAGCATTAGTTGCGACCGTGACAACGAAGACTAATATTTATGTAGAAGAAAACTATCTATTTAAAGATCCCAAGTTCATTTAACACTCTAAAAAAAGCTTGTGGATATACTCAAGCAAGCTGAGGAGGCCCATCGAGCTTCGGGGTCCTGGTGCACTGCACCGCCTTGCCCTATCACTCGTAATAGGGCAGTTTTATTTATTGACGTATTTTATCAACCAAAAGTGTTCTTCATCGCTAAACAAAATTCGCTTATAAAAATTGGGATCAACGGCAATATTGTTCTGAGCCCATTCACCGAATCTACGCCTTGCTATGTGATCATGTGGCTTCAATTCTTGCACGAGTTGGACTTTGTAAGTACGCAAACCAGGATCTTTCCGCAAAATCTTCCATAAGGTGGATGGACACATGCGTATTATCATTTAGAGTAAACGTGGTGCGAAAACCTTCCATAATTAATCGAATTAATTGCTCTGATAGACGATTATATTGATCGTAAAATGGACGTAGTGCGCGATACGTATTTCGAACAGAACCATGATTTTGAAAATAAATTTGCACAATTTGGAAGTGTTGTTCAAGCGTCAGTCTATTCATTTTGAAATGCCAAACTAAACTAAAAATAAATCAATTGACAGCTGACAAAATGGCCACCAGTTAAAATAGTGTTACCAACATAAAGTTCTATACCTCTAAAAAAACACCCTTTATATCGTTCATTGGGTTTTACTCATACTTATCCGAAATGGTCAATGAGATGACAGTTCAAGCTTGTTGGCATTGTCAAAAGGCAGAAGATTTCTCTCTTTTTAATATTGTTACTATATGGCGTTGTTGGATTCCTTGGACAAAAGGAACCGCAATATCCGGAGTCAGTAACCCACTTCGGGGATATGAGCACTGCGATTGGCCCATTAAGGGTTCATCCGACACCATCTCTATTTGATGCCCTGACTTGTATTGAAATGTCCCAATGACCTTATCTCCAAATACGTCGAAGGAGCTCATTAGGACGTCTGCTTCCTTGACTGTTGGTCCAATTGGTTGGGCTCATCCGCCGTACGTGTTCTTTCTGAGGGGCTAGTGCAAGACTTCTGCGAATCGATCAGAACAGTCATTAAAGCAGAGCATTATAGTGTTGCTATTTTTTCTGTGTTCAACACTCGCGCTTATAAGTTTAGCAGGAATGTCCGGATGGACAGACCAGTACCCGGTGGTTACTGCGGGGAGGTAAAATAAGCACAATTGATGTGTATGAGATAGCTGCAGCAACTGTGCATTACCAGTTTGATGATGGCTTTCAGCGCAAGCATTTAAGAACTCTTAAACTTGACAAGACAAGTTAGAAGTTCTTGCTCCAGAGAACTGTGGGGCCAATTGGGCTACAATTCTTACAATTTTTTCATACGACATGATGGGCTTATCTTCTTCTTCTATTGTATTAAAAATCTCAGGAAATTGCAACAAAATTAATTTTTCTTTTTGATTTCTGAGTTTGTTTTTTAAATCCTCTATTTTCGTGAAATGCTCTAATTCTAAACCACGTAACTTCCCTAGATTCCTTTCTTTTTCTACCACAGACTTCTGGCCAGACTTTAACTCACTGTTTGCCTTTGTGAGGTTCGACCGAAGAATCTCGATTTCAAAGTTTAGTCTTGAAATTTCTTTTTCGGCTTGTTCGTTTACGCTTTCAGCTTCTAGCTTACTCCGATTAAAACTCAAACGAATTTTTTGAATATCGTTGAGTTCAGCTCTCAGCTCCTGGATTTCTCTTTTGTTTTTATCCTGGAGCCTTTGGACTGCTTCTGAATACTCAGCGAGTATTCAGTCTGTAGTCTCGAGCCGCGTAAATTTACCCCACTGCAAACTTAATTGCGAGTAAATAAGAGAATATGTTTCCCTAGTTGTAATAGTCTTAAGCTCACGCAACAGATGGCGGTTGAAATTCTGAATTTCTTCACCTTGGTCTTTTAATCGTTTTTTCAATTGAAAGATTTTTTCTACCAATTGCGAATTAGACTTTTCTGTTCTTGCCATAAAACTATCACAAAATTCTGAAGCTAATTAACCGAACTACTTGGATTGAAATAACCTTGAAATATTATACGTTTCCCAACAAAAAAAAATATATTATTACCGACCTATGTCAACAAAATCGTTTTGTTTTTATTATTTTAAATCACGTAGAAGAGAAGATAAAACAACAACAAAAAACACCAAACATATATATAAAAAACACTACACAAGCTCAAATTTCCACCTTGCTCTACTTAAACACTAAAATTTGATTATGATACATACATACATAAACATATATACATACTTACCTGCGACCTAAAATACCCTCCAAAGGATATTCTGCTCACTTCAGTAATTGGCTTTTATTTCATGGAAGTCAGATTTGGAAATATGCAATGTTTTCTTTTGTTTGTGTCTTTCGACCGAGCAAAATTTACGATTCACTTTAATTTACTTTTCGGTTCGCGGACCGGCTACGCCAATATGTTATATCAACCGTCGCGGTTTGTGGTTACATTAAAACTCAACTCTAGTTCTAGAGACCAACGTGGAAATTCATGAACTTCCAAAATGCATTACTCAGCATTATGAGTTAGTTGACCCCTGAGCGTTGTGTCACATTAAGTGTGACACAAAGCTGCTGTTATGCATTATTTTATTAATATAATAAAGTGGAGCGGGCCAAAATGCATTACTCAGCATTATGAGTTGGCAAAAAATGTTGGCATCTGGCAGACGGTTTCATAAACCAAGGCCATAACTTATTTGTTACATTATAAAATTGACAAAACTTTTGATGATTGAAAAAAATAAAGCTATTATTATTTTTATTACTTAGGTGCTGCAATCAGTTTCATACCACCTTAATTTATTATCAGAAGTATTCTTAGAAAAATTGAGCAAAATATACTAGTGCCACACAGACGGATGTACGGAAACTTGATGAAATATGGCTGGTGGTAGGAAAGGTTGTTGCTACTCACAGTTTAAACAAATTTTTTGTTGGGCTTCCAATTACACTAACAAAAGTCTACTTATGAACATTATGAGTCGGTCGTTTAGCAGTAATATCAACATCGATCATCATAAAAGAAACGGTAGTTGCGACCGAAGTCTACGAAGATGAACAAATGCACCATAGCTGACGTATAGCAATTACAAAAACTATATCTTTCATCGTAGCTCCCAAATAGCATTAGTTGCGACCGTGACAACGAAGACTAATATTTATGTAGAAGAAAACTATCTATTTAAAGATCCCAAGTTCATTTAACACTCTAAAAAAAAGCTTGTGGATATACTTAAGCAAGCTGAGGAGGCCCATCGAGCTTTGGGGTCCTGGTGCACTGCACCGCCTTGCCCTATCACTCGTAATAGGGCAGTTTTATTTATTGACGTATTTTATCAACCAAAAGTGTTCTTCATCGCTAAACAAAATTCGCTTATAAAAATTGGGATCAACGGCAATATTGTTCTGAGCCCATTCACCGAATCTACGCCTTGCTATGTGTTCATGTGGCTTCAATTCTTGCACGAGTTGGACTTTGTAAGCGCGCAAACCAGGATCTTTCCGCAAAATCTTCCATAAGGTGGATGGACACATATCCAATTCCTGTGGACGATGGCGGATAGACTGATTCAGGTCTTCCTCTACGCTAGGCTCTACAGCAGCAATGATTTCTCTTGTACAATTAGTCTGTGTATGCGTATTATCATTTAGAGTAAACGTAGTGCGAAAACCTTCCATAATTAATCGAATTAATTGCTCTGATAGACGATTATATTGACCGTAAAATGGACGTAGTGCGCGATACGTATTTCGAACAGAACCATGATTTTGAAAATAAATTTGCACAATTTGGAAGTGTTGTTCAAGCGTCAGTCTATTCATTTTGAAATGCCAAACTAAACTAAAAATAAATCAATTGACAGCTGACAAAATGGCCACCAGTTAAAATAGTGTTACCAACATAAAGTTCTATACCACTAAAAAAACACCCTTTATATCGTTCATTGGGTTTTACTCATACTTATCCGAAATGGTCAATGAGATGACAGTTCAAGCTTGTTGGCATTGTCAAAAGGCAGAAGATTTCTCTCTTTTTAATATTGTTACTATATGGCGTTGTTGGATTCCTTGGACAAAAGGAACCGCAATATCCGGAGTCAGTAACCCACTTCGGGGATATGAGCACTGCGGTTGGCCCATTAAGGGTTCATCCGACACCATCTCTATTTGATGCCCTGACTTGTATTGAAATGTCCCAATGACCTTATCTCCAAATACGTCGAAGGAGCTCATTAGGACGTCTGCTTCCTTGACTGTTGGTCCAATTGGTTGGGCTCATCCGCCGTACGTGTTCTTTCTGAGGGGCTAGTGCAAGACTTCTGCGAATCGATCAGAACAGTCATTAAAGCAGAGCATTATAGTGTTGCTATTTTTCTGTGTTCAACACTCGCGCTTATAAGTTTAGCAGGAATGTCCGGATGGACAGACCAGTACCCGGTGGTTACTGCGGGGAGGTAAAATAAGCACAATTGATGTGTATGAGATAGCTGCAGCAACTGTGCATTACCAGTTTGATGATGGCTTTCAGCGCAAGCATTTAAGAACTCTTAAACTTGACAAGACAAGTTAGAAGTTCTTGCTCCAGAGAACTGTGGGGCCAATTGGGCTACAATTCTTACAATTTTTTCATACGACATGATGGGCTTATCTTCTTCTTCTATTGTATTAAAAATCTCAGGAAATTGCAACAAAATTAATTTTTCTTTTTGATTTCTGAGTTTGTTTTTTAAATCCTCTATTTTCGTGAAATGCTCTAATTCTAAACCACGTAACTTCCCTAGATTCCTTTCTTTTTCTACCACAGACTTCTGGCCAGACTTTAACTCACTGTTTGCCTTTGTGAGGTTCGACCGAAGAATCTCGATTTCAAAGTTTAGTCTTGAAATTTCTTTTTCGGCTTGTTCGTTTACGCTTTCAGCTTCTAGCTTACTCCGATTAAAACTCAAACGAATTTTTTGAATATCGTTGAGTTCAGCTCTCAGCTCCTGGATTTCTCTTTTGTTTTTATCCTGGAGCCTTTGGACTGCTTCTGAATACTCAGCGAGTATTCAGTCTGTAGTCTCGAGCCGCGTAAATTTACCCCACTGCAAACTTAATTGCGAGTAAATAAGAGAATATGTTTCCCTAGTTGTAATAGTCTTAAGCTCACGCAACAGATGGCGGTTGAAATTCTGAATTTCTTCACCTTGGTCTTTTAATCGTTTTTTCAATTGAAAGATTTTTTCTACCAATTGCGAATTAGACTTTTCTGTTCTTGCCATAAAACTATCACAAAATTCTGGAGCTAATTAACCGAACTACTTGGATTGAAATAACTTTGAAATATTATACGTTTCCCAACAAAAAAAAAATATATATTATTACCGACCTATGTCAACAAAATCGTTTTGTTTTTATTATTTTATATCACGTAGAAGAGAAGATAAAACAACAACAAAAAACACCAAACATGTATATAAAAAACACTACACAAGCTCAAATTTCCACCTTGCTCTACTTAAACACTAAAATTTGATTATGATACATACATACATAAACAAATATACATACTTACCTGCGACCTAAAATTACCTCCAAAGGATATTCTGCTCACTTCAGTAATTGGCTTTTATTTCATGGAAGTCAGATTTGGAAATATGCAATGTTTTCTTTTGTTTGTGTCTTTCGACCGAGCAAAATTTACGATTCACTTTAATTTACTTTTCGGTTCGCGGACCGGCTACGCCAATATGTTATATCAACCGTCGCGGTTTGTGGTTACATTAAAACTCAACTCTAGTTCTAGAGACCAACGTGGAACTTCATGAACTTCCAAAATGCATTACTCAGCATTATGAGTTAGTTGACCCCTGAGCGTTGTGTCACATTAAGTGTGACACAAAGCTGCTGTTATGCATTATTTTATTAATATAATAAAGTGGAGCGGGCCAAAATGCATTACTCAGCATTATGAGTTGGCAAAAAATGTTGGCATCTGGCAGACGGTTTCATAAACCAAGGCCATAACTTATTTGTTACATTATAAAATTGACAAAACTTTTGATGATTGAAAAAAATAAAGCTATTATTATTTTTATTACTTAGGTGCTGCAATCAGTTTCATACCACCTTAATTTATTATCAGAAGTATTCTTAGAAAAATTGAGCAAAATATACTAGTGCCACACAGACGGATGTACGGAAACTTGATGAAATATGGCTGGTGGTAGGAAAGGTTGTTGCTACTCACAGTTTAAACAAATTTTTTGTTGGGCTTCCAATTACACTAACAAAAGTCTACTTATGAACATTATGAGTCGGTCGTTTAGCAGTAATATCAACATCGATCATCATAAAAGAAACGGTAGTTGCGACCGAAGTCTACGAAGATGAACAAATGCACCATAGCTGACGTATAGCAATTACAAAAACTATATCTTTCATCGTAGCTCCCAAATAGCATTAGTTGCGACCGTGACAACGAAGACTAATATTTATGTAGAAGAAAACTATCTATTTAAAGATCCCAAGTTCATTTAACACTCTAAAAAAAAGCTTGTGGATATACTCAAGCAAGCTGAGGAGGCCCATCGAGCTTTGGGGTCCTGGTGCACTGCACCGCCTTGCCCTATCACTCGTAATAGGGCAGTTTTATTTATTGACGTATTTTATCAACCAAAAGTGTTCTTCATCGCTAAACAAAATTCGCTTATAAAAATTGGGATCAACGGCAATATTGTTCTGAGCCCATTCACCGAATCTACGCCTTGCTATGTGTTCATGTGGCTTCAATTCTTGCACGAGTTGGACTTTGTAAGCACGCAAACCAGGATCTTTCCGCAAAATCTTCCATAAGGTGGATGGACACATCCAATTCCTGTGGACGATGGCGGATAGACTGATTCAGGTCTTCCTCTACGCTAGGCTCTACAGCAGCAATGATTTCTCTTGTACAATTAGTCTGTGTATGCGTATTATCATTTAGAGTAAACGTAGTGCGAAAACCTTCCATAATTAATCGAATTAATTGCTCTGATAGACGATTATATTGACCGTAAAATGGACGTAGTGCGCGATACGTATTTCGAACAGAACCATGATTTTGAAAATAAATTTGCACAATTTGGAAGTGTTGTTCAAGCGTCAGTCTATTCATTTTGAAATGCCAAACTAAACTAAAAATAAATCAATTGACAGCTGACAAAATGGCCACCAGTTAAAATAGTGTTACCAACATAAAGTTCTATACCTCTAAAAAAACACCCTTTATATCGTTCATTGGGTTTTACTCATACTTATCCGAAATGGTCAATGAGATGACAGTTCAAGCTTGTTGGCATTGTCAAAAGGCAGAAGATTTCTCTCTTTTTAATATTGTTACTATATGGCGTTGTTGGATTCTTTGGACAAAAGGAACCGGAGAATCCGGAGTCAGTAACCCACTTCGGGGATATGAGCACTGCGGTTGGCCCATTAAGGGTTCATCCGCCACCATCTCTATTTGATGCCCTGACTTGTATTGAAATGTCCCAATGACCTTATCTCCAAATACGTCGAAGGAGCTCATTAGGACGTCTGCTTCCTTGACTGTTGGTCCAATTGGTTGGGCTCATCCGCCGTACGTGTTCTTTCTGAGGGGCTAGTGCAAGACTTCTGCGAATCGATCAGAACAGTCATTAAAGCAGAGCATTATAGTGTTGCTATTTTTCTGTGTTCAACACTCGCGCTTATAAGTTTAGCAGGAATGTCCGGATGGACAGACCAGTACCCGGTGGTTACTGCGGGGAGGTAAAATAAGCACAATTGATGTGTATGAGATAGCTGCAGCAACTGTGCATTACCAGTTTGATGATGGCTTTCAGCGCAAGCATTTAAGAACTCTTAAACTTGACAAGACAAGTTAGAAGTTCTTGCTCCAGAGAACTGTGGGGCCAATTGGGCTACAATTCTTACAATTTTTTCATACGACATGATGGGCTTATCTTCTTCTTCTATTGTATTAAAAATCTCAGGAAATTGCAACAAAATTAATTTTTCTTTTTGATTTCTGAGTTTGTTTTTTAAATCCTCTATTTTCGTGAAATGCTCTAATTCTAAACCACGTAACTTCCCTAGATTCCTTTCTTTTTCTACCACAGACTTCTGGCCAGACTTTAACTCACTGTTTGCCTTTGTGAGGTTCGACCGAAGAATCTCGATTTCAAAGTTTAGTCTTGAAATTTCTTTTTCGGCTTGTTCGTTTACGCTTTCAGCTTCTAGCTTACTCCGATTAAAACTCAAACGAATTTTTTGAATATCGTTGAGTTCAGCTCTCAGCTCCTGGATTTCTCTTTTGTTTTTATCCTGGAGCCTTTGGACTGCTTCTGAATACTCAGCGAGTATTCAGTCTGTAGTCTCGAGCCGCGTAAATTTACCCCACTGCAAACTTAATTGCGAGTAAATAAGAGAATATGTTTCCCTAGTTGTAATAGTCTTAAGCTCACGCAACAGATGGCGGTTGAAATTCTGAATTTCTTCACCTTGGTCTTTTAATCGTTTTTTCAATTGAAAGATTTTTTCTACCAATTGCGAATTAGACTTTTCTGTTCTTGCCATAAAACTATCACAAAATTCTGGAGCTAATTAACCGAACTACTTGGATTGAAATAACCTTGAAATATTATACGTTTCCCAACAAAAAAAAATATATTATTACCGACCTATGTCAACAAAATCGTTTTGTTTTTATTATTTTAAATCACGTAGAAGAGAAGATAAAACAACAACAAAAAACACCAAACATATATATAAAAAACACTACACAAGCTCAAATTTCCACCTTGCTCTACTTAAACACTAAAATTTGATTATGATACATACATACATAAACATATATACATACTTACCTGCGACCTAAAATACCCTCCAAAGGATATTCTGCTCACTTCAGTAATTGGCTTTTATTTCATGGAAGTCAGATTTGGAAATATGCAATGTTTTCTTTTGTTTGTGTCTTTCGACCGAGCAAAATTTACGATTCACTTTAATTTACTTTTCGGTTCGCGGACCGGCTACGCAAATATGTTATATCAACCGTCGCGGTTTGTGGTTACATTAAAACTCAACTCTAGTTCTAGAGACCAACGTGGAACTTCATGAACTTCCAAAATGCATTACTCAGCATTATGAGTTAGTTGACCCCTGAGCGTTGTGTCACATTAAGTGTGACACAAAGCTGCTGTTATGCATTATTTTATTAATATAATAAAGTGGAGCGGGCCAAAATGCATTACTCAGCATTATGAGTTGGCAAAAAATGTTGGCATCTGGCAGACGGTTTCATAAACCAAGGCCATAACTTATTTGTTACATTATAAAATTGACAAAACTTTTGATGATTGAAAAAAATAAAGCTATTATTATTTTTATTACTTAGGTGCTGCAATCAGTTTCATACCACCTTAATTTATTATCAGAAGTATTCTTAGAAAAATTGAGCAAAATATACTAGTGCCACACAGACGGATGTACGGAAACTTGATGAAATATGGCTGGTGGTAGGAAAGGTTGTTGCTACTCACAGTTTAAACAAATTTTTTGTTGGGCTTCCAATTACACTAACAAAAGTCTACTTATGAACATTATGAGTCGGTCGTTTAGCAGTAATATCAACATCGATCATCATAAAAGAAACGGTAGTTGCGACCGAAGTCTACGAAGATGAACAAATGCACCATAGCTGACGTATCGCAATTACAAAAACTATATCTTTCATCGTAGCTCCCAAATAGCATTAGTTGCGACCGTGACAACGAAGACTAATATTTATGTAGAAGAAAACTATCTATTTAAAGATCCCAAGTTCATTTAACACTCTAAAAAAAGCTTGTGGATATACTCAAGCAAGCTGAGGAGGCCCATCGAGCTTCGGGGTCCTGGTGCACTGCACCGCCTTGCCCTATCACTCGTAATAGGGCAGTTTTATTTATTGACGTATTTTATCAACCAAAAGTGTTCTTCATCGCTAAACAAAATTCGCTTATAAAAATTGGGATCAACGGCAATATTGTTCTGAGCCCATTCACCGAATCTACGCCTTGCTATGTGATCATGTGGCTTCAATTCTTGCACGAGTTGGACTTTGTAAGCACGCAAACCAGGATCTTTCCGCAAAATCTTCCATAAGGTGGATGGACACATGCGTATTATCATTTAGAGTAAACGTGGTGCGAAAACCTTCCATAATTAATCGAATTAATTGCTCTGATAGACGATTATATTGATCGTAAAATGGACGTAGTGCGCGATACGTATTTCGAACAGAACCATGATTTTGAAAATAAATTTGCACAATTTGGAAGTGTTGTTCAAGCGTCAGTCTATTCATTTTGAAATGCCAAACTAAACTAAAAATAAATCAATTGACAGCTGACAAAATGGCCACCAGTTAAAATAGTGTTACCAACATAAAGTTCTATACCTCTAAAAAAACACCCTTTATATCGTTCATTGGGTTTTACTCATACTTATCCGAAATGGTCAATGAGATGACAGTTCAAGCTTGTTGGCATTGTCAAAAGGCAGAAGATTTCTCTCTTTTTAATATTGTTACTATATGGCGTTGTTGGATTCCTTGGACAAAAGGAACCGCAATATCCGGAGTCAGTAACCCACTTCGGGGATATGAGCACTGCGATTGGCCCATTAAGGGTTCATCCGACACCATCTCTATTTGATGCCCTGACTTGTATTGAAATGTCCCAATGACCTTATCTCCAAATACGTCGAAGGAGCTCATTAGGACGTCTGCTTCCTTGACTGTTGGTCCAATTGGTTGGGCTCATCCGCCGTACGTGTTCTTTCTGAGGGGCTAGTGCAAGACTTCTGCGAATCGATCAGAACAGTCATTAAAGCAGAGCATTATAGTGTTGGGATTTTGCTATTTTTTCTGTGTTCAACACTCGCGCTTATAAGTTTAGCAGGAATGTCCGGATGGACAGACCAGTACCCGGTGGTTACTGCGGGGAGGTAAAATAAGCACAATTGATGTGTATGAGATAGCTGCAGCAACTGTGCATTACCAGTTTGATGATGGCTTTCAGCGCAAGCATTTAAGAACTCTTAAACTTGACAAGACAAGTTAGAAGTTCTTGCTCCAGAGAACTGTGGGGCCAATTGGGCTACAATTCTTACAATTTTTTCATACGACATGATGGGCTTATCTTCTTCTTCTATTGTATTAAAAATCTCAGGAAATTGCAACAAAATTAATTTTTCTTTTTGATTTCTGAGTTTGTTTTTTAAATCCTCTATTTTCGTGAAATGCTCTAATTCTAAACCACGTAACTTCCCTAGATTCCTTTCTTTTTCTACCACAGACTTCTGGCCAGACTTTAACTCACTGTTTGCCTTTGTGAGGTTCGACCGAAGAATCTCGATTTCAAAGTTTAGTCTTGAAATTTCTTTTTCGGCTTGTTCGTTTACGCTTTCAGCTTCTAGCTTACTCCGATTAAAACTCAAACGAATTTTTTGAATATCGTTGAGTTCAGCTCTCAGCTCCTGGATTTCTCTTTTGTTTTTATCCTGGAGCCTTTGGACTGCTTCTGAATACTCAGCGAGTATTCAGTCTGTAGTCTCGAGCCGCGTAAATTTACCCCACTGCAAACTTAATTGCGAGTAAATAAGAGAATATGTTTCCCTAGTTGTAATAGTCTTAAGCTCACGCAACAGATGGCGGTTGAAATTCTGAATTTCTTCACCTTGGTCTTTTAATCGTTTTTTCAAATGAAAGATTTTTTCTACCAATTGCGAATTAGACTTTTCTGTTCTTGCCATAAAACTATCACAAAATTCTGAAGCTAATTAACCGAACTACTTGGATTGAAATAACCTTGAAATATTATACGTTTCCCAACAAAAAAAAATATATTATTACCGACCTATGTCAACAAAATCGTTTTGTTTTTATTATTTTAAATCACGTAGAAGAGAAGATAAAACAACAACAAAAAACACCAAACATATATATAAAAAACACTACACAAGCTCAAATTTCCACCTTGCTCTACTTAAACACTAAAATTTGATTATGATACATACATACATAAACATATATACATACTTACCTGCGACCTAAAATACCCTCCAAAGGATATTCTGCTCACTTCAGTAATTGGCTTTTATTTCATGGAAGTCAGATTTGGAAATATGCAATGTTTTCTTTTGTTTGTGTCTTTCGACCGAGCAAAATTTACGATTCACTTTAATTTACTTTTCGGTTCGCGGACCGGCTACGCCAATATGTTATATCAACCGTCGCGGTTTGTGGTTACATTAAAACTCAACTCTAGTTCTAGAGACCAACGTGGAAATTCATGAACTTCCAAAATGCATTACTCAGCATTATGAGTTAGTTGACCCCTGAGCGTTGTGTCACATTAAGTGTGACACAAAGCTGCTGTTATGCATTATTTTATTAATATAATAAAGTGGAGCGGGCCAAAATGCATTACTCAGCATTATGAGTTGGCAAAAAATGTTGGCATCTGGCAGACGGTTTCATAAACCAAGGCCATAACTTATTTGTTACATTATAAAATTGACAAAACTTTTGATGATTGAAAAAAATAAAGCTATTATTATTTTTATTACTTAGGTGCTGCAATCAGTTTCATACCACCTTAATTTATTATCAGAAGTATTCTTAGAAAAATTGAGCAAAATATACTAGTGCCACACAGACGGATGTACGGAAACTTGATGAAATATGGCTGGTGGTAGGAAAGGTTGTTGCTACTCACAGTTTAAACAAATTTTTTGTTGGGCTTCCAATTACACTAACAAAAGTCTACTTATGAACATTATGAGTCGGTCGTTTAGCAGTAATATCAACATCGATCATCATAAAAGAAACGGTAGTTGCGACCGAAGTCTACGAAGATGAACAAATGCACCATAGCTGACGTATCGCAATTACAAAAACTATATCTTTCATCGTAGCTCCCAAATAGCATTAGTTGCGACCGTGACAACGAAGACTAATATTTATGTAGAAGAAAACTATCTATTTAAAGATCCCAAGTTCATTTAACACTCTAAAAAAAGCTTGTGGATATACTCAAGCAAGCTGAGGAGGCCCATCGAGCTTCGGGGTCCTGGTGCACTGCACCGCCTTGCCCTATCACTCGTAATAGGGCAGTTTTATTTATTGACGTATTTTATCAACCAAAAGTGTTCTTCATCGCTAAACAAAATTCGCTTATAAAAATTGGGATCAACGGCAATATTGTTCTGAGCCCATTCACCGAATCTACGCCTTGCTATGTGATCATGTGGCTTCAATTCTTGCACGAGTTGGACTTTGTAAGCACGCAAACCAGGATCTTTCCGCAAAATCTTCCATAAGGTGGATGGACACATGCGTATTATCATTTAGAGTAAACGTGGTGCGAAAACCTTCCATAATTAATCGAATTAATTGCTCTGATAGACGATTATATTGATCGTAAAATGGACGTAGTGCGCGATACGTATTTCGAACAGAACCATGATTTTGAAAATAAATTTGCACAATTTGGAAGTGTTGTTCAAGCGTCAGTCTATTCATTTTGAAATGCCAAACTAAACTAAAAATAAATCAATTGACAGCTGACAAAATGGCCACCAGTTAAAATAGTGTTACCAACATAAAGTTCTATACCTCTAAAAAAACACCCTTTATATCGTTCATTGGGTTTTACTCATACTTATCCGAAATGGTCAATGAGATGACAGTTCAAGCTTGTTGGCATTGTCAAAAGGCAGAAGATTTCTCTCTTTTTAATATTGTTACTATATGGCGTTGTTGGATTCCTTCGACAAAAGGAACCGCAATATCCGGAGTCAGTAACCCACTTCGGGGATATGAGCACTGCGATTGGCCCATTAAGGGTTCATCCGCCACCATCTCTATTTCATGCCCTGACTTGCATTGAAATGTCCCAATGACCTTATCTCCAAATACGTCGAAGGAGCTCATTAGGACGTCTGCTTCCTTGACTGTTGGTCCAATTGGTTGGGCTCATCCGCCGTACGTGTTCTTTCTGAGGGGCTCGTGCAAGACTTCTGCGAATCGATCAGAACAGTCATTAAATCAGAGCATTATAGTGTTGCTATTTTTCTGTGTTCAACACTCGCGCTTATAAGTTTAGCAGGAATGTCCGGATGGACAGACCAGTACCCGGTGGATACTGCGGGGAGGTAAAATAAGCACAATTGATGTGTATGAGATAGCTGCAGCAACTGTGCATCACCAGTTTGATGATGCCTTTCAGCGCAAGCATTTAAGAACTCATAAACTTGACAAGAAAAGTTAGGAGTTCTTGCTCCAGAGAACTGTGGGGCCAATTGGGCTACAATTCTTAAAATTTTTTCATACGACATGATGGGCTTATCTTCTTCTTCTATTGTATTTAAAATCTCAGGAAATTGCAACAAAATTAATTTTTCTTTTTGATTTCTGAGTTTGTTTTTTAAATCCTCTATTTTCGTGGAATGCTCTAATTCTAAACCACGCAACTTCCCTAGATTCCTTTCTTTTTCTACCACAGACTTCTGGCCAGACTTTAACTCACTGTTTGCCTTTGTGAGGTTCGACCGAAGAATCTCGATTTCAAAGTTTAGTCTTGAAATTTCTTTTTCGGCTTGTTCGTTTACGTTTTCGGCTTCTAGCTTACTCCAATTAAAACTCAAACGAATTTTTTGAACATCGTTGAGTTCAGCTCTCAGCTCCTGGATTTCTCTTTTGTTTTTATCCTGGAGCCTTTGGACTGCTTCTGAATACTCAGCGAGTATTCAGTCTGTAGTCTCGAGCCGCGTAAATTTACCCCACTGCAAACTTAATTTCGAGTAAATAAGAGAATATGTTTCCCTAGTTGTAATAGTCTTAAGCTCACGCAACAGATGGCGGTTGAAATTTTGAATTTCTTCACCTTGGTCTTTTAATCGTTTTTTCAATTGAAAGATTTTTTCTACCAATTGCGAATTAGACTTTTCTGTTCTTGCCATAAAACTATCACAAAATTCTGGAGCTAATTAACCGAACTACTTGGATTGAAATAACCTTGAAATATTATACGTTTCCCAACAAAAAAAAAATATATATTATTACCGACCTATGTCAACAAAATCGTTTTGTTTTTATTATTTTAAATCACGTAGAAGAGAAGATAAAACAACAACAAAAAACACCAAACATGTATATAAAAAACACTACACAAGCTCAAATTTCCACCTTGCTCTACTTAAACACTAAAATTTGATTATGATACATACATACATAAACAAATATACATACTTACCTGCGACCTAAAATTACCTCCAAAGGATATTCTGCTCACTTCAGTAATTGGCTTTTATTTCATGGAAGTCAGATTTGGAAATATGCAATGTTTTCTTTTGTTTGTGTCTTTCGACCGATCAAAATTTACGATTCACTTTAATTTACTTTTCGGTTCGCGGACCGGCTACGCCAATATGTTATATCAACCGTCGTGGTTTGTGGTTACATTAAAACTCAACTCTAGTTCTAGAGACCAACGTGGAACTTCATGAACTTCCAAAATGCATTACTCAGCATTATGAGTTAGTTGACCCCTGAGCGTTGTGTCACATTAAGTGTGACACAAAGCTGCTGTTATGCATTATTTTATTAATATAATAAAGTGGAGCGGGCCAAAATGCATTACTCAGCATTATGAGTTGGCAAAAAATGTTGGCATCTGGCAGACGGTTTCATAAACCAAGGCCATAACTTATTTGTTACATTATAAAATTGACAAAACTTTTGATGATTGAAAAAAATAAAGCTATTATTATTTTTATTACTTAGGTGCTGCAATCAGTTTCATACCACCTTAATTTATTATCAGAAGTATTCTTAGAAAAATTGAGCAAAATATACTAGTGCCACACAGACGGATGTACGGAAACTTGATGAAATATGGCTGGTGGTAGGATAGGTTGTTGCTACTCACAGTTTAAACAAATTTTTTGTTGGGCTTCCAATTACACTAACAAAAGTCTACTTATGAACATTATGAGTCGGTCGTTTAGCAGTAATATCAACATCGATCATCATAAAAGAAACGGTAGTTGCGACCGAAGTCTACGAAGATGAACAAATGCACCATAGCTGACGTATAGCAATTACAAAAACTATATCTTTCATCGTAGCTCCCAAATAGCATTAGTTGCGACCGTGACAACGAAGACTAATATTTATGTAGAAGAAAACTATCTATTTAAAGATCCCAAGTTCATTTAACACTCTAAAAAAAAGCTTGTGGATATACTTAAGCAAGCTGAGGAGGCCCATCGAGCTTCGGGGTCCTGGTGCACTGCACCGCCTTGCCCTATCACTCGTAATAGGGCAGTTTTATTTATTGACGTATTTTATCAACCAAAAGTGTTCTTCATCGCTAAACAAAATTCGCTTATAAAAATTGGGATCAACGGCAATATTGTTCTGAGCCCATTCACCGAATCTACGCCTTGCTATGTGTTCATGTGGCTTCAATTCTTGCACGAGTTGGACTTTGTAAGCACGCAAACCAGGATCTTTCCGCAAAATCTTCCATAAGGTGGATGGACACATATCCAATTCCTGTGCACGATGGCGGATAGACTGATTCAGGTCTTCCTCTACGCTAGGCTCTACAGCAGCAATGATTTCTCTTGTACAATTAGTCTGTGTATGCGTATTATCATTTAGAGTAAACGTAGTGCGAAAACCTTCCATAATTAATCGAATTAATTGCTCTGATAGACGATTATATTGACCGTAAAATGGACGTAGTGCGCGATACGTATTTCGAACAGAACCATGATTTTGAAAATAAATTTGCACAATTTGGAAGTGTTGTTCAAGCGTCAGTCTATTCATTTTGAAATGCCAAACTAAACTAAAAATAAATCAATTGACAGCTGACAAAATGGCCACCAGTTAAAATAGTGTTCCCAACATAAAGTTCTATACCTCTAAAAAAACACCCTTTATATCGTTCATTGGGTTTTACTCATACTTATCCGAAATGGTCAATGAGATGACAGTGCAAGCTTGTTGGCATTGTCAAAAGGCAGAAGATTTCTCTCTTTTTAATATTGTTACTATATGGCGTTGTTGGATTCCTTGGACAAAAGGAACCGCAGAATCCGGAGTCAGTAACCCACTTCGGGGATATGAGCACTGCGATTGGCCCATTAAGGGTTCATCCGCCACCATCTCTATTTCATGCCCTGACTTGCATTGAAATGTCCCAATGACCTTATCTCCAAATACGTCGAAGGAGCTCATTAGGACGTCTGCTTCCTTGACTGTTGGTCCAATTGGTTGGGCTCATCCGCCGTACGTGTTCTTTCTGAGGGGCTCGTGCAAGACTTCTGCGAATCGATCAGAACAGTCATTAAATCAGAGCATTATAGTGTTGCTATTTTTCTGTGTTCAACACTCGCGCTTATAAGTTTAGCAGGAATGTCCGGATGGACAGACCAGTACCCGGTGGATACTGCGGGGAGGTAAAATAAGCACAATTGATGTGTATGAGATAGCTGCAGCAACTGTGCATCACCAGTTTGATGATGCCTTTCAGCGCAAGCATTTAAGAACTCATAAACTTGACAAGAAAAGTTAGGAGTTCTTGCTCCAGAGAACTGTGGGGCCAATTGGGCTACAATTCTTAAAATTTTTTCATACGACATGATGGGCTTATCTTCTTCTTCTATTGTATTTAAAATCTCAGGAATTGCAACAAAATTAATTTTTCTTTTTGATTTCTGAGTTTGTTTTTTAAATCCTCTATTTTCGTGGAATGCTCTAATTCTAAACCACGCAACTTCCCTAGATTCCTTTCTTTTTCTACCACAGACTTCTGGCCAGACTTTAACTCACTGTTTGCCTTTGTGAGGTTCGACCGAAGAATCTCGATTTCAAAGTTTAGTCTTGAAATTTCTTTTTCGGCTTGTTCGTTTACGTTTTCGGCTTCTAGCTTACTCCAATTAAAACTCAAACGAATTTTTTGAACATCGTTGAGTTCAGCTCTCAGCTCCTGGATTTCTCTTTTGTTTTTATCCTGGAGCCTTTGGACTGCTTCTGAATACTCAGCGAGTATTCAGTCTGTAGTCTCGAGCCGCGTAAATTTACCCCACTGCAAACTTAATTTCGAGTAAATAAGAGAATATGTTTCCCTAGTTGTAATAGTCTTAAGCTCACGCAACAGATGGCGGTTGAAATTTTGAATTTCTTCACCTTGGTCTTTTAATCGTTTTTTCAATTGAAAGATTTTTTCTACCAATTGCGAATTAGACTTTTCTGTTCTTGCCATATAACTATCACAAAATTCTGGAGCTAATTAACCGAACTACTTGGATTGAAATAACCTTGAAATATTATACGTTTCCCAACAAAAAAAAAAATATATATTATTACCGACCTATGTCAACAAAATCGTTTTGTTTTTATTATTTTAAATCACGTAGAAGAGAAGATAAAACAACAACAAAAAACACCAAACATGTATATAAAAAACACTACACAAGCTCAAATTTCCACCTTGCTCTACTTAAACACTAAAATTTGATTATGATACATACATACATAAACAAATATACATACTTACCTGCGACCTAAAATTACCTCCAAAGGATATTCTGCTCACTTCAGTAATTGGCTTTTATTTCATGGAAGTCAGATTTGGAAATATGCAATGTTTTCTTTTGTTTGTGTCTTTCGACCGAGCAAAATTTACGATTCACTTTAATTTACTTTTCGGTTCGCGGACCGGCTACGCCAATATGTTATATCAACCGTCGCGGTTTGTGGTTACATTAAAACTCAACTCTAGTTCTAGAGACCAACGTGGAACTTCATGAACTTCCAAAATGCATTACTCAGCATTATGAGTTAGTTGACCCCTGAGCGTTGTGTCACATTAAGTGTGACACAAAGCTGCTGTTATGCATTATTTTATTAATATAATAAAGTGGAGCGGGCCAAAATGCATTACTCAGCATTATGAGTTGGCAAAAAATGTTGGCATCTGGCAGACGGTTTCATAAACCAAGGCCATAACTTATTTGTTACATTATAAAATTGACAAAACTTTTGATGATTGAAAAAAATAAAGCTATTATTATTTTTATTACTTAGGTGCTGCAATCAGTTTCATACCACCTTAATTTATTATCAGAAGTATTCTTAGAAAAATTGAGCAAAATATACTAGTGCCACACAGACGGATGTACGGAAACTTGATGAAATATGGCTGGTGGTAGGAAAGGTTGTTGCTACTCACAGTTTAAACAAATTTTTTGTTGGGCTTCCAATTACACTAACAAAAGTCTACTTATGAACATTATGAGTCGGTCGTTTAGCAGTAATATCAACATCGATCATCATAAAAGAAACGGTAGTTGCGACCGAAGTCTACGAAGATGAACAAATGCACCATAGCTGACGTATAGCAATTACAAAAACTATATCTTTCATCGTAGCTCCCAAATAGCATTAGTTGCGACCGTGACAACGAAGACTAATATTTATGTAGAAGAAAACTATCTATTTAAAGATCCCAAGTTCATTTAACACTCTAAAAAAAAGCTTGTGGATATACTTAAGCAAGCTGAGGAGGCCCATCGAGCTTCGGGGTCCTGGTGCACTGCACCGCCTTGCCCTATCACTCGTAATAGGGCAGTTTTATTTATTGACGTATTTTATCAACCAAAAGTGTTCTTCATCGCTAAACAAAATTCGCTTATAAAAATTGGGATCAACGGCAATATTGTTCTGAGCCCATTCACCGAATCTACGCCTTGCTATGTGTTCATGTGGCTTCAATTCTTGCACGAGTTGGACTTTGTAAGCACGCAAACCAGGATCTTTCCGCAAAATCTTCCATAAGGTGGATGGACACATATCCAATTCCTGTGCACGATGGCGGATAGACTGATTCAGGTCTTCCTCTACGCTAGGCTCTACAGCAGCAATGATTTCTCTTGTACAATTAGTCTGTGTATGCGTATTATCATTTAGAGTAAACGTAGTGCGAAAACCTTCCATAATTAATCGAATTAATTGCTCTGATAGACGATTATATTGACCGTAAAATGGACGTAGTGCGCGATACGTATTTCGAACAGAACCATGATTTTGAAAATAAATTTGCACAATTTGGAAGTGTTGTTCAAGCGTCAGTCTATTCATTTTGAAATGCCAAACTAAACTAAAAATAAATCAATTGACAGCTGACAAAATGGCCACCAGTTAAAATAGTGTTACCAACATAAAGTTCTATACCTCTAAAAAAACACCCTTTATATCGTTCATTGGGTTTTACTCATACTTATCCGAAATGGTCAATGAGATGACAGTTCAAGCTTGTTGGCATTGTCAAAAGGCAGAAGATTTCTCTCTTTTTAATATTGTTACTATATGGCGTTGTTGGATTCCTTGGACAAAAGGAACCGGAGAATCCGGAGTCAGTAACCCACTTCGGGGATATGAGCACTGCGGTTGGCCCATTAAGGGTTCATCCGCCACCATCTCTATTTGATGCCCTGACTTGTATTGAAATGTCCCAATGACCTTATCTCCAAATACGTCGAAGGAGCTCATTAGGACGTCTGCTTCCTTGACTGTTGGTCCAATTGGTTGGGCTCATCCGCCGTACGTGTTCTTTCTGAGGGGCTAGTGCAAGACTTCTGCGAATCGATCAGAACAGTCATTAAAGCAGAGCATTATAGTGTTGCTATTTTTCTGTGTTCAACACTCGCGCTTATAAGTTTAGCAGGAATGTCCGGATGGACAGACCAGTACCCGGTGGTTACTGCGGGGAGGTAAAATAAGCACAATTGATGTGTATGAGATAGCTGCAGCAACTGTGCATTACCAGTTTGATGATGGCTTTCAGCGCAAGCATTTAAGAACTCTTAAACTTGACAAGACAAGTTAGAAGTTCTTGCTCCAGAGAACTGTGGGGCCAATTGGGCTACAATTCTTAAAATTTTTTCATACGACACGATGGGCTTATCTTCTTCTTCTATTGTATTAAAAATCTCAGGAAATTGCAACAAAATTAATTTTTCTTTTTGATTTCTGAGTTTGTTTTTTAAATCCTCTATTTTCGTGAAATGCTCTAATTCTAAACCACGTAACTTCCCTAGATTCCTTTCTTTTTCTACCACAGACTTCTGGCCAGACTTTAACTCACTGTTTGCCTTTGTGAGGTTCGACCGAAGAATCTCGATTTCAAAGTTTAGTCTTGAAATTTCTTTTTCGGCTTGTTCGTTTACGCTTTCAGCTTCTAGCTTACTCCGATTAAAACTCAAACGAATTTTTTGAATATCGTTGAGTTCAGCTCTCAGCTCCTGGATTTCTCTTTTGTTTTTATCCTGGAGCCTTTGGACTGCTTCTGAATACTCAGCGAGTATTCAGTCTGTAGTCTCGAGCCGCGTAAATTTACCCCACTGCAAACTTAATTGCGAGTAAATAAGAGAATATGTTTCCCTAGTTGTAATAGTCTTTAGCTCACGCAACAGATGGCGGTTGAAATTCTGAATTTCTTCACCTTGGTCTTTTAATCGTTTTTTCAATTGAAAGATTTTTTCTACCAATTGCGAATTAGACTTTTCTGTTCTTGCCATAAAACTATCACAAAATTCTGGAGCTAATTAACCGAACTACTTGGATTGAAATAACCTTGAAATATTATACGTTTCCCAACAAAAAAAAAATATATTATTACCGACCTATGTCAACAAAATCGTTTTGTTTTTATTATTTTAAATCACGTAGAAGAGAAGATAAAACAACAACAAAAAACACCAAACATATATATAAAAAACACTACACAAGCTCAAATTTCCACCTTGCTCTACTTAAACACTAAAATTTGATTATGATACATACATACATAAACATATATACATACTTACCTGCGACCTAAAATACCCTCCAAAGGATATTCTGCTCACTTCAGTAATTGGCTTTTATTTCATGGAAGTCAGATTTGGAAATATGCAATGTTTTCTTTTGTTTGTGTCTTTCGACCGAGCAAAATTTACGATTCACTTTAATTTACTTTTCGGTTCGCGGACCGGCTACGCCAATATGTTATATCAACCGTCGCGGTTTGTGGTTACATTAAAACTCAACTCTAGTTCTAGAGACCAACGTGGAACTTCATGAACTTCCAAAATGCATTACTCAGCATTATGAGTTAGTTGACCCCTGAGCGTTGTGTCACATTAAGTGTGACACAAAGCTGCTGTTATGCATTATTTTATTAATATAATAAAGTGGAGCGGGCCAAAATGCATTACTCAGCATTATGAGTTGGCAAAAAATGTTGGCATCTGGCAGACGGTTTCATAAACCAAGGCCATAACTTATTTGTTACATTATAAAATTGACAAAACTTTTGATGATTGAAAAAAATAAAGCTATTATTATTTTTATTACTTAGGTGCTGCAATCAGTTTCATACCACCTTAATTTATTATCAGAAGTATTCTTAGAAAAATTGAGCAAAATATACTAGTGCCACACAGACGGATGTACGGAAACTTGATGAAATATGGCTGGTGGTAGGAAAGGTTGTTGCTACTCACAGTTTAAACAAATTTTTTGTTGGGCTTCCAATTACACTAACAAAAGTCTATTTATGAACATTATGAGTCGGTCGTTTAGCAGTAATATCAACATCGATCATCATAAAAGAAACGGTAGTTGCGACCGAAGTCTACGAAGATGAACAAATGCACCATAGCTGACGTATCGCAATTACAAAAACTATATCTTTCGTCGTAGCTCCCAAATAGCATTAGTTGCGACCGTGACAACGAAGACTAATATTTATGTAGAAGAAAACTATCTATTTAAAGATCCCAAGTTCATTTAACACTCTAAAAAAAAGCTTGTGGATATACTCAAGCAAGCTGAGGAGGCCCATCGAGCTTCGGGGTCCTGGTGCACTGCACCGCCTTGCCCTATCACTCGTTATTTATTGACGTATTTTATCAACCAAAAGT
Organism: Platycheirus rosarum; assembly: GCA_963971375.1. Classification (NCBI taxonomy): domain Eukaryota; kingdom Metazoa; phylum Arthropoda; class Insecta; order Diptera; family Syrphidae; genus Platycheirus; species Platycheirus rosarum. The sequence continues at coordinate 100,593,700 of OZ020508.1, forward strand.
GTTCTTCATCGCTAAACAAAATTCGCTTATAGAAATTGGGATCAACGGCAATATTGTTCTGAGCCCATTCACCGAATCTACGCCTTGCTATGTGATCATGTGGCTTCAATTCTTGCACGAGTTGGACTTTGTAAGCACGCAAACCAGGATCTTTCCGCAAAATCTTCCATAAGGTGGATGGACACATGCGTATTATCATTTAGAGTAAACGTGGTGCGAAAACCTTCCATAATTAATCGAATTAATTGCTCTGATAGACGATTATATTGATCGTAAAATGGACGTAGTGCGCGATACGTATTTCGAACAGAACCATGATTTTGAAAATAAATTTGCACAATTTGGAAGTGTTGTTCAAGCGTCAGTCTATTCATTTTGAAATGCCAAACTAAACTAAAAATAAATCAATTGACAGCTGACAAAATGGCCACCAGTTAAAATAGTGTTACCAACATAAAGTTCTATACTTCTAAAAAAACACCCTTTATATCGTTCATTGGGTTTTACTCATACTTATCCGAAATGGTCAATGAGATGACAGTTCAAGCTTGTTGGCATTGTCAAAAGGCAGAAGATTTCTCTCTTTTTAATATTGTTACTATATGGCGTTGTTGGATTCCTTGGACAAAAGGAACCGCAGAATCCGGAGTCAGTAACCCACTTCGGGGATATGAGCACTGCGATTGGCCCATTAAGGGTTCATCCGCCACCATCTCTATTTCATGCCCTGACTTGCATTGAAATGTCCCAATGACCTTATCTCCAAATACGTCGAAGGAGCTCATTAGGACGTCTGCTTCCTTGGCTGTTGGTCCAATTGGTTGGGCTCATCCGCCGTACGTGTTCTTTCTGAGGGGCTCGTGCAAGACTTCTGCGAATCGATCAGAACAGTCATTAAATCAGAGCATTATAGTGTTGCTATTTTTCTGTGTTCAACACTCGCGCTTATAAGTTTAGCAGGAATGTCCGGATGGACAGACCAGTACCCGGTGGATACTGCGGGGAGGTAAAATAAGCACAATTGATGTGTATGAGATAGCTGCAGCAACTGTGCATCACCAGTTTGATGATGCCTTTCAGCGCAAGCATTTAAGAACTCATAAACTTGACAAGAAAAGTTAGGAGTTCTTGCTCCAGAGAACTGTGGGGCCAATTGGGCTACAATTCTTAAAATTTTTTCATACGACATGATGGGCTTATCTTCTTCTTCTATTGTATTTAAAATCTCAGGAAATTGCAACAAAATTAATTTTTCTTTTTGATTTCTGAGTTTGTTTTTTAAATCCTCTATTTTCGTGGAATGCTCTAATTCTAAACCACGCAACTTCCCTAGATTCCTTTCTTTTTCTACCACAGACTTCTGGCCAGACTTTAACTCACTGTTTGCCTTTGTGAGGTTCGACCGAAGAATCTCGATTTCAAAGTTTAGTCTTGAAATTTCTTTTTCGGCTTGTTCGTTTACGTTTTCGGCTTCTAGCTTACTCCAATTAAAACTCAAACGAATTTTTTGAACATCGTTGAGTTCAGCTCTCAGCTCCTGGATTTCTCTTTTGTTTTTATCCTGGAGCCTTTGGACTGCTTCTGAATACTCAGCGAGTATTCAGTCTGTAGTCTCGAGCCGCGTAAATTTACCCCACTGCAAACTTAATTTCGAGTAAATAAGAGAATATGTTTCCCTAGTTGTAATAGTCTTAAGCTCACGCAACAGATGGCGGTTGAAATTTTGAATTTCTTCACCTTGGTCTTTTAATCGTTTTTTCAATTGAAAGATTTTTTCTACCAATTGCGAATTAGACTTTTCTGTTCTTGCCATATAACTATCACAAAATTCTGGAGCTAATTAACCGAACTACTTGGATTGAAATAACCTTGAAATATTATACGTTTCCCAACAAAAAAAAAATATATATTATTACCGACCTATGTCAACAAAATCGTTTTGTTTTTATTATTTTAAATCACGTAGAAGAGAAGATAAAACAACAACAAAAAACACCAAACATGTATATAAAAAACACTACACAAGCTCAAATTTCCACCTTGCTCTACTTAAACACTAAAATTTGATTATGATACATACATACATAAACAAATATACATACTTACCTGCGACCTAAAATTACCTCCAAAGGATATTCTGCTCACTTCAGTAATTGGCTTTTATTTCATGGAAGTCAGATTTGAAAATATGCAATGTTTTCTTTTGTTTGTGTCTTTCGACCGAGCAAAATTTACGATTCACTTTAATTTACTTTTCGGTTCGCGGACCGGCTACGCCAATATGTTATATCAACCGTCGCGGTTTGTGGTTACATTAAAACTCAACTCTAGTTCTAGAGACCAACGTGGAACTTCATGAACTTCCAAAATGCATTACTCAGCATTATGAGTTAGTTGACCCCTGATCGTTGTGTCACATTAAGTGTGACACAAAGCTGCTGTTATGCATTATTTTATTAATATAATAAAGTGGAGCGGGCCAAAATGCATTACTCAGCATTATGAGTTGGCAAAAAATGTTGGCATCTGGCAGACGGTTTCATAAACCAAGGCCATAACTTATTTGTTACATTATAAAATTGACAAAACTTTTGATGATTGAAAAAAATAAAGCTATTATTATTTTTATTACTTAGGTGCTGCAATCAGTTTCATACCACCTTAATTTATTATCAGAAGTATTCTTAGAAAAATTGAGCAAAATATACTAGTGCCACACAGACGGATGTACGGAAACTTGATGAAATATGGCTGGTGGTAGGAAAGGTTGTTGCTACTCACAGTTTAAACAAATTTTTTGTTGGGCTTCCAATTACACTAACAAAAGTCTACTTATGAACATTATGAGTCGGTCGTTTAGCAGTAATATCAACATCGATCATCATAAAAGAAACGGTAGTTGCGACCGAAGTCTACGAAGATGAACAAATGCACCATAGCTGACGTATAGCAATTACAAAAACTATATCTTTCATCGTAGCTCCCAAATAGCATTAGTTGCGACCGTGACAACGAAGACTAATATTTATGTAGAAGAAAACTATCTATTTAAAGATCCCAAGTTCATTTAACACTCTAAAAAAAAGCTTGTGGATATACTTAAGCAAGCTGAGGAGGCCCATCGAGCTTCGGGGTCCTGGTGCACTGCACCGCCTTGCCCTATCACTCGTAATAGGGCAGTTTTATTTATTGACGTATTTTATCAACCAAAAGTGTTCTTCATCGCTAAACAAAATTCGCTTATAAAAATTGGGATCAACGGCAATATTGTTCTGAGCCCATTCACCGAATCTACGCCTTGCTATGTGTTCATGTGGCTTCAATTCTTGCACGAGTTGGACTTTGTAAGCACGCAAACCAGGATCTTTCCGCAAAATCTTCCATAAGGTGGATGGACACATATCCAATTCCTGTGCACGATGGCGGATAGACTGATTCAGGTCTTCCTCTACGCTAGGCTCTACAGCAGCAATGATTTCTCTTGTACAATTAGTCTGTGTATGCGTATTATCATTTAGAGTAAACGTAGTGCGAAAACCTTCCATAATTAATCGAATTAATTGCTCTGATAGACGATTATATTGACCGTAAAATGGACGTAGTGCGCGATACGTATTTCGAACAGAACCATGATTTTGAAAATAAATTTGCACAATTTGGAAGTGTTGTTCAAGCGTCAGTCTATTCATTTTGAAATGCCAAACTAAACTAAAAATAAATCAATTGACAGCTGACAAAATGGCCACCAGTTAAAATAGTGTTACCAACATAAAGTTCTATACCTCTAAAAAAACACCCTTTATATCGTTCATTGGGTTTTACTCATACTTATCCGAAATGGTCAATGAGATGACAGTTCAAGCTTGTTGGCATTGTCAAAAGGCAGAAGATTTCTCTCTTTTTAATATTGTTACTATATGGCGTTGTTGGATTTCTTGGACAAAAGGAACCGGAGAATCCGGAGTCAGTAACCCACTTCGGGGATATGAGCACTGCGGTTGGCCCATTAAGGGTTCATCCGCCACCATCTCTATTTGATGCCCTGACTTGTATTGAAATGTCCCAATGACCTTATCTCCAAATACGTCGAAGGAGCTCATTAGGACGTCTGCTTCCTTGACTGTTGGTCCAATTGGTTGGGCTCATCCGCCGTACGTGTTCTTTCTGAGGGGCTAGTGCAAGACTTCTGCGAATCGATCAGAACAGTCATTAAAGCAGAGCATTATAGTGTTGCTATTTTTCTGTGTTCAACACTCGCGCTTATAAGTTTAGCAGGAATGTCCGGATGGACAGACCAGTACCCGGTGGATACTGCGGGGAGGTAAAATAAGCACAATTGATGTGTATGAGATAGCTGCAGCAACTGTGCATCACCAGTTTGATGATGCCTTTCAGCGCAAGCATTTAAGAACTCATAAACTTGACAAGAAAAGTTAGGAGTTCTTGCTCCAGAGAACTGTGGGGCCAATTGGGCTACAATTCTTAAAATTTTTTCATACGACATGATGGGCTTATCTTCTTCTTCTATTGTATTTAAAATCTCAGGAAATTGCAACAAAATTAATTTTTCTTTTTGATTTCTGAGTTTGTTTTTTAAATCCTCTATTTTCGTGGAATGCTCTAATTCTAAACCACGCAACTTCCCTAGATTCCTTTCTTTTTCTACCACAGACTTCTGGGCAGACTTTAACTCACTGTTTGCCTTTGTGAGGTTCGACCGAAGAATCTCGATTTCAAAGTTTAGTCTTGAAATTTCTTTTTCGGCTTGTTCGTTTACGCTTTCAGCTTCTAGCTTACTCCGATTAAAACTCAAACGAATTTTTTGAATATCGTTGAGTTCAGCTCTCAGCTCCTGGATTTCTCTTTTGTTTTTATCCTGGAGCCTTTGGACTGCTTCTGAATACTCAGCGAGTATTCAGTCTGTAGTCTCGAGCCGCGTAAATTTGCCCCACTGCAAACTTAATTGCGAGTAAATAAGAGAATATGTTTCCCTAGTTGTAATAGTCTTAAGCTCACGCAACAGATAGCGGTTGAAATTCTGAATTTCTTCACCTTGGTCTTTTAATCGTTTTTTCAATTGAAAGATTTTTTCTACCAATTGCGAATTAGACTTTTCTGTTCTTGCCATAAAACTATCACAAAATTCTGGAGCTAATTAACCGAACTACTTGGATTGAAATAACCTTGAAATATTATACGTTTCCCAACAAAAAAAAATATATTATTACCGACCTATGTCAACAAAATCGTTTTGTTTTTATTATTTTAAATCACGTAGAAGAGAAGATAAAACAACAACAAAAAACACCAAACATATATATAAAAAACACTACACAAGCTCAAATTTCCACCTTGCTCTACTTAAACACTAAAATTTGATTATGATACATACATACATAAACATATATACATACTTACCTGCGACCTAAAATACCCTCCAAAGGATATTCTGCTCACTTCAGTAATTGGCTTTTATTTCATGGAAGTCAGATTTGGAAATATGCAATGTTTTCTTTTGTTTGTGTCTTTCGACCGAGCAAAATTTACGATTCACTTTAATTTACTTTTCGGTTCGCGGACCGGCTACGCCAATATGTTATATCAACCGTCGCGGTTTGTGGTTACATTAAAACTCAACTCTAGTTCTAGAGACCAACGTGGAACTTCATGAACTTCCAAAATGCATTACTCAGCATTATGAGTTAGTTGACCCCTGAGCGTTGTGTCACATTAAGTGTGACACAAAGCTGCTGTTATGCATTATTTTATTAATATAATAAAGTGGAGCGGGCCAAAATGCATTACTCAGCATTATGAGTTGGCAAAAAATGTTGGCATCTGGCAGACGGTTTCATAAACCAAGGCCATAACTTATTTGTTACATTATAAAATTGACAAAACTTTTGATGATTGAAAAAAATAAAGCTATTATTATTTTTATTACTTAGGTGCTGCAATCAGTTTCATACCACCTTAATTTATTATCAGAAGTATTCTTAGAAAAATTGAGCAAAATATACTAGTGCCACACAGACGGATGTACGGAAACTTGATGAAATATGGCTGGTGGTAGGAAAGGTTGTTGCTACTCACAGTTTAAACAAATTTTTTATTGGGCTTCCAATTACACTAACAAAAGTCTACTTATGAACATTATGAGTCGGTCGTTTAGCAGTAATATCAACATCGATCATCATAAAAGAAACGGTAGTTGCGACCGAAGTCTACGAAGATGAACAAATGCACCATAGCTGACGTATAGCAATTACAAAAACTATATCTTTCATCGTAGCTCCCAAATAGCATTAGTTGCGACCGTGACAACGAAGACTAATATTTATGTAGAAGAAAACTATCTATTTAAAGATCCCAAGTTCATTTAACACTCTAAAAAAAAGCTTGTGGATATACTCAAGCAAGCTGAGGAGGCCCATCGAGCTTCGGGGTCCTGGTGCACTGCACCGCCTTGCCCTATCACTCGTAATAGGGCAGTTTTATTTATTGACGTATTTTATCAACCAAAAGTGTTCTTCATCGCTAAACAAAATTCGCTTATAAAAATTGGGATCAACGGCAATATTGTTCTGAGCCCATTCACCGAATCTACGCCTTGCTATGTGATCATGTGGCTTCAATTCTTGCACGAGTTGGACTTTGTAAGCACGCAAACCAGGATCTTTCCCCAAAATCTTCCATAAGGTGGATGGACACATGCGTATTATCATTTAGAGTAAACGTGGTGCGAAAACCTTCCATAATTAATCGAATTAATTGCTCTGATAGACGATTATATTGATCGTAAAATGGACGTAGTGCGCGATACGTATTTCGAACAGAACCATGATTTTGAAAATAAATTTGCACAATTTGGAAGTGTTGTTCAAGCGTCAGTCTATTCATTTTGAAATGCCAAACTAAACTAAAAATAAATCAATTGACAGCTGACAAAATGGCCACCAGTTAAAATAGTGTTACCAACATAAAGTTCTATACCTCTAAAAAAACACCCTTTATATCGTTCATTGGGTTTTACTCATACTTATCCGAAATGGTCAATGAGATGACAGTTCAAGCTTGTTGGCATTGTCAAAAGGCAGAAGATTTCTCTCTTTTTAATATTGTTACTATATGGCGTTGTTGGATTCCTTGGACAAAAGGAACCGCAGAATCCGGAGTCAGTAACCCACTTCGGGGATATGAGCACTGCGATTGGCCCATTAAGGGTTCATCCGCCACCATCTCTATTTCATGCCCTGACTTGCATTGAAATGTCCCAATGACCTTATCTCCAAATACGTCGAAGGAGCTCATTAGGACGTCTGCTTCCTTGACTGTTGGTCCAATTGGTTGGGCTCATCCGCCGTACGTGTTCTTTCTGAGGGGCTCGTGCAAGACTTCTGCGAATCGATCAGAACAGTCATTAAATCAGAGCATTATAGTGTTGCTATTTTTCTGTGTTCAACACTCGCGCTTATAAGTTTAGCAGGAATGTCCGGATGGACAGACCAGTACCCGGTGGATACTGCGGGGAAGTAAAATAAGCACAATTGATATCACCAGTTTGATGATGCCTTTCAGCGCAAGCATTTATTATTATTATTATTATTTATTGACACGCAATTAAAATTACATGGTAATTAAGATTAACGAGCCTAGCTGCTGAGACTATTGGCTCTATGTAAAGAAAGGAAATTATATAAAAATGCTGGTTTTGGATATAAAATCAGATACGTTTTCAATGTTTGTAGAACTAGGATTTTGGAGAATTTCGTAAATTCATTTGTTATTGAATATATTTTTGATTATGGGTTGTGTTATAGGGCAATGTTCTAATATGTGAGGTAGATCCCATCTAGTGTTACAGGTTGAACAAAGTCTTGCAGGATTTTTGTTGAGAAGGTGCTGGTGGGAAGTTGCAGTATGTCCAAGACGTAGACGTACAAAATTAGATATTTTGCTTTTGTGTACGTTTGTTGGGTATACGGGGATAAGTTTTTTGGGGTTGATTTTCTTGTAGTGGTGGTGGTAAAGGCTCCAGTCGTGAATTATATTTGCTTTTAATTTGTTTTGTATGTGTTTAAGTAGGTCTGGTTTGGTGAAAACATTGAAGAGATAAACAGGCGAATTCTTGGCCGAGTTGGCAGCGGTGTCAGCATATTCGTTTCCCTGGATCCCAACATGTCCGGGAGTCCACATTAGCTTAATGTTGCTTTGGGATTTGGTGAGTTGGTATCTAATTTCGGATATGAGTTCAGTGTTGTTATCGGGGTTATTTATGGCGTTGAGTACAGATATGCTGTCTGAGCATATGATATGTTTTCCTCTGTGGCCCATAACGAACTTAGTGGCTTGAAGAAGCGCGAATGCTTCTGCTGTGAATACTGATGAAAACTCAGGCAAATTACCAATGCAGGCAATAGTTCCATTTTCAAGAGTAACTGCAAATGATGTGTTGTTTATTGTTTTAGAGCCATCAGTGAAAATGAATTTCCATCCAGCCGATTTTAAATCGAGTGAAACGGCTGTGAAGAGTTGACGGTATATATTATTGCTGGTGATTGGTTTTTTGTAGTTAGCTAGAGACAGTAACACAGAATCCGAACAGATGAACCATGGAGGATGACGGGGCGTGACAGTGTGTTCTCGTTTAGTTGGAAGTTCCAATTCGGCTGCTTTGGCTATAATCTTGGCTATGGCGGAAGGAGTCTTTTTGGTCACTTTGCGGCTCATAGCATTTTTTACGTCGTTAACGATGACCGAATTTCTGGTAAAAACTAGTTTCGCAAGCAGTTTGGTGGTGATTGTGTCTCTTCGTTCCTCGATGCTAGGTAGACCAGCTTCCGCTAATAAATTTTTTTATGGGAGTAGTCGGGAAAGCGTTAATACTTCTCCTAACTGCTTCGTGGTAGACGGGCTTTATTATTTTAAGAGTTGATTTAGGACAGTGCCCGTATATGTACAACCCATAGTCAATTTTGCTTAAAATTAACATTCTTGTAGTGTTTAATAAGGTGTTAATGTGCATATTGCTCTTTTTTGAAGCTAGATATCTTATAATATTATTTCTAGCAGCTAGGGAACCTTAATTGATCCACAAAAAATATCTAACTTCATTGCACATACCTGGTCAAAAGCCTCAGAAAATTCCAACTTCTCAAATAGTTTCAATGAAGAAAAAGTAGACACTCTTTACTGTCCTCTACCGCTACATCCAACCAACGCGACTGCACGGCGCATAGAACAACCTATAACTGGCATTGAGTTTGAAACCTCCCTTAACAAGGTCACAGGCAAAACTCCAAGCAGAGATAGAATATCTTATCCTATGATAAAACACCTTCCCGACCAAATCAAGCAGAGATTAGTTGCTCTATATAACAACATTTTTAATAACTCGGTAATTCCTCATAGCTGGAAAACAGCCTCAACAATACCCATTCCAAAGCTAAAAAAAGACAAAAATACAGTGGAGGGATATCGCCCAATCTCTCTTATCCCATGTTTATCCAAAATAATGGAAAAGATAATTGCAAAACGGTTACTATGGTTTGCCGAAACAAACAAGCTTATAAGTCCTAACCAAGTAGCTTTCAAATCAAACAGGGGTTGCGTTGATGCTCTTCTTCATATCGACAATTTTGTCTCAAAAGCGCTGTCAGCCAAAAATCATGTCTCCATCCTATCCCTAGATTTTGAAAAGGCTTTTGACAAAATTGGTCTACACATCGTTTTGAAAAATTTAATAAAATGGGGTGTTGGAAGAAAAATATATGGATATGTGAAAGGGATCACCCCTTTCCGTAGTATTGTTTCTAATCGCGTTTAATGATATAAATACAATCTTGGTAAAACATACATTTTTAGATCACTGCATTTACGCAGATGATATATATATCTTATGTAAGATTAATGATATTGACAGAAGTAAATTAATATTCCAACTAGCATTAAAAGACATTTTAGATTGGTCGATAACATCAGGTGCCAAGCTTTCAATTCATAAATGTAAATTGCTTCATATTTGCCGAAAACAAAAATGTCCAAAACCTAATATCAATGTAAACAATGTAAATATTGAAAATGTTAGTAATTTAAGTATTTTAGGACTAGTATTTAGTAAAACATACTCTTGGAAATCACACTGTTTAGAACTTAAGAAGCAAGCATTTAAGAACTCATAAACTTGACAAGAAAAGTTAGGAGTTCTTGCTCCAGAGAACTGTGGGGCCAATTGGGCTACAATTCTTAAAATTTTTCCATACGACATGATGGGCTTATCTTCTTCTTCTATTGTATTTAAAATCTCAGGAAATTGCAACAAAATTAATTTTTCTTTTTGATTTCTGAGTTTGTTTTTTAAATCCTCTATTTTCGTGGAATGCTCTAATTCTAAACCACGCAACTTCCCTAGATTCCTTTCTTTTTCTACCACAGACTTCTGGGCAGACTTTAACTCACTGTTTGCCTTTGTGAGGTTCGACCGAAGAATCTCGATTTCAAAGTTTAGTCTTGAAATTTCTTTTTCGGCTTGTTCGTTTACGCTTTCGGCTTCTAGCTTACTCCAATTAAAACTCAAACGAATTTTTTGAACATCGTTGAGTTCAGCTCTCAGCTCCTGGATTTCTCTTTTGTTTTTATCCTGGAGCCTTTGGACTGCTTCTGAATACTCAGCGAGTATTCAGTCTGTAGTCTCGAGCCGCGTAAATTTACCCCACTGCAAACTTAATTTCGAGTAAATAAGAGAATATGTTTCCCTAGTTGTAATAGTCTTAAGCTCACGCAACAGATGGCGGTTGAAATTTTGAATTTCTTCACCTTGGTCTTTTAATCGTTTTTCCAATTGAAAGATTTTTTCTACCAATTGCGAATTAGACTTTTCTGTTCTTGCCATAAAACTATCACAAAATTCTGGAGCTAATTAACCGAACTACTTGGATTGAAATAACCTTGAAATATTATACGTTTCCCAACAAAAAAAAAATATATATTATTACCGACCTATGTCAACAAAATCGTTTTGTTTTTATTATTTTAAATCACGTAGAAGAGAAGATAAAACAACAACAAAAAACACCAAACATGTATATAAAAAACACTACACAAGCTCAAATTTCCACCTTGCTCTACTTAAACACTAAAATTTGATTATGATACATACATACATAAACAAATATACATACTTACCTGCGACCTAAAATACCCTCCAAAGGATATTCTGCTCACTTCAGTAATTGGCTTTTATTTCATGGAAGTCAGATTTGGAAATATGCAATGTTTTCTTTTGTTTGTGTCTTTCGACCGAGCTTTTCGGTTCGCGGACCGGCTGCGCCAATATGTTATATCAACCGTCGCGGTTTGTGGTTACATTAAACCTCAACTCTAGTTCTAGAGAACAACGTGGAACTTCATGAACTTCCAAAATGCATTACTCAGCATTATGAGTTAGTTGACCCCTGAGCGTTGTGTCACATTAAGTGTGACACAAAGCTGCGGTTATGCATTATTTTATTAATATAATAAAGTGGAGCGGGCCAAAATGCATTACTCAGCATTATGAGTTGGCAAAAAATGTTGGCATCTGGCAGACGGTTTCATAAACCAAGGCCATAACTTATTTGTTACATTATAAAATTGACAAAACTTTTGATGATTGAAAAAAATAAAGCTATTATTATTATTATTACTTAGGTGCTGCAGTTTCATACCATCTTAATTTATTATCAGAAGTATTCTTAGAAAAATTGAGCAAAATATACTAGTGCCACACAGACGGATGTACGGAAACTTGATGAAATATGGCTGGTGGTAGGAAAGGTTGTTGCTACCCACAGTTTAAACAAATTTTTTGTTGGGCTTTCAATTACACTAACAAAAGTCTACTTATGAACATTATGAGTCGGTCGTTTAGCAGTAATATCAACATAGATCATCATAAAAGAAACGGTAGTTGCGACCGAAGTCTACGAAGATGAACAAATGCACCATAGCTGACGTATCGCAATTACAAAAACTATATCTTTCATCGTAGCTCCCAAATAGCATTAGTTGCGACCGTGACAACGAAGACTAATATTTATGTAGAAGAAAACTATCTATTTAAAGATCCCAAGTTCATTTAACACTCTAAAAAAAAGCTTGTGGATATACTCAAGCAAGCTGAGGAGGCCCATCGAGCTTCGGGGTCCTGGTGCACTGCACCGCCTTGCCCTATCACTCGTAATAGGGCAGTTTTATTTATTGACGTATTTTATCAACCAAAAGTGTTCTTCATCGCTAAACAAAATTCGCTTATAAAAATTGGGATCAACGGCAATATTGTTCTGAGCCCATTCACCGAATCTACGCCTTGCTATGTGTTCATGTGGCTTCAATTCTTGCACGAGTTGGACTTTGTAAGCACGCAAACCAGGATCTTTCCGCAAAATCTTCCATAAGGTGGATGGACACATATCCAATTCCTGTGCACGATGGCGGATAGACTGATTCAGGTCTTCCTCTACGCTAGGCTCTACAGCAGCAATGACTTCTCTTGTACAATTAGTCTGTGTATGCGTATTATCATTTAGAGTAAACGTGGTGCGAAAACCTTCCATAATTAATCGAATTAATTGCTCTGAAAGACGATTATATTGATTGTAAAATGGACGTAGTGCGCGTTGTTATAATCCATGGATCTAATAGATATGGACTGCCAGGAGCCAACTTCACGTTGAAACAAAATTTTAAATGAAGAGGCGTACATTGAAAGGAAGCAGAAGGGCAACTAATACCTCTTAACCACAAAAGTATATATCAACATAATGAAAAAAACAGTTGTTCTCTTATGTCAAATTCGTTTTCAATTTTCAGATTTGAGCTCAGATTTTTTATTTTGTAGTTGCTCTCTGAAAGTACTGGAGTGCGCTAGGCTCGGTGATAGGAAAATCCCTATGTGCACCTCCTCGCGGTAGAGAGCGGGTAACGCTAACGCACAAGGGGACCGAAAGCCTGCCGGCATAAGCAAACCACCCAGCATTGCTGGTCAGGGCACGATCTTGTCCTTGGGTAGTACGCTCCCTAAATGCGGAGGAACTGCATATGGCGGTCAACGGTTTGAGAGTCTAATGGCGGATGAGCCTATCATGTAAGGGGTAACGGGAACAGCAACTACGGTCTGTAGTGGGCGGCTACAAAAGGCGTCTGTTTCCCATAGTGGGCGGGCTATATCTGTATGTGCTTGACCATCCAAAAAGGCTTAGTGTGCCTGTCGAATCGAAGGCTTGCGTGTATAATGCAATGTTATACAAACGTGTTATTAACCGCAACCGGGAAAACACGGTAGAGGAACGAGAAGGTATTTTTTTTCTATGAAATATATGACAACGAACAGTAATATTTTCCCAAGAGGTACCCAAGCTTTGGTTAATCCTTCTACAATCCCACCGACTATTATATCGGATTTGGGGGTGCGGCATCTTTCATATAACAATAGCAATCTCGATGTTATCAATAATAAATCGTCACCAACAACTAAAACAAATCTCTCAAATACTGTTCTAAAGAATACTCTTGGCTATAGAAAACGTACAAGAGTTGGAGCATGAAAGTTATAAAACGGTGGAATGTGAAATGATTCCACAAAACATGAGCATTCTTGGGCTGAGTGAGACGAAGTGGAGAGGAAAAGCTGAATACTGTGCCAACTCAGGGCTGACCAGGATGTTGTATTCTGGGGAGGAGGAGACAAGCGGCGGTCAAAGACTGAATGGTGTTGTAATAATGCTTAATAAGAAGGCTAAAAAGCTTAATATCATGGGAACCAGTTTCAGCGAGGATATTGACTGCAAGGTTTAAGTCCAAAATTCGTAGTCACCATCATTCAATGTTACGCTCCGACGAATGATGCAGATGCACGTTCTATGCCCAGCTGAATTCGGTCTACAGCAGAGTTCCAAAAGTTGACATCACTATCATCACTATCTGTCGTGATTTCTCCAAATCCCTGAGGCATCAAATATGGGCTTAAACGTTAATGTTCCTATTGAGACGATGTGGGACAATGGCAAACGGGTTTTTACGTAAACTGGAGCTGAAACGGTACTCAGTTTAACTATCTTGGTAGTTGTTTGTCACTCGATGCTGGAACAGACCTGGACGTTAGTAATAGAATAAATAAAGTTCGTAGTGCTTTTGGAATGCTTTCTCCAGTTCGGAACTCAACAAAAATATCGTTGCGTACAAAGTTGTGCTGCTATATGCCTGTGAAACGTGGAAATGCTTTGACAACATCTCGAGTAGGTTGCAAGCCTTTGTTAACCGGATCCTGAAGATCCGGTGGCCACAAATCATATCCAACGAATTGTGGCTTAGGACAATACAAACATTAGTGGATGATGACATCAAGCAGAGAAAGTGGCGATAGATTGGCCATACATTGAGGAAACCTGACAACAACGTAACAAAGCAGAGCTTTTTATGGAATCCTCAAGGTAGTAGGCGGGTTGGAAGGCCAAGGGAAACATGAAGGTCAACTGTCATGAAGGAAGCTCAGTCCCAGAATTCGCAGTCGTGGTCACAGCTGAGGTATCGTGCTAAAAACAGAGAGATTTTAAGATCTGGTTGCCGCCCTATGCTCCAGGAGGAGTTAAAGTGTTGCTGCCCACAGCAGTTTCCGGAAACTTAGAAGAAGAAGAAGTTGCGTGAGTGCATTTCACAACTTTCTGTCGTGACTTTTGACAATCTAAACGGAATTTTAAACAAACAGAAATCAAGCTATAGGTATAGGTACAAAAAAAAATTGCTGTTAATAGAAAATTTTATTAAAATATATCAATATGAACATTGAAAATTGAATTGAAAAATTGTTTAACCAATGTTGTGTAGTGACAATGAGAACTATTTGCATATTATCATTAATACAACTAATGAGCACTTTAAATTTTGTAAATAAAGACACAATATAGTGCAATCTTCTCAGTACCGCTAAAATATCGAGAAAAACACAATTAATTTTCCAGTTTTGGAATACCTACTTGATGTTTTACATTAATGAATCCCTTAAGTTTAGCTGCTCTCCAATTTATAACCACAAGACATGAATCCATTCTATCCCAGGTGTAGAGTAAATCATCTTTGCATTCCAATATATGTTGAGTTTTTTCCGCTACGAGGGGTAAAGTGGCACGAATTTTTTCAAACATTTGAAATTTATTTAAATTAATAACATCAGTAGAGAACATGTTTTTTATAGAACCGAACCCAAGAAAACTCGATTTGAATGTAGTTAATTTGTTAGAATTAGCTAGAAAAAAACTGAAAATGCTACTTGCTAAACAAATTTTTAAACACAAAACTGTCAAAACTGGTGTTGAAATTGAAAGAATTGTTCAAGGCGTTGTCATAGAGTAAAAATATAAAGAGGTAAAATCTTTCGAACGTTCTATCCAGAGTACCCATATCTCAGAGTATACATATTTATGGTAATATCATTAGAGGTTTTATTTTTGCAATCTTCTGCGCATCTGTCAAAATCAAAGTAAAACGGCGGCGGTCAGAGACCATTAGTTTGTTTATTTGTTCTGAAAAATAGATCTCGTTGCTATATTTCAAAGTATTTGTGGTAATTAATTTATGAAAAAGCTTTTTAATAAACAAGAAAATAACAAAAATAGAAATCAAATGTGAGGTGTGCAGTTTTGTTCATAACTTTTTTTGACGTAGGTCTCTTACAACCACCATTTTAATTCAATGTGACAGATCAGATTTTGACAACCTGCGCAATATATTACCTTAGTTATGTGTACTGTGGACATATCTAAGGTAATGTCATTAGAATTTTTTATTTTTGTAATTTTCTGCGTATCTGTCAAAATCAAAGTAAAATTGCGGCCGCCAGAGACCATTTGTTTTATTTGTTCTCAAAAAGAGATACCGCGGCTATATTTTAAAGTATTTTTTGTAATTAATTTATGAATAATCGTTTTAAATAACAAGAAAAAAGAAAAATATAAAACAAATGAGAGGTGTGCAGTTTTGTTCAAACATTTTTTCTATGTAATTTTTTTAAATTTTAATGACAGATCAGATTTTGACAACTCACGCAATATATTACATTAGTTATGTGTATTGTGCGTTCCATCGTCTAAAGCAGCGTTCACACGCAAACAAGACAATGGGAAAATAATCAATTGTCTTGTCCGAGCTTCTTGAACGGGGTTGGATAATGTCGATATTGTCCTCAGAGATAGCTCGGCAGGATAGCTCGAGGGACAATATAATGACAATTGTCTTGTCCTGGAAACAATTGTTCACATGGAACAATGATTGCCTTGTCCCATTGTCTTGGCCTCTGCATTTTCCCATGTGAACCCCGCTTAACGCCTTCATTTTTTGTTGTTTCTTTTGTATCCATTCATTGTGTTTTACTCATACTTATCTTAAGTGGTCAATGAGATGACAGTGCATTTTTTGTGTAAGTATGAACAATGGTGAAGCTGAAGCTGAAGTATGCAGCGCTGTCAAAGTTAAATATACGCGAACCCTATAAGGCGAACACAATAGCTATGTTCGTTAAACTTTACCTAGGGTCGCCCCAGGTTTTCTTGACAACTCTAAGAGTTGTCAACAAAATGTGGGGTTTTTGAATCTCAAAAAACACAAAAGAGCTGTCAATTAAGTCACTGATATATCACAAGAAGGGAAATGACTATTTGCATGCTACTCCTCAACCAGTTTCGCCTGTGCCAAATTAAGAATCTAAATTGAAATAATTATTAAAAACATGGAAAATAATAAAAGGCTTGTTTCAGAACTCGTATTCATGACCGATTTCCAGTTACTCTACGCGGATTTGTCAAACCTCAGAGCAGAACAGGAGGAGATTTCTGCAAAAGTTACCTTCTTAGAAAACCGAAACAAGTTTCAGGAGTCGCAAATGGAAAAAATATTGCAAAAGAGTATTGAAAGTAATGTGGTAGTGAATTGAAGGTTTTAATACAAAATCTATATACTACGTTGTAAGAAAATAAAATTAAAAAATAACTAAGTAGAAGACTCAACACTAATTTTGGACTTTGTTGAATTATTGATTCAAAATAGCTGTTTACGGCCTTTTGTCCACCAAAAATTGGTGGACTCATCAGTTGACAGTGAGAATTTTTGTCAAGACGCAATTTCGATTTGTTCAGTTTAACATATATAAAGTTTTTGCGAAAAACTTAATGAGAACTATATGCAACAAGATTGAATTTGTAATCATTAAGTTGGAAAGAAAGAGGTTTAAGTGAATTGAAGGTACCCACTGTTAACTGATGAGTCCAAGTGAGTTATCGGGACGAAACGACAATTTCCATTCCATCCATAGAAGTGTGCGACATCTTTGGTATTTTGCCTGTTGTTTTTTTTAGATCGTGGACAACTTCCTTTCTTATTGGTTTGTGCCTAAGACAAGCTAAAAGCACTTGGAAAGAAGGGATGTTTTATTAATTAATTGTCGGATATTCTAAATAAGACGGGGAGAAAAAAGGAAATTTTAACATGCCAACGTGGGAAAACCTGCTGTAAAAGTCTGGGATTACTGGATGAAATGTCAAAGTTGAGGTTTATTTTTTTTCCGCTAGTGCACTCAGGAGGGCTAGTGTCGCCCAAAGTAACTGAAACTAAAATAGAACCAACTTGAGATAGGCAACTAGCAGTCCATATATAATACGTCCATGGTTTTACTAAACAAATTAGAATCACAACAAATTAAAAACAATGAACAATTGAGATCGCTAAGAATGCTGCAAAGTGCTTAGGTTTTCTGTATCGGTGTAAGAAGTATTTTTCCCCATCTGATCTGGCTACAATTTATAAAGCGTTTATACGCCCTAAACTCGAGTATAACTCCCACCTCTGGGCAGGTGCTTCGGAAACATCGCTTCACCTGCTTGATAGAATACAAAATCGAGCGTTAAGATTGATAGGTAATAGAACTGCCGCTGAAACAATTGCCCCACTCGAACATCGACGCAATGTTTCATGTCTTTCCTTATTTTATCGTTTCTTTTACAAAAAATGTTCACTCGAAGTAGCCAGTTGCATTCCTCCCCTTAAAAGTTTCTCCCGTAATACTCGTCTCGCAAGGAATGCTCATCAGTTCACCCTGGAGCCTAATTTCGGACGTACCGTGAAATATAGGGATTCTTTTTTTAGCCGAACGACACGAATTTGGAATAGTTTACCCGGCGGGATTTTCCCTTGCCATTTTGATCTGCAAACATTCAAAACCAATGTTAATCGGCACCTCCTATCTCTCCCCTCGCTATCTTCGTAATGCCCGCGCAGTGTGTTCTACATTAAAAGGGAAACACATAATCCCTTGTGCGCGCGTTAATTATAAAAAAAAAAAAAAAAAAAAAATTAAACGGTAACATCAATATCGGAGAAAGACGGAAATGTCATTACTGATTTAACTGGTAAAGGTTATAACTGAATTGTAGCGGAAGCCGCTATACAATTTTCGGTGGATTTCCGAGTGGGAGTTCACACGTTGCCTCTTCCAATTGAGATGAAACCATCTGCCAGGAGAATTTTAGCTTTTCAACTTTAAAAATATGAAGCTACAATGTTGCTGAGCTTAAAAACAAAAAATTATTTGCCGATTTTTTAAATTACATGAAAGAATTTGATATTTTTATTTTATTTGAAACATATGTTGCAGATTACAATGAAACTAGTTATAAGAATATTTTTATAAATTACGAATTAGAATTTATACCAGCTGTAAAGACCATAGTATTTGGGAGGGGAAGTGGTGGTGAATTCTTCGGATATAGGACACAACTCGATGATGCTGTAATAAAGTTCAAAAGTATAAACGAAGCTCGAATAATTGAAATCAAACTAGACGGAAAAATTAATCACATCATTTCAGTTTATCTGAACTGTAACCATTGGCAACGTGACTTCGAAAAACTGCGCGATCTCATTAATGTATTAGAACCAACAAATTTGATGCTAATCGGAGACTTCAATGGATGGATGGGCCTCTCGCAAAATAATTTTAGCACTGAAATTGACGCACAAAATATTTCTCACCATCGGAAAGGATGAGGAGGATGAGGATGAACTTGCAGACGATTTTGAATGTGGCGTATCAAATGGATGCTGTGAAGGGGATAGTAACGCAGAATTAATTTTTATTCGGAGTTCAGCATGCTCAGTAATAGACTATTGTTTTATTTCTGGAGATTGGTATTCATTCTTTATGGATTTCGAGGACGATCTGTACTGTTATTAATGTTGAGGAAATGTCATTTCATTTTTTGAATTTCCTCAATACAGGACATACACCTTGCATATTTCAGGATTAGTTAGATGCTCCTATTAAGCAAGCTGAGGTAGAAATGGTCATAGAAAAATCAAGTTTCGATCTGCCACCCATCGGCAACCCACGGGCTGTGTGTGTATACTGTTTTTTACGTTGCAAATTCCCCGTCGCCGTCAAACGATTTAAAGTTTTAATTGTTGTCCCCAAAAATAGAAAAATAAGAAATTGTTTAAAATTATATAAAAAACCCTTTATCGCGTAATACAATCATCAGTGCCAGTGCAAGTGTTTTTTGTGCCAAAATAATAAAGCGAAAAAAAGAGAAAAAAAATCAATAATTCATCAAGCACACAAGCATCAATTTAAAGCCAGCACAGCGAGCGGTAAATTCCTTTTTTTCCCATCCCAATCATCTCACACAGTTGATCTGCTTAAGCACTGCATGTATTAGGAGAACTTGTTTTTTTTATTATTATATGCAGTGATTAAGTTAGATAATATCATATGTATAATTCTCTATTGTTCTAATCTTCCAGGGGCGGATCAATACACATTCCATGAAGGCCTAGTCACTGATGTTGTTGAAAAGCTCTTAAGGGGTTTATTTTCAATATTGAATTTAGAATATTCGTATAATTTGGTTTTTCATTTATGGTTGTTTTTCTCAATGGTGGGTAATTTTCGGGTCGATTACAGCAACATCCGGGGGCTGAGAAAGAATTTCTATGCAGCATACGTCCACACTGCGAAATACAGGCCAGCTGTTTTGGCACTGAGTGACCCCAAATAGGTGAAAATTCCGACCCTTTGGAATTCATCCTACATGGGTACAGTTTAGTGCCATTATTCTTTCCCTACCACGGTTTAGCCGTATACGTCAGGAATGATGTTGCTTTCCAGCTTCTTCCACAATATGGTCAATGTGTAAACACAGACTTTAATTTCATGTGGTTAACCTCTACAAGCACATCATTCAAACATGTTTTATTTATAGAAGTCCGAATCTGGACAGTAACTCGACCTCTGACGAGTTCGATGCGCTGTCTGGAACCATCCAAAGAATTGTTTCTAAATACCCGCACACTGAAATCGTTATTACGGGTGATTTCAACGTTTTTAATTCTACGTGGCTTCGCTATTCTGGCCAGACCACACCCGAAGGAAGGTTTACCGAGATCTTCGCAGAGCTGAACAACTTGACGCAACTTGTTGATGAGCCAACAAGAATACCTGACATTGCAGGTCATTCCGCATACACCTTGGACTTGTTTCTTACATCTCACCCTGATAAGTATAGCATCAATGTACTATTTAATTGGTCACTATGCTTCCTCGGTAGTGACGTAGATTGTAGTGCCGATATGATTACAAATATTATTCTACTTGGTATGAGAACATTTATTCCAAATAGGCTAAAAACTATCAAACCAAAAGTAAATTCTTGGTTTGACTCAAACTGTAAAGAGGCTATCAGGGTGAGAGAAGAAAGTTTCCGATATTTTAAAGTCAACCCTTCTGAGGAAAATCGGAAAAAGTTTAAAAAAGCCGGAAATACCTGCAATGCTCTTATTCAAAGAACAACATTTTTACACGAGCAAAATTTAAGGCAAAAATTATTAACATGTCCTAAAGGAAGTAAACATTTTTGGTCCTTCGTAAAAAACATACATAACTCCACTTCGTCTTCGGTTCCGACGCTTGTCCATAATGACAATTCTGTGGTCAACTCCCAAGCGAAAGCTGATTTATTTGCAACATTGTTTGCAGCTAATTCAACGTTGCCTCAGTGTGATATGGCTCCTCCTGTACTTGATTACGTAAATGATTTCGTGGAACAAATCTTTTTTCGCGCTCGTTCAGTTGCAAGAGTTCTTAAAGATCTCGATATTCACAAATCTGCTGCCCCGGATAGTATTTCCCCTATAGTTCTGAAGAGGTGTGCTTCCATGCTGGCAAAACCACTGTGTAAGCTTTTCCATCGGTCGTATTCAACAGGGCTCTATCCAAGAGGATGGAAAACTGTATTTGTCCAGCCCATACCTAAAAAAGGCGTATCTTTATCTCCTTTTAACTACCGACCAATTGCACTTACTTTCCTTCTTTCCAAGGTCATGGAAACGCTGATAAACTATCAGATTAAGAAATATCTTGAGACACGGAAACTTCTAAATGACCGGCAATACGGTTTTCGTAGCAATAGGTCCACTGGTGATATGATGGTATATCTCACCGAAATGTGGAATCAATCTTTACACCGTTTTGTAGAAAGTAAGATTATTGCACTTGATATTTCAAAAGCATTTGGCATCAAGCTCTTTTATCGAAAATGCGTGCATTTGGAATCGGCAAACCTCTTATTCGATGGATTAGAAATTACCTTTCGGAACGTTCAATTCGCGTTGTTTTGGATGGCCTCCTGTCTGATAGTCACAAAATAAATGCTGGTGTGCCCCAAGGCTCCGTTTTGTCTCCGACACTCTTCCTTATTTTTATCAATGATCTCTTGTCTAAGACTTCTAATCCATTAAATTGTTTTGCTGACGACAGAAGCCTCAGCTTCTCATACTCGTTTCCACATTCACTTCCCTGTTCTTCGGATGTGGAACTGCAACGGCAACGCAATGCTGCCTGCTGTCGTTAAAGCATAACCTACCTCCATGCCACCATCCATGAGTGGTACTTGCATCGAGGAAACTGAACAGCTTTGCGTTCTAGGTATGTGCATCACAAACCACCTTTTGTGGAATGAACACATATATGATATTCCTAGATAGAATTCAGAAAAATGCATTGAAAATGATAGGGAATAAGGATATAACAGAAACATTTGATTCACTAGAACATCGTCGAAATGTTTCCTGTCTCTCCTTATTCTATCGATTCTTCTATAAACAATGCTCCAGCGAAATAGCCAGTTGCATTCCTCCCCTTAAAAGTTTTACCACTTTTAAGTATAGAGACTCATTCTTTAGCCGCACTACACGAATGGGGAATGCTTTACCCGACTCGATTTTTCCCTTCCATTACGATTTACAAACGTTCAAAACCAATGTGCATCGGTACCTCCTTTCATCTTCTATCCAATTTTCCTAAACGCTCGCACTGTGGGTAGTAACAACCCCTTGAGTGCGTGCAGATTATAAAAAAAAGGATACCATTTGAATATTTTAAAAATTTAACACCCGACTTCTTAAACCTTCTATCCGTGGAGTTCAAACAAATTTTCAAGACAGGTGATGTTCCGGGAAGTTTTCGAAAAGCAATTATTTTTCCATTATACAAGAAAGGGGATCCTGGAGATCCAACTAATTTTAGAGGTATTTAATTTCTCAACACTGCTGCGAAGATATTTAGCTCGATACCGGCTAAGTGAGTGGGTCGAAAATAAGCAGATTTTTAGAGCAATCTACAAACAAAATGTTGCAAGGGTATCGGATGGTAAATTTCTCTTAGACGAGTTTGATACGACAGTGGGCGTTAAGCAAGGATGCGTTCTCAGTACCCTATTTTTTTGTTTTGTACATAAATGACATTATCGATAGTGTAAAAGGGGGGATTTGTAGTGCCCCGTAGCTTAGTGGTTAGTGTGCCGGACTGCTAAGCGAATGAACCTGGGTTCGAATCCAGCTCATAGCCATCTTCTTTTCCGGGGTACTGCCTCTTGCGAGGAACTGACAAAACCTCCAAAAGTAAAATTTGTCTTGAAAAAGTGCATCTCATGTAGCCGTTCTTGCAGATTAACAACACACACACAGGAGGTCGAGAGTATAAGTCACTAGGCCTTGGCTCCTTAAGGAGGTGTCGCGCCAATAAATTTATTTGGTTTTATTTAAAAGGGGGGATTGTTATGTGCGGAAAAAAATTACCAGGTTAATCTGGCCAAGTCAAAAACTATGAT
This sequence comes from Platycheirus rosarum, assembly GCA_963971375.1. Taxonomy (NCBI): domain Eukaryota; kingdom Metazoa; phylum Arthropoda; class Insecta; order Diptera; family Syrphidae; genus Platycheirus; species Platycheirus rosarum. The sequence goes on from OZ020508.1 coordinate 100,616,886, forward strand.
TATAAGAAGTGGGGATGGCAGGAACTCGAGGAATGAGAAGTGGACGTTTGAGGAGAAACCTCTAAAGATTGTCAAAGAGTATAAGTACCTAGGAGTCTTAATTGCGTCTAACTAAAACTTAAATAAGCATCTTCAATACAAAGCATCCGAAGCTAAACGTGCTATGTGTTCTGTATGGAGAAGCTGTATTGAAAAGAATAACATTGCTCACGAAGCGAAGTATAAAATCTTTCAAACATCTGCACTATCAATTTTATTTTACGGAGCCAAAGTATGGGGATACCTCTCTTTCGAGGCTGTGGAAAAATTACTTCGTTTTTTTATTAGAAATACTTTAAGCCTGCCGTTTAGCTCGCCAAATTATATGTTACATTTGGAAACAGGTATATCACCGCTATTTTTGGGCATGCTCAAGATTAATTTCGAATACGTAACAAGAGTAATGGCGATGGGAGAAGAAAGGATTCCAAAACTGGTTCTTACGCAGTTGATACAGTTTGGGGAACTTGCGTTACTGAGTGGAACAAATCAACCAACAAAAATCCTGATGCGTTAAAGACAAAATTCAATAATTTGCTAAGAAAATTTGGAAGTATGATGTATGATAAATTCACTAAGGAAGCGGAATCGTCACAATACAGATCCTACTACAGCAAACTAAATCATTTTTTTACATAACAACACTTATTTCCTGTCTCAAACCCCAACTGAACAAATCAGAATGATATTTAAAGTTAGAGAAGAAGTCATTAGCTTGAATTATATTCTACATCGACGCGAGCTTCCATTATTGTGCGATCTATGCAATTTAAAAGTGCACGAAGATATTTTTCATTTTCTGGGAACGTGTCCATTACTCAAGGAATTTCGAAGGCGTTAATTTTCTGGGACAGCCTTAGATTAGACGAAGCGATCACTATTTTGAACTGGAGCGTGGTTGGGACCTTTAAGGTGAATATTGTACAAATGCTTTTCGATACAGAAACCTAATAAACTTTCTAATTTTTTTTCTTATTGAATAATAATATTGCAGGTAAATGTTTTTACAAACACTTTAATGTTTTAACAGCTTTATATTATATATTTTTTTTAAATTTAAATGTCACTCTGGTAGACGGCCTTCGGCTTAATCATACAATGACTTAGTAATATCTTAAATATCCCATTGAAATGTAATTTGTTCATATTTCTGAAGTCAATAAAACAAAAATAAAATAAAAACTAAAACTGATTATTAAAAACAATAAACTTACACTTGCATACTTTAGTACGTAGTAAGAAACTAAGTGGAATGAATTGTTTCATTTTGAGCATAGGAAAAAGAAACAAGAAAGACAACTGGGAGGATAATTCTCTCTTCTTCTGCAAACTGAAAAATACCCGTTTAGCGACGTATGTGAACCGGTCCCTGTACATTTCTTATGGAACTCCTAATAAATTTGCATTAATGTGGGCACGAAACATATGGCTGATTGGCTGCTGATTGCCTGCTTCTCACATGGATTTCACGCGTATTCACATACACAAAACAAAATTTCAGGGTTTGCAAGGCATGGTCGGTACGTGTCGCTTTTTTATGATTTCGATTGAAATAACAATCAGCTGATATATGTAAACTGAGTTTTTGTCATAAAAATTTTATTAAAAATTGACAGCTAATGTCAATATACAACAGATGATCGTTACCTCAACTCGCCCTAGCAAAATATCAAGATGGACTTCAGGGTGATTTCATGGCGACCTCAGGTTTCAAAAAACGGAGAATTTTCTCTTGAGGGCGAGTATTTCAAAAGACGAGATAAGGCGACCCCAGGGAGACTTCAGGGCTTATCAAATAAAGCTAATGAAAAGCTGCAGAAGAAGCTTGAAATTTAGCTGAAGCGCAAGTTAGCTAAACTTCAACTTGCGCTTCATGCTTCAACTTCAAATTGACATTTCACAGGAACAATGTAGACTAGTTCCAAAGTACATATTATTATAACTAATGTAATATATTGCGCAGGGTGTCAAAATCTGACATGTCACTATAAATTGAAAATGGTGGTTTTCAGAGACTTATATCAAAAAAATGTATAAACAAAACTGCACACCTCACGTTTGTTTCACATTTTTCTTTTTTTTTTGTTATTTAAAAGATTTATTTATAAATTAATTACCACAAACACTTTTAAATATAGCCACGATATCTATTTTTCGGAACAAATCAACAAACTAATAGTGTCTGGTGGTCGCCATTTTATTTTGATTTTGACAGATGCGCAGAAGATTACAAAAATAAAAACCCTAATGATATTAGCTTAGATATGTGGGTCTTCTTGACAAAGAACGCGCAATAAAAAAACAAAGAAAACTTCCTTTACGTCATTATACTTAAACGCACTGAACATATTACATTTTATCCAAAGAAATGAAATAAATCAATTAAAACATATCAAAGCACGAAACTTGGAACAAATAAGTTTGGATGAACGAAGTGTTGATGTGATGGCTGCTGGCTGACGACTCGACTTCTTTGTTCTTCTTAACTCGTGACGACCCAAGCTTTAACAAAGAAAGAAAAAACAACTGTAATGATATGTGGCGTGTCTGGCGAATTCAATTTGGCGAATTAGATGAGGCGGGAAAATGTTGTCGTTCAGTTGTAGGGTTGGTAAAATGGCTACCTGAACTTTTTTTTTTTTTTATAATTTACACTCGCGGAAGGGGTTTGTGTGTACCCTAAACATTTTTAAACACCGCACGAACATTAGGGAAATGAGGAGGGATAAAGGAGGAGATACCAATGCACATTAGTTTTAAAGTTCTGCATATCAAAATGGGAGGGAAAAACAGAGCCTGGCAAAGCATTCCACATTCGTGTGGTACGACTAAAGAAAGAAACTCTATACTTAACAGTACGTCCGAAGTAAGGCTCAAGGGTAAACTGATGGGCATTCCTAGCAGTTCGAGTATTACGGTTGAATCGTTTCAGGGGAGGAATGCAGCTGGCTATTTCGCTAGAGCATTGTTTGTAAAAATAACGATAAAATAACGAAAGGCACGAAACATTTCGGCGGTGCTCAAGAGATGTAAACGTTTCTGTTATTGTCGCCTATCATTTTCAAAGCTCTTTTTTTAATTCTATCTATAAAACTCAAGTGGGTTATAGGAGCACCTGCCCAAATATGGGAATTATACTCGAGTTTCGGTCGAACATATGCTTAATATACTATAGCCAGATCAGACGGGGTAAAGAACTTCTTGCATCTTCGAAGGAAACCTAAACACCTCGCAGCATTCTTTGCGATGTCAAATATGTGGTCATTCCACAGAAGGTGGTCTGTAATGCACATACCGAGAACTGAGAGGTGTTCTGTTTCTTCAATGCAAGTGCCGCTCATGGATAGTGGCATTGGAGGTATGTTTTGCTTTAACGACAAAAGACAACATTGAGTTTTAGAAGCATTAAATTTAATTCAGATGGCGTTTAGTAGTTCGCCACAGATATGTATGTGTGCTGTGGGCTAGTTCAATGTTTCTGAACTATCCGAGATCTTGTTTTTCTCAGATCCATTGAAATTGACTGAGAAATTCTTTGATCACTCCGAAATCTCAAGAAAATTGAACGAGCTTAATCAAACCAAAACAAAATTTTGGAATTATTTATAGAGCTGGTTAAAAAAGAGAATATTTTATTGGATTTAACCAACCCCAACTATAAAAATATTGAAAAGAAGGCGCAAGTGTGCAGTAATATTTCGCTAGCATTTAAGATATATCAATATATAAATTATATTCTTGGCAGCAAAATTGACATTCCGTATTTCACCATTGTGTTCGAGTCAGCTTTTTGCGCTTCATACTTCAGCTTAAGCTTTGTGCGTTCAGCCAGTTATGCGACGGTCAATGAGATGACGGTTCAAGCTTGTAGCCATTATGTACGTTCCCGAACGTAACTTATGGATAGGTTACCTTGCTTTTGTTGTTATTAGCATGGTTAAAAACAGCTGTTTTCCAGGATACCTTTGTTCTTAAATCAGCTGGAAAACAGCTGATTTTATCCATGCTAATGCGTACGTTCATGAACGTAACTTTTGGGTAGGTTACCTTGCTTGTGTTTGGGTTTTTTTGTGAACGAACAAATCCAACCAGATAGGTTACCTCTCAAAATTCGAAGCAAAAAAGAAATACAGTCAGCTGTTCATCAGCTGTTCACCTGTTGAGGAAAGTATCCAGCAAATTTTAGGATACCTTTGGGTTTTCTCTCTGTTTCCATATGTTCTTCAATCAGCTGGAAAACAGCTGTTCTTACCCATGCTAATTGCAACAAAAGCAAGGTAACCTAACCAAAAGTTATGTTCGTGAACGTACCCAATTAGAGAATGAACTTATCTGTTTGGAATTGTTCGTTCACAAAACAAAACAAAGCCAAAGAGGTAACATATCCAAAAGATACGAACGTGAATGTACTCCTTGGCAAAACAAAGCAGAAGATTTCTCTTTTTTTTAATATTGTTACTCCATGGCCATGATACAACTAAACAGATAGCGCTTTCGCATTTCCATTTTTGTCTCGTTCTGCGCATATACGTCACTGACATATATTGTGTTTGACGTTTTGTATTCAGTATGTGAAATGTAAGCAAAATAACAGCAGAGTTTCGGTTAGGATTCCTGTGACAATTTATTTTATATTGAATATTAATATTTCCACAAGTTTCTTGTTTTAATAATATATGGAAATATAATAGACAAAACCATGATACAACTACTAAAGATATGGCATTGCGCATGTTCGTTTTGGGGTGTCAAATAGTTGTGATGTCACGGGCTCAAAACGAAAGTATTCTTGGCGCGAATTTCACTCTTGTTTACTTTTGGCGCGCGGAAGTTCTTGTTTTTGTTGGTGATTTTTTAAATAATGTTGTGAAGAAATTAAATTACAAGAAAATGGTTGTGTGTTCGGTGTTTGGTTGCAATAACGTTATGAGCAAAAAAATAACACCAAGCTCAAGTTTTCACCGTTTCCCAAAAAGAAATTTAAATCTTTGTAAGCAGTGGACTTCGTTTTGCAAAAGGAAGGATATGATTAATATCGAAACTGCAACTGCAACTGTTTGGTTGCAATACCGATATGAGCAAAAAAATAACACCAAGCTCAAGTTTTCACCGTTTCCCAAAAAGAAATTTAAATCTTTGTAAGCAGTGGACTTCGTTTTGCAAAAGGAAGGATATGATTAATATCGAAACTGCCCGAATTTGTAGCTTGCATTTTTTAAATGAAGATTTTACTAATAATCTGAAGTATGAAATGGGTAAGTCAAACAAATTCAACTATTTACAGCAAGATTTATGAAAAACTTGTTTATATAGGACTTACACTGTTTCATTATCTGAAACCGGATGCAGTTCCTTCGGTTTACATAAATAAACCCTACTTGGATTCTAAACCGAGGAACATTACAGAACGCTCCAAAAGAATGGAAAATAAAAAACAAAAGCAAAAAGTGACCGAGCTGCTGAAAGTTCCAGTCGAGTTTGAGGCAGAACATAAGGCCGATATTATTTTAACGGAAAATATTCCAAAGCCACAGCCGGAAACGCTACAGGCTCAAATTGATGAGTTGACTGAAGAAGTGTAAGCATATAATTATTATCATTTAATTTATAATTTTATTTTCAGCTAGTAGTGATAATTTTTTTTAAAAAAACTTTTTATATACGTACATGACCTTTCAGAAAAACTTTACGTGAAGAAAATGAAGTTTTGACAAAAAGTTATTGATTGGTGAAAAGTCAATCAAAACTTTGGAAGTTAAGGTGGCAAAGGCAGAGTTCCATCTGACAAACTTGGAACGACAACTTCTGCAAATTTTCACTCCAGGCCAAATCAAAAAAACTCCAACTGGGTTTGAAAAGGTCTACGTGGTTGGAGGAGGAGTTCTCGAGCTTATAAGTTGTTAAGGAGAAAAAACTTTCCTCTTCCTGCTGTCAGAACTCTTCAAACCTGGGCACAAAAGTTGGAGATCAAACCAGGAATCATGATTCCAATAGTAAAAAGCAGCTCAGGAGTTGACCCAAAACCAAAAACTTTGCGTCCTAAGCTTCGATGAGATGAAGATGAAAGAAGCATACTGCTATGACCGACATACGGACACCACACTTAAGCCAGCATCTTACGTGCAAGTGGGCATGTTAAGAGGTAAGTATCAAACTATAATTAAAACTAAAAAATGCTTATAACTTTCCTCACAACAGGTTTATTAGGAAAATGGAAGCAACCGATCTTCTATGACTTCGATTGCAAAATGACAAAGGCCATTTTGTTCGACATTATAGGAACTGTCGGTTCTTGTGGTTTCACAATAGTTGCTATCACAAGTGACCTAGGTGGGGCAAATAGGGGACTTTATACTGAGCTCAATATCAGTATGGAAAAACCTTGGTAAGAAACTGATTCACAAAAATATACTTCATAAATTATCTTACCTTTATAACAGGTTTTCATTCCAAAACACAAACATTTACGTGTTTCCCTAATAAAATTGATAAGAAATCATTTTATCGAGTTTTTGTTGAACGGAATAGTAGTTAAAAAGGATATTTTAATGAAGCTCCTCTGAATTACTTCGGGAGAAAACAAAATTTCATCCAAAAGGTAAAATTGGCGACAAAATTATTTTCCCACACTGTCGCTAAAGCATTATCCCGAGCTGTTGATCTTGGGCATCTCGAAGATGAAACTTTGGAAGAGTGTTATAAACTGCTTAAATATGTAAGTCATTCAAGAAAATAAACATGCAGTATACCTATAATATTTTTAATATTTTTTTTTGCAGACGAATGATTGGTTCGACGTCATGAACGTCCGGTCACCCTATCGCGATTCTAGGGAAAGAGTCTACGCCTACGGACTACATCTGGAATCGCAAAACAAAATACTCGACGACATGACAAATTTAATCCTAAATATGCTGGTAGTAGAAAAAAACTCTTTGCTAACATTCCAAAAACGTAAGGTTGAATAAATTTGCTGTAAGACAATCAACTTACATTTCCTCATTTCTTAAGGTATAGTCCAATCTAACACCGCCTTGCAGTTATTATGCAAAGATGAACTGCAGCGTTTTGGCGTGAAGTAGAGCTGTGTCAATCGTGATTGATTCGGTCTTTATGACCCGTTCACTGAAAAGTATTGATGATTGCAATCGCACTTCCATATGTCGGTCGTTCACAATTTCAATACTTTTCAAATGAACGAGAACGATACGATGCGGAAAACGAAACTGAAATTCAATCAATCATTGAATGCAATACAGAATACAAAATACACAATACACAAAAAACCAGACCAGAGATAGAGAATGATTGAAATAAATGAACGAAACAAAGTGAAACTGGACTGAAATTTAAGTATTTATTTTACAAAGAGAGTGAGACTAGAGAGAGAGACATACACAGATACATACACTCAACCTAATGATTTACTGACGAAACACGGATGTCGATGTTGGTGTCGGATAGATCCAAATGCAGAGATACATATCACATATGGAAACCATGCAAAATGTTTTATTCACAATCACATTTAAAAGTCACAACAGAACATTTCGATGACCGGTATGGCATGGGTATAAATTGGAACGAGAGAAAGAGGGTAGATATGGGATTGATTGGTGAAATGATTGATTGAAAAGACCGAATCTTTGAAATGACCGAATCATGAACGATTGAATTTTTGAAAATGAACGATTGACACAGCCCTAGCGTGAAATTTGTTATGACTTACCGACTCAACCAAGACATTTTTGAAAACTTTTTCGGTGTCATAAGTGCTAAAGGTGGTCTTAATGACCACCCTGGTCGCCAAGAATTCAAGTACAGGCTTAAGTCGTACATTCTTGATGATAACGAAGGGGCTCTAACGGAGAATGGAAACGTCGATGTGGATGATACTCCAGATTTGTCCTTAGAAGAAACTTCTCTTTCCGGTTAGTCTTTACTTTACTACTTACCTTCTTTATGTCCAAATCATTAAACAAACAATGCCTTTCAGGAAGAATCTTCAACATCGTAAAAGCCAAGGAAGTTGTTGCGTCGGAACCAGAAGAAAATGTCTCATTCCATTACGATGGATTGGAAAATTTGGCGGGCTACATATGTCACCAGTTCAAAGACACAATACCCAACCTTGAACACGGAGAACAAATAAAAAACTCTTGGGTAAATCACTTAGATAAAGGTGGCCTCTCTAGGCCCAACAAAACCATAATGGACCAGCTTTCGTTTTTGGAAAATGTGTTTAATGCTGTGAATGCGGAAGGCAAAGGACTATACATTTGCCAAAATTATATCCAGCATTTGCTAGAAGTATCGGCGAAAGCAAAAATTAACTGCGACGACCGAATTAAAAAATTATTCTTCCGTGCAAGGATGTACTTCCTGCACTTTTAAATCGTCAAATTGTAGACAACAACCTATCGCGCAAACGAAAATTAAAAAAAAATATAAATTAAAAACCAAATTTATGAAATTTACAGGAGTAAGTAAAAGGTAAGTAATACAAGAAAGAAAAACGAAAATTCATACAAAACAACAAATTGTAACTTTAATTTCAGTTTTAAAATGATTAAAACATGAAACATTGATAAATAAACACTTTTATATCCATGTTTCCCGACAAAATATCAGCATTGTTTTGTTTAATTTCACTTTCACATAGGTACTAATTCAAAACGTCAAGTTCAGACAGTTTCTGTGACGTAGATGCGCAGAACGAAACAAAAAATCAATCTCGAATGCGCTATCTGTTTACTTGTATCATGAGGCAAAACGCAGTTGTTGGTAGTTATTCTTTTTTTATCATAAACAAATGAGGTGTGTTTTGTGTGCTATGATAATATCTGAACAAAATAAAAACAACAGTCCATGTAAAACAAGTTCATTGTGTTTGTTTCGTTTTAATATTTAACTAACAGTGTGTGAATTATTTCAAAAAAAATTTTATATTATTTTCCATGTGTTTTCGTAGTTACTTGTAAACTATACATAAAAAAAACTATTAAAAGAATTATTTATAAATTAATTACCACAAACACTTTTAAATATAACCACGATATCTATTTTTCGGAACAAATCAACAAACTAATAGTGTCTAGCGGCCGCGATTTTATTTTGAGTTTGACAGATGCGCAGAAGATTACAAAAATAAAAACCCTAATGATATTAGCTTAGATATGTGGGTCTTCTTGACAAAGAACGCACAATAAAAAAACAAAGAAAACTTCCCTTACGTCATTATACTTAAACGCACTGAACAAATTACATTTTATTCAAAGAAATGAAATAAATCAATTAAAACATATCAAAGCACGAAACTTGGAACAAATAAGTTTGGATGAACGAAGTGTTGATGTGATGGCTGCTGGCTGACGACTCGACTTCTTTGTTCTTCTTAACTCGTGACGACCCAAGCTTTAACAAAGAAAGAAAAAACAACTGTAATGATATGTGGCGTGTCTGGCGAATTCAATTTGGCGAATTGGATGAGGCGGGAAAATGTTGTCGTTCAGTTGTAGGGTTGGTAAAATGGCTACCTGAACTTTTTTTTTTTTTTTTATAATTTACACTCGCGGAAGGGGTTTGTGTGTACCCTTAACATTTTCAAACACCGCACGAACATTAGGGAAATGAGGAGGGATAAAAGAGGAGATACCAATGCACATTAGTTTTAAAGTTCTGCATATCAAAATGGGAGGGAAAAACAGAGCCTGGCAAAGCATTCCACATTCGTGTGGTACGACTAAAGAAAGAAACTCTAAAATTGACAGTACGTCCGAAGTAAGGCTCAAGGGTAAACTGATTAGCATTCCTAGCAGTTCGAGTATTACGGTTGAATCGTTTCAGGGGAGGAATGCAGCTGGCTATTTCGCTAGAGCATTGTTTGTAAAAATAACGATAAAATAACGAAAGGCATGAAACATTTCGGCGGTGCTCAAGAGATGTAAACGTTTCTGTTATTGTCGCCTATCATTTTCAAAGCTCTTTTTTTAATTCTATCTATAAAACTCAAGTGGGTTATAGGAGCACCTGCCCAAATATGGGAATTATACTCGAGTTTCGGTCGAACATATGCTTAATATACTATAGCCAGATCAGACGGGGTAAAGAACTTCTTGCATCTTCGAAGGAAACCTAAACACCTCGCAGCATTCTTTGCGATGTCAAATATGTGGTCATTCCACAGAAGGTGGTCTGTAATGCACATACCGAGAACTGAGAGGTGTTCTGTTTCTTCAATGCAATTGCCGCTCATGGATAGTGGCATTGGAGGTATGTTTTGCTTTAACGACAAAAGACAACATTGAGTTTTAGAAGCATTAAATTTAATTCAGATGGCGTTTAGTAGTTCGCCACAGATATGTATGTGTGCTGTGGGCTAGTTCAATGTTTCTGAACTATCCGAGATCTTGTTTTTCTCAGATCCATTGAAATTGACTGAGAAATTCTTTGATCACTCCGAAATCTCAAGAAAATTGAACGAGCTTAATCAAACCAAAACAAAATTTTGGAATTATTTATAGAGCTGGTTAAAAAAGAGAATATTTTATTGGATTTAACCAACCCCAACTATAAAAATATTGAAAAGAAGGCGCAAGTGTGCAGTAATATTTCGCTAGCATTTAAGATATATTAATATATAAATTATATTCTTGGCAGCAAAATTGACATTCCGTATTTCACCATTGTGTTCGAGTCAGCTTCATCACTTAGCTTCAATTTTGACGTACTTCATTTTTGCGCTTCATACTTCAGCTTTAGCTTTGTGCGTTCAGCCAGTTATGCGAAACGGTCAATGAGATGACGGTTCAAGCTTGTAGCCATTATATTCGTTCCCGAACGTAACTTATGGATAGGTTACCTTGCTTTTGTTGTTATTAGCATGGTTAAAAACAGCTGTTTTCCAGCTTGACGAACTTATGGAAAAGAGAAAATCTAAAGGTATCCTAAAATTTGCTAGATACATTTGAACACATGAACAGCTGATGAACTTTTTGCTTTTAATTGCGTACGCTTGTGTTTGGGTTTTTTTGTGAACGAACAAATCCAACCAGATAGGTTACCTCTCAAAATTCGAAGCAAAAGAGGAACACAGTGAGCTGTTCACGTGTTGGGAAAAGTATCCAGCATATTTTAGGATACCTTTGGGTTTTCTCTCTGTTTCCATATGTTCTTCAATCAGCTGGAAAACAGCTGTTCTTACCCATGCTAATTGCAACAAAAGCAAGGTAACCTAACCAAAAGTTATGTTCGTGAACGTACCCAATTAGAGAATGAACTTATCTGTTTGGAATTGTTCGTTCACAAAACAAAACAAAGCCAAAGAGGTAACATATCCAAAAGATACGAACGTGAATGTACTCCTTGGCAAAACAAAGCAGAAGATTTCTCTTTTTTTTAATATTGTTACTCCATGGCCATGATACAACTAAACAGATAGCGCTTTCGCATTTCCATTTTTGTCTCGTTCTGCGCATATACGTCACTGACATATATTGTGTTTGACGTTTTGTATTCAGTATGTGAAATGTAAGCAAAATAACAGCAGAGTTTCGGTTAGGATTCCTGTGACAATTTATTTTATATTGAATATTAATATTTCCACAAGTTTCTTGTTTTAATAATATATGGAAATATAATAGACAAAACCATGATACAACTACTAAAGATATGGCATTGCGCATGTTCGTTTTGGGTTGTCAAATAGTTGTGATGTCACGGGCTCAAAACGAAAGTATTCTTGGCGCGAATTTCACTCTTGTTTACTTTTGGCGCGCGGAAGTTCTTGTTTTTGTTGGTGATTTTTTAAATATTGTTGTGAAGAAATTAAATTACAAGAAAATGGTTGTGTGTTCGGTGTTTGGTTGCAATAACGTTATGAGCAAAAAAATAACACCAAGCTCAAGTTTTCACCGTTTCCCAAAAAGAAATTTAAATCTTTGTAAGCAGTGGACTTCGTTTTGCAAAAGGAAGGATATGATTAATATCGAAACTGCAACTGCAACTGTTTGGTTGCAATAACGATATGAGCAAAAAAATAACACCAAGCTCAAGTTTTCACCGTTTCCCAAAAAGAAATTTAAATCTTTGTAAGCAGTGGAATTCGTTTTGCAAAAGGAAGGATATGATTAATATCGAAACTGCCCGAATTTGTAGCTTGCATTTTTTAAATGAAGATTTTACTAATAATCTGAAGTATGAAATGGGTAAGTCAAACAAATTCAACTATTTACAGCAAGATTTATGAAAAACTTGTTTATATAGGACTTACACTGTTTCATTATCTGAAACCGGATGCAGTTCCTTCGGTTTACTTAAATAAACCCTACTTGGATTCTAAACCGAGGAACATTACAGAACGCTCCAAAAGAATGGAAAATAAAAAACAAAAGCAAAAAGTGACCGAGCTGCTGAAAGTTCCAGTCGAGTTTGAGGCAGAACATAAGGCCGATATTATTTTAACGGAAAATATTCCAAAGCCACAGCCGGAAACGCTACAGGCTCAAATTGATGAGTTGACTGAATAAGTGTAAGCATATAATTATTATCATTTAATTTATAATTTTATTTTCAGCTAGTAGTGATAATTTTTTTTAAAAAAACTTTTTATATACGTACATGACCTTTCAGAAAAACTTTACGTGAAGAAAATGAAGTTTTGACAAAAAGTTATTGATTGGTGAAAAGTCAATCAAAACTTTGGAAGTTAAGGTGGCAAAGGCAGAGTTCCATCTGACAAACTTGGAACGACAACTTCTGCAAATTTTCACTCCAGGCCAAATCAAAAAAACTCCAACTGGGTTTGAAAAGGTCTACGTGGTTGGAGGAGGATATAGCTCGATCCATAACACTTTATTCATCGAGTTCTCGAGCTTATAAGTTGTTAAGGAGAAAAAACTTTCCTCTTCCTGCTGTCAGAACTCTTCAAACCTGGGCACAAAAGTTGGAGATCAAACCAGGAATCATGATTCCAATAGTAAAAAGCAGCTCAGGAGTTGACCCAAAACCAAAAACTTTGCGTCCTAAGCTTCGATGAGATGAAGATGAAAGAAGCATACTGCTATGACCGACATACGGACACCACACTTAAGCCAGCATCTTACGTGCAAGTGGGCATGTTAAGAGGTAAGTATCAAACTATAATTAAAACTTAAAAATGCTTATAACTTTCCTCACAACAGGTTTATTAGGAAAATGGAAGCAACCGATCTTCTATGACTTCGATTGCAAAATGACAAAGGCCATTTTGTTCGACATTATAGGAACTGTCGGTTCTTGTGGTTTCACAATAGTTGCTATCACAAGTGACCTAGGTGGGGCAAATAGGGGACTTTATACTGAGCTCAATATCAGTATGGAAAAACCTTGGTAAGAAACTGATTCACAAAAATATACTTCATAAATTATCTTACCTTTATAACAGGTTTTCATTCCAAAACACAAACATTTACGTGTTTCCCTAATAAAATTGATAAGAAATCATTTTATCGAGTTTTTGTTGAACGGAATAGTAGTTAAAAAGGATATTTTAATGAAGCTCCTCTGAATTACTTCGGGAGAAAACAAAATTTCATCCAAAAGGTAAAATTGGCGACAAAATTATTTTCCCACACTGTCGCTAAAGCATTATCCCGAGCTGTTGATCTTGGGCATCTCGAAGATGAAACTTTGGAAGAGTGTTATAAACTGCTTAAATATGTAAGTCATTCAAGAAAATAAACATGCAGTATACCTATAATATTTTTAATATTTTTTTTTGCAGACGAATGATTGGTTCGACGTCATGAACGTCCGGTCACCCTATCGCGATTCTAGGGAAAGAGTCTACGCCTACGGACTACATCTGGAATCGCAAAACAAAATACTCGACGACATGACAAATTTAATCCTAAATATGCTGGTAGTAGAAAAAAACTCTTTGCTAACATTCCAACAACGTAAGGTTGAATAAATTTGCTGTAAGACAATCAACTTACATTTCCTCATTTCTTAAGGTATAGTCCAATCTAACACCGCCTTGCAGTTATTATGCAAAGATGAACTGCAGCGTTTTGGCGTGAAGTAGAGCTGTGTCAATCGTGATTGATTCGGTCTTTATGACCCGTTCACTGAAAAGTATTGATGATTGCAATCACACTTCCATATGTCGGTCGTTCACAATTTCAATACTTTTCAAATGAACGAGAACGATACGATGCGGAAAACGAAACTGAAATTCAATCAATCATTGAATGCAATACAGAATACAAAATACACAATACACAAAAAACCAGACCAGAGATAGAGAATGATTGAAATAAATGAACGAAACAAAGTGAAACTGGACTGAAATTTAAGTATTTATTTTACAAAGAGAGTGAGACTAGAGAGAGAGACATACACAGATACATACACTCAACCTAATGATTTACTGACGAAACACGGATGTCGATGTTGGTGTCGGATAGATCCAAATGCAGAGATACATATCACATATGGAAACCATGCAAAATGTTTTATTCACAATCACATTTAAAAGTCACAACAGAACATTTCGATGACCGGTATGGCATGGGTATAAATTGGAACGAGAGAAAGAGGGTAGATATGGGATTGATTGGTGAAATGATTGATTGAAAAGACCGAATCTTTGAAATGACCGAATCATGAACGATTGAATTTTTGAAAATTAACGATTGACACAGCTCTAGCGTGAAGTTTGTTATGACTTACCGACTCAACCAAGACATTTTTGAAAACTTTTTCGGTGTCATAAGTGCTAAAGGTGGTCTTCATGACCACCCTGGTCGCCAAGAATTCAAGTACAGGCTTAGGTCGTACATTCTTGGTGATAACGAAGGGGCTCTAACGGAGAATGGAAACGTCGATGTGGATGATACTCCAGATTTGTCCTTAGAAGAAACTTCTCTTTCCGGTTAGTCTTTACTTTACTACTTACCTTCTTTATGTCCAAATCATTAAACAAACAATGCCTTTCAGGAAGAATCTTCAACATCGTAAAAGCCAAGGAAGTTGTTGCGTCGGAGCCAGAAGAAAATGTCTCATTCCATTACGATGGACTGGAAAATTTGGCGGGCTACATATGTCACCAGTTCAAGGACACAATACCCAACCTTGAACACGGAGAACAAATAAAAAACTCTTGGGTAAATCACTTAGATGAAGGTGGCCTCTCTAGGCCCAACAAAATCATAATGGACCAGCTTTCGTTTTTGGAAAATGTGTTTAATGCTGTGAATGGGGAAGGCAAAGGACTATACATTTGCCAAAATTATATCCAGCATTTGCTAGAAGTATCGGCGAAAGCAAAAATTAACTGCGACGACCGAATTAAAAAATTATTCTTCCGTGCAAGGATGTACTTCCGGATGCGCATTTTAAATCGTCAAATTGTAGACAACAACCTATCGCGCAAACGAAAATTAAAAAAAACTATAAATTAAAAACCAAATTTATGAAATTTACAGGAGTAAGTAAAAGGTAAGTAATACAAGAAAGAAAAACGAAAATTCATACAAAACAACAAATTGTAACTTTAATTTCAGTTTTAAAATGATTAAAACATTAAACATTGATAAATAAACACTTTTATATCCATGTTTCCCGACAAAATATCAGCATTGTTTTGTTTAATTTCACTTTCACATAGGTACTAATTCAAAACGTCAAGTTCAGACAGTTTCTGTGACGTAGATGCGCAAAACGAAACAAAAAATCAATCTCGAATGCGCTATCTGTTTACTTGTATCATGAGGCAAAACGCAGTTGTTGGTAGTTATTCTTTTTTTATCTTTAAGGCATAAACAAATGAGGTGTGTTTTGTGTGCTATGATGATATCTGAACAAAATAAAAACAACAGTCCATGTAAAACAAGTTCATTGTGTTTGTTTCGTTTTAATATTTAACTAACAGTGTGTGAATTATTTCAAAAAAAAATTTATTTTATTTTCCATGTGTTTTCGTAGTTACTTGTAAACTATACATAAAAAAAAACTATTAAAAGAATTATTTATAAATTAATTACCACAAACACTTTTAAATATAACCACGATATCTATTTTTCGGAACAAATCACGAACTAATAGTGTCTGGCGGCCGCGATTTTACTTTGATTTTGACAGATGCGCAGAAGGTTACAAAAATAAAAACCCTAATGATATTAGCTTAGATATGTGGGTCTTCTTGACAAAGAACGCACAATAAAAAAACAAAGAAAACTTCCCTTACGTCATTATACTTAAACGCACTGAACAAATTACATTTTATTCAAAGAAATGAAATAAATCAATTAAAACATATCAAAGCACGAAACTTGGAACAAATAAGTTTGGATGAACGAAGTGTTGATGTGATGGCTGCTGGCTGACGACTCGACTTCTTTGTTCTTCTTAACATGTGACGACCCAAGCTTTAACAAAGAAGGAAAAAACAACTGTAATGTCATGTGGCGTGTCTGGCGAATTCAATTTGGCGAATTGGATGAGGCGGGAAAATATTGTCGTTCAGTTGCAGGGTTGGTAAAATGGCTACCTGAACTTGAATACAGATGGCGTTTAGTAGTTAGCCACAGATATGTATGTGTGCTGTGGGCTAGTTCAATGTTTCTGAACTATCCGAGATCTTGTTTTTCTCAGATTCATTGAAATTGACTGAGAAATTCTTTGATCACTCCGAAATCTCAAGAAACTTGAACAAGCTTAATCAAACCAAAACAAAATTTCGGAATTATTTATAGAGCTGGTTAAAAAAGAGAATATTTTATGGGATTTAACTAACCCCAAATATAAAAATATTGAAAAGAAGGCGCAAGTGTGCAGTAATATTTCGCTAGCATTTAAGATATCTCAATATATAAATTATATTCTTGGCAGCAAAATTGACATTCCGTATTTCACCATTGTGTTCGAGTCAGCTTCATCACTTAGCTTCAATTTTGACGTACTTCATTTTTGCGCTTCATACTTCAGACGGTTCAAGCTTGAAGCCATTATGTACGTTCCCGAACGTAACTTACGGGTAGGTTACCTTGCTTTTGTTGTTGTTAGCATGGTTAAAAACAGCTGTTTTCCAGCTGATTGACGAACTTATGGAAAAGAGAAAATCTAAAGGTATCCTAAAATTTGCTAGATACATTTGAACACATGAACAGCTGATGAAATTTTTGCCTTAAATTGCGTACGTTCATGAACGTAACTTTTAGGTAGGTTACCTTGCTTGTGTTTGGGTTTTTTTTGTGAACGAACAAATCCAACCAGATAGGTTACCTCTGAAAATTCGAAGCAAAAGGGGAAGACAGTCAGCTGTTCATCAGCTATTCACGTGTTGAGAACAGTATTCAGCAAATTTTAGGATACCTTTGGGTTTTCTCTCTGTTTCCATATGTTCTTCAATCAGCTGGAAAACAGCTGTTCTTACCCATGCTAATTGCAACAAAAGCAAGGTAACCTAACCAAAAGTTATGTTCGTGAACGTATCCAATTACAACAAAAGCAAGGTAACCTATCCAACAATTATGTTAGTGAGCGTACCCATTTAGGGAAGGAACTTATCTGTTTGGATTTGTTCTTTCACAAAAAAAAAAAAAACAAAGCCAAAGAGGAACCTATCCAAAAGATACGAACGTGAATGTACCCATTGTCAAAACAAAGCAGAAGATTTCTCTTTTTTTAATATTGTTACTCCATGGCCATGATACAACTAAACAGATAGCGCTTTCGCATTTCCATTTTTGTCTCGTTCTGCGCATATACGTCACTGACATACATAGTGTTTGACGTTTTGTATTCAGTATGTGAAATCTAAGCAAAATAACAGCAAAATAAAGCATTATCCCGAGCTGTTGATCTTGGGCATCTCGAAGATGAAACTTGGGAAGAGTGTTATAAACTGCTAAAATATGTAAGTCATTCAAGAAAATAAACATGCAGTATACCTATAATATTTTTAATATTTTTTTTGCAGACGAATGATTGGTTCGACGTTATGAACGTCCGGTCACCCTATAGCGATTTTAGGGAAAGAGTCTACGCCTACGGACTACATCTGGAATCAAAACAAAATACTCGACGAAATGACAAATTTAATCCTAAATATGCTGGTAGTAGGAAAAAACTCTTTGCTACCATTCCAAAAAGGTAAGGTTGAATAAATTTGCTTTAAGACAATCTTGACTTACCGACTCAACCAAGACATTTTTGAAAACTTTTTCGGTGTCATAAGTGCTAAAGGTGGTCTTCATGACCACCCTGATCGCCAAGAATTCAAGTACAGGCTTAGGTCGTACATTCTTGGTCATAACGAAGGGGCTCTAACGAAGAATGGAAACGTCGATGTGGATGATACTCCAGATTTGTCCTTAGAAGAAACTTTTCTTTCCGGTTAGTCTTTACTTTACTACTTACCTATTTTATGTCCAATTCATTAAACAAACAATGCCTTTCAGGAAGAATCTTCAACAGCGTAAAAGCCAAGGAAGTTGTTGCGTCGGAGCCAGAAGAAAATGTCTCATTCCATTACGATGGACTGGAAAATTTGGCGGGCTACATATGTCACCAGTTCAAGGACACAATACCCAACCTTGAACACGGAGAACAAATAAAAAACTCTTGCATTTGCTAGAAGTATCGGCGAAAGCAAAAAATTAACTGCGACGACCGAATTAAAAAATTATTCTTCAGTGCAAGGATGTACTTCCGGATGCGCATTTTAAATCGTCAAATTGTAGGCAACAACCTATCGCACAAACGAAAATTAAAAAAAAATATAAATTAAAAACCAAATTTATGAAATTTACAGGAGTAAGTAAAAGGTAAGTAATACAAGAAAGAAAAACGAAAATTCATACAAAACAACAAATTGTAACTTTAATTTCAGTTTTAAAATTATTAAAACATTAAACATTGATAAATAAACACTTTTATATTCATGTTTCCCGACAAAATATCAGCATTGTTTTGTTTAATTTCACTTTCACATAGGTACTAATTCAAAACGTCAAGTTCAGACAGTTTCTGTGACGTAGATGCGCAGAACGAAACAAAAAATCAATCTCGAATGCGCTATCTGTTTACTTGTATCATGAGGCAAAACGCAGTTGTTGGTAGTTATTCTTTTTTTATCTTTAAGGCATAAACAAATGAGGTGTGTTTTGTGTGCTATGATGATATCTGAACAAAATAAAAACAACAGTCCATGTAAAACAAGTTCATTGTATTTGTTTCGTTTTAATATTTAACTAACAGTGAATATTCTTGTGTGAATTATTTGAAAAAAAATTTATTTTATTTTCCATGTGTTTTCGTGGTTACTAATGTAGTTACTTGTAAACTATACAAAAAAAAACTATTAAAAGACTTATTTATAAGTTAATTACCACAAACACTTTTAAATATAGCCACGATATTTATTTTTCGGAACAAATCAACAAACTAATAGTGTCTGGCGGCCGCCATTTTATTTTGATTTTGACAGATGCGCAGAAGATTACAAATATAAAAACCCTAATGATATTAACTTAGATATGTGGGTCTTCTTGACAAAGAACGCACAATAAAAAAACAAAGTAAACTTCCTTTACGTCATTATACTTAAACGCACTGAACAAATTACATTTTATTCAAAGAAATGAAATAAATCAATTAAAACATATCAAAGCACGAAACTTGGAACAAATAAGTTTGGATGAACGAAGTGTTGATGTGATGGCTGCTGGCTATGGGATTTAACCAACCCCAACTATAAAAATATTGAAAAGAAGGCGCAAGTGTGAAGTAATATTTCGATAGCATTTAAGATATCTCAATATATAAATTATATTCTTGGCAGCAAAATTGACATTCCGTACTTCACCATTGTGTTCGAGTCAGCTCCATCATTTAGCTTCAATTTTGACGTACTTCATTTTTGCGCTACATACTTCAGACGGTTCAAGCTTGTAGCCATTATGTAGGTTCCCGAACGTAACTTACGGATAGGTTACCTTGCTTTTGTTGTTATTAGCATGGTTAAAAACAGCTGTTTTCCAGCTGATTGACGAACTTATGGAAAAGAGAAAATCTAAAGGTATCCTAAAATTTGCTAGATACATTTGAACACATGAACAGCTGATGAACTTTTTGCTTTAAATTGCGTACGTTCATGAACGTAACTTTTGGGTAGGTTACCTTGCTTGTGTTTGGGTTTTTTTGTGAACGAAAAAATCCAACCAGATAGGTTACCTCTCAAAATTCGAAGCAAAAGAGAAAGACAGTCAGCTGTTCATCAGCAATTGACGTGTTGAGAACAGTATTCAGCAAATTTTAGGATAGCTTTGGATTTTCTCTCTGTTTCCATATGTTCTTAAATCAGCTGGAAAACAGCTTATTTTACCCATGCTAATGCGTACTTTCATGAACGTAACTTTTGAGTAGGTTGCCTTGCTTTTGTTTGGGTTTTTTTGTGAACGAACAAATCCAACCAGATAGGTTACCTCTCAAAATTCGAAGCAAAAAAGAAATACAGTCAGCTGTTCATCAGCTGTTCACCTGTTGAGGAAAGTATCCAGCAAATTTTAGGATACCTTTGGGTTTTCTCTCTGTTTCCATATGGTCTTCAATCAGCTGGAAAACAGCTGTTCTTACCCATGCTAATTGCAACAAAAGCAAGGTAACCTAACCAAAAGTTATGTTCGTGAACGTACCCAATTACAACAAAAGCAAGGTAACCTATCGTTCACAAAAAAAACAAAGCCAAAGAGGTAACCTATCCAAAAGATACGAACGTGAATGTACCCATTGTCAAAACAAAGCAGAAGATTTCTCTTTTTTTAATATTGTTACTCCATGGCCATGATACAACTAAACAGATAGCATTTCCATTTTTGTCTCGTTCTGCACATATACGTCACTGACATAACATACATAGTGCTTGACGTTTTGTATTCAGTATGTGAAATCTAAGCAAAATAACAGCAAAATAAAGCATTATCCCGAGCTGTTGATCTTGGGCATCTCGAAGATGAAACTTGGGAAGAGTGTTATAAACTGCTTAAATATGTAAGTCATTCAAGAAAATAAACATGCAGTATACCTATAATATTTTTAATATTTTTTTTTGCAGACGAATGATTGGTTCGACGTCATGAACGTCCGGTCACCCTATAGTGATTCTAGGGAAAGAGTCTACGCCTACGGACTACATCTGGAATAGCAAAACAAAATACTCGACGACATGACAAATTTAATCCTAAATATGCTGGTAGTAGGAAAAAACTCTTTGCTACCATTCCAAAAAAGGTAAGGTTGAATAAATTTGCTGTAAGACAATCAACTTACATTTCCTCATTTCTTAAGGTATAGTCCAATCTAACATCGCCTTGCAGTTATTATGCAAAGATGTACTGCAGCGTTTTGGCGTGAAGTTTGTTATGACTTACCGACTCAACCAAGACATTTTTGAAAACTTTTTCGGTGTCATAAGTACTAAAGGTGGTCTTCATGACCAGTACAGGCTTAGGTCGTACATTCTTGGTCATAACAAAGGGGCTCTAACGAAGAATGGAAACGTCGATGAGGATGATACTCCAGATTTGTCCTTAGAAGAAACTTTTCTTTCCGGTTAGTCTTTACTTTACTACTTACCTATTTTATGTCCAATTCATTAAACAAACAATGCCTTTCAGGAAGAATCTTCAACAGCGTAAAAGCCAAGGAAGTTGTTGCGTCGGAGCCAGAAGAAAATGTCTCATTCCATTAGCATTTGCTAGAAGTATCGGCGAAAGCAAAAATTAACTGCGACGACCGAATTAAAAAAATATTCTTCCGTGCAAGGATGTACTTCCGGATACGCATTTTAAATCGTCAACTTGTAGACAACAACCTATCGCGCAAACGAAAATTAAAAAAAAATATAAATTAAAAACCAAATTTATGAAATTTACAGGAGTAAGTAAAAGGTAAGTAATACAAGAAAGAAAAACGAAAATTCATACAAAACAACAAATTGTAACTTTAATTTCAGTTTTAAAATGATTAAAACATTAAACATTGATAAATAAACACTTTTATATCCATGTTTCCCGACAAAATATCAGCATTGTTTTGTTTAATTTCACTTTCACATAGGTACTAATTAAAAACGTCAAGTTCAGACAGTTTCTGTGACGTAGATGCGCAGAACGAAACAAAAAATCAATCTCGAATGCGCTATCTGTTTACTTGTATCATGAGCCAAAACGCAGTTGTTGTTAGTTATTCTTTTTTTATCTTTGAGGCATAAACAAATAAGGTGTGTTTTGTGTGCTATGATGATATCTGAACAAAATAAAAACAACAGTCCATGTAAAACAAGTTCATTGTATTTGTTTCGTTTTAATATTTAACTAACAGTGAATATTCTTGTGTGAATTATTTCAAAAAATTATTTATTTTATTTTCCATCTGTTTTCGTGGTTACTAATCTGGTTACTTGTAAACTATACATAAAAAAAACTATTAAAAGACTTATTTATAAATTAATTACCAGATGACAGATGCGCAGAAGATTACAAAAATAAAAACCCTAATGATATTAACTTAGATATGTGGGTGTTCTTGACAAAGAACGCACAATAAAAAAACAAAGAAAACTACCTATACGTCATTATACTTAAACGCACTGAACAAATTACATTTTATTCAAAGTAATGAAATAAATCAATTAAAACATATCAAAGCACGAAACTTGGAACAAATAAGTTTGGATGAACGAAGTGTTGATGTGATGGCTGCTAGCTGACGACTCGACTTCTTTGTTCTTCTTAACATGTGACGACCCAAGCTTTAACAAAGAAGGAAAAAATAACTGTAATGTCATGTGGCGTGTCTGGCAAATTCAATTTGGCGAATTGGATGAGGCGGGAAAATATTGTCGTTCAGTTGCAGGGTTGGTAAAATGGCTACCTGAACTTGAATGCAGATGGCGTTTAGTGTGATGTCAATCTGTAGTTCGCCACAGATATGTATGTGATCTAGTTCAATGTTTCTGAACTATCCGAGATCTTGTTTTTCTCAGATCCATTGAAATTGACTGAAAAATTCTTTGATCACTCCGAAATCTCAAGAAACTTGAACAAGTTTAATCAAACCAAAACAAAATTTCGGAATTATTTATAGAGCTGGTTAAAAAAGAGAATATTTTATGGGATTTAACTAACCCCAAATATAAAAATATTGAAAAGAAGGCGCAAGTGTGAAGTAATATTTCGATAGCATTTAAGATATCTCAATATATAAATTATATTCTTGGCAGCAAAATTGACATTCCGTACTTCACCATTGTGTTCGAGTCAGCTTCATCACTTAGCTTCAATTTTGACGTACTTCATTTTTGCGCTACATACTTAAGACGGTTCAAGCTTGTAGCCATTATGTACGTTCCCGAACGTAACTTACGGATAGGTTACCTTGCTTTTGTTGTTATAAGCATGGGTAAAAACAGCTGCTTTCCAGCTGATTGACGAACTTATGGAAAAGACAAAATCTAAAGGTATCCTAAAATTTGCTAGATACATTTGAACACATGAACAGCTGATGAACTTTTTGCTTTAAATTGCGTACGTTCATGAACGTAACTTTTGGGTAGGTTACCTTGCTTGTGTTTGGGTTTTTTTGTGAACGAACAAATCCAACCAGATAGGTTACCTCTGAAAATTCGAAGCAAAAGAGGAAGACAGTCAGCTGTTCATCAGCAATTCACGTTTTGAGAACAGTATTCAGCAATATGAGATTTTAGGTTTTTACTTTCGCGGACGATATTCATATTAGATAAAGTTTTTTATTTTCGGAACTTACCGCGTTATAAGAAATATTTTCTTATTTATTTCTACCCGACGTTTCGAAGAAGTTTCATACTTCGTGGTCTCATCCCGTGACCACGAAATATGAAACTTCTTCGAAACGTCGGGTAGAAATAAATAAGAAAATATTTCTTATAACGCGGTAAGTTCCGAAAATAAAAAACTTTATCTAGTATTCAGCAAATTTTAGGATAGCTTTGGATTTTCTCTCTGTTTCCATATGTTCTTAAATCAGCTGGAAAACAGCTTATTTTACCCATTCTAATGCGTACGTTCATGAACGTAACTTTTGGGTAGGTTACTTGCTTGTGTTTGGGTTTTTTTGTGAACGAACAAATCCAACCAGATAGGTTACCTCTCAAAATTCGAAGCAAAAAAGAAATACAGTCAGCTGTTCATCAGCTGTTCACCTCTTGAGAAAAGTATCCAGCAAATTTTAGGATACCTTTGGATTTTCTCTCTGTTTCCATATGTTCTTCAATCAGCTGGAAAACAGCTGTTCTTACCCATGCTAATTGCAACAAAAGCAAGGTAACCTAACCAAAAGTTATGTTCGTGAACGTACCCAATTACAACAAAAGCAAGGTAACCTATCCAACAGTTATGTTCGTGAAGGTACCCATTTAGGGAAGAAACTTATCTGTTTGGATTTGTTCGTTCACAAACAAAAAACAAAGCCAAAGAGGTAACCTATCCAAAAGTTACGAATGTGAATGTACCCATTGTCAAAACAAAGCAGAAGATTTCTCTTTTTTTAATATTGTTACTCCATGGTCATGATACAACTAAACAGATAGCGCTTTCGCATTTCCATTTTTGTCTCGTTCTGCACATATACGTCACTGACATACATAGTGTTTGACGTTTTGTATTCAGTATGTGAAATCTAAGCAAAATAACAGCAAAATAAAGCATTATCCCGAGCTGTTGATCTTGGGCATCTCGAAGATGAAACTTGGGAAGAGTGTTATAAACTGCTTAAATATGTAAGTCATTCAAGAAAATAAACATGCAGTATACCTATAATATTTTTAATATTTTTTTTTTTGCAGACGAATGATTGGTTCGACGTTATGAACGTCCGGTCACCCTATAGCTATTCTAGGGAAAGAGTCTACGCCTACGGACTACATCTGGAATAGCAAAACAAAATACTCGACGACATGACAAATTTAATCCTAAATATGCTGGTAGTAGGAAAAAACTCTTTGCTACCACTCCAAAAAGGTAAGGTTGAATAAATTTGCTGTAAGACAATCAACTTACATTTCCTCATTTCTTAAGGTATAGTCCAATCTAACATCGCCTAGTAGTCATTATGCAAAGATGTATTGCAGCGTTTTGGCGTGAAGTTTGTTATGACTTACCGACTCAACCAAGACATTTTTGAAAACGTTTTCGGTGTCATAACTGCTAAAGGTGGTCTTCATGACCACCCTGATCGCCAAGAATTCAAGTACAGGCTTAGGTCGTACATTCTTGGTCATAACGAAGGGGCTCTAACGAAGAATGGAAACGTCGATGTGGATGATACTCCAGATTTGTCCTTAGAAGAAACTTCTCTTTCCGGTTAGGTTTTACTTTACTACTTACCTATTTTATGTCCAATTCATTAAACAAACAATGTCTTTCAGGAAGAATCTTCAGCATCGTAAAAGCCAAGGAAGTTATTGCGTCGGAGCCAGAAGAAAATGTCTCATTCCATTACGATGGACTGGAAAATTTGGCGGGCTACATATGTCACCAGTTCAAGGACACAATACACAACCTTGAACATGGAGAACAAATAAAAAACTCTTGGGTAAATCACTTAGATGAAGGTGGCCTCTCTAGGCCCAACAAAACCATAATGGACCAGCTTTCGTTTTTGGAAAATGTGTTTAATGCTGTGAATGGGGAAGGCAAAGGACTATACATTTGCCAAAATTATATCCAGCATTTACTAGAAGTATCGGCGAAAGCAAAAATTAACTGCGACGACCGAATTAAAAAATTATTCTTCCGTGCAAGGATGTACTTCCGGATGCGCATTTTAAATAGTCAAATTGTAGACGACAACCTATCGCGCAAGCGAAAATTAAAAAAAACTATAAATTAAAAACCAAATTTATGAAATTTACAGAAGTAAGTAAAAGGTAAGTAATAAAAGAAAGAAAAACGAAAATTCATACAAAACAACAAATTGTAACTTTAATTTCAGTTTTAAAATGATTAAAACATGAAACGTTGATAAATAAACACTTTTATATCCATGTTTCCCGACAAAATATCAGCATTGTTTTGTTTAATTTCACTTTCACATAGGTACTAATTCAAAACGTCAAGTTCAGACAGTTTCTGTGACGTAGATGCGCAGAACGAAACAAAAAATCAATCTCGAATGCGCTATCTGTTTACTTGTAGCATGAGGCAAAACGCAGTTGTTGTTAGTTATTCTTTTTTATCTTTAAGGCATAAACAAATAAGGTGTGTTTTGTGTGCTATGATGATATCTGAACAAAATAAAAACAACAGTCCATGTAAAACAAGTTCATTGTGTTTGTTTCGTTTTAATATTTAACTAACAGTGAATATTCTTGTGTGAATTTTTATTTATTTATTTTATTTTCCATGTGTTTTCGTGGTTACTATTGTGGTTACTTGTAAACTATACATAAAAAACTATTAAAAGACTTATTTATAAATTAATTACCACAAACACTTTTAAATATAACCACGATATCTATTTTTCGGAACAAATCAACAAACTAATAGTGTCTGGCGGCCGCCATTTTATTTTGATTTTGACAGATGTGTAGAAGATTACAAAAATAAAAACCCTAATGATATTAGCTTAGATATGTGGGTCTTCTTGACAAAGAACGCACAATAAAAAAACAAAGAAAACTTCCTTTACGTCATTATACTTAAACGCACTGAACAAAATACATTTTATTCAAAGAAATTTAATAAATCAATTAAAACATATCAAAGCACGAAACTTGGAACAAATAAGTTTGGATGAACGAAGTGTTGATGTGATGGCTGCTGGCTGACGACTCGACTTCTTTGTTCTTCTTAACATGTGACGACCCAAGCTTTAACAAAGAAGGAAAAACAACTGTAATGTCATGTGGCGTGTCTGGCGAATTCATTTTGGCGAATTGGATGAGGCGGGAAAATATTGTCGTTCAGTTGCAGGGTTGGTAAAATGGCTACCTGAACTTGAATACAGGTGGCGTTTAGTAGTTAGCCACAGATATGTATGTGTGCTGTGGGCTAGTTCAATGTTTCTGAACTATCCGAGATCTTGTTTTTCTCAGATTCATTGAAATTGACTGAGAAGTTCTTTGATCACTCCGAAATCTCAAGAAACTTTAACGAGCTTAATCAAACCAAAACAAAATTTCGGAATTATTTACAGAGCTGGTTAAAAAAGAGAATATTTTATGGGATTTAACTAACCCCAAATATAAAAATATTGAAAAGAAGGCGCAAGTGTGCAGTAATATTTCGCTAGCATTTAAGATATCTTAATATATAAATTATATTCTTTGCAGCAAAATTGACATTCCGTACTTCACCATTGTGTTCGAGTCAGCTTCATCACTTAGCTTCAATTTTGTCGTACTTCATTTTTCCGCTTCATACTTCAGCTTCAGCTTTGTGCGTTCAGCCAGTTATGCGAAACGGTCAATGAAATGACGGTTCAAGCTTGTAGCCATTATGTACGTTCCCGAACGTAACTTACGGATAGGTTACCTTGCTTTTGTTGTTATTAGCATGGTTAAAAACAGCTGTTTTCCAGCTGATTGACGAACTTATGGAAAAGAGAAAATCTAAAGGTATCCTAAAATTTGCTAGATACATTTGAACACATGAACAGCTGATGAACTTTTTGCTTTAAATTGCGTACGTTCATGAACGTAACTTTTGGGTAGGTTACCTTGCTTGTGTTTGGGTTTTTTTGTGAACGAACAAATCCAACCAGATAGGTTACCTCTGAAAATTCGAAGCAAAAGATGAACACAGTCAGCTGTTCATCAGCTGTTCACGTGTTGAAAACAGTATCCAGCAAATTTTAGGATAGCTTTGGATTTTCTCTCTGTTTCCATATGTTCTTAAATCAGCTGGAAAACAGCTGATTTTACCCATGCTAATGCGTACGTTCATGAACGTAACTTTTGGGTAGGTTACCTTGCTTGTGTTTGGGTTTTTTTGTGAACGAACAAATCCAACCAGATAGGTTACCTCTCAAAATTCGAAGCAAAAAAGAAATACAGTCAGCTGTTCATCAGCTGTTCACCTCTTGAGAAAAGTATCCAGCAAATGTTAGGATACATTTGGGTTTTCTCTCTGTTTCCATATGTTCTTCAATCAGCTGGAAAAAAGCTGTTCTTACCCATGCTAATTGCAACAAAAGCAAGGTAACCTAAACAAAAGTTATGTTCGTGAACGTACCCAATTGCAACAAAAGGAAGGTAACCTATCCAACAGTTATGTTCGTGAACGTACCCATTTAGGGAAGAAACTTATCTGTTTGGATTTGTTCGTTCACAAAAAAAAACAAAGCCAAAGAGGTAACCTATCCAAAAGATACGAACGTGAATGTACCTGTTGGTAAAACAAAGCAGAAGATTTCTCTTTTTTTGAATATTGTTACTCCATGGCCATGATACAACTAAACAGATAGCGCTTTCGCATTTCCATTTTTGTCTCGTTCTGCGCATATACGTTACTGACATACATAGTGTTTGACGTTTTGTATTCAGTATGTGAAATCTAAGCAAAATAACAACAAAATAAAGCATTATCCCGAGCTGTTGATCTTGGGCATCTCGAAGATGAAACTTGGGAAGAGTGTTATAAACTGCTTAAATATGTAAGTCATTCAAGAAAATAAACATGCAGTATACCTATAATATTTTTAATATTTTTTTTTGCAGACGAATGATTGGTTCGACGTCATGAACGTCCGGTCACCCTATCGCGATTCTAGGGAAAGAGTCTACGCCTACGGACTACATCTGGAATCGCAAAACAAAATACTCGACGACATGACAAATTTAATCCTAAATATGCTGGTAGTAGAAAAAAACTCTTTGCTAACATTCCAAAAACGTAAGGTTGAATAAATTTGCTGTAAGACAATCAACTTACATTTCCTCATTTCTTAAGGTATAGTCCAATCTAACACCGCCTTGCAGTTATTATGCAAAGATGAACTGCAGCGTTTTGGCGTGAAGTAGAGCTGTGTCAATCGTGATTGATTCGGTCTTTATGACCCGTTCACTGAAAAGTATTGATGATTGCAATCACACTTCCATATGTCGGTCGTTCACAATTTCAATACTTTTCAAATGAACGAGAACGATACGATGCGGAAAACGAAACTGAAATTCAATCAATCATTGAATGCAATACAGAATACAAAATACACAATACACAAAAAACCAGACCAGAGATGGAGAATGATTGAAATAAATGAACGAAACAAAGTGAAACTGGACTGAAATTTAAGTATTTATTTTACAAAGAGAGTGAGACTAGAGAGAGAGACATACACAGATACATACACTCAACCTAATGATTTACTGACGAAACACGGATGTCGATGTTGGTGTCGGATAGATCCAAATGCAGAGATACATATCACATATGGAAACCATGCAAAATGTTTTATTCACAATCACATTTAAAAGTCACAACAGAACATTTCGATGACCGGTATAAATTGATGGGTATAAATTGGAACGAGAGAAAGAGGGTAGATATGGGATTGATTGGTGAAATGATTGATTGAAAAGACCGAATCTTTGAAATGACCGAATCATGAACGATTGAATTTTTGAAAATTAACGATTGACACAGCCCTAGCGTGAAATTTGTTATGACTTACCGACTCAACCAAGACATTTTTGAAAACTTTTTCGGTGTCATAAGTGCTAAAGGTGGTCTTCATGACCACCCTGGTCGCCAAGAATTCAAGTACAGGCTTAAGTCGTACATTCTTGATGATAACGAAGGGGCTCTAACGGAGAATGGAAACGTCGATGTGGATGATACTCCAGATTTGTCCTTAGAAGAAACTTCTCTTTCCGGTTAGTCTTTACTTTAGTACTTACCTTCTTTATGTCCAAATCATTAAACAAACAATGCCTTTCAGGAAGAATCTTCAACATCGTAAAAGCCAAGGAAGTTGTTGCGTCGGAGCCAGAAGAAAATGTCTCATTCCATTACGATGGATTGGAAAATCAACAAACTAATAGTGTCTAGCGGCCGCGATTTTATTTTGAGTTTGACAGATGCGCAGAAGATTACAAAAATAAAAACCCTAATGATATTAGCTTAGATATGTGGGTCTTCTTGACAAAGAACGCACAATAAAAAAACAAAGAAAACTTCCCTTACGTCATTATACTTAAACGCACTGAACAAATTACATTTTATTCAAAGAAATGAAATAAATCAATTAAAACATATCAAAGCACGAAACTTGGAACAAATAAGTTTGGATGAACGAAGTGTTGATGTGATGGCTGCTGGCTGACGACTCGACTTCTTTGTTCTTCTTAACTCGTGACGACCCAAGCTTTAACAAAGAAAGAAAAAACAACTGTAATGATATGTGGCGTGTCTGGCGAATTCAATTTGGCGAATTGGATGAGGCGGGAAAATGTTGTCGTTCAGTTGTAGGGTTGGTAAAATGGCTACCTGAACTTTTTTTTTTTTTTTTATAATTTACACTCGCGGAAGGGGTTTGTGTGTACCCTTAACATTTTCAAACACCGCACGAACATTAGGGAAATGAGGAGGGATAAAAGAGGAGATACCAATGCACATTAGTTTTAAAGTTCTGCATATCAAAATGGGAGGGAAAAACAGAGCCTGGCAAAGCATTCCACATTCGTGTGGTACGACTAAAGAAAGAAACTCTAAACTTGACAGTACGTCTGAAGTAAGGCTCAAGGGTAAACTGATGGGCATTCCTAGCAGTTCGAGTATTACGGTTGAATCGTTTCAGGGGAGGAATGCAGCTGGCTATTTCGCTAGAGCATTGTTTGTAAAAATAACGATAAAATAACGAAAGGCATGAAACATTTCGGCGGTGCTCAAGAGATGTAAACGTTTCTGTTATTGTCGCTATCATTTTCAAAGCTCTTTTTTTAATTCTATCTATAAAACTCAAGTGGGTTATAGGAGCACCTGCCCAAATATGGAAATTATACTCGAGTTTCGGTCGAACATATGCTTAATATACTATAGCCAGATCAGACGGGGTAAAGAACTTCTTTCATCTTCGAAGGAAACCTAAACACCTCGCAGCATTCTTTGCGATGTCAAATATGTGGTCATTCCACAGAAGGTGGTCTGTAATGCACATACCGAGAACTGAGAGGTGTTCTGTTTCTTCAATGCAATTGCCGCTCATGGATAGTGGCATTGGAGGTATGTTTTGCTTTAACGACAAAAGACAACATTGAGTTTTAGAAGCATTAAATTTAATTCAGATGGCGTTTAGTAGTTCGCCACAGATATGTATGTGTGCTGTGGGCTAGTTCAATGTTTCTGAACTATCCGAGATCTTGTTTTTCTCAGATCCATTGAAATTGACTGAGAAATTCTTTGATCACTCCGAAATCTCAAGAAAATTGAACGAGCTTAATCAAACCAAAACAAAATTTTGGAATTATTTATAGAGCTGGTTAAAAAAGAGAATATTTTATTGGATTTAACCAACCCCAACTATAAAAATATTGAAAAGAAGGCGCAAGTGTGCAGTAATATTTCGCTAGCATTTAAGATATATTAATATATAAATTATATTCTTGGCAGCAAAATTGACATTCCGTATTTCACCATTGTGTTCGAGTCAGCTTCATCACTTAGCTTCAATTTTGACGTACTTCATTTTTGCGCTTCATACTTCAGCTTTAGCTTTGTGCGTTCAGCCAGTTATGCGAAACGGTCAATGAGATGACGGTTCAAGCTTGTAGCCATTATATTCGTTCCCGAACGTAACTTATGGATAGGTTACCTTGCTTTTGTTGTTATTAGCATGGTTAAAAACAGCTGTTTTCCAGCTTGACGAACTTATGGAAAAGAGAAAATCTAAAGGTATCCTAAAATTTGCTAGATACATTTGAACACATAAACAGCTGATGAACTTTTTGCTTTTAATTGCGTACGCTTGTGTTTGGGTTTTTTTGTGAATGAACAAATCCAACCAGATAGGTTACCTCTCAAAATTCGAAGCAAAAGAGGAACACAGTGAGCTGTTCACGTGTTGGGAAAAGTATCCAGCATATTTTAGGATACCTTTGGGTTTTCTCTCTGTTTCCATATGTTCTTCAATCAGCTGGAAAACAGCTGTTCTTACCCATGCTAATTGCAACAAAAGCAAGGTAACCTAACCAAAAGTTATGTTCGTGAACGTACCCAATTAGAGAATGAACTTATCTGTTTGGAATTGTTCGTTCACAAAAAAAAAACAAAGCCAAAGAGGTAACATATCCAAAAGATACGAACGTGAATGTACTCCTTGGCAAAACAAAGCAGAAGATTTCTCTTTTTTTAATATTGTTACTCCATGGCCATGATACAACTAAACAGATAGCGCTTTCGCATTTCCATTTTTGTCTCGTTCTGCGCATATACGTCACTGACATATATTGTGTTTGACGTTTTGTATTCAGTATGTGAAATGTAAGCAAAATAACAGCAGAGTTTCGGTTAGGATTCCTGTGACAATTTATTTTATATTGAATATTAATATTTCCACAAGTTTCTTGTTTTAATAATATATGGAAATATAATAGACAAAACCATGATACAACTACTAAAGATATGGCATTGCGCATGTTCGTTTTGGGTTGTCAAATAGTTGTGATGTCACGGGCTCAAAACGAAAGTATTCTTGGCGCGAATTTCACTCTTGTTTACTTTTGGCGCGCGGAAGTTCTTGTTTTTGTTGGTGATTTTTTAAATATTGTTGTGAAGAAATTAAATTACAAGAAAATGGTTGTGTGTTCGGTGTTTGGTTGCAATAACGTTATGAGCAAAAAAATAACACCAAGCTCAAGTTTTCACCGTTTCCCAAAAAGAAATTTAAATCTTTGTAAGCAGTGGACTTCGTTTTGCAAAAGGAAGGATATGATTAATATCGAAACTGCAACTGCAACTGTTTGGTTGCAATACCGATATGAGCAAAAAAATAACACCAAGCTCAAGTTTTCACCGTTTCCCAAAAAGAAATTTAAATCTTTGTAAGCAGTGGACTTCGTTTTGCAAAAGGAAGGATATGATTAATATCGAAACTGCCCGAATTTGTAGATTGCATTTTTTAAATGAAGATTTTACCAATAATCTGAAGTATGAAATGGGTAAGTCAAACAAATTCAACTATTTACAGCAAGATTTATGAAAAACTTGTTTATATAGGACTTACACTGTTTCATTATCTGAAACCGGATGCAGTTCCTTCGGTTTACATAAATAAACCCTACTTGGATTCTAAACCGAGGAACATTACAGAACGCTCCAAAAGAATGGAAAATAAAAAACAAAAGCAAAAAGTGACCGAGCTGCTGAAAGTTCCAGTCGAGTTTGAGGCAGAACATAAGGCCGATATTATTTTAACGGAAAATATTCCAAAGCCACAGCCGGAAACGCTACAGGCTCAAATTGATGAGTTGACTGAATAAGTGTAAGCATATAATTATTATCATTTAATTTATAATTTTATTTTCAGCTAGTAGTGATAATTTTTTTTAAAAAAACTTTTTATATACGTACATGACCTTTCAGAAAAACTTTACGTGAAGAAAATGAAGTTTTGACAAAAAGTTATTGATTGGTGAAAAGTCAATCAAAACTTTGGAAGTTAAGGTGGCAAAGGCAGAGTTCCATCTGACAAACTTGGAACGACAACTTCTGCAAATTTTCACTCCAGGCCAAATCAAAAAAACTCCAACTGGGTTTGAAAAGGTCTACGTGGTTGGAGGAGGATATAGCTCGATCCATAACACTTTATTCATCGAGTTCTCGAGCTTATAAGTTGTTAAGGAGAAAAAACTTTCCTCTTCCTGCTGTCAGAACTCTTCAAACCTGGGCACAAAAGTTGGAGATCAAACCAGGAATCATGATTCCAATAGTAAAAAGCAGCTCAGGAGTTGACCCAAAACCAAAAACTTTGCGTCCTAAGCTTCGATGAGATGAAGATGAAAGAAGCATACTGCTATGACCGACATACGGACACCACACTTAAGCCAGCATCTTACGTGCAAGTGGGCATGTTAAGAGGTAAGTATCAAACTATAATTAAAACTAAAAAATGCTTATAACTTTCCTCACAACAGGTTTATTAGGAAAATGGAAGCAACCGATCTTCTATGACTTCGATTGCAAAATGACAAAGGCCATTTTGTTCGACATTATAGGAACTGTCGGTTCTTGTGGTTTCACAATAGTTGCTATCACAAGTGACCTAGGTGGGGCAAATAGGGGACATTATACTGAGCTCAATATCAGTATGGAAAAACCTTGGTAAGAAACTGATTCACAAAAATATACTTCATAAATTATCTTACCTTTATAACAGGTTTTCATTCCAAAACACAAACATTTACGTGTTTCCCTAATAAAATTGATAAGAAATCATTTTATCGAGTTTTTGTTGAACGGAATAGTAGTTAAAAAGGATATTTTAATGAAGCTCCTCTGAATTACTTCGGGAGAAAACAAAATTTCATCCAAAAGGTAAAATTGGCGACAAAATTATTTTCCCACACTGTCGCTAAAGCATTATCCCGAGCTGTTGATCTTGGGCATCTCGAAGATGAAACTTTGGAAGAGTGTTATAAACTGCTTAAATATGTAAGTCATTCAAGAAAATAAACATGCAGTATACCTATAATATTTTTAATATTTTTTTTTGCAGACGAATGATTGGTTCGACGTCATGAACGTCCGGTCACCCTATCGCGATTCTAGGGAAAGAGTCTACGCCTACGGACTACATCTGGAATCGCAAAACAAAATACTCGACGACATGACAAATTTAATCCTAAATATGCTGGTAGTAGAAAAAAACTCTTTGCTAACATTCCAAAAACGTAAGGTTGAATAAATTTGCTGTAAGACAATCAACTTACATTTCCTCATTTCTTAAGGTATAGTCCAATCTAACACCGCCTTGCAGTTATTATGCAAAGATGAACTGCAGCGTTTTGGCGTGAAGTAGAGCTGTGTCAATCGTGATTGATTCGGTCTTTATGACCCGTTCACTGAAAAGTATTGATGATTGCAATCGCACTTCCATATGTCGGTCGTTCACAATTTCAATACTTTTCAAATGAACGAGAACGATACGATGCGGAAAACGAAACTGAAATTCAATCAATCATTGAATGCAATACAGAATACAAAATACACAATACACAAAAAACCAGACCAGAGATAGAGAATGATTGAAATAAATGAACGAAACAAAGTGAAACTGGACTGAAATTTAAGTATTTATTTTACAAAGAGAGTGAGACTAGAGAGAGAGACATACACAGATACATACACTCAACCTAATGATTTACTGACGAAACACGGATGTCGATGTTGGTGTCGGATAGATCCAAATGCAGAGATACATATCACATATGGAAACCATGCAAAATGTTTTATTCACAATCACATTTAAAAGTCACAACAGAACATTTCGATGACCGGTATGGCATGGGTATAAATTGGAACGAGAGAAAGAGGGTAGATATGGGATTGATTGGTGAAATGATTGATTGAAAAGACCGAATCTTTGAAATGACCGAATCATGAACGATTGAATTTTTGAAAATGAACGATTGACACAGCCCTAGCGTGAAATTTGTTATGACTTACCGACTCAACCAAGACATTTTTGAAAACTTTTTCGGTGTCATAAGTGCTAAAGGTGGTCTTAATGACCACCCTGGTCGCCAAGAATTCAAGTACAGGCTTAAGTCGTACATTCTTGATGATAACGAAGGGGCTCTAACGGAGAATGGAAACGTCGATGTGGATGATACTCCAGATTTGTCCTTAGAAGAAACTTCTCTTTCCGGTTAGTCTTTACTTTACTACTTACCTTCTTTATGTCCAAATCATTAAACAAACAATGCCTTTCAGGAAGAATCTTCAACATCGTAAAAGCCAAGGAAGTTGTTGCGTCGGAACCAGAAGAAAATGTCTCATTCCATTACGATGGATTGGAAAATTTGGCGGGCTACATATGTCACCAGTTCAAAGACACAATACCCAACCTTGAACACGGAGAACAAATAAAAAACTCTTGGGTAAATCACTTAGATAAAGGTGGCCTCTCTAGGCCCAACAAAACCATAATGGACCAGCTTTCGTTTTTGGAAAATGTGTTTAATGCTGTGAATGCGGAAGGCAAAGGACTATACATTTGCCAAAATTATATCCAGCATTTGCTAGAAGTATCGGCGAAAGCAAAAATTAACTGCGACGACCGAATTAAAAAATTATTCTTCCGTGCAAGGATGTACTTCCTGCACTTTTAAATCGTCAAATTGTAGACAACAACCTATCGCGCAAACGAAAATTAAAAAAAATATAAATTAAAAACCAAATTTATGAAATTTACAGGAGTAAGTAAAAGGTAAGTAATACAAGAAAGAAAAACGAAAATTCATACAAAACAACAAATTGTAACTTTAATTTCAGTTTTAAAATGATTAAAACATGAAACATTGATAAATAAACACTTTTATATCCATGTTTCCCGACAAAATATCAGCATTGTTTTGTTTAATTTCACTTTCACATAGGTACTAATTCAAAACGTCAAGTTCAGACAGTTTCTGTGACGTAGATGCGCAGAACGAAACAAAAAATCAATCTCGAATGCGCTATCTGTTTACTTGTATCATGAGGCAAAACGCAGTTGTTGGTAGTTATTCTTTTTTTATCATAAACAAATGAGGTGTGTTTTGTGTGCTATGATAATATCTGAACAAAATAAAAACAACAGTCCATGTAAAACAAGTTCATTGTGTTTGTTTCGTTTTAATATTTAACTAACAGTGTGTGAATTATTTCAAAAAAAATTTTATATTATTTTCCATGTGTTTTCGTAGTTACTTGTAAACTATACATAAAAAAAACTATTAAAAGAATTATTTATAAATTAATTACCACAAACACTTTTAAATATAACCACGATATCTATTTTTCGGAACAAATCAACAAACTAATAGTGTCTAGCGGCCGCGATTTTATTTTGAGTTTGACAGATGCGCAGAAGATTACAAAAATAAAAACCCTAATGATATTAGCTTAGATATGTGGGTCTTCTTGACAAAGAACGCACAATAAAAAAACAAAGAAAACTTCCCTTACGTCATTATACTTAAACGCACTGAACAAATTACATTTTATTCAAAGAAATGAAATAAATCAATTAAAACATATCAAAGCACGAAACTTGGAACAAATAAGTTTGGATGAACGAAGTGTTGATGTGATGGCTGCTGGCTGACGACTCGACTTCTTTGTTCTTCTTAACTCGTGACGACCCAAGCTTTAACAAAGAAAGAAAAAACAACTGTAATGATATGTGGCGTGTCTGGCGAATTCAATTTGGCGAATTGGATGAGGCGGGAAAATGTTGTCGTTCAGTTGTAGGGTTGGTAAAATGGCTACCTGAACTTTTTTTTTTTTTTTTATAATTTACACTCGCGGAAGGGGTTTGTGTGTACCCTTAACATTTTCAAACACCGCACGAACATTAGGGAAATGAGGAGGGATAAAAGAGGAGATACCAATGCACATTAGTTTTAAAGTTCTGCATATCAAAATGGGAGGGAAAAACAGAGCCTGGCAAAGCATTCCACATTCGTGTGGTACGACTAAAGAAAGAAACTCTAAACTTGACAGTACGTCCGAAGTAAGGCTCAAGGGTAAACTGATGGGCATTCCTAGCAGTTCGAGTATTACGGTTGAATCGTTTCAGGGGAGGAATGCAGCTGGCTATTTCGCTAGAGCATTGTTTGTAAAAATAACGATAAAATAACGAAAGGCATGAAACATTTCGGCGGTGCTCAAGAGATGTAAACGTTTCTGTTATTGTCGCCTATCATTTTCAAAGCTCTTTTTTTAATTCTATCTATAAAACTCAAGTGGGTTATAGGAGCACCTGCCCAAATATGGGAATTATACTCGAGTTTCGGTCGAACATATGCTTAATATACTATAGCCAGATCAGACGGGGTAAAGAACTTCTTGCATCTTCGAAGGAAACCTAAACACCTCGCAGCATTCTTTGCGATGTCAAATATGTGGTCATTAATGCACATACCGAGAACTGAGAGGTGTTCTGTTTCTTCAATGCAAGTGCCGCTCATGGATAGTGGCATTGGAGGTATGTTTTGCTTTAACGACAAAAGACAACATTGAGTTTTAGAAGCATTAAATTTAATTCAGATGGCGTTTAGTAGTTCGCCACAGATATGTATGTGTGCTGTGGGCTAGTTCAATGTTTCTGAACTATCCGAGATCTTGTTTTTCTCAGATCCATTGAAATTGACTGAGAAATTCTTTGATCACTCCGAAATCTCAAGAAAATTGAACGAGCTTAATCAAACCAAAACAAAATTTTGGAATTATTTATAGAGCTGGTTAAAAAAGAGAATATTTTATTGGATTTAACCAACCCCAACTATAAAAATATTGAAAAGAAGGCGCAAGTGTGCAGTAATATTTCGCTAGCATTTAAGATATATCAATATATAAATTATATTCTTGGCAGCAAAATTGACATTCCGTATTTCACCATTGTGTTCGAGTCAGCTTTTTGCGCTTCATACTTCAGCTTCAGCTTTGTGCGTTCAGCCAGTTATGCGACGGTCAATGAGATGACGGTTCAAGCTTGTAGCCATTATGTACGTTCCCGAACGTAACTTATGGATAGGTTACCTTGCTTTTGTTGTTATTAGCATGGTTAAAAACAGCTGTTTTCCAGGATATCTTTGTTCTTAAATCAGCTGGAAAACAGCTGATTTTATCCATGCTAATGCGTACGTTCATGAACGTAACTTTTGGGTAGGTTACCTTGCTTGTGTTTGGGTTTTTTTGTGAACGAACAAATCCAACCAGATAGGTTACCTCTCAAAATTCGAAGCAAAAAAGAAATACAGTCAGCTGTTCATCAGCTGTTCACCTGTTGAGGAAAGTATCCAGCAAATTTTAGGATACCTTTGGGTTTTCTCTCTGTTTCCATATGTTCTTCAATCAGCTGGAAAACAGCTGTTCTTACCCATGCTAATTGCAACAAAAGCAAGGTAACCTAACCAAAAGTTATGTTCGTGAACGTACCCAATTAGAGAATGAACTTATCTGTTTGGAATTGTTCGTTCACAAAAAAAAAACAAAGCCAAAGAGGTAACATATCCAAAAGATACGAACGTGAATGTACTCCTTGGCAAAACAAAGCAGAAGATTTCTCTTTTTTTAATATTGTTACTCCATGGCCATGATACAACTAAACAGATAGCGCTTTCGCATTTCCATTTTTGTCTCGTTCTGCGCATATACGTCACTGACATATATTGTGTTTGACGTTTTGTATTCAGTATGTGAAATGTAAGCAAAATAACAGCAGAGTTTCGGTTAGGATTCCTGTGACAATTTATTTTATATTGAATATTTCCACAAGTTTCTTGTTTTAATAATATATGGAAATATAATAGACAAAACCATGATACAACTACTAAAGATATGGCATTGCGCATGTTCGTTTTGGGTTGTCAAATAGTTGTGACGTCACGGGCTCAAAACGAATGTATTCTTGGCGCGAATTTCACTCTTGTTTACTTTTGGCGCGCGGAAGTTCTTGTTTTTGTTGGTGATTTTTTAAATATTGTTGTGAAGAAATTAAATTACAAGAAAATGGTTGTGTGTTCGGTGTTTGGTTGCAATAACGTTATGAGCAAAAAAATAACACCAAGCTCAAGTTTTCACCGTTTCCCAAAAAGAAATTTAAATCTTTGTAAGCAGTGGACTTCGTTTTGCAAAAGGAAGGATATGATTAATATCGAAACTGCAACTGCAACTGTTTGGTTGCAATACCGATATGAGCAAAAAAATAACACCAAGCTCAAGTTTTCACCGTTTCCCAAAAAGAAATTTAAATCTTTGTAAGCAGTGGACTTCGTTTTGCAAAAGGAAGGATATGATTAATATCGAAACTGCCCGAATTTGTAGCTTGCATTTTTTAAATGAAGATTTTACTAATAATCTGAAGTATGAAATGGGTAAGTCAAACAAATTCAACTATTTACAGCAAGATTTATGAAAAACTTGTTTATATAGGACTTACACTGTTTCATTATCTGAAACCGGATGCAGTTCCTTCGGTTTACATAAATAAACCCTACTTGGATTCTAAACCGAGGAACATTACAGAACGCTCCAAAAGAATGGAAAATAAAAAACAAAAGCAAAAAGTGACCGAGCTGCTGAAAGTTCCAGTCGAGTTTGAGGCAGAACATAAGGCCGATATTATTTTAACGGAAAATATTCCAAAGCCACAGCCGGAAACGCTACAGGCTCAAATTGATGAGTTGACTGAACAAGTGTAAGCATATAATTATTATCATTTAATTTATAATTTTATTTTCAGCTAGTAGTGATAATTTTTTTTAAAAAAACTTTTTATATACGTACATGACCTTTCAGAAAAACTTTACGTGAAGAAAATGAAGTTTTGACAAAAAGTTATTGATTGGTGAAAAGTCAATCAAAACTTTGGAAGTTAAGGTGGCAAAGGCAGAGTTCCATCTGACAAACTTGGAACGACAACTTCTGCAAATTTTCACTCCAGGCCAAATCAAAAAAACTCCAACTGGGTTTGAAAAGGTCTACGTGGTTGGAGGAGGATATAGCTCGATCCATAACACTTTATTCATCGAGTTCTCGAGCTTATAAGTTGTTAAGGAGAAAAAACTTTCCTCTTCCTGCTGTCAGAACTCTTCAAACCTGGGCACAAAAGTTGGAGATCAAACCAGGAATCATGATTCCAATAGTAAAAAGCAGCTCAGGAGTTGACCCAAAACCAAAAACTTTGCGTCCTAAGCTTCGATGAGATGAAGATGAAAGAAGCATACTGCTATGACCGACATACGGACACCACACTTAAGCCAGCATCTTACGTGCAAGTGGGCATGTTAAGAGGTAAGTATCAAACTATAATTAAAACTTAAAAATGCTTATAACTTTCCTCACAACAGGTTTATTAGGAAAATGGAAGCAACCGATCTTCTATGACTTCGATTGCAAAATGACAAAGGCCATTTTGTTCGACATTATAGGAACTGTCGGTTCTTGTGGTTTCACAATAGTTGCTATCACAAGTGACCTAGGTGGGGCAAATAGGGGACTTTATACTGAGCTCAATATCAGTATGGAAAAACCTTGGTAAGAAACTGATTCACAAAAATATACTTCATAAATTATCTTACCTTTATAACAGGTTTTCATTCCAAAACACAAACATTTACGTGTTTCCCTAATAAAATTGATAAGAAATCATTTTATCGAGTTTTTGTTGAACGGAATAGTAGTTAAAAAGGATATTTTAATGAAGCTCCTCTGAATTACTTCGGGAGAAAACAAAATTTCATCCAAAAGGTAAAATTGGCGACAAAATTATTTTCCCACACTGTCGCTAAAGCATTATCCCGAGCTGTTGATCTTGGGCATCTCGAAGATGAAACTTTGGAAGAGTGTTATAAACTGCTTAAATATGTAAGTCATTCAAGAAAATAAACATGCAGTATACCTATAATATTTTTAATATTTTTTTTTGCAGACGAATGATTGGTTCGACGTCATGAACGTCCGGTCACCCTATCGCGATTCTAGGGAAAGAGTCTACGCCTACGGACTACATCTGGAATCGCAAAACAAAATACTCGACGACATGACAAATTTAATCCTAAATATGCTGGTAGTAGAAAAAAACTCTTTGCTAACATTCCAAAAACGTAAGGTTGAATAAATTTGCTGTAAGACAATCAACTTACATTTCCTCATTTCTTAAGGTATAGTCCAATCTAACACCGCCTTGCAGTTATTATGCAAAGATGAACTGCAGCGTTTTGGCGTGAAGTAGAGCTGTGTCAATCGTGATTGATTCGGTCTTTATGACCCGTTCACTGAAAAGTATTGATGATTGCAATCACACTTCCATATGTCGGTCGTTCACAA
Organism: Platycheirus rosarum; assembly: GCA_963971375.1. Lineage (NCBI taxonomy): Eukaryota > Metazoa > Arthropoda > Insecta > Diptera > Syrphidae > Platycheirus > Platycheirus rosarum. Next base: position 100,658,975 of record OZ020508.1, read on the forward strand.
TTTCAATACTTTTCAAATGAACGAGAACGATACGATGCGGAAAACGAAACTGAAATTCAATCAATCATTGAATGCAATACAGAATACAAAATACACAATACACAAAAAACCAGACCAGAGATAGAGAATGATTGAAATAAATGAACGAAACAAAGTGAAACTGGACTGAAATTTAAGTATTTATTTTACAAAGAGAGTGAGACTAGAGAGAGAGACATACACAGATACATACACTCAACCTAATGATTTACTGACGAAACACGGATGTCGATGTTGGTGTCGGATAGATCCAAATGCAGAGATACATATCACATATGGAAACCATGCAAAATGTTTTATTCACAATCACATTTAAAAGTCACAACAGAACATTTCGATGACCGGTATGGCATGGGTATAAATTGGAACGAGAGAAAGAGGGTAGATATGGGATTGATTGGTGAAATGATTGATTGAAAAGACCGAATCTTTGAAATGACCGAATCATGAACGATTGAATTTTTGAAAATGAACGATTGACACAGCCCTAGCGTGAAATTTGTTATGACTTACCGACTCAACCAAGACATTTTTGAAAACTTTTTCGGTGTCATAAGTGCTAAAGGTGGTCTTCATGACCACCCTGGTCGCCAAGAATTCAAGTACAGGCTTAAGTCGTACATTCTTGATGATAACGAAGGGGCTCTAACGGAGAATGGAAACGTCGATGTGGATGATACTCCAGATTTGTCCTTAGAAGAAACTTCTCTTTCCGGTTAGTCTTTACTTTACTACTTACCTTCTTTATGTCCAAATCATTAAACAAACAATGCCTTTCAGGAAGAATCTTCAACATCGTAAAAGCCAAGGAAGTTGTTGCGTCGGAGCCAGAAGAAAATGTCTCATTCCATTACGATGGATTGGAAAATTTGGCGGGCTACATATGTCACCAGTTCAAAGACACAATACCCAACCTTGAACACGGAGAACAAATAAAAAACTCTTGGGTAAATCACTTAGATAAAGGTGGCCTCTCTAGGCCCAACAAAACCATAATGGACCAGCTTTCGTTTTTGGAAAATGTGTTTAATGCTGTGAATGCGGAAGGCAAAGGACTATACATTTGCCAAAATTATATCCAGCATTTGCTAGAAGTATCGGCGAAAGCAAAAATTAACTGCGACGACCGAATTAAAAAATTATTCTTCCGTGCAAGGATGTACTTCCTGCACTTTTAAATCGTCAAATTGTAGACAACAACCTATCGCGCAAACGAAAATTAAAAAAAATATAAATTAAAAACCAAATTTATGAAATTTACAGGAGTAAGTAAAAGGTAAGTAATACAAGAAAGAAAAACGAAAATTCATACAAAACAACAAATTGTAACTTTAATTTCAGTTTTAAAATGATTAAAACATGAAACATTGATAAATAAACACTTTTATATCCATGTTTCCCGACAAAATATCAGCATTGTTTTGTTTAATTTCACTTTCACATAGGTACTAATTCAAAACGTCAAGTTCAGACAGTTTCTGTGACGTAGATGCGCAGAACGAAACAAAAAATCAATCTCGAATGCGCTATCTGTTTACTTGTATCATGAGGCAAAACGCAGTTGTTGGTAGTTATTCTTTTTTTATCTTTAAGGCATAAACAAATGAGGTGTGTTTTGTGTGCTATGATAATATCTGAACAAAATAAAAACAACAGTCCATGTAAAACAAGTTCATTGTGTTTGTTTCGTTTTAATATTTAACTAACAGTGTGTGAATTATTTCAAAAAAAATTTTATATTATTTTCCATGTGTTTTCGTAGTTACTTGTAAACTATACATAAAAAAAACTATTAAAAGAATTATTTATAAATTAATTACCACAAACACTTTTAAATATAACCACGATATCTATTTTTCGGAACAAATCAACAAACTAATAGTGTCTAGCGGCCGCGATTTTATTTTGAGTTTGACAGATGCGCAGAAGATTACAAAAATAAAAACCCTAATGATATTAGCTTAGATATGTGGGTCTTCTTGACAAAGAACGCACAATAAAAAAACAAAGAAAACTTCCCTTACGTCATTATACTTAAACGCACTGAACAAATTACATTTTATTCAAAGAAATGAAATAAATCAATTAAAACATATCAAAGCACGAAACTTGGAACAAATAAGTTTGGATGAACGAAGTGTTGATGTGATGGCTGCTGGCTGACGACTCGACTTCTTTGTTCTTCTTAACTCGTGACGACCCAAGCTTTAACAAAGAAAGAAAAAACAATTGTAATGATATGTGGCGTGTCTGGCGAATTCAATTTGGCGAATTGGATGAGGCGGGAAAATGTTGTCGTTCAGTTGTAGGGTTGGTAAAATGGCTACCTGAACTTTTTTTTTTTTTTTATAATTTACACTCGCGGAAGAGGTTTGTGTGTACCCTTAACATTTTCAAACACCGCACGAACATTAGGGAAATGAGGAGGGATAAAAGAGGAGATACCAATGCACATTAGTTTTAAAGTTCTGCATATCAAAATGGGAGGGAAAAACAGAGCCTGGCAAAGCATTCCACATTCGTGTGGTACGACTAAAGAAAGAAACTCTAAACTTGACAGTACGTCCGAAGTAAGGCTCAAGGGTAAACTGATGGGCATTCCTAGCAGTTCGAGTATTACGGTTGAATCGTTTCAGGGGAGGAATGCAGCTGGCTATTTCGCTAGAGCATTGTTTGTAAAAATAACGATAAAATAACGAAAGGCATGAAACATTTCGGCGGTGCTCAAGAGATGTAAACGTTTCTGTTATTGTCGCCTATCATTTTCAAAGCTCTTTTTTTAATTCTATCTATAAAACTCAAGTGGGTTATAGGAGCACCTGCCCAAATATGGGAATTATACTCGAGTTTCGGTCGAACATATGCTTAATATACTATAGCCAGATCAGACGGGGTAAAGAACTTCTTGCATCTTCGAAGGAAACCTAAACACCTCGCAGCATTCTTTGCGATGTCAAATATGTGGTCATTCCACAGAAGGTGGTCTGTAATGCACATACCGAGAACTGAGAGGTGTTCTGTTTCTTCAATGCAATTGCCGCTCATGGATAGTGGCATTGGAGGTATGTTTTGCTTTAACGACAAAAGACAACATTGAGTTTTAGAAGCATTAAATTTAATTCAGATGGCGTTTAGTAGTTCGCCACAGATATGTATGTGTGCTGTGGGCTAGTTCAATGTTTCTGAACTATCCGAGATCTTGTTTTTCTCAGATCCATTGAAATTGACTGAGAAATTCTTTGATCACTCCGAAATCTCAAGAAAATTGAACGAGCTTAATCAAACCAAAACAAAATTTTGGAATTATTTATAGAGCTGGTTAAAAAAGAGAATATTTTATTGGATTTAACCAACCCCAACTATAAAAATATTGAAAAGAAGGCGCAAGTGTGCAGTAATATTTCGCTAGCATTTAAGATATATTAATATATAAATTATATTCTTGGCAGCAAAATTGACATTCCGTATTTCACCATTGTGTTCGAGTCAGCTTCATCACTTAGCTTCAATTTTGACGTACTTCATTTTTGCGCTTCATACTTCAGCTTTAGCTTTGTGCGTTCAGCCAGTTATGCGAAACGGTCAATGAGATGACGGTTCAAGCTTGTAGCCATTATATTCGTTCCCGAACGTAACTTATGGATAGGTTACCTTGCTTTTGTTGTTATTAGCATAGTTAAAAACAGCTGTTTTCCAGCTTGACGAACTTATGGAAAAGAGAAAATCTAAAGGTATCCTAAAATTTGCTAGATACATTTGAACACATGAACAGCTGATGAACTTTTTGCTTTTAATTGCGTACGCTTGTGTTTGGGTTTTTTTGTGAACGAACAAATCCAACCAGATAGGTTACCTCTCAAAATTCGAAGCAAAAGAGGAACACAGTGAGCTGTTCACGTGTTGGGAAAAGTATCCAGCATATTTTAGGATACCTTTGGGTTTTCTCTCTGTTTCCATATGTTCTTCAATCAGCTGGAAAACAGCTGTTCTTACCCATGCTAATTGCAACAAAAGCAAGGTAACCTAACCAAAAGTTATGTTCGTGAACGTACCCAATTAGAGAATGAACTTATCTGTTTGGAATTGTTCGTTCACAAAAAAAAAAACAAAGCCAAAGAGGTAACATATCCAAAAGATACGAACGTGAATGTACTCCTTGGCAAAACAAAGCAGAAGATTTCTCTTTTTTTAATATTGTTACTCCATGGCCATGATACAACTAAACAGATAGCGCTTTCGCATTTCCATTTTTGTCTCGTTCTGCGCATATACGTCACTGACATATATTGTGTTTGACGTTTTGTATTCAGTATGTGAAATGTAAGCAAAATAACAGCAGAGTTTCGGTTAGGATTCCTGTGACAATTTATTTTATATTGAATATTAATATTTCCACAAGTTTCTTGTTTTAATAATATATGGAAATATAATAGACAAAACCATGATACAACTACTAAAGATATGGCATTGCGCATGTTCGTTTTGGGGTGTCAAATAGTTGTGATGTCACGGGCTCAAAACGAAAGTATTCTTGGCGCGAATTTCACTCTTGTTTACTTTTGGCGCGCGGAAGTTCTTGTTTTTGTTGGTGATTTTTTAAATATTGTTGTGAAGAAATTAAATTACAAGAAAATGGTTGTGTGTTCGGTGTTTGGTTGCAATAACGTTATGAGCAAAAAAATAACACCAAGCTCAAGTTTTCACCGTTTCCCAAAAAGAAATTTAAATCTTTGTAAGCAGTGGACTTCGTTTTGCAAAAGGAAGAATATGATTAATATCGAAACTGCAACTGCAACTGTTTGGTTGCAATAACGATATGAGCAAAAAAATAACACCAAGCTCAAGTTTTCACCGTTTCCCAAAAAGAAATTTAAATCTTTGTAAGCAGTGGACTTCGTTTTGCAAAAGGAAGGATATGATTAATATCGAAACTGCCCGAATTTGTAGCTTGCATTTTTTAAATGAAGATTTTACTAATAATCTGAAGTATGAAATGGGTAAGTCAAACAAATTCAACTATTTACAGCAAGATTTATGAAAAACTTGTTTATATAGGACTTACACTGTTTCATTATCTGAAACCGGATGCAGTTCCTTCGGTTTACTTAAATAAACCCTACTTGGATTCTAAACCGAGGAATATTACAGAACGCTCCAAAAGAATGGAAAATAAAAAACAAAAGCAAAAAGTGACCGAGCTGCTGAAAGTTCCAGTCGAGTTTGAGGCAGAACATGAGGCCGATATTATTTTAACGGAAAATATTCCAAAGCCACAGCCGGAAACGCTACAGGCTCAAATTGATGAGTTGACTGAACAAGTGTAAGCATATAATTATTATCATTTAATTTATAATTTTATTTTCACTAATAGTAGCGATAATTTTTTTTAAAAAAACTTTTTATATACGTACATGACCTTTCAGAAAAACTTTACGTGAAGAAAATGAAGTTTTGACAAAAAAGTTATTGATTGGTGAAAAGTCAATCAAAACTTTGGAAGTTAAGGTGGCAAAGGCAGAGTTCCATCTGACAAACTTGGAACGACAACTTCTGCAAATTTTCACTCCAGGCCAAATCAAAAAAACTCCAACTGGGTTTGAAAAGGTCTACGTGGTTGGAGGAGGATATAGCTCGATCCATAACACTTTATTCATCGAGTTCTCGAGCTTATAAGTTGTTAAGGAGAAAAAACTTTCCTCTTCCTGCTGTCAGAACTCTTCAAACCTGGGCACAAAAGCTGGAGATCAAACCAGGAATCATGATTCCAATAGTAAAAATTTTAAAAGCAGCTCAGGAGTTGACGCAAAACCAAAAACTTTGCGTCCTAAGCTTCGATGAGGTGAAGATGAAAGAAGCATACTGCTATGACCGACATACGGACACCACACTTAAGCCAGCATCTTACGTGCAAGTGGGCATGTTAAGAGGTAAGTATCAAACTATAATTAAAACTAAAAAATGCTTATAACTTTCCTCACAACAGGTTTATTAGGAAAATGGAAGCAACCGATCTTCTATGACTTCGATTGCAAAATGACAAAGGCCATTTTGTTCGACATTATAGGAACTGTCGGTTCTTGTGGTTTCACAATAGTTGCTATCACAAGTGACCTAGGTGGGGCAAATAGGGGACTTTATACTGAGCTCAATATCAGTATGGAAAAACCTTGGTAAGAAACTGATTCACAAAAATATACTTCATAAATTATCTTACCTTTATAACAGGTTTTCATTCCAAAACACAAACATTTACGTGTTTCCCTAATAAAATTGATAAGAAATCATTTTATCGAGTTTTTGTTGAACGGAATAGTAGTTAAAAAGGATATTTTAATGAAGCTCCTCTCAATTACTTCGGGAGAAAACAAAATCTCATCCAAATCTTTGAATGTATTGCAAGCCGAAAGGCAAAAGGTGAAATTGGCGACACAATTATTTTCCCACACTGTCGCTAAAGTATTATCCCGAGCTGTTGATCTTGGGCATCTCGAAGATGAAACTTTGGAAGAGTGTTATAAACTGCTTAAATATGTAAGTCATTCAAGAAAATAAACATGCAGTATACCAATAATATTTTTAATATTTTTTTTTGCAGACGAATGATTGGTTCGACGTCATGAACGTCCGGTCACCCTATCGCGATTCTAGGGAAAGAGTCTACGCCTACGGACTACATCTGGAATCGCAAAACAAAATACTCGACGACATGACAAATTTAATCCTAAATATGCTGGTAGTAGAAAAAAACTCTTTGCTACCATTCCAAAAACGTAAGGTTGAATAAATTTGCTGTAAGACAATCAACTTACATTTCCTCATTTCTTAAGGTATAGTCCAATCTAACACCGCCTTGCAGTTATTATGCAAAGATGAACTGCAGCGTTTTGGCGTGAAGTAGAGCTGTGTCAATCGTGATTGATTCGGTCTTTATGACCCGTTCACTGAAAAGTATTGATGATTGCAATCACACTTCCATATGTCGGTCGTTCACAATTTCAATACTTTTCAAATGAACGAGAACGATACGATGCGGAAAACGAAACTGAAATTCAATCAATCATTGAATGCAATACAGAATACAAAATACACAATACACAAAGAACGAAACAAAGTGAAACTGGACTGAAATGTAAGTATTTATTTTACAAAGAAAGTGAGACTAGAGAGAGAGATATACACAGATACATACACTCAACCTAATGATTTACTGACGAAACACGGATGTCGATGTTGGTGTCGGATAGATCCAAATGCAGAGATACATATCACATATGGAAACCATGCAAAATGTTTTATTCACAATCACATTTAAAAGTCACAACAGAACATTTCGATGACCGGTATAAATTGATGGGTATAAATTGAAACGAGAGAAAGAGGGTAGATATGGGATTGATTGGTGAAATGATTGATTGAAAAGACCGAATCTTTGAAATGACCGAATCATGAACGATTGAATTTTTGAAAATTAACGATTGACACAGCTCTAGCGTGAAGTTTGTTATGACTTACCGACTCAACCAAGACATTTTTGAAAACTTTTTCGGTGTCATAAGTGCTAAAGGTGGTCTTCATGACCACCCTGGTCGCCAAGAATTCAAGTACAGGCTTAGGTCGTACATTCTTGGTGATAACGAAGGGGCTCTAACGGAGAATGGAAACGTCGATGTGGATGATACTCCAGATTTGTCCTTAGAAGAAACTTCTCTTTCCGGTTAGTCTTTACTTTACTACTTACCTTCTTTATGTCCAAATCATTAAACAAACAATGCCTTTCAGGAAGAATCTTCAACATCGTAAAAGCCAAGGAAGTTGTTGCGTCGGAGCCAGAAGAAAATGTCTCATTCCATTACGATGGACTGGAAAATTTGGCGGGCTACATATGTCACCAGTTCAAGGACACAATACCCAACCTTGAACACGGAGAACAAATAAAAAACTCTTGGGTAAATCACTTAGATGAAGGTGGCCTCTCTAGGCCCAACAAAATCATAATGGACCAGCTTTCGTTTTTGGAAAATGTGTTTAATGCTGTGAATGGGGAAGGCAAAGGACTATACATTTGCCAAAATTATATCCAGCATTTGCTAGAAGTATCGGCGAAAGCAAAAATTAACTGCGACGACCGAATTAAAAAATTATTCTTCCGTGCAAGGATGTACTTCCGGATGCGCATTTTAAATCGTCAAATTGTAGACAACAACCTATCGCGCAAACGAAAATTAAAAAAAACTATAAATTAAAAACCAAATTTATGAAATTTACAGGAGTAAGTAAAAGGTAAGTAATACAAGAAAGAAAAACGAAAATTCATACAAAACATCAAATTGTAACTTTAATTTCAGTTTTAAAATGATTAAAACATTAAACATTGATAAATAAACACTTTTATATCCATGTTTCCCGACAAAATATCAGCATTGTTTTGTTTAATTTCACTTTCACATAGGTACTAATTCAAAACGTCAAGTTCAGACAGTTTCTGTGACGTAGATGCGCAGAACGAAACAAAAAATCAATCTCGAATGCGCTATCTGTTTACTTGTATCATGAGGCAAAACGCAGTTGTTGGTAGTTATTCTTTTTTTATCTTTAAGGCATAAACAAATGAGGTGTGTTTTGTGTGCTATGATGATATCTGAACAAAATAAAAACAACAGTCCATGTAAAACAAGTTCATTGTGTTTGTTTCGTTTTAATATTTAACTAACAGTGTGTGAATTATTTCAAAAAAAAATTTATTTTATTTTCCATGTGTTTTCGTAGTTACTTGTAAACTATACATAAAAAAAACTATTAAAAGAATTATTTATAAATTAATTACCACAAACACTTTTAAATATAACCACGATATCTATTTTTCGGAACAAATCACGAACTAATAGTGTCTGGCGGCCGCGATTTTACTTTGATTTTGACAGATGCGCAGAAGGTTACAAAAATAAAAACCCTAATGATATTAGCTTAGATATGTGGGTCTTCTTGACAAAGAACGCACAATAAAAAAACAAAGAAAACTTCCCTTACGTCATTATACTTAAACGCACTGAACAAATTACATTTTATTCAAAGAAATGAAATAAATCAATTAAAACATATCAAAGCACGAAACTTGGAACAAATAAGTTTGGATGAACGAAGTGTTGATGTGATGGCTGCTGGCTGACGACTCGACTTCTTTGTTCTTCTTAACATGTGACGACCCAAGCTTTAACAAAGAAGGAAAAAACAACTGTAATGTCATGTGGCGTGTCTGGCGAATTGGATGAGGCGGGAAAATATTGTCGTTCAGTTGCAGGGTTGGTAAAATGGCTACCTGAACTTGAATACAGATGGCGTTTAGTAGTTAGCCACAGATATGTATGTGTGCTGTGGGCTAGTTCAATGTTTCTGAACTATCCGAGATCTTGTTTTTCTCAGATTCATTGAAATTGACTGAGAAATTCTTTGATCACTCCGAAATCTCAAGAAACTTGAACAAGCTTAATCAAACCAAAACAAAATTTCGGAATTATTTATAGAGCTGGTTAAAAAAGAGAATATTTTATGGGATTTAACTAACCCCAAATATAAAAATATTGAAAAGAAGGCGCAAGTGTGCAGTAATATTTCGCTAGCATTTAAGATATCTCAATATATAAATTATATTCTTGGCAGCAAAATTGACATTCCGTATTTCACCATTGTGTTCGAGTCAGCTTCATCACTTAGCTTCAATTTTGACGTACTTCATTTTTGCGCTTCATACTTCAGACGGTTCAAGCTTGAAGCCATTATGTACGTTCCCGAACGTAACTTACGGGTAGGTTACCTTGCTTTTGTTGTTATTAGCATGGTTAAAAACAGCTGTTTTCCAGCTGATTGACGAACTTATGGAAAAGAGAAAATCTAAAGGTATCCTAAAATTTGCTAGATACATTTGAACACATGAACAGCTGATGAAATTTTTGCCTTAAATTGCGTACGTTCATGAACGTAACTTTTAGGTAGGTTACCTTGCTTGTGTTTGGGTTTTTTTTGTGAACGAACAAATCCAACCAGATAGGTTACCTCTGAAAATTCAAAGCAAAAGGGGAAGACAGTCAGCTGTTCATCAGCTATTCACGTGTTGAGAACAGTATTCAGCAAATTTTAGGATACCTTTGGGTTTTCTCTCTGTTTCCATATGTTCTTCAATCAGCTGGAAAACAGCTGTTCTTACCCATGCTAATTGCAACAAAAGCAAGGTAACCTAACCAAAAGTTATGTTCGTGAACGTATCCAATTACAACAAAAGCAAGGTAACCTATCCAACAATTATGTTAGTGAGCGTACCCATTTAGGGAAGGAACTTATCTGTTTGGATTTGTTCTTTCACAAAAAAAAAAAAAACAAAGCCAAAGAGGAACCTATCCAAAAGATACGAACGTGAATGTACCCATTGTCAAAACAAAGCAGAAGATTTCTCTTTTTTTAATATTGTTACTCCATGGCCATGATACAACTAAACAGATAGCGCTTTCGCATTTCCATTTTTGTCTCGTTCTGCGCATATACGTCACTAGATCGGAGAAAGCAAAAATTAACTGCGACGACCGAATTAAAAAAATATTCTTCCGTGCAAGGATGTACTTCCGGATACGCATTTTAAATCGTCAACTTGTAGACAACAACCTATCGCGCAAACGAAAATTAAAAAAAAAATATAAATTAAAAACCAAATTTATGAAATTTACAGGAGTAAGTAAAAGGTAAGTAATACAAGAAAGAAAAACGAAAATTCATACAAAACAACAAATTGTAACTTTAATTTCAGTTTTAAAATGATTAAAACATTAAACATTGATAAATAAACACTTTTATATCCATGTTTCCCGACAAAATATCAGCATTGTTTTGTTTAATTTCACTTTCACATAGGTACTAATTAAAAACGTCAAGTTCAGACAGTTTCTGTGACGTAGATGCGCAGAACGAAACAAAAAATCAATCTCGAATGCGCTATCTGTTTACTTGTATCATGAGCCAAAACGCAGTTGTTGTTAGTTATTCTTTTTTTATCTTTAAGGCATAAACAAATAAGGTGTGTTTTGTGTGCTATGATGATATCTGAACAAAATAAAAACAACAGTCCATGTAAAACAAGTTCATTGTATTTGTTTCGTTTTAATATTTAACTAACAGTGAATATTCTTGTGTGAATTATTTCAAAAAATTATTTATTTTATTTTCCATCTGTTTTCGTGGTTACTAATCTGGTTACTTGTAAACTATACATAAAAAAAACTATTAAAAGACTTATTTATAAATTAATTACCACAAACACTTTTAAATATAGCCACGATATTTATTTTTCGGAACAAATCAACAAACTAATAGTGTCTGGCGGCCGCCATTTTATTTTGATTTTGACAGATGCGCAGAAGATTACAAAAATAAAAACCCTAATGATATTAACTTAGATATGTGGGTGTTCTTGACAAAGAACGCACAATAAAAAAACAAAGAAAACTACCTATATGTCATTATACTTAAACGCACTGAACAAATTACATTTTATTCAAAGTAATGAAATAAATCAATTAAAACATATCAAAGCACGAAACTTGGAACAAATAAGTTTGGATGAACGAAGTGTTGATGTGATGGCTGCTAGCTGACGACTCGACTTCTTTGTTCTTCTTAACATGTGACGACCCAAGCTTTAACAAAGAAGGAAAAAATAACTGTAATGTCATGTGGCGTGTCTGGCGAATTCAATTTGGCGAATTGGATGAGGCGGGAAAATATTGTCGTTCAGTTGCAGGGTTGGTAAAATGGCTACCTGAACTTGAATGCAGATGGCGTTTAGTGTGATGTCAATCTGTAGTTCGCCACAGATATGTATGTGATCTAGTTCAATGTTTCTGAACTATCCGAGATCTTGTTTTTCCCAGATCCATTGAAATTGACTGAAAAATTCTTTGATCACTCCGAAATCTCAAGAAACTTGAACAAGTTTAATTAAACCAAAACAAAATTTCGGAATTATTTATAGAGCTGGTTAAAAAAGAGAATATTTTATGGGATTTAACTAACCCCAAATATAAAAATATTGAAAAGAAGGCGCAAGTGTGAAGTAATATTTCGATAGCATTTAAGATATCTCAATATATAAATTATATTCTTGGCAGCAAAATTGACATTCCGTACTTCACCATTGTGTTCGAGTCAGCTTCATCACTTAGCTTCAATTTTGACGTACTTCATTTTTGCGCTACATACTTAAGACGGTTCAAGCTTGTAGCCATTATGTACGTTCCCGAACGTAACTTACGGATAGGTTACCTTGCTTTTGTTGTTATAAGCATGGGTAAAAACAGCTGCTTTCCAGCTGATTGACGAACTTATGGAAAAGACAAAATCTAAAGGTATCCTAAAATTTGCTAGATACATTTGAACACATGAACAGCTGATGAACTTTTTGCTTTAAATTGCGTACGTTCATGAACGTAACTTTTGGGTAGGTTACCTTGCTTGTGTTTGGGTTTTTTTGTGAACGAACAAATCCAACCAGATAGGTTACCTCTGAAAATTCGAAGCAAAAGAGGAAGACAGTCAGCTGTTCATCAGCAATTCACGTTTTGAGAACAGTATTCAGCAATATGAGATTTTAGGTTTTTACTTTCGCGGACGATATTCATATTAGATAAAGTTTTTTATTTTCGGAACTTACCGCGTTATAAGAAATATTTTCTTATTTATTTCTACCTATTTCTACTTATCTAGTATTCAGCAAATTTTAGGATAGCTTTGGATTTTCTCTCTGTTTCCATATGTTCTTAAATCAGCTGGAAAACAGCTTATTTTACCCATGCTAATGCGTACGTTCATGAACGTAACTTTTGGGTAGGTTACCTTGCTTGTGTTTGGGTTTTTTTGTGAACGAACAAATCCAACCAGATAGGTTACCTCTCAAAATTCGAAGCAAAAAAGAAATACAGTCAGCTGTTCATCAGCTGTTCACCTCTTGAGAAAAGTATCCAGCAAATTTTAGGATACCTTTGGATTTTCTCTCTGTTTCCATATGTTCTTCAATCAGCTGGAAAACAGCTGTTCTTACCCATGCTAATTGCAACAAAAGCAAGGTAACCTAACCAAAAGTTATGTTCGTGAACGTACCCAATTACAACAAAAGCAAGGTAACCTATCCAACAGTTATGTTCGTGAAGGTACCCATTTAGGGAAGAAACTTATCTGTTTGGATTTGTTCGTTCACAAACAAAAAACAAAGCCAAAGAGGTAACCTATCCAAAAGATACGAATGTGAATGTACCCATTGTCAAAACAAAGCAGAAGATTTCTCTTTTTTTAATATTGTTACTCCATGGTCATGATACAACTAAACAGATAGCGCTTTCGCATTTCCATTTTTGTCTCGTTCTGCACATATACGTCACTGACATACATAGTGTTTGACGTTTTGTATTCAGTATGTGAAATCTAAGCAAAATAACAGCAAAATAAAGCATTATCCCGAGCTGTTGATCTTGGGCATCTCGAAGATGAAACTTGGGAAGAGTGTTATAAACTGCTTAAATATGTAAGTCATTCAAGAAAATAAACATGCAGTATACCTATAATATTTTTAATATTTTTTTTTTGCAGACGAATGATTGGTTCGACGTTATGAACGTCCGGTCACCCTATAGCTATTCTAGGGAAAGAGTCTACGCCTACGGACTACATCTGGAATAGCAAAACAAAATACTCGACGACATGACAAATTTAATCCTAAATATGCTGGTAGTAGGAAAAAACTCTTTGCTACCACTCCAAAAAGGTAAGGTTGAATAAATTTGCTGTAAGACAATCAACTTACATTTCCTCATTTCTTAAGGTATAGTCCAATCTTACATCGCCTAGTAGTCATTATGCAAAGATGTATTGCAGCGTTTTGGCGTGAAGTTTGTTATGACTTACCGACTCAACCAAGACATTTTTGAAAACGTTTTCGGTGTCATAACTGCTAAAGGTGGTCTTCATGACCACCCTGATCGCCAAGAATTCAAGTACAGGCTTAGGTCGTACATTCTTGGTCATAACGAAGGGGCTCTAACGAAGAATGGAAACGTCGATGTGGATGATACTCCAGATTTGTCCTTAGAAGAAACTTCTCTTTCCGGTTAGGTTTTACTTTACTACTTACCTATTTTATGTCCAATTCATTAAACAAACAATGCCTTTCAGGAAGAATCTTCAGCATCGTAAAAGCCAAGGAAGTTATTGCGTCGGAGCCAGAAGAAAATGTCTCATTCCATTACGATGGACTGGAAAATTTGGCGGGCTACATATGTCACCAGTTCAAGGACACAATACACAACCTTGAACATGGAGAACAAATAAAAAACTCTTGGGTAAGTCACTTAGATGAAGGTGGCCTCTCTAGGCCCAACAAAACCATAATGGACCAGCTTTCGTTTTTGGAAAATGTGTTTAATGCTGTGAATGGGGAAGGCAAAGGACTATACATTTGCCAAAATTATATCCAGCATTTACTAGAAGTATCGGCGAAAGCAAAAATTAACTGCGACGACCGAATTAAAAAATTATTCTTCCGTGCAAGGATGTACTTCCGGATGCGCATTTTAAATAGTCAAATTGTAGACGACAACCTATCGCGCAAACGAAAATTAAAAAAAACTATAAATTAAAAACCAAATTTATGAAATTTACAGAAGTAAGTAAAAGGTAAGTAATAAAAGAAAGAAAAACGAAAATTCATACAAAACAACAAATTGTAACTTTAATTTCAGTTTTAAAATGATTAAAACATGAAACGTTGATAAATAAACACTTTTATATCCATGTTTCCCGACAAAATATCAGCATTGTTTTGTTTAATTTCACTTTCACATAGGTACTAATTCAAAACGTCAAGTTCAGACAGTTTCTGTGACGTAGATGCGCAGAACGAAACAAAAAATCAATCTCGAATGCGCTATCTGTTTACTTGTATCATGAGGCAAAACGCAGTTGTTGTTAGTTATTCTTTTTTATCTTTAAGGCATAAACAAATAAGGTGTGTTTTGTGTGCTATGATGATATCTGAACAAAATAAAAACAACAGTCCATGTAAAACAAGTTCATTGTGTTTGTTTCGTTTTAATATTTAACTAACAGTGAATATTCTTGTGTGAATTTTTATTTATTTATTTTATTTTCCATGTGTTTTCGTGGTTACTATTGTGGTTACTTGTAAACTATACATAAAAAACTATTAAAAGACTTATTTATAAATTAATTACCGCAAACACTTTTAAATATAACCACGATATCTATTTTTCGGAACAAATCAACAAACTAATAGTGTCTGGCGGTCGCCATTTTATTTTGATTTTGACAGATGTGTAGAAGATTACAAAAATAAAAACCCTAATGATATTAGCTTAGATATGTGGGTCTTCTTGCCAAAGAACGCACAATAAAAAAACAAAGAAAACTTCCTTTACGTCATTATACTTAAACGCACTGAACAAAATACATTTTATTCAAAGAAATTTAATAAATCAATTAAAACATATCAAAGCACGAAACTTGGAACAAATAAGTTTGGATGAACGAAGTGTTGATGTGATGGCTGCTGGCTGACGACTCGACTTCTTTGTTCTTCTTAACATGTGACGACCCAAGCTTTAACAAAGAAGGAAAAACAACTGTAATGTCATGTGGCGTGTCTGGCGAATTCAATTTGGCGAATTGGATGAGGCGGGAAAATATTGTCGTTCAGTTGCAGGGTTGGTAAAATGGCTACCTGAACTTGAATACAGGTGGCGTTTAGTAGTTAGCCACAGATATGTATGTGTGCTGTGGGCTAGTTCAATGTTTCTGAACTATCCGAGATCTTGTTTTTCTCAGATTCATTGAAATTGACTGCGAAGTTCTTTGATCACTCCGAAATCTCAAGAAACTTTAACGAGCTTAATCAAACCAAAACAAAATTTCGGAATTATTTACAGAGCTGGTTAAAAAAGAGAATATTTTATGGGATTTAACTAACCCCAACTATAAAAATATTGAAAAGAAGGCGCAAGTGTGCAGTAATATTTCGCTAGCATTTAAGATATCTTAATATATAAATTATATTCTTTGCAGCAAAATTGACATTCCGTACTTCACCATTGTGTTCGAGTCAGCTTCATCACTTAGCTTCAATTTTGTCGTACTTCATTTTTCCGCTTCATACTTCAGCTTCAGCTTTGTGCGTTCAGCCAGTTATGCGAAACGGTCAATGAAATGACGGTTCAAGCTTGTAGCCATTATGTACGTTCCCGAACGTAACTTACGGATAGGTTACCTTGCTTTTGTTGTTATTAGCATGGTTAAAAACAGCTGTTTTCCAGCTGATTGACGAACTTATGGAAAAGAGAAAATCTAAAGGTATCCTAAAATTTGCTAGATACATTTGAACACATGAACAGCTGATGAACTTTTTGCTTTAAATTGCGTACGTTCATGAACGTAACTTTTGGGTAGGTTACCTTGCTTGTGTTTGGGTTTTTTTGTGAACGAACAAATCCAACCAGATAGGTTACCTCTGAAAATTCGAAGCAAAAGATGAACACAGTCAGCTGTTCATCAGCTGTTCACGTGTTGAAAACAGTATCCAGCAAATTTTAGGATAGCTTTGGATTTTCTCTCTGTTTCCATATGTTCTTAAATCAGCTGGAAAACAGCTTATTTTACCCATGCTAATGCGTACGTTCATGAACGTAACTTTTGGGTAGGTTACCTTGCTTGTGTTTGGGTTTTTTTGTGAACGAACAAATCCAACCAGATAGGTTACCTCTCAAAATTCGAAGCAAAAAAGAAATACAGTCAGCTGTTCATCAGCTGTTCACCTCTTGAGAAAAGTATCCAGCAAATTTTAGGATACCTTTGGATTTTCTCTCTGTTTCCATATGTTCTTCAATCAGCTGGAAAACAGCTGTTCTTACCCATGCTAATTGCAACAAAAGCAAGGTAACCTAAACAAAAGTTATGTTCGTGAACGTACCCAATTACAACAAAAGCAAGGTAACCTATCCAACAGTTATGTTCGTGAAGGTACCCATTTAGGGAAGAAACTTATCTGTTTGGATTTGTTCGTTCACAAACAAAAAACAAAGCCAAAGAGGTAACCTATCCAAAAGATACGAATGTGAATGTACCCATTGTCAAAACAAAGCAGAAGATTTCTCTTTTTTTAATATTGTTACTCCATGGTCATGATACAACTAAACAGATAGCGCTTTCGCATTTCCATTTTTGTCTCGTTCTGCACATATACGTCACTGACATACATAGTGTTTGACGTTTTGTATTCAGTATGTGAAATCTAAGCAAAATAACAGCAAAATAAAGCATTATCCCGAGCTGTTGATCTTGGGCATCTCGAAGATGAAACTTGGGAAGAGTGTTATAAACTGCTTAAATATGTAAGTCATTCAAGAAAATAAACATGCAGTATACCTATAATATTTTTAATATTTTTTTTTTTGCAGACGAATGATTGGTTCGACGTTATGAACGTCCGGTCACCCTATAGCTATTCTAGGGAAAGAGTCTACGCCTACGGACTACATCTGGAATAGCAAAACAAAATACTCGACGACATGACAAATTTAATCCTAAATATGCTGGTAGTAGGAAAAAACTCTTTGCTACCACTCCAAAAAGGTAAGGTTGAATAAATTTGCTGTAAGACAATCAACTTACATTTCCTCATTTCTTAAGGTATAGTCCAATCTTACATCGCCTAGTAGTCATTATGCAAAGATGTATTGCAGCGTTTTGGCGTGAAGTTTGTTATGACTTACCGACTCAACCAAGACATTTTTGAAAACGTTTTCGGTGTCATAACTGCTAAAGGTGGTCTTCATGACCACCCTGATCGCCAAGAATTCAAG
The DNA here is from genome assembly GCA_963971375.1 of Platycheirus rosarum. Lineage (NCBI taxonomy): Eukaryota > Metazoa > Arthropoda > Insecta > Diptera > Syrphidae > Platycheirus > Platycheirus rosarum. The sequence continues at coordinate 100,676,920 of OZ020508.1, forward strand.
TACAGGCTTAGGTCGTACATTCTTGGTCATAACGAAGGGGCTCTAACGAAGAATGGAAACGTCGATGTGGATGATACTCCAGATTTGTCCTTAGAAGAAACTTCTCTTTCCGGTTAGGTTTTACTTTACTACTTACCTATTTTATGTCCAATTCATTAAACAAACAATGCCTTTCAGGAAGAATCTTCAGCATCGTAAAAGCCAAGGAAGTTATTGCGTCGGAGCCAGAAGAAAATGTCTCATTCCATTACGATGGACTGGAAAATTTGGCGGGCTACATATGTCACCAGTTCAAGGACACAATACACAACCTTGAACATGGAGAACAAATAAAAAACTCTTGGGTAAGTCACTTAGATGAAGGTGGTCTCTCTAGGCCCAACAAAACCATAATGGACCAGCTTTCGTTTTTGGAAAATGTGTTTAATGCTGTGAATGGGGAAGGCAAAGGACTATACATTTGCCAAAATTATATCCAGCATTTACTAGAAGTATCGGCGAAAGCAAAAATTAACTGCGACGACCGAATTAAAAAATTATTCTTCCGTGCAAGGATGTACTTCCGGATGCGCATTTTAAATAGTCAAATTGTAGACGACAACCTATCGCGCAAACGAAAATTAAAAAAAACTATAAATTAAAAACCAAATTTATGAAATTTACAGAAGTAAGTAAAAGGTAAGTAATAAAAGAAAGAAAAACGAAAATTCATACAAAACAACAAATTGTAACTTTAATTTCAGTTTTAAAATGATTAAAACATGAAACGTTGATAAATAAACACTTTTATATCCATGTTTCCCGACAAAATATCAGCATTGTTTTGTTTAATTTCACTTTCACATAGGTCCTAATTCAAAACGTCAAGTTCAGACAGTTTCTGTGACGTAGATGCGCAGAACGAAACAAAAAATCAATCTCGAATGCGCTATCTGTTTACTTGTATCATGAGGCAAAACGCAGTTGTTGTTAGTTATTCTTTTTTATCTTTAAGGCATAAACAAATAAGGTGTGTTTTGTGTGCTATGATGATATCTGAACAAAATAAAAACAACAGTCCATGTAAAACAAGTTCATTGTGTTTGTTTCGTTTTAATATTTAACTAACAGTGAATATTCTTGTGTGAATTTTTATTTATTTATTTTATTTTCCATGTGTTTTCGTGGTTACTATTGTGGTTACTTGTAAACTATACATAAAAAACTATTAAAAGACTTATTTATAAATTAATTACCACAAACACTTTTAAATATAACCACGATATCTATTTTTCGGAACAAATCAACAAACTAATAGTGTCTGGCGGTCGCCATTTTATTTTGATTTTGACAGATGTGTAGAAGATTACAAAAATAAAAACCCTAATGATATTAGCTTAGATATGTGGGTCTTCTTGACAAAGAACGCACAATAAAAAAACAAAGAAAACTTCCTTTACGTCATTATACTTAAACGCACTGAACAAAATACATTTTATTCAAAGAAATTTAATAAATCAATTAAAACATATCAAAGCACGAAACTTGGAACAAATAAGTTTGGATGAACGAAGTGTTGATGTGATGGCTGCTGGCTGACGACTCGACTTCTTTGTTCTTCTTAACATGTGACGACCCAAGCTTTAACAAAGAAGGAAAAACAACTGTAATGTCATGTGGCGTGTCTGGCGAATTCAATTTGGCGAATTGGATGAGGCGGGAAAATATTGTCGTTCAGTTGCAGGGTTGGTAAAATGGCTACCTGAACTTGAATACAGGTGGCGTTTAGTAGTTAGCCACAGATATGTATGTGTGCTGTGGGCTAGTTCAATGTTTCTGAACTATCCGAGATCTTGTTTTTCTCAGATTCATTGAAATTGACTGAGAAGTTCTTTGATCACTCCGAAATCTCAAGAAACTTTAACGAGCTTAATCAAACCAAAACAAAATTTCGGAATTATTTACAGAGCTGGTTAAAAAAGAGAATATTTTATGGGATTTAACTAACCCCAACTATAAAAATATTGAAAAGAAGGCGCAAGTGTGCAGTAATATTTCGCTAGCATTTAAGATATCTTAATATATAAATTATATTCTTTGCAGCAAAATTGACATTCCGTACTTCACCATTGTGTTCGAGTCAGCTTCATCACTTAGCTTCAATTTTGTCGTACTTCATTTTTCCGCTTCATACTTCAGCTTCAGCTTTGTGCGTTCAGCCAGTTATGCGAAACGGTCAATGAAATGACGGTTCAAGCTTGTAGCCATTATGTACGTTCCCGAACGTAACTTACGGATAGGTTACCTTGCTTTTGTTGTTATTAGCATGGTTAAAAACAGCTGTTTTCCAGCTGATTGACGAACTTATGGAAAAGAGAAAATCTAAAGGTATCCTAAAATTTGCTAGATACATTTGAACACATGAACAGCTGATGAACTTTTTGCTTTAAATTGCGTACGTTCATGAACGTAACTTTTGGGTAGGTTACCTTGCTTGTGTTTGGGTTTTTTTGTGAACGAACAAATCCAACCAGATAGGTTACCTCTGAAAATTCGAAGCAAAAGATGAACACAGTCAGCTGTTCATCAGCTGTTCACGTGTTGAAAACAGTATCCAGCAAATTTTAGGATAGCTTTGGATTTTCTCTCTGTTTCCATATGTTCTTAAATCAGCTGGAAAACAGCTGATTTTACCCATGCTAATGCGTACGTTCATGAACGTAACTTTTGGGTAGGTTACCTTGCTTGTGTTTGGGTTTTTTTGTGAACGAACAAATCCAACCAGATAGGTTACCTCTCAAAATTCGAAGCAAAAAAGAAATACAGTCAGCTGTTCATCAGCTGTTCACCTGTTGAGAAAAGTATCCAGCAAATGTTAGGATACATTTGGGTTTTCTCTCTGTTTCCATATGTTCTTCAATCAGCTGGAAAACAGCTGTTCTTACCCATGCTAGTTATGTTCGTGAACGTACCCAATTGTAACAAAAGGAAGGTAACCTATCCAACAGTTATGTTCGTGAACGTACCCATTTAGGGAAGAAACTTATCTGTTTGGATTTGTTCGTTCACAAAAAAAAAACAAAGCCAAAGAGGTAACCTATCCAAAAGATACGAACGTGAATGTACCCATTGTCAAAACAAAGCAGAAGATTTCTCTTTTTTTGAATATTGTTACTCCATGGCCATGATACAACTAAACAGATAGCGCTTTCGCATTTCCATTTTTGTCTCGTTCTGCGCATATACGTTACTGACATACATAGTGTTTGACGTTTTGTATTCAGTATGTGAAATCTAAGCAAAATAACAACAAAATAAAGCATTATCCCGAGCTGTTGATCTTGGGCATCTCGAAGCTGAAACTTGGGAAGAGTGTTATAAACTGCTTAAATATGTAAGTCATTCAAGAAAATAAACATGCAGTATACCTATAATATTTTTAATATTTTTTTTGCAGACGAATGATTGGTTCGACGTCATGAACGTCCGGTCACCCTATAGCGATTCTAGGGAAAGAGTCTACGCCTACGGACTACATCTAGAATAGCAAAACAAAATACTCGACGACATGACAAATTTAATACTAAATATGCAGGTAGTAGGAAAAAACTCTTTGCTACCATTCCAAAAAGGTAAGGTTGAATAAATTTGCTGTAAGACAATCAACTTACATTTCCTCATTTCTTAAGGTATAGTCCAATCTAACACCGCCTTGCAGTTATTATGGAAAGATGTACTGCAGCGTTTTGGCGTGAAGTTTGTTATGACTTACCGACTCAACCAAGTCATTTTTGAAAACTTTTTCGGTGTCATAAGGGCTAAAGGTGGTCTTCATGACCACCCTGATCGCCAAGAATTCAAGTACAGGCTTATTTCGTAAATTCTTGGTCATAACGAAGGGGCTCTAACGAAGAATGGAAACGTCGATGTGGATGATACTCCAGATTTGTCCTTAGAAGAAACTTCTCTTTGCGGTTAGGTTTTACTTTACTACTTACCTATTTTATGTCCAATTCATTAAACAAACAATGCTTTTCAGGAAGAATCTTCAGCATCGTAAAAGCCAAGGAAGTTATTGCGTCGGAGCCAGAAGAAAATGTCTCATTCCATTACGATGGACTGGAAAATTTGGCGGGCTACATATGTCACCAGTTCAAGGACACAATACACAACCTTGAACATGGAGAACAAATAAAAAACTCTTGGGTAAATCACTTAGATGAAGGTGGCCTCTCTAGGCCCAACAAAACCATAATGGACCAGCTTTCGTTTTTGGAAAATGTGTTTAATGCTGTGAATGGGGAAGGCAAAGGACTATACATTTGCCAAAATTATATCCAGCATTTACTAGAAGTATCGGCGAAAGCAAAAATTAACTGCGACGACCGAATTAAAAAATTATTCTTCCGTGCAAGGATGTACTTCCGGATGCGCATTTTAAATCGTCAAATTGTAGACGACAACCTATCGCGCAAACGAAAATTAAAAAAAACTATAAATTAAAAACCAAATTTATGAAATTTACAGAAGTAAGTAAAAGGTAAGTAATAAAAGAAAGAAAAACGAAAATTCATACAAAACAACAAATTGTAACTTTAATTTCAGTTTTAAAATGATTAAAACATGAAACGTTGATAAATAAACACTTTTATATCCATGTTTCCCGACAAAATATCAGCATTGTTTTGTTTAATTTCACTTTCACATAGGTACTAATTCAAAACGTCAAGTTCAGACAGTTTCTGTGACGTAGATGCGCAGAACGAAACAAAAAATCAATCTCGAATGCGCTATCTGTTTACTTGTATCATGAGGCAAAACGCAGTTGTTGTTAGTTATTCTTTTTTATCTTTAAGGCATAAACAAATAAGGTGTGTTTTGTGTGCTATCATAGCATCTGAACAAAATAAAAACAACAGTCCATGTAAAACAAGTTCATTGTGTTTGTTTCGTTTTAATATTTAACTAACAGTGAATATTCTTGTGTGAATTTTTATTTATTTATTTTATTTTCCATGTGTTTTCGTGGTTACTATTGTGGTTACTTGTAAACTATACATAAAAAAACTATTAAAAGACTTATTTATAAATTAATTACCACAAACACTTATAAATATAACCACGATATCTATTTTTCGGAACAAATCAACAAACTAATAGTGTCTGGCGGCCGCGATTTTATTTTGATTTTGACAGATGCGCAGAAGATTACAAAAATAAAAACCCTAATGATATTAGCTTAGATATGTGGGTCTTCTTGACAAAGAACGCACAATAAAAAAAACAAAGAAAACTTCCTTTACGTCATTATACTTAAACGCACTGAACAAAATACATTTTATTCAAAGAAATTTAATAAATCAATTAAAACATATCAAAGCACGAAACTTGGAACAAATAAGTTTGGATGAACGAAGTGTTGATGTGATGGCTGCTGGCTGACGACTCGACTTCTTTGTTCTTCTTAACATGTGACGACCCAAGCTTTAACAAAGAAGGAAAAACAACTGTAATGTCATGTGGCGTGTCTGGCGAATTCAATTTGGCGAATTGGATGAGGCGGGAAAATATTGTCGTTCAGTTGCAGGGTTGGTAAAATGGCTACCTGAACTTGAATACAGGTGGCGTTTAGTAGTTAGCCACAGATATGTATGTGTGCTGTGGGCTAGTTCAATGTTTCCGAACTATCCGAGATCTTGTTTTTCTCAGATTCATTGAAATTGACTGAGAAGTTCTTTGATCACTCCGAAATCTCAAGAAACTTTAACGAGCTTAATCAAACCAAAACAAAATTTCGGAATTATTTACAGAGCTGGTTAAAAAAGAGAATATTTTATGGGATTTAACTAACCCCAACTATAAAAATATTGAAAAGAAGGCGCAAGTGTGCAGTAATATTTCGCTAGCATTTAAGATATCTTAATATATAAATTATATTCTTTGCAGCAAAATTGACATTCCGTACTTCACCATTGTGTTCGAGTCAGCTTCATCACTTAGCTTCAATTTTGTCGTACTTCATTTTTCCGCTTCATACTTCAGCTTCAGCTTTGTGCGTTCAGCCAGTTATGCGAAACGGTCAATGAAATGACGGTTCAAGCTTGTAGCCATTATGTACGTTCCCGAACGTAACTTACGGATAGGTTACCTTGCTTTTGTTGTTATTAGCATGGTTAAAAACAGCTGTTTTCCAGCTGATTGACGAACTTATGGAAAAGAGAAAATCTAAAGGTATCCTAAAATTTGCTAGATACATTTGAACACATGAACAGCTGATGAACTTTTTGCTTTAAATTGCGTACGTTCATGAACGTAACTTTTGGGTAGGTTACCTTGCTTGTGTTTGGGTTTTTTTGTGAACGAACAAATCCAACCAGATAGGTTACCTCTGAAAATTCGAAGCAAAAGATGAACACAGTCAGCTGTTCATCAGCTGTTCACGTGTTGAAAACAGTATCCAGCAAATTTTAGGATAGCTTTGGATTTTCTCTCTGTTTCCATATGTTCTTAAATCAGCTGGAAAACAGCTGATTTTACCAATGCTAATGCGTACGTTCATGAACGTAACTTTTGGGTAGGTTACCTTGCTTGTGTTTGGGTTTTTTTGTGAACGAACAAATCCAACCAGATAGGTTACCTCTCAAAATTCGAAGCAAAAAAGAAATACAGTCAGCTGTTCATCAGCTGTTCACCTGTTGAGAAAAGTATCCAGCAAATGTTAGGATACATTTGGGTTTTCTCTCTGTTTCCATATGTTCTTCAATCAGCTGGAAAACAGCTGTTCTTACCCATGCTAATTGCAACAAAAGCAAGGTAACCTAAACAAAAGTTATGTTCGTGAACGTACCCAATTGCAACAAAAGGAAGGTAACCTATCCAACAGTTATGTTCGTGAACGTACCCATTTACGGAAGAAACTTATCTGTTTGGATTTGTTCGTTCACAAAAAAAAACGAAGCCAAAGAGGTAACCTATCCAAAAGATACGAACGTGAATGTACCCATTGTCAAAACAAAGCAGAAGATTTCTCTTTTTTTGAATATTGTTACTCCATGGCCATGATACAACTAAACAGATAGCGCTTTCGCATTTCCATTTTTGTCTCGTTCTGCGCATATACGTTACTGACATACATAGTGTTTGACGTTTTGTATTCAGTATGTGAAATCTAAGCAAAATAACAACAAAATAAAGCATTATCCCGAGCTGTTGATCTTGGGCATCTCGAAGATGAAACTTGGGAAGAGTGTTATAAACTGCTTAAATATGTAAGTCATTCAAGAAAATAAACATGCAGTATACCTATAATATTTTTAATATTTTTTTTGCAGACGAATGATTGGTTCGACGTCATGAACGTCCGGTCACCCTATAGCGATTCTAGGGAAAGAGTCTACGCCTACGGACTACATCTAGAATAGCAAAACAAAATACTCGACGACACGACAAATTTAATACTAAATATGCAGGTAGTAGGAAAAAACTCTTTGCTCCCATTCCAAAAAGGTAAGGTTGAATAAATTTGCTGTAAGACAATCAACTTACATTTCCTCATTTCTTAAGGTATAGTCCAATCTAACACCGCCTTGCAGTTATTATGGAAAGATGTACTGCAGCGTTTTGGCGTGAAGTTTGTTATGACTTACCGACTCAACCAAGTCATTTTTGAAAACTTTTTCGGTGTCATAAGGGCTAAAGGTGGTCTTCATGACCACCCTGATCGCCAAGAATTCAAGTACAGGCTTATTTCGTAAATTCTTGGTCATAACGAAGGGGCTCTAACGAAGAATGGAAACGTCGATGTGGATGATACTCCAGATTTGTCCTTAGAAGAAACTTCTCTTTGCGGTTAGGTTTTACTTTACTACTTACCTATTTTATGTCCAATTCATTAAACAAACAATGCTTTTCAGGAAGAATCTTCAGCATCGTAAAAGCCAAGGAAGTTATTGCGTCGGAGCCAGAAGAAAATGTCTCATTCCATTACGATGGACTGGAAAATTTGGCGGGCTACATATGTCACCAGTTCAAGGACACAATACACAACCTTGAACATGGAGAACAAATAAAAAACTCTTGGGTAAATCACTTAGATGAAGGTGGCCTCTCTAGGCCCAACAAAACCATAATGGACCAGCTTTCGTTTTTGGAAAATGTGTTTAATGCTGTGAATGGGGAAGGCAAAGGACTATACATTTGCCAAAATTATATCCAGCATTTACTAGAAGTATCGGCGAAAGCAAAAATTAACTGCGACGACCGAATTAAAAAATTATTCTTCCGTGCAAGGATGTACTTCCGGATGCGCATTTTAAATCGTCAAATTGTAGACGACAACCTATCGCGCAAACGAAAATTAAAAAAAACTATAAATTAAAAACCAAATTTATGAAATTTACAGAAGTAAGTAAAAGGTAAGTAATAAAAGAAAGAAAAACGAAAATTCATACAAAACAACAAATTGTAACTTTAATTTCAGTTTTAAAATGATTAAAACATGAAACGTTGATAAATAAACACTTTTATATCCATGTTTCCCGACAAAATATAAGCATTGTTTTGTTTAATTTCACTTTCACATAGGTACTAATTCAAAACGTCAAGTTCAGACAGTTTCTGTGACGTAGATGCGCAGAACGAAACAAAAAATCAATCTCGAATGCGCTATCTGTTTACTTGTATCATGAGGCAAAACGCAGTTGTTGTTAGTTATTCTTTTTTATCTTTAAGGCATAAACAAATAAGGTGTGTTTTGTGTGCTATGATGATATCTGAACAAAATAAAAACAACAGTCCATGTAAAACAAGTTCATTGTGTTTGTTTCGTTTTAATATTTAACTAACAGTGAATATTCTTGTGTGAATTTTTATTTATTTATTTTATTTTCCATGTGTTTTCGTGGTTACTATTGTGGTTACTTGTAAACTATACATAAAAAAACTATTAAAAGAATTATTTATAAATTAATTACCACAAACACTTTTAAATATAACCACGATATCTATTTTTCGGAACAAATCAACAAACTAATAGTGTCTGGCGGCCGCGATTTTATTTTGATTTTGACAGATGCGCAGAAGATTACAAAAATAAAAACCCTAATGATATTAGCTTAGATATGTGGGTCTTCTTGACAAAGAACGCACAATAAAAAAACAAAGAAAACTTCCTTTACGTCATTATACTTAAACGCACTGAACAAAATACATTTTATTCAAAGAAATTTAATAAATCAATTAAAACATATCAAAGCACGAAACTTGGAACAAATAAGGCTGCTGGCTGATGACTCGACTTCTTTGTTCTTCTTAACATGTGACGACCCAAGCTTTAACAAAGAAGGAAAAACAACTGTAATGTCATGTGGCGTGTCTGGCGAATTCAATTTGGCGAATTGGATGAGGCGGGAAAATATTGTCGTTCAGTTGCAGGGTTGGTAAAATGGCTACCTGAACTTGAATACAGATGGCGTTTAGTAGTTAGCCACAGACATGTATGTGTGCTGTGGGCTAGTTCAATGTTTCTGAACTATCCGAGATCTTGTTTTTCTCAGATTCATTGAAATTGACTGAGAAATTCTTTGATCACTCCGAAATCTCAAGAAACTTGAACGAGCTTAATCAAACCAAAACAAAATTTCGGAATTATTTATAGAGCTGGTTAAAAAAGAGAATATTTTATGGGATTTAACTAACCCCAACTATAAAAATATTGAAACGAAGGCGCAAGTGTGCAGTAATATTTCGCTAGCATTTAAGATATCTCAATATATAAATTATATTCTTGGCAGCAAAATTGACATTCCGTATTTCACCATTGTGTTCGAGTCAGCTTCATCACTTAGCTTCAATTTTGACGTACTTCATTTTTGCGCTTCATACTTCAGCTTCAGCCTTGTGCGTTCAGCCAGTTATGCGAAACGGTCAATGAAATGACGGTTCAAGCTTGTAGCCATTATGTACGTTCCCGAACGTAACTTACGGATAGGTTACCTTGCTTTTGTTGTTATTAGCATGGTTAAAAACAGCTGTTTTCCAGCTGATTGACGAACTTATGGAAAAGAGAAAATCTAAAGGTATCCTAAAATTTGCTAGATACATTTGAACACATGAACAGCTGATGAACTTTTTGCTTTAAATTGCGTACGTTCATGAACGTAACTTTTGGGTAGGTTACCTTGCTTGTGTTTGGGTTTTTTTGTGAACGAACAAATCCAACCAGATAGGTTACCTCTGAAAATTCGAAGCAAAAGATGAACACAGTCAGCTGTTCATCAGCTGTTCACGTGTTGAAAACAGTATCCAGCAAATTTTAGGATAGCTTTGGATTTTCTCTCTGTTTCCATATGTTCTTAAATCAGCTGGAAAACAGCTGATTTTACCCATGCTAATGCGTACGTTCATGAACGTAACTTTTGGGTAGGTTACCTTGCTTGTGTTTGGGTTTTTTTGTGAACGAACAAATCCAACCAGATAGGTTACCTCTCAAAATTCGAAGCAAAAAAGAAATAGAGTCAGCTGTTCATCAGCTGTTCACCTGTTGAGAAAAGTATCCAGCAAATGTTAGGATACATTTGGGTTTTCTCTCTGTTTCCATATGTTCTTCAATCAGCTGGAAAACAGCTGTTCTTACCCATGCTAATTGCAACAAAAGCAAGGTAACCTAAACAAAAGTTATGTTCGTGAACGTACCCAATTGCAACAAAAGGAAGGTAACCTATCCAACAGTTATGTTCGTGAACGTACCCATTTACGGAAGAAACTTATCTGTTTGGATTTGTTCGTTCACAAAAAAAAAAACAAAGCCAAAGAGGTAACCTATCCAAAAGATACGAACGTGAATGTACCCATTGTCAAAACAAAGCAGAAGATTTCTCTTTTTTTAATATTGTTACTCCATGGCCATGATACAACTAAACAGATAGCGCTTTCGCATTTCCATTTTTGTATCGTTCTGCGCATATACGTTACTGACATACATAGTGTTTGACATTTTGTATTCAGTATGTGAAATCTAAGCAAAATAACAGCAAAATAAAGCACTATCCCGAGCTGTTGATCTTGGGCATCTCGAAGATGAAACTTGGGAAGAGTGTTATAAACTGCTTAAATATGTAAGTCATTCAAGAAAATAAAAATGCAGTATACCTATAATATTTTTAATATTTTTTTTTGCAGACGAATGATTGGTTCGACGTCATGAACGTCCGGTCACCCTATAGCGATTCTAGGGAAAGAGTCTACGCTTACGGACTACATCTGGAAAACAAAATACTCGACGACATGACAAATTTAATACTAAATATGCAGGTAGTAGGAAAAAACTCTTTGCTACCATTCCAAAAAGGTAAGGTTGAATAAATTTGCTGTAAGACAATCAACTTACATTTCCTCATTTCTTAAGGTATAGTCCAATCTAACACCGCCTTGCAGTTATTATGCAAAGATGTACTGCAGCGTTTTGGCGTGAAGTTTGTTATGACTAACCGGCTCAACCAAGACATTTTTGAAAACTTTTTCGGTGTCATAAGGGCTAAAGGTGGTCTTCATGACCACCCTGATCGCCAAGAATTCAAGTACAGGCTTAGGTCGTACATTCTTGGTCATAACGAAGGGGCTCTAACGAAGAATGGATACGTCGATGTGGATGATACTCCAGATTTGTCCATAGAACAAACTTCTCTTCCCGGTTAGGTTTTACTTTACTACTTACCTATTTTATGTCCAATTCATTAAACAAACAATGCCTTTCAGGAAGAATCTTCAACATCGTAAAAGCCAAGGAAGTTGTTGCGTCGGAGCCAGAAGAAAATGTCTCATTCCATTACGATGGACTGGAAAATTTGGCGGGCTACATATGTCACCAGTTCAAGGACACAATACACAACCTTGAACATGGAGAACAAATAAAAAACTCTTGGGTAAATCACTTAGATGAAGGTGGCCTCTCTAGGCCCAACAAAACCATAATGGACCAGCTTTCGTTTTTGGAAAATGTGTTTAATGCTGTGAATGGGGAAGGCAAAGGACTATACATTTGCCAAAATTATATCCAGCATTTGCTAGAAGTATCGGCGAAAGCAAAAATTAACTGCGACGATCGAATTAAAAAAAATATTCTTCCGTGCAAGGATGTACTTCCGGATGCGCATTTTAAATAGTCAAATTGTAGACGACAACCTATCGCGCAAACGAAAATTAAAAAAAAACTATAAATTAAAAACCAAATTTATGAAATTTACAGAAGTAAGTAAAAGGTAAGTAATACAAGAAAGAAAAACGAAAATTCATACAAAACAACAAACTGTAACTTTAATTTCAGTTTTAAAATGATTAAAACATGAAACATTGATAAATAAACACTTTTATATCCATGTTTCCCGACAAAATATCAGCATTGTTTTGTTTAATTTCACTTTCACATAGGTACTAATTCAAAACGTCAAGTTCAGACAGTTTCTGTGACGTAGATGCGCAGAACGAAACAAAAAATCAATCTCGAATGCGCTATCTGTTTACTTGTATCATGAGGCAAAACGCAGTTGTTGGTAGTTATTCTTTTTTTATCTTTAAGGCATAAACAAATGAGGTGTGTTTTGTGTGCTATGATGATATCTGAACAAAATAAAAACAACAGTCCATGTAAAACAAGTTCATTGTGTTTGTTTCGTTTTAATATTTAACTAACAGTGTGTGAATTATTTCAAAAAAAAAATTATTTTATTTTCCATGTGTTTTCGTAGTTACTTGTAAACTATACATAAAAAAAACTATTAAAAGAATTATTTATAAATTAATTACCACAAACACTTTTAAATATAACCACGATATCTATTTTTCGGAACAAATCAACAAACTAATAGTGTCTGGCGGCCGCGATTTTATTTTGATTTTGACAGATGCGCAGAAGATTACAAAAATAAAAACCCTAATGATATTAGCTTAGATATGTGGGTCTTCTTGACAAAGAACGCACAATAAAAAAACAAAGAAAACTTCCTTTACGTCATTATACTTAAACGCACTGAACAAATTACATTTTATTCAAAGAAATGAAATAAATCAATTAAAACATATCAAAGCACGAAACTTGGAACAAATAAGTTTGGATGAACGAAGTGTTGATGTGATGGCTGCTGGCTGACGACTCGACTTCTTTGTTCTTCTTAACATGTGACAACCCAAGCTTTAACAAAGAAGGAAAAACAATTGTAATGTCATGTGGCGTGTCTGGCGAATTTAATTTGGCGAATTGGATGAGGCGGGAAAATATTGTCGTTCAGTTGCAGGGTTGGTAAAATGGCTACCTGAACTTGAATACAGATGGCGTTTAGTAGTTAGCCACAGATATGTATGTGTGCTGTGGGCTAGTTCAATGTTTCTGAACTATTCGAAATCTGAAGAAACTTGAACGAGCTTAATCAAACCAAAACAAAATTTCGGAATTATTTATAGAGCTGGTTAAAAAAGAGAATATTTTATGGGATTTAACTAACCCCAACTATAAAAATATTGAAACGAAGGTGCAAGTGTGCAGTAATATTTCGCTAGCATTTAAGATATCTCAATATATAAATTATATTCTTGGCAGCAAAATTGACATTCCGTATTTCACCATTGTGTTCGAGTCAGCTTCATCACTTAGCTTCAATTTTGACGTACTTCATTTTTGCGCTTCATACTTCAGCTTCAGCTTTGTGCGTTCAGCCAGTTATGCGAAACGGTCAATGAAATGACGGTTCAAGCTTGTAGCCATTATGTACGTTCCCGAACGTAACTTACGGATAGGTTACCTTGCTTTTGTTGTTATTAGCATGGTTAAAAACAGCTGTTTTCCAGCTGATTGACGAACTTATGGAAAAGAGAAAATCTAAAGGTATCCTAAAATTTGCTAGACACATTTGAACACATGAACAGCTGATGAACTTTTTGCTTTAAATTGCGTACGTTCATGAACGTAACTTTTGGGTAGGTTACCTTGCTTGTGTTTGGGTTTTTTTTGTGAACGAACTAATCCAACCAGATAGGTTACCTCTGAAAATTCGAAGCAAAAGATGAACACAGTCAGCTGTTCATCAGTTGTTCACGTGTTGAGAACAGTATCCAGCAAATTTTAGGATAGCTTTGGATTTTCTCTCTGTTTCCATATGTTCTTAAATCAGCTGGAAAACAGCTGATTTTACCCATGCTAATGCGTACGTTCATGAACGTAACTTTTGGGTAGGTTACCTTGTTTGTGTTTGGGTTTTTTTGTGAACGAACAAATCCAACCAGATAGGTTACCTCTCAAAATTCGAAGCAAAAAAGAAATACAGTCAGCTGTTCATCAGCTGTTCACCTGGTGAGAAAAGTATCCAGCAAATTTTAGGATACCTTTGGGTTTTCTCTCTGTTTCCATATGTTCTTCAATCAGCTGGAAAACAGTTGTTCTTACCCATGCTAATTGCAACAAAAGCAAGGTAACCTAACCAAAAGTTATGTTCGTGAACGTACCCAATTACAACAAAAGCAAGGTAACCTATCCAACAGTTATGTTCGTGAACGTATCCATTTAGGGAAGGAACTTATCTGTTTTGATTTGTTCGTTCACAAAAAAAAACAAAGCCAAAGAGGTAACCTATCCAAAAGATACGAAGGTGAATGTACCCATTGTCAAAACAAAGCAGAAGATTTCTCTTTTTTTAATATTGTTACTCCATGGCCATGATACAACTAAACAGATAGCGCTTTCGCATTTCCATTTTTGTATCGTTCTGCGCATATACGTTACTGACATACATAGTGTTTGACATTTTGTATTCAGTATGTGAAATCTAAGCAAAATAACAGCAAAATAAAGCACTATCCCGAGCTGTTGATCTTGGGCATCTCGAAGATGAAACTTGGGAAGAGTGTTATAAACTGCTTAAATATGTAAGTCATTCAAGAAAATAAAAATGTAGTATACCTATAATATTTTTAATATTTTTTTTGCAGACGAATGATTGGTTCGACGTCATGAACGTCCGGTCACCCCATAGCGATTCTAGGGAAAGAGTCTACGCCTACGGACTACATCTGGAATAGCAAAACAAAATACTCGACGACATGACAAATTTAATACTAAATATGCAGGTAGTAGGAAAAAACTCTTTGCTACCATTCCAAAAAGGTAAGGTTGAATAAATTTGCTGTAAGACAATCAACTTACATTTCCTCATTTCTTAAGGTATAGTCCAATTTAACACCGCCTTGCAGTTATTATGCAAAGATGTACTGCAGCGTTTTGGCGTGAAGTTTGTTATGACTAACCGGCTCAACCAAGACATTTTTGAAAACTTTTTCGGTGTCATAAAGGCTAAAGGTGGTCTTCATGACCACCCTGATCGCCAAGAATTCAAGTACAGGCTTAGGTCGTACATTCTTGGTCATAACGAAGGGGCTCTAACGAAGAATGGAAACGTCGATGTGGATGATACTCCAGATTTGTCCTTAGAAGAAACTTCTCTTCCCGGTTAGGTTTTACTTTACTACTTACCTATTTTATGTCCAATTCATTAAACAAACAATGCCTTTCAGGAAGAATCTTCAACATCGTAAAAGCCAAGGAAGTTGTTGCGTCGGAGCCAGAAGAAAATGTCTCATTCCATTACGATGGACTGGAAAATTTGGCGGGCTACATATGTCACCAGTTCAAGGACACAATACACAACCTTGAACATGGAGAACAAATAAAAAACTCTTGGGTAAATCACTTAGATGAAGGTGGCCTCTCTAGGCCCAACAAAACCATAATGGACCAGCTTTCGTTTTTGGAAAATGTGTTTAATGCTGTGAATGGGGAAGGCAAAGGACTATACATTTGCCAAAATTATATCCAGCATTTGCTAGAAGTATCGGCGAAAGCAAAAATTAACTGCGACGATCGAATTAAAAAAAATATTCTTCCGTGCAAGGATGTACTTCCGGATGCGCATTTTAAATAGTCAAATTCTAGACGACAACCTATCGCGCAAGCGAAAATTAAAAAAAACTATAAATTAAAAACCAAATTTATGAAATTTACAGGAGTAAGTAAAAGGTAAGTAATACAAGAAAGAAAAACGAAAATTCATACAAAACAACAAACTGTAACTTTAATTTCAGTTTTAAAATGATTAAAACATGAAACATTGATAAATAAACACTTTTATATCCATGTTTCCCGACAAAATATCAGCATTGTTTTGTTTAATTTCACTTTCACATAGGTACTAATTCAAAACGTCAAGTTCAGACAGTTTCTGTGACGTAGATGCGCAGAACGAAACAAAAAATCAATCTCGAATGCGCTATCTGTTTACTTGTATCATGAGGCAAAACGCAGTTGTTGGTAGTTATTCTTTTTTTATCTTTAAGGCATAAACAAATGAGGTGTGTTTTGTGTGCTATGATGATATCTGAACAAAATAAAAACAACAGTCCATGTAAAACAAGTTCATTGTGTTTGTTTCGTTTTAATATTTAACTAACAGTGTGTGAATTATTTCAAAAAAAAAATTATTTTATTTTCCATGTGTTTTCGTAGTTACTTGTAAACTATACATAAAAAAACTATTAAAAGAATTATTTATAAATTAATTACCACAAACACTTTTAAATATAACCACGATATCTATTTTTCGGAACAAATCAACAAACTAATAGTGTCTGGCGGCCGCGATTTTATTTTGATTTTGACAGATGCGCAGAAGATTACAAAAATAAAAACCCTCATGATATTAGCTTAGATATGTGGGTCTTCTTGACAAAGAACGCACAGTAAAAAAACAAAGAAAACTTCCTTTACGTCATTATACTTAAACGCACTGAACAAATTACATTTTATTCAAAGAAATGAAATAAATCAATAAAAACATATCAAAGCACGAAACTTGGAACAAATAAGTTTGGATGAACGAAGTGTTGATGTGATGGCTGCTGGCTGACGACTCGACTTCTTTGTTCTTCTTAACATGTGACGACCCAAGCTTTAACAAAGAAGGAAAAACAACTGTAATGTCATGTGGCGTGTCTGGCGAATTCAATTTGGCGAATTGGATGAGGCGGGAAAATATTGTCGTTCAGTTGCAGGGTTGGTAAAATGGCTACCTGAACTTGATTACAGATGGCGTTTAGTAGTTAGCCACAGATATGTATGTGTGCTGTGGGCTAGTTCAATGTTTCTGAACTATCCGAGATCTTGTTTTTCTCAGATTCATTTAAATTGACTGAGAAATTCTTTGATCACTCCGAAATCTCAAGAAACTTGAACGAGCTTAATCAACCCAAAACAAAATTTCGGAATTATTTATAGAGCTAGTTAAAAAGGGGAATATTTTATGGGATTTAACTAACCCCAAATATAAAAATATTGAAAAGAAGGCGCAAGTGTGCAGTAATATTTCGCTAGCATCTAAGATATCTCAATATATAAATTATATTCTTGGCAGCAAAATTGACATTCCGTATTTCACCATTGTGTTCGAGTCAGCTTCATCACTTAGCTTCAATTTTGACGTACTTCATTTTTGCGCTTCATACTTCAGACGGTTCAAGCTTGAAGCCATTATGTACGTTCCCGAACGTAACTTACGGGTAGGTTACCTTGCTTTTGTTGTTGTTAGCATGGTTAAAAACAGCTGTTTTCCAGCTGATTGACGAACTTATGGAAAAGAGAAAATCTAAAGGTATCCTAAAATTTGCTAGATACATTTGAACACATGAACAGCTGATGAACTTTTTGCTTTAAATTGAACGTAACTTTTGAGTAGGTTGCCTTGCTTTTATTTGGGTTTTTTTGTGAACGAACAAATCCAACCAGATAGGTTACCTCTCAAAATTCGAAGCAAAATAGAAATACAGTCAGCTGTTCATCAGCTGTTCACCTGTTCAGAAAAGTATCCAGCAAATGTTAGGATACCTTTGGATTTTCTCTCTGTTTCCATATCTTCTTCAATCAGCTGGAAAACAGCTGTTCTTACCCATGCTAATTGCAACAAAAGCAAGGTAACCTAAACAAAAGTTATGTTCGTAAACGTACCCAATTACAACAAAAGCAAGGTAACCTATCCAAGAGTTATGTTCGTGAACGTACTCATTTAGGGAAGAAACTTATCTGTTTGACCACCCTGATCGCCAAGAATTGAAGTACAGGCTTAGGTCGTACATTCTTGGTCATAACGAAGGGGCTCTAACGAAGAATGGAAACGTCGATGTGGATGATACTCCAGATTTGTCCTTAGAAGAAACTTCTCTTTCCGGTTAGGTTTTACTTTACTACTTACCTATTTTATGTCCAATTCATTAAAAAAACAATGCTTTTCAGGAAGAATCTTCAGCATCGTAAAAGCCAAGGAAGTTATTGCGTCGTAGCCAGAAGAAAATGTCTCATTCCATTACGATGGACTGGAAAATTTGGCGGGCTACATATGTCACCAGTTCAAGGACACAATACACAACCTTGAACATGGAGAACAAATAAAAAACTCTTGGGTAAATCACTTAGATGAAGGTGGCCCAACTGGGCTGGTTAAAAAAGAGAATATTTTATGGGATTTAATTAACCCCAACTATAAAAATATTGAAACGAAGGCGCAAGTGTGCAGTAATATTTCGCTAGCATTTAAGATATCTCAATATATAAATTATATTCTTGGCAGCAAAATTGACATTCCGTATTTCACCATTGTGTTCGAGTCAGCTTCATCACTTAGCTTCAATTTTGACGTACTTCATTTTTGCGCTTCATACTTCAGCTTCTGCTTTGTGCGTTCAGCGTTCAGCTGTCCACGTGTTGAGAACAGTATCCAGCAAATTTTAGGATAGCTTTGGATTTTCTCTCTGTTTCCATATGTTCTTAAATCAGCTGGAAAACAGCTGATTTTACCCATGCTAATGCGTACGTTCATGAACGTAACTTTTGGGTAGGTTACCTTGCTTGTGTTTGGGTTTTTTTGTGAACGAACAAATCCAACCAGATAGGTTACCTCTCAAAATTCGAAGCAAAAAAGAAATACAGTCAGCTGTTCATCAGCTGTTCACCTGTTGAGAAAAGTATCCAGCAAATTTTAGGATACCTTTGGATTTTCTCTCTGTTTCCATATGCTCTTCAATCAGCTGGAAAACAGCTGTTCTTACCCATGCTAATTGCAACAAAAGCAAGGTAACCTAACCACAAGTTATGTTCGTGAACGTACCCAATAACAACAAATGCAAGGTAACCTATCCAACAGTTATGTTCGTGAACGTATCCATTTAGGGAAGGAATTTATCTGTTTGGATTTATTCGTTCACAAAAAAAAAAACAAAGCCAAAGAGGTAACCTATCCAAAAGATACGAACGTGAATGTACCCATTGTCAAAATAAAGCAGAAGATTTCTCTTTTTTTAATATTGTTACTCCATGGTCATGATACAACTAAACAGATAGCGCTTTCGCATTTCCATTTTTGTCTCGTTCTGCGCATATACGTCACTGACATACATAGTGTTTGAAGTTTTGTATTCAGTATGTGAAATCTAAGCAAAATAACAGCAAAATAAAGCATTATCCCGAGCTGTTGATCTTGGGCATCTCGAAGATGAAACTTGGGAAGAGTGTTATAAACTGCTTAAATATGTAAGTCATTCAAGAAAATAAACATGCAGTATACTTATAATATTTTTAATATTTTTTTTTGCAGACGAATGATTGGTTCGACGTCATGAACGTCCGGTAACCCTATAGCGATTCTAGGGAAAGAGTCTACGCCTACGGACTACATCTGGAATAGCAAAACAAAATACTCGACGACATGACAAATTTAATCCTAAATATGCTGGTAGTAGAAAAAAACTCTTTGCTACCATTCCAAAAAGGTAAGGTTGAATAAATTTGCTGTAAGACAATCAACTAACATTTCCTCATTTCTTAAGGTATAGTCCAATCTAACACCGCCTTGCAGTTATTATGCAAAGATGTACTGCAGCGTTTTGGCGTGAAGTTTGTTATGACTTACCGGCTCAACCAAGACATTTTTGAAAACTTTTTCGGTGTCATAAGGGCTAAAGGTGGTCTTCATGACCACCCTGATAGCCAAGAATTCAAGTACAGGCTTAGGTCGTACATTCTTGGTCATAACGAAGGGGCTCTAACGAAGAATGGAAACGTCGATGTGGATGATACTCCAGATTTGTCCTTAGAAGAAACTTCTCTTTCCGGTTAGGTTTTACTTTACTACTTACCTATTTTATGTCCAATTCATTAAACAAACAATGCCTTTCAGGAAGAATCTTCAGCATCGTAAAAGCCAAGGAAGTTATTGCGTTGGAGCCAGAAGAAAATGTCTCATTCCATTACGATGGACTGGAAAATTTGGTGGGCTACATATGTCACCAGTTCAAGGACACAATACACAACCTTGAACATGGAGAACAAATAAAAAACTCTTGGGTAAATCACTTAGATGAAGGTGGCCTCTCTAGGCCAACCAAAACCATAATGGACCAGCTTTCGTTTTTGGAAAATGTGTTTAATGCTGTGAATGGGGAAGGCAAAGGACTATACATTTGCCAAAATTATATCCAGCATTTGCTAGAAGTATCGGCGAAAGCAAAAATTAACTGCGACGACCGAATTAAAAAATTATTCTTCCGTGCAAGGATGTACTTCCGGATGCGCATTTTAAATAGTCAAATTGTAGACAACAACCTATCGCGCAAACGAAAATTAAAAAAAACTATAAATTAAAAACCAAATTTATGAAATTTACGGGAGTAAGTAAAAGGTAAGTAATACAAGAAAGAAAAACGAAAATTCATACAAAACAAAAAATTGTAACTTTAATTTCAGTTTTAAAATGATTAAAACATGAAACGTTGATAAATAAACACTTTTATATCCATGTTTCCCGACAAAATATCAGCATTGTTTTCTTTAATTTCACTTTCACATAGGTACTAATTCAAAACGTCAAGTTCAGACAGTTCCTGTAACGTAGATACGCAGAACGAAACAAAAAATCAATCTCGAATGCGCTATCTGTTTACTTGTATCATGAGGCAAAACGCAGTTGTTGTTAGTTATTCTTTTTTTATCTTTAAGGCATAAACAAATAAGGTGTGTTTCGTGTGCTATGATGATATTTGAACAAAATAAAAACAACAGTCCAAGTAAAACAAGTTCATTGTGTTTGTTTCGTTTTAATATTTAACTAACAGTGAATATTCTTGTGTGAATTATTTCAAAAAAAAAATTATTTTATTTTCCATCTGTTTTCGTGGTTACTATTGTGGTTACTTGTAAACTATACATAAAAAAATTATTAAAAGACTTATTTATAAATTAATTACCACAAACACTTTTAAATATAGCCACGATATTTATTTTGCGGAACAAATGAACAAACTAATAGTGTCTGGCGGCCGCTATTTTATTTTGATTTTGACAGATGCGCAGAAGATTACAAAAATAAAAACCCTAATGATATTAGCTTAGATATGTGGGTCTTCTTGACAAAGAACGCACAATAAAAAAACAAAGAAAACTTCCTTTACGTCATTATACTTAAACGCAGTGAACAAATTACATTTTATTCAAAGTAATGAAATAAATCAATTAAAACATATCAAAGCACGAAACTTGGAACAAATAAGTTTGGATGAACGAAGTGTTGATGTGATGGCTGCTGGCTGACGACTCGACTTCTTTGTTCTTCTTAACATGTGACAACCCAAGCTTTAACAAAGAAGGAAAAACAACTGTAATGTCCTGTGGCGTTTCTGGCGAATTCAATTTGGCGAATTGGATGAGGCGGGAAAATATTTTCGTTCAGTTGCAGGGTTGGTAAAATGGCTACCTGAACGTGAATACAGATGGCGTTTAGTAGTTAGCCACAGATATGTATGTGTGCTGTGGGCTAGTTCAATGTTTCTGAACTATCCGAGATCTTGTTTATCTCAGATTCATTGAAATTGACTGAGAAATTCTTTGATCACTCTGAAATCTCAAGAAACTTGAACGAGCTTAATCAAACCAAAACAAAATTTCGGAATTATTTATAGAGCTGGTTAAAAAAGAGAATATTTTATGGGATTTAACTAACCCCAACTATAAAAATATTGAAACGAAGGCGCAAGTGTGCAGTAATATTTCGCTAGCATTTAAGATATCTCAATATATAAATTATATTCTTGGCAGCAAAATTGACATTCCGTATTTCACCATTGTGTTCGAGTCAGCTTCATCACTTAGCTTCAATTTTGACGTACTTCATTTTTGCGCTTCATACTTCAGCTTCAGCTTTGTGCGTTCAGCCAGTTATGCGAAACGGTCAATGAAATGACGGTTCAAGCTTGTAGCCATTATGTACGTTCCCGAACGTAACTTACGGATAGGTTACCTTGCTTTTGTTGTTATTAGCATGGTTAAAAACAGCTGTTTTCCAGCTGATTGACGAACTTATGGAAAAGAGAAAATCTAAAGGTATCCTAAAATTTGCTAGATACATTTGAACACATGAACAGCTGATGAACTTTTTGCTTTAAATTGCGTACGTTCATGAACGTAACTTTTGGGTAGGTTACCTTGCTTGTGTTTGGGTTTTTTTTGTGAACGAACAAATCCAACCAGATAGGTTACCTCTGAAAATTCGAAGCAAAAGATGAACACAGTCAGCTGTTCATCAGTTGTTCACGTGTTGAGAACAGTATCCAGCAAATTTTAGGATAGCTTCGGATTTTCTCTCTGTTTCCATATGTTCTTAAATCAGCTGGAAAACAGCTGATTTTACCCATGCTAATGCGTACGTTCATGAACGTAACTTTTGGTAGGTTACCTTGCTTGTGTTTGGGTTTTTTTGTGAGCGAACAAATCCAACCAGATAGGTTACCTCTCAAAATTCGAAGCAAAAAAGAAATACAGTCAGCTGTTCATTAGCTGTTCACCTGGTGAGAAAAGTATCCAGCAAATTTTAGGATACCTTTGGGTTTTCTCTCTGTTTCCATATGTTCTTCAATCAGCTGGAAAACAGTTGTTCTTACCCATGCTAATTGCAACAAAAGCAAGGTAACCTAACCAAAAGTTATGTTCGTGAACAATTACAACAAAAGCAAGGTAACCTATCCAACAGTTATGTTCGTGAACGTACCCATTTAGGGAAGGAACTTATCTGTTTTGATTTGTTCGTTCACAAAAAAAAAACAAAGCCAAAGAGGTAACCTATCCAAAAGATACGAACGTGAATGTACCCATTGTCAAAACAAAGCAGAAGATTTCTCTTTTTTTAATATTAATCCATGGCCATGATACAACTAAACAGATAGCGCTTTCGCATTTCCATTTTTGTATCGTTCTGCGCATATACGTTACTGACATACATAGTGTTTGACATTTTGTATTCAGTATGTGAAATCTAAGCAAAATTTCAGTTTTAAAATGATTAAAACATGAAACATTGATAAATAAACACTTTTATATCCATGTTTCCCGACAAAATATCAGCATTGTTTTGTTTAATTTCACTTTCACATATGTATTAATTCAAAACGTCAAGTTCAGACAGTTTCTGTGACGTAGATGCGCAGAACGAAACAAAAAATCAATCTCGAATGCGCTATCTGTTTACTTGTATCATGAGACAAAACGCAGTTGTTGTTAGTTATTCTTTTTTTATCTTTAAGGCATAAGCAAATAAGGTGTGTTTTGTGTGCTATGATGATATTTGAACAAAATAAAAACAACAGTCCAAGTAAAACAAGTTCATTGTGTTTGTTTCGTTTTAATATTTAACTAACAGTGAATATTCTTGTGTGAATTATTTCAAAAAAAAATAATTTTATTTTCCATGTGTTTTCGTGGTTACTATTGTGGTTACTTTTAAACTATACATAAAAAAAACTATTAAAAGACTTATTTATAAATTAATTACCACAAACACTTTTAAATATAACCACGATATCTATTCTTCGGAACAAATCAACAAACTAATAGGTCTGGTATTTAAAGAAATGAAATAAATCAATTAAAACATATCAACGCACGAAACTTGGAACAAATAAGTTTGGATGAACGAAGTGTTGATGTGATGGCTGCTGGCTGACGACTCGACTTCTTTGTTCTTCTTAACATGTGACGACCCAAGCTTTAACAAAGAAGGAAAAAACAACTGTAATGTCATGTGGCGTGTCTGGCGAATTGGATGAGGCGGGAAAATTTTGTCGTTTAGTTGCAGATATGTATGTGTGCTGTGGGCTAGTTCAATGTTTCTGAACTATCCGAGATCTTGTTTTTCTCAGATCCATTGAAATTGACTGAGAAATTCTTTGATCACTCCGAAATCTCAAGAAACTTGAACGAGCTTAATCAAACCAAAACAAAATTTCGGAATTATTTATAGAGCTGGTTAAAAAAGAGAATATTTTATGAGATTTTACTTACCCCAACTATAAAAATATTGAAAAGAAGGCGCAAGTGTGCAGTAATGTTTCGCTAGCATTTAAGATATCTCAATATATAAATTATATTCTTGGCAGCAAAATTGACATTCCGTATTTCACCATTGTGTTCGAGTCAGCTTCATCACTTAGCTTCAATTTTGACGTACTTCATTTTTGCGCTTCATACTTCAGCTTCAGCTTTGTGCGTTTAGCCAGTTATGCGAAACGGTCAGCGAGAAGACGGTTCAAGCTTGTAGCCATTATGTACGTTCCCGAACGTAACTTACGGATAGGTTACCGTGCTTTTGTTGTTATTAGCATGGTTAAAAACAGCTGTTTTCCAGCTGATTGCCGAACTTATGGAAAAGAGAAAATCTAAAGGTATCTTAAAATTTGCTAGATACATTTGATTACATGAACAGCTGATGAACTTTTTGCTTTAAATTGCGTACGTTCATGAACGTAACTTTTGAGTAGGTTACCTTGCTTGCGTTTGGGTTTTTTTGAGAACGAACAAATCCAACCAGATAGGTTACCTTTTAAAATTCGAAGCAAAAAAGGAATACAGTCAGTTGTTCATCAGCTGTTCACCTGTTGAGGAAAGTATCCAGCAAATTTTAGGATACCTTTGGGTTTTCTCTCTGTTTCCATATGTTCTTCAATCAGCTGGAAAACAGCTGTTCTTACCCATGCTAATTGCAACAAAAGCAAGGTAACCTAACCAAAACTTATGTTCGTGAACGTACCCAATTACAACAAAAGCAAGGTAACCTATCCAACAGTTATGTTCGTGGACGTACCCATTTAGGGAAGGAACTTATCTGTTTTGATTTGTTTGTTCACAAAAAAAAAAAAAGAAAGCCAAAGAGGTAACCTATCCAAAAGATACGAACGTGAATGTACCCATTGTCAAAATAAAGCAGAAGATTTCTCTTTTTTTAATATTGTTACTCCATGGTCATGATACAACTAAACAGATAGCGCTTTCGCATTTCCATTTTTGTCTCGTTCTGCGCATATACGTCACTGACATACATAGTGTTTGACGTTTTGTATTCAGTATGTGAAATCTAAGCAAAATAACAGCAAAATAAAGCATTATCCCGAGCTGTTGATCTTGGGCATCTCGAAGATGAAACTTGGGAAGAGTGTTATAAACTGCTTAAATATGTAAGTCATTCAAGAAAATAAACATGCAGTATACTTATAATATTTTTAATATTTTTTTTTGCAGACGAATGATTGGTTCGACGTCATGAACGTCCGGTCACCCTATAGCGATTCTAAGGAAAGAGTCTACGCCTACGAACTACATCTGGAATAGCAAAACAAAATACTCGACGACATGACAAATTTAATCCTAAATATGCTGGTAGTAGAAAAAAACTCTTTGCTACCATTCCAAAAAGGTAAGGTTGAATAAATTTGCTGTAAGACAATCAACTAACATTTCCTCATTTCTTAAGGTATAGTCCAATCTAACACCGCCTTGCAGTTATTATGCAAAGATGTACTGCAGCGTTTTGGCGTGAAGTTTGTTATGACTTACCGACTCAACCAAGACATTTTTGAAAACTTTTTCGGTGTCATAAGGGCTAAAGGTGGTCTTCATGACCACCCTGATCGCCAAGAATTCAGTCCTTTAAAATGATTAAAACATGAAACATTGATAAATAAACACTTTTATATCCATGTTTCCCGACAAAATATCAGCATTGTTTTGTTTAATTTCACTTTCAAATAGGTACTAATTCAAAACGTCAAGTTCAGACAGTTTCTGTGACGTAGATGCGCAGAACGAAACAAAAATCAATCTCGAATGCCCTATCTGTTTACTTGTATCATGAGGCAAAACGCAGTTGTTGTTAGTTATTCTTTTTTTATCTTTAAGGCATAAACAAATAAGGTGTGTTTTGTGTGCTATGATGATATTTGAACAAAATAAAAACAACAGTCCAAGTAAAACAAGTTCATTGTGTTTGTTTCGTTTTAATATTTAACTAACAGTGAATATTCTTGTGTGAATTATTTCAAAAAAAAATTATTTTATTTTCCATGTGTTTTCGTGGTTACTATTGTGGTTACTTTTAAACTATACATAAAAAAAACTATTAAAAGACTTATTTATAAATTAATTACCACAAACACTTTTAAATATAACCACGATATCTATTTTTCGGAACAAATCAACAAACTAATAGTGTCTGGCGGCCGCCATTTTATTTTGATTTTGACAGATGCGCAGAAGATTACAAAAATAAAAACCCTAATGATATTAGCTTAGATATGTGGGTCTTCTTGGCAAAGAACGCACAGTAAAAAAACAAAGAAAACTTCCTTTACGTCATTATACTTAAACGCACTGAACAAATTACATTTTATTTAAAGAAATGAAATAAATCAATTAAAACATATCAAAGCACGAAACTTGGAACAAATAAGTTTGGATGAACGAAGTGTTGATGTGATGGCTGCTGGCTGACGACTCGACTTCTTTGTTCTTCTTAACATGTGACGACCCAAGCTTTAACAAAGAAGGAAAAAACAACTGTAATGTCATGTGGCGTGTCTGGCGAATTGGATGAGGCGGGAAAATTTTGTCGTTCAGTTGCAGATATGTATGTGTGCTGTGGGCTAGTTCAATGTTTCTGAACTATCCGAGATCTTGTTTTTCTCAGATCCATTGAGCTTAATCAAACCAAAACAAAATTTCGGAATTATTTATAGAGCTGGTTAAAAAAGAGAATATTTTATGAGATTTTACTTACCCCAACTATAAAAATATTGAAAAGAAGGCGCAAGTGTGCAGTAATGTTTCGCTAGCATTTAAGATATCTCAATATATAAATTATATTCTTGGCAGCAAAATTGACATTCCGTATTTCACCATTGTGTTCGAGTCAGCTTCATCACTTAGCTTCAATTTTGACGTACTTCATTTTTGCGCTTCATACTTCAGCTTCAGCTTTGTGCGTTTAGCCAGTTATGCGAAACGGTCAGCGAGATGACGGTTCAAGCTTGTAGCCATTATGTACGTTCCCGAACGTAACTTACGGATAGGTTACCGTGCTTTTGTTGTTATTAGCATGGTTAAAAACTGCTGTTTTCCAGCTGATTGCCGAACTTATGGAAAAGAGAAAATCTAAAGGTATCCTAAAATTTGCTAGATACATTTGAACACATGAACAGCTGATGCACTTTTTGCTTTAAATTGCGTACGTTCATGAACGTAACTTTTGGGTAGGTTACCTTGCTTGCGTTTGGGTTTTTTTGTGAACGAACAAATCCAACCAGATAGGTTACCTTTTAAAATTCGAAGCAAAAAAGGAATACAGTCAGTTGTTCATCAGCTGTTCACCTGTTGAGGAAAGTATCCAGCAAATTTTAGGATACCTTTGGGTTTTCTCTCTGTTTCCATATGTTCTTCAATCAGCTGGAAAACAGCTGTTCTTACCCATGCTAATTGCAACAAAAGCAAGGTAACCGAACCAAAAGTTATGTTCGTGAACGTACCCAATTACAACAAAAGCAAGGTAACCTATCCAACAGTTATGTTCGTGAACGTACCCATTTAGCGAAGGAACTTATCTGTTTGGATTTGTTTGTTCACAAAAAAAAAAAAAACAAAGCCAAAGAGGTAACCTATCCAAAAGATACGAACGTGAATGTACCCATTGTCAAAATAAAGCAGAAGATTTCTCTTTTTTTAATATTGTTACTCCATGGCCATGATACAACTAAACAGATAGCGCTTTCGCATTTCCATTTTTGTCTCGTTCTGCGCATATACGTCACTGACATACATAGTGTTTGACGTTTTGTATTCAGTATGTGAAATCTAAGCAAAATAACAGCAAAATAAAGCATTATCCCGAGATGTTGATCTTGGGCATCTCGAAGATGAAACTTGGGAAGAGTGTTATAAACTGCTTAAATAAGTAAGTCATTCAAGAAAATAAACATGCAGTATACTTATAATATTTTTAATATTTTTTTTTGCGGAAGAATGATTGGTTCGACGTCATGAACGTCCGGTCACCCTATAGCGATTCTATGGAAAGAGTCTACGCCTACGGACTACATCTGGAATAGCAAAACAAAATACTCGACGACATGACAAATTTAATCTTAAATATGCTGGTAGTAGAAAAAAACTCTTTGCTACCATTCCAAAAAGGTAAGGTTGAATAAATTTGCTGTAAGACAATCCACTAATATTTCCTCATTTCTTAAGGTATAGTCCAATCTAACACCGCCTTGCAGTTATTATGAAGTTTGTTATGACTTACCGACTCAACCAAGACATTTTTGAAAACTTTTTCGGTGTCATAAGTGCTAAAGGTGGTCTTCATGACCACCCTGATCGCCAAGAATTCAAGTACAAGCTTAGGTCGTACATTCTTGGTCATAACGAAGGGGCTCTAACGAAGAATGGAAACGTCGATGTGGATGATACTCCAGATTTGTCCTTAGAAGAAACTTCTCCTTCCGGTTAGGTTTTACTTTACTACTTACCTATTTTGTGTCTAAATCATTAAACAAACAATGCCTTTCAGGAAGAATCTTCAACATCGTAAAAGCCAAGGAAGTTGTTGCGTCGGAGCCGGAAGAAAATGTCTCATTCCATTACGATGGACTGGAAAATTTTTTGGCGGGCTACGTATGTCACCAGTTCAAGGACACAATACCCAACCTTGAACACGGAGAACAAATAAAAAACTCTTGGGTAAATCACTCAGATGAAGGTGGCCTCTCTAGGCCCAGCAAACCCATAATGGACCAGCTTTCGTTTTTGGAAAATGTGTTTAGTGCTGTGAATGGGGAAGGCCAAGGACTATACATTTGCCAAAATTATATCCAGCATTTGCTAAAAGTATCGGCGAAAGCAAAAATTAACTGCGACGACCGAATTAAAAAATTATTCTTCCCTGCAAGGATGTACTTCCGGATGCGCATTTTAAATCGTCAAATTGTAGACAACAACCTATCGCGCAAACGAAAATTAAAAAAAAACTATAAATTAAAAACCAAATTTATGAAATTTACAGGAGTAAGTAAAAGGTAAGTAATACAAGAAAGAAAAACGAAAATTCATACAAAACAACAAATTGTAACTTTAATTTCAGTTTTAAAATGATTAAAACATTAAACATTGATATATAAACACTTTTATATCCATGTTTCCCGACAAAATGCCAGCATTCTTTAGTTTAATTTCACTTTCACATAGGTACTAATTCAAAACGTCAAGTTCAGACAGTTTCTGTGACGTAGATGCGCAGAACGAAACAAAAAATCAATCTCGAATGCGCTATCTGTTTACTTGTATCATGAGGCAAAACGCAGTTGTTGTTAGTTATTCTTTTTTTATCTTTAAGGCATGAACAAATAAGGTGTGTTTTGTGTGCTATGATGATACCTGAACAAAATAAAAACAACAGTCCAAGTAAAACAAGTTCATTGTGTTTGTTTGGTTTTAATATTTAACTAGCAGTGAATATTCTTGTGTGAATTATTTCAAAAAAAAATTTATTTTATTTTCCATGTGTTTTCGTGGTTACTATTGTGGTTACTTGTAAACTACACATAAAAAAAAGTATTAAAAGACTTATTTATAAATTAATTACCACAAACACTTTTATATATAACCACGATATCTATTTTTCGGAACAAATCAACAAACTAATAGTGTCTGGCGGCCGCCATTTTATTTTGATTTTGACAGATGCGCAGAAGATTACAAAAATAAAAACCCTAATGATATTAGCTTAGATATGTTGGTCTTCTTGACAAAGAACGCACAATAAAAAAACAAAGAAAACTTCCTTTACGTCATTATACTTAAACGCACTGAACAAATTACATTTTATTCAAAGAAATGAAATAAATCAATTAAAACATATCAAAGCACGAAACTTGGAACAAATAAGTTTGGATGAACGAAGTGTTGATGTGATGGCTGCTGACTGACGACTCGACTTCTTTGTTCTTCTTAACATGTGACGACCCAAGCTTTAACAAAGAAGGAAAAAACAACTGTAATGTCATGTGGCGTGTCTGGCGAATTCAATTTGGCGAATTGGATGAGGCGGGAAAATGTTGTCGTTCAGTTGCAGGGTTGGTAAAATGGCTACCTGAACTTGAATACAGATGGCGTTTAGTAGTTAGCCACAGATATGTATGTGTGCTGTGGGCTACTTCAATGTTTCTGAACTATCCGAGATCTTGTTTTTGTCAGATCCATTGAAATTGACTGAGAAATTCTTTGATCACTCCGAAATCTCAAGAAACTTGAACGAGCTTAATCCAAACAAAACAAAATTTCGGAATTATTTATAGAGCTGGTTAAAAAAGAGAATATTTTATGGGATTTAACTAACCCCAACTATAAAAATATTGAAAAGGAGGCAGTAATATTTCGCTAGCATTTAAGATATCTCAATATATAAATTATATTCTTGGCAGCAAAATTGACATTCCGTATTTCACCATTGTGTTCGAGTCAGCTTCAGCACTTAGTTTCAATTTTGACGTACTTCATTTTTGCGCTTCATACTTCAGCTTCAGCTTTGTGCGTTCAGCCAGTTATGCGAAACGGTCAATGAGATGACGGTTCAAGCTTGTAGCCATTATGTACGTTCCCGAACGTAACTTATGGATAGGTTACCTTGTTTTTGTTGTTATTAGCATGTTTAAAAACAGCTGTTTTCCAGCTGATGGAAAAGAGAAAATCTAAAGGTATCCTTAAATTTGCTAGATACATTTGAACACATGAACAGCTGATGAACTTTTTGCTTTAAATTGCGTACGTTCATGAACGTAACTTTTGGGTAGGTTACCTTGCTTGTGTTTGGGTTTTTTTGTGAACGAACAAATCCAACCAGATAGGTTACCTCTGAAAATTCGAAGCAAAAGATGAACACAGTCAGCTGTTCATCAGCTGTTCACGTGTTGAGAACAGTATCCAGCAAATTTTAAGATAGCTTTGGATTTTCTCTCTGTTTCCATATGTTCTTAAATCAGCTGGAAAACAGCTGACTTTACCCATGCTAATGCGTACGGTCATGAACGTAACTTGTGGGTAGGTTACATTGCTTGTGTTTGGGTTGTTTTGTGAACGAACAAATCCAACCAGATAGGTTACCTCTCAAAATTCGAAGCAAAAAAGAAATACAGTCAGCTGTTCATCAGTTGAGAAAAGTATCCAGCAAATTTTAGGATACCTTTGGGTTTTCTCTCGGTTTTCATATGTTCTTCAATCAGCTGGAAAACAGCTGTTCTTACCCATGGTAATTGCAACAAAAGCAAGGTAACCTAACCAAAAGTTATGTTTGTGAACGTATCCAATTACAACAAAAGCAAGGTAACCTTCCAACAGTTATGTTCGTGAACGTACCCACTTAGGGAAGGAACTTATCTGTTTGGATTTGTTCGTTCACAAAAAAAAATAACAAAGCCAAAGAGGTAACCTATCCAAAAGATACGAACGTGAATGTACCCCTTGTCAAAACAAAGCAGAAGATTTCTTTTTTTTTAATATTGTTACTCCATGGCCATGATACAACTAAACAGATAGCGCTTTCGCATTTCCATTTTTTTCTCGTTCTGCGCATATACGTCACTGACATACATAGTGTTTGACGTTTTGTATTCAGTATGTGAAATCTAAGCAAAATAACAGCAAAATAAAGCATTACCCCGAGCTGTTGATCTTGGGCATCTCGAAGATGAAACTTGGGAAGAGTGTTATAAACGGCTTAAATATGTAAGTCATTCAAGAAAATAAAAATGCGGTATACCTATAATATTTTTAATATTTTTTTTGCAGACGAATGATTGGTTTGACGTCATGAATGTCCGGTCACCCTATAGCGATTCTAGGGAAAGAGTCTACGACTACGGACTACATCTGGAATCGCAAAACAAAATACTCGACGACATGACAAATTTAATCCTAAATATGCTGGTAGTAGGAAAAAACTCTTTGCTACCATTCCAAAAAGGTAACGTTGAATAAATTTGCTGTAAGACAATCAACTTACATTTCCTCATTTCTTAAGGTATAGTCCAATCTAACACCGCCTTGCAGTTATTATGGAAAGATGTACTGCAGCGTTTTGGCGTGAAGTTCGTTATGACTTACCGACTCAACCAAGACATTTTTGAAAACTTTTTCGGTGTCATAAGTGCTAAAGGTGGTCTTCATGACCACCCTGATCGCCAAGAATTCAAGTACAGGCTTAGGTCGTACATTCTTGGTCATAACGAAGGGGCTCTAACGAAGAATGGAAACGTCGATGTGGATGATACTCCAGATTTGTCCTAAGAAGAAACTTCTCTTTCCGGTTAGTCTTTACTTTATTACTTACCTATTTTATGTCGAAATCATTAAACAAACAATGCCTTTTAGGAAGAATCTTCAACATCGTAAAAGCCAAGGAAGTTGTTGCGTCGGAGCCAGAAGAAAATGTCTCATTCCATTACGATGGACTGGAAAATTTGGCGGGCTACATATGTCACCAGTTCAAGGACACAATACCCAACCTTGAACACGGAGAACAAATAAAAAACTCATAATGGACCAGCTTTCGTTTTTGGAAAATGCTGTGAATGGGGAAGGCAAAGGACTATACATTTGCCAAGATTATATCCAGCATTTGCTAGAAGTATCGGCGAAAGCAAAAATTAACTGCGACGACCGAATTAAAAAATTATTCTTCCGTGCAAGGATGTACTTCCGGATGCGCATTTTAAATCGTCAAATTGTAGACGACAACCTATCGCGCAAACGAAAATTAAAAAAAACTATAAATTAAAAACCAAATTTATGAAATTTACAGTAAAAAGTAAAAGGTAAGTAATACAAGAAAGAAAAACGAAAATTTATACAAAACAACAAATTGTAACTTTAATTTCAGTTTAAAAATGATTAAAACATTAAACATTGATAAATAAACACTTTTATATCCATGTTTCCCGACAAAATATCAGCATTGTTTTGTTTAATTTCACTTTCACATAGGTACTGTCAAAACATCAAGTTCAGACAGTTTATGTGACGTAGATGCGCAGAACGAAACAAAAAATCAATCTCGAATGCGCTATGTGTTTACTTGTATCATGAGGCAAAACGCAGTTGTTGTTAGTTATTCTTTTTTTATCTTTAAGGCATAAACAAATAAGGTGTGTTTTGTTTGCTATGATGATATCTGAACAAAATAAAAACAACAATCCAAGTAAAACAAGTTCATTGTGTTTGTTTCGTTTTAATATTTAACTAACAGTGAATATTCTTGTGTGAATTATTTCAAAAAAAATTTATTTTATTTTCCATGTGTTTCGTGGTTAGTTACTTGTAAACTATACATAAAAAAAAACTATTAAAAGACTTATTTATAAATTAATTACCACAAACACTTTTAAATATAACCACGATATCTATTTTTCGGAACAAATCAACAAACTAATAGTGTCTGGCGGCCGCCATTTTATTTTGATTTTGACAGATGCGCAGAAGATTACAAAAATAAAAACCCTAATGATATTAGCTGAGATATGTTGGTCTTCTTGACAAAGAACGCACAATAAAAAAACAAAGAAAACTTCCTTTACGTCATTATACTTAAACGCACTGAACAAATTACATTTTATTCAAAGAAATGAAATAAATCAATTAAAACATATCAAAGCACGAAACTTGGAACAAATAAGTTTGGATGAACGAAGTGTTGATGTGATGGCTGCTGACTGACGACTCGACTTCTTTGTTCTTCTTAACATGTGAAGACCCAAGCTTTAACAAAGAAGGAAAAAACAACTGTAATGTCATGTGGCGTGTCTGGCGAATTCAATTTGGCGAATTGGATGAGGCGGAAAATGTTTTCGTTCAGTTGCAGGGTTGGTAAAATGGCTACCTGAACTTGAATACAGATGGCGTTTAGTAGTTAGCCACAGATATGTATGTGTGCTGTGGGCTAGTTCAATGTTTCTGAACTATCCGAGATCTTGTTTTTCTCAGATTCATTGAAATTGACTGAGAAATTCTTTGATCAGTCCGAAATCTCAAGAAACTTGAACGAGCTTAATCAAACCAAAACAAAATTTCGGAATTATTTATAGAGCTGGTTAAAAAAGAGAATATTTTATGGGATTTAACTAACCCCAACTATAAAAATATTGAAAAGGAGGCAGTAATATTTCGCTAGCATTTAAGATATCTCAATATATAAATTATATTCTTGGCAGCAAAATTGACATTCCGTATTTCACCATTGTGTTCGAGTCAGCTTCAGCACTTAGTTTCAATTTTGACGTACTTCATTTTTGCGCTTCATACTTCAGCTTCAGCTTTGTGCGTTCAGCCAGTTTTGCAAAACGGTCAATGAGATGCCGGTTCAAGCTTGTAGCCATTATGTACGTTCCCGAACGTAACTTATGGATAGGTTACCTTGCTTTTGTTGTTATTAGCATGGTTAAAAACAGCTGTTTTCCAGCTGATGGAAAAGAGAAAATCTAAAGGTATCCTAAAATTTGCTAGATACATTTGAACACATGAACAGCTGATGAACTGTTTGCTTTAAATTGCGTACGTTCATGAACGTAACTTTTGGGTAGGTTACCTTGCTTGTGTTTGGGTTTTTTTGTGAACGAACAAATCCAACCAGATAGGTTACCTCTGAAAATTCGAAGCAAAAGATGAACACAGTCAGCTGTTCATCAGCTGTTCACGTGTTGAGAACAGTATCCAGTAAATTTTAGGATAGCTTTGGATTTTCTCTCTGTTTCCATATGTTCTTAAATCAGCTGGAAAACAGCTGACTTTACCCATGCTAATGCGTACGGCCATGAACGTAACTTGTGGGTAGGTTACCTTGCTTGTGTTTGGGTTTTTTTTGTGAACGAACAAATCCAACCAGATAGGTTACCTCTCGAAATTCGAAGCAAAAAAGGAACACAGTCAGCTGTTCATCAGCTGTTCACCTGTTGAGAAAAGTATCTAGCAAATTTTAGGATACCTTTGGGTTTTCTCTCTGTTTCCATATGTTCTTCAATCAGCTGGAAAACAGCTGTTCTTACCCACGCTAATTGCAACAAAAGCAAGGTAACCTAACCAAAAGTTATGTTCGTGAACGTACCCAATTACAACAAAGCAAGGTAACCTATCCAACAGTTATGTTCGTGGACGTACCCATTTAGCGAAGGAACTTATCTGTTTGGATTTGTTTGTTCACAAAAAAAAAAAAACAAAGCCAAAGAGGTAACCTATCCAAAAGATACGAACGTGAATGTACCCCTTATCAAAACCAAGCAGAAGATTTCTCTTTTTTTAATATTGTTACTCCATGGCCATGATACAACTAAACAGATAGCGCTTTCGCATTTCCATTTTTTTCTCGTTCTGCTCATATACGTCACTGACATACATAGTGTTTGACGTTTTGTATTCAGTATGTGAAATCTAAGCAAAATAACAGCAAAATAAAGCATTATCCCGAGCTGTTGATCTTGGGCATCTCGAAGATGAAACTTGGGAAGAGTGTTATAAACTGCTTAAATATGTAAGTCATTCAAGAAAATAAACATGCGGTATACCTATAATATTTTTAATATTTTTTTTTGCAGACGAATGATTGGTTTGACTTCATGAATGTCCGGTCACCCTATAGCGATTCTAGGGAAAGAGTCTACGCCTACGGACTACATCTGGAATAGCAAAACAAAATACTCGACGACATGACAAATTTAATCCTAAATATGCTGGTAGTAGGAAAAAACTCTTTGCTACCATTCCAAAAAGGTAAGGTTGAATAAATTTGCTGTAAGACAATAAACTTACATTTACTCATTTCTTAAGGTATAGTCCAATCTAACCCCGCCTCGCAGTTATTATGCAAAGATGTACTGCAGCGTTTTGGCGTGAAGTTTATTATGACTTACCGACTCAACCAAGACATTTTTGAAAACTTTTTCGGTGTCATAAGTGCTAAAGGTGGTCTTCATGACCACCCTGATCGCCAAGAATTCAAGTACAAGCTTAGGTCGTACATTCTTGGTCATAACGAAGGGGCTCTAACGAAGAATGGAAACGTCGATGTGGATGATACTCCAGATTTGTCCTTAGAAGAAACATCTCCTTCCGGTTAGGTTTTACTTTACTACTTACTAATTTTGTGTCCAATTCATTAAACAAACAATGCCTTTCAGGAAGAATCTTCAACATCGTAAAAGCCAAGGAAGTTGTTGCGTCGGAGCCAGAAGAAAATGTCTCATTCCATTACGATGGACTGGAAAATTTGGCGGGCTACATATGTCACCAGTTCAAGGACACAATACCCAACCTTGAACATGGAGAACAAATAAAAAACTCATAATGGACCAGCTTTCGTTTTTGGAAAATGCTGTGAATGGGAAAGGCAAAGGACTATACATTTGCCAAGATTATATCCAGCATTTGCTAGAAGTATCGGCGAAAGCAAAAATTAACTGCGACGACCGAATTAAAAAATTATTCTTCCGTGCAAGGATGTACTTCCGGATGCGCATTTTAAATCGTCAAATTGTAGACGACAACCTATCGCGCAAACGAAAATTAAAAAAAACTATAAATTAAAAACCAAATTTATGAAATTTACAGGAGTAAGTAAAAGGTAAGTAATACAAGAAAGAAAAACGAAAATTCATACAAAACAACAAATTGTAACTTTAATTTCAGTTTTAAAATGATTAAAACATGAAACGTTGATAAATAAACACTTTTATATCCATGTTTCCCGACAAAATATCAGCATTGTTTTCTTTAATTTCACTTTCACATAGGTACTAATTCAAAACGTCAAGTTCAGACAGTTTCTGTGACGTAGATGGGCAGAACGAAACAAAAAATCAATCTCGAATGCGCTATCTGTTTACTTGTATCATGAGGCAAAACACAGTTGTTGTTAGTTATTCTTTTTTTTATCTTTAAGGCATAAACAAATAAGGTGTGTTTTGTGTGCTATGATGATATCTGAACAATATAAAAACAACAGTCCATGTAAAACAAGTTCATTGTATTTGTTTCGTTTTAATATTTAACTAACAGTGAATATTCTTGTGTGAATTATTTCAAAAAAAAAATTATTTTATTTGCCATGTGTTTTCGTGGTTACTATTGTAGTTACTTGTAAACTATACATAAAAAAAACTATTAAAAGACTTATTTATAAATTAATTACCACAAACACTTTTAAATATAACCACGATATCTATTTTTCGGAACAAATCAACAAACTAATAGTGTCTGGCGGCCGCCATTTTATTTTGATTTTGACAGATGCGCAGAAGATTACAAAAATAAAAACCCTAATGATATTAGCTTAGATATGTGGGTCTTCTTGACAAAGAACGCACAATAAAAAAACAAAGAAAACTTCCTTTACGTCATTATACTTAAACGCACTGAACAAATTACATTTTATTCAAAGAAATGAAATAAATCAATTAAAACATATTAAAGCACGAAACTTGGAACAAATAAGTTTGAATGAACGAAGTGTTGATGTGATGGCTGCTGGCTGACGACTCGACTTCTTTGTTCTTCTTAACATGTGACGACCCAAGCTTTAACAAAGAAGGAAAAAACAACTGTAATGTCATGTTGCGTGTCTGGCGAATTCAATTTGGCGAATTGGATGAGGCGGGAAAATGTTGTCGTTCAGTTGCAGGGTTGGTAAAATGGCTACCTGAACTTGAATACAGATGGCGTTTAGTAGTTCGCCACAGATATGTATGTGTGCTGTGGGCTAGTTCAATGTTTCTGAACTATCCGAGATCTTGTTTTTCTCAGATCCATTGAAATTGACTGAGAAATTCTTTGATCACTCCGAAATCTCAAGAAACTTGAACGAGCTTAATCAAACCAAAACAAAATTTCGGAATTATTTATAGAGCTGGTTAAAAAAGAGAATATTTTATGGGATTTAACTAACCCCAACTATAAAAATATTGAAAAGAAGGCGCAAGTGTGCAGTAATATTTCGCTAGCATTTAAGATATCTCAATATATAAATTATATTCTTGGCAGCAAAATTGACATTCCGTATTTCACCATTGTGTTCGAGTCAGCTTCATCACTTAGCTTCAATTTTGACGTACCTCATTTTTGCGCTTCATACTTCAGCTTCAGCTTTGTGCGTTCAGCCAGTTATGCGAAACGGTCAATGAGATGACGGTTCAAACTTGTAGCCATTATGTACGTTCCCGAACGTAACTTACGGATAGGTTACCTTGCTTTTGTTGTTATTAGCATGGTTAAAAAAAGCTGTTTCCCAGCTGATTGACGGTCTTATGGAAAAGAGAAAATCTAAAGGTATCCTAAAATTTGCTAGATACATTTGAACACATGAAACACGTTCATGAACGTAACTTTTGGGTAGGTTACCTTGCTTGTGTTTGGGTTTTTTTGTGAACGAACAAATCCAACCAGATAGGTTACCTCTCAAAATTCGAAGCAAAAGATGAACACAGTCAGCTGTTCATCAGCTGTTCACGTGTTGAGAACAGTATCCAGTAAATTTTAGGATAGCTTTGGATTCTCTCTCTGTTTCCATATGTTCTTAAATCAGCTGGAAAACAGCTGATTTTACCCATGCTAATGCGTACGTTCATGAACGTAACTTTTGGGTAGGTTACCTTGCTTGTGTTTGGATTTTTTTGTGAACGAACAAATCCAACCAGATAGGATACCTCTCAAAATTCGAAGCAAAAAAGGATTACAGTCAGCTGTTCATCAGCTGTTCTCCTGTTGAGAACAGTATTCAGCAAATTTTAGGATACCTTTGGGTTTTCTCTCTGTTTCCATATGTTCTTCAATCAGCTGGAAAACAGCTGTTCTTACCCATGCTAATTGCAACAAAAGCAAGGTAACCTAACCAAAAGTTATGTTCGTGAACGTATCCAATTACAACAAAAGCAAGGTAACCTATCCAACAATTATGTTAGTGAGCGTACCCATTTAGGGAAGGAACTTATCTGTTTGGATTTGTTCTTTCACAAAAAAAAAAAAAACAAAGCCAAAGAGGAACCTATCCAAAAGATACGAACGTGAATGTACCCATTGTCAAAACAAAGCAGAAGATTTCTCTTTTTTTAATATTGTTACTCTATGGCCATGATACAACTAAACAGATAGCGCTTTCGCATTTCCATTGTTGTCTCGTTCTGTGCATATACGTCACTGACATACATATTGTTTGACGTTTTGTATTCAGTATGTGAAATCTAAGCAAAATAACAGCAAAATAAAGCATTATCCCGAGCTGTTGATCTTGGGCATCTCGAAGATGAAACTTGGGAAGAGTGTTATAAACTGCTTAAATATGTAAGTCATTCAAGAAAATAAACATGCAGTATACCTATAATATTTTTAATATTTTTTTTGCAGACGAATGATTGGTTTGACGTTATGAATGTCCGGTCACCCTATAGCGATTCTAGGGAAAGAGTCTACACCTACGGACTACATCTGGAATAGCAAAACAAAATACTCGACGACATGACAAATTTAATCCGAAATATGCTGGTAGTAGGAAAAAACTCTTTGCTACCATTCCAAAAAGGTAAGGTTGAATAAATTTGCTGTAAGACAATCAACTTACATTTCCTCATTTCTTAAGGTATAGTCCAATCTAACACCGCCTTGCAGTTATTATGCAAAGATGTACTGCAGCGTTTTGGCGTGAAGTTTGTTATGACTTACCGACTCAACCAAGATATTTTTGAAAACTTTTTCGGTGTCATAAGTGCTAAAGGTGGTCTTCATGACCACCGTGATCGCCAAGAATTTAAGTACAAGCTTAGGTCGTACATTCTTGGTCATAACGAAGGGGCTCTAACGAAGAATGGAAACGTCGATGTGGATGATACTCCAGATTTGTCCTTTGAAGAACCTTCTCTTTCCGGTTAGGTTTTACTTTACTACTTACCTATTTTATGTCCAATTCCTTAAACAAACAATGCCTTTCAGGAAGAATCTTCAACATCGTTAAAGCCAAGGAAGTTGTTGCGTCGGAGCCAGAAGAAAATGTCTCATTCCATTACGATGGACTGGAAAATTTGGCGGGCTACATATGTCACCAGTTCAAGGACACAATACCCAACCTTGAACATGGAGAACAAATAAAAAACTCATAATGGACCAGCTTTCGTTTTTGGAAAATGCTGTGAATGGGAAAGGCAAAGGACTATACATTTGCCAAGATTATATCCAGCATTTGCTAGAAGTATCGGCGAAAGCAAAAATTAACTGCGACGACCGAATTAAAAAATTATTCTTCCGTGCAAGGATGTACTTCCGGATGCGCATTTTAAATCGTCAAATTGTAGACGACAACCTATTGCGCAAACGAAAATTAAAAAAAACTATAAATTAAAAACCAAATTTATGAAATTTACAGGAGTAAGTAAAAGGTAAGTAATACAAGAAAGAAAAACGAAAATTTATACAAAACAACAAATTGTTACTTTAATTTCAGTTTTAAAATGATTAAAACATTAAACATTGATAAATAAACACTTTTAAATCCATGTTTCCCGACAAAATATCAGCATTGTTTTGTTTAATTTCACTTTCACATAGGTACTAATTCAAAACGTCAAGTTCAGACAGTTTCTGTGACGTAGATGGGCAGAACGAAACAAAAAATCAATCTCGAATGCGCTATCTGTTTACTTGTATCATGAGGCAAAACACAGTTGTTGTTAGTTATTCTTTTTTTTATCTTTAAGGCATAAACAAATAAGGTGTGTTTTGTGTGCTATGATGATATCTGAACAATATAAAAACAACAGTACATGTAAAACAAGTTCATTGTATTTGTTTCGTTTTAATATTTAACTAACAGTGAATATTCTTGTGTGAATTATTTCAA
The DNA here is from genome assembly GCA_963971375.1 of Platycheirus rosarum. Taxonomy (NCBI): domain Eukaryota; kingdom Metazoa; phylum Arthropoda; class Insecta; order Diptera; family Syrphidae; genus Platycheirus; species Platycheirus rosarum. Next base: position 100,718,220 of record OZ020508.1, read on the forward strand.
AAAAAAAAAATTATTTTATTTGCCATGTGTTTTCGTGGTTACTATTGTAGTTACTTGTAAACTATACATAAAAAAAACTATTAAAAGACTTATTTATAAATTAATTACCACAAACACTTTTAAATATAACCACGATATCTATTTTTCGGAACAAATCAACAAACTAATAGTGTCTGGCGGCCGCCATTTTATTTTGATTTTGACAGATGCGCAGAAGATTACAAAAATAAAAACCCTAATGATATTAGCTTAGATATGTGGGTCTTCCTGACAAAGAACGCACAATAAAAAAACAAAGAAAACTTCCTTTACGTCATTATACTTAAACGCACTGAACAAATTACATTTTATTTAAAGAAATAAAATAAATTAATTAAAACATATTAAAGCACGAAACTTGGAACAAATAAGTTTGAATGAACGAAGTGTTGATGTGATGGCTGCTGGCTGACGACTCGACTTCTTTGTTCTTCTTAACATGTGACGACCCAAGCTTTAACAAAGAAGGAAAAAACAACTGTAATGTCATGTTGCGTGTCTGGCGAATTCAATTTGGCGAATTGGATGAGGCGGGAAAATGTTGTCGTTCAGTTGCAGGGTTGGTAAAATGGCTACCTGAACTTGAATACAGATGGCGTTTAGTAGTTCGCCACAGATGTGTGCTGTGTGCTGTGGGCTAGTTCAATGTTTCTGAACTATCCGAGATCTTGTTTTTCTCAGATCCATTGAAATTGACTGAGAAATTCTTTGATCACTCCGAAATCTCAAGAAACTTGAACGAGCTTAATCAAACCAAAACAAAATTTCGGAATTATTTATAGAGCTGGTTAAAAAAGAGAATATTTTATGGGATTTAACTAACCCCAACTATAAAAATATTAAAAAGAAGGCGCAAGTGTGCAGTAATATTTCGCTAGCATTTAAGATATCTCAATATATAAATTATATTCTTGGCAGCAAAATTGACATTCCGTATTTCACCATTGTGTTCGAGTCAGCTTCATCACTTAGCTTCAATTTTTACGTACCTCATTTTTGCGCTTCATACTTCAGCTTCAGCTTTGTGCGTTCAGCCAGTTATGCGAAACGGTCAATGAGATGACGGTTCAAACTTGTAGCCATTATGTACGTTCCCGAACGTAACTTACGGATAGGTTACCTTGCTTTTGTTGTTATTAGCATGGTTAAAAAAAGCTGTTTCCCAGCTGATTGACGGTCTTATGGAAAAGAGAAAATCTAAAGGTATCCTAAAATTTGCTAGATACATTTGAACACATGAAACACGTTCATGAACGTAACTTTTGGGTAGGTTACCTTGCTTGTGTTTGGGTTTTTTTGTGAACGAACAAATCCAACCAGATAGGATACCTCTCAAAATTCGAAGCAAAAAAGGATTACAGTCAGCTGTTCATCAGCTGTTCTCCTGTTGAGAAAAGTATCCAGCAAATTTTAGGATACCTTTGGGTTTTCTCTCTGTTTCCATATGTTCTTCAATCAGCTGGAAAACAGCTGTTCTTACCCATGCTAATTGACACAAAAGCAAGGTAACCTAACCAAAAGTTATGTTCATGAACGTACCCAATTACAACAAAGCAAGGTAACCTATCCAACAGTTATGTTCGTGGACGTACCCATTTAGGGAAGGAACTTATCTGTTTGGATTTGTTCGTTCACAAAAAAAAAAAACAAAGCCAAAGAGGTAACCTATCCAAAAGATACGAACGTGAATGTAGCCATTGTCGAAACAAAGCAGAAGATTTCTCTTTTTTTAATATTGTTACTCTATGGCCATGATACAACTAAACAGATAGCGCTTTCGCATTTCCATTGTTGTCTCGTTCTGCACATATACGTCACTGACATACATATTGTTTGACGTTTTGTATTCAGTATGTGAAATCTAAGCAAAATAACAGCAAAATAAAGCATTATCCCGAGCTGTTGATCTTGGGCATCTCGAAGATGAAACTTGGGAAGAGTGTTATAAACTGCTTAAATATGTAAGTCATTCAAGAAAATAAACATGCAGTATACCTATAATATTTTTAATATTTTTTTTGCAGACGAATGATTGGTTTGACGTTATGAATGTCCGCTCACCCTATAGCGATTCTAGGGAAAGAGTCTACGCCTACGGACTACATCTGGAATAGCAAAACAAAATACTCGACGACATGACAAATTTAATCCGAAATATGCTGGTAGTAGGAAAAAACTCTTTGCTACCATTCCAAAAAGGTAAGGTTGAATAAATTTGCTGTAAGACAATCAACTTACATTTCCTCATTTCTTAAGGTATAGTCCAATCTAACACCGCCTTGCAGTTATTATGCAAAGATGAAGTTTGTTATGACTTACCGACTCAACCAAGATATTTTTGAAAACTTTTTCGGTGTCGCCAAGAATTCAAGTACAGGCTTAGGTCGTACATTCTTGGTCATAACGAAGGGGCTCTAACGAAGAATGGAAACGTCGATGTGGATGATACTCCAGATTTGTCCTTTGAAGAACCTTCTCTTTCCGGTTACGTTTTACTTTACTACTTACCTATTTTATGTCCAATTCCTTAAACAAACAATGCCTTTCAGGAAGAATCTTCAACATCGTAAAAGCCAAGGAAGTTGTTGCGTCGGAGCCAGAAGAAAATGTCTCATTCCATTACGATGGACTGGAAAATTGGCGGGCTACATATGTCACCAGTTCAAGGACACAATACCCAACCTTGAACACGGAGGACAAATAAAAAACTCTTGGGTAAATCACTTAGATGAAGGTGGCCTCTCTAGGCCCAACAAAACAATAATGGGCCAGCTTTCGTTTTTGGAAAATGTGTTTAATGCTGTGAATGGGGAAGGCAAAGGACTATACATTTGCCAAAATTATATCCAGCATTTGCTAGAAGTATCGGCGAAAGCAAAAATTAACTGCGACGACCGAATTAAAAAATTATTCTTCCGTGCAAGGATGTACTTCCGGATTCGCATTTTAAATCGTCAAATTGTAGACAACAACCTATCGCGCAAACGAAAATTAAAAAAAACTATAAATTAAAAACCAAATTTATGAAATTTACAGGAGTAAGTAAAAGGTAAGTAATACAAGAAAGAAAAACAAAAATTCATACAAAACAACAAATTGTAACTTTAATTTCAGTTTTAAAATGATTAAAACGTTAAACATTGATAAATAAACACTTTTATATCCATGTTTCCCGACAAAATATCAGAATTGTTTTGTTTAATTTCACTTTCACATAGGTACTAATTCAACACGTCAAGTTCAGACAGTTTCTGTGACGTAGATGCGCAGAACGAAACAAAAAATCAATCTCGAATGCGTTATCTGTTTACTTGTATCATGAGGCAAAACGCAGTTGTTGTTAGTTATTCTTTTATTTATCTTTAAGGCATAAACAAATAAGGTGTGTTTTGTGTGCTAAGATGATATCTGAACAAAATAAAAACAACAGTCCATGTAAAACAAGTTCATTGTGTTTGTTTCGTTTTAATATTTAACTAACAGTGAATATTCTTGTGTGAATTATTTCAAAAAAAAATTATTTTATTTTCCATGTGTTTCGTGGTTACTGTTGTAGTTACTTGTAAACTATACATAAAAAAAACTATTAAAAGACTTATTTATAAATTAATTACCACAAACACTTTTAAATATAACCACGATATCTATTTTTCGGAACAAATCAACAAACTAATAGTGTCTGGCGGCCGCCATTTTATTTTGATTTTGACAGATGCGCAGAAGTTTACAAAAATAAAAACCCTAATGATATTAGCTTAGATATGTTGGTCTTCTTGACAAAGAACGCACAAAAAAAAAACAAAGAAAACTTCCTTTACGTCATTATACTTAAACGCACTGAACAAATTACATTTTATTCAAAGAAATGAAATAAATCAATTAAAACATATCAAAGCACGAAACTTGGAACAAATAAGTTTGGATGAACGAAGTGTTGATGTGATGGCTGCTGACTGACGACTCGACTTCTTTGTTCTTCTTAACATGTGACGACCCAAGCTTTAACAAAGAAGGAAAAAACAACTGTAATGTCATGTGGCGTGTCTGGCGAATTCAATTTGGCGAATTGGATGAGGCGGGAAAATGTTGTCGTTCAGTTGCAGGGTTGGTAAAATGGCTACCTGAACTTGAATACAGATGGCGTTTAGTAGTTAGCCACAGATATGTATGTGTGCTGTGGGCTAGTTCAATATTTCTGAACTATCCGAGATCTTGTTTTTCTCAGATCCATTGAAATTGACTGAGAAATTCTTTGATCACTTCGAAATCCCAAGAAACTTGAACGAGCTTAATCAAACCAAAACAAAATTTCGGAATTATTTATAGAGCTGGTTAAAAAAGAGAATATTTTATGAGATTTAACTAACCCCAACTATAAAAATATTGAAAAGAAGGCAGTAATATTTCGTTAGCATTTAAGATATCTCCATATATAAATTATATTCTTGGCAGCAAAATTGACATTCCGTATTTCACCATTGTGTTCGAGTCAGCTTCAGAACTTAGCTTCAATTTTGACGTATTTCATTTTTGCGCTTCATACTTCAGCTTCAGCTTTGTGTGTTCAGCCAGTTATGCGAAACGGTCAATGAGATGACGGTTCAAGCTTGTAGCCATTATGTACGTTCCCGAACGTAACTTACGGATAGGTTACCTTGCTTTTGTTGTTAGCATGGTTAAAAACAGCTGTTTTCCAGCTGATTGACGAACTTATGGAAAAGAGAAAATCTAAAGGTATCCTAAAATTTGCTAGATACATTTGAACACATGAACAGCTGATGAACTTTTTGCTTTAAATTGCGTACGTTCATGAACGTAACTTTTGGGTAGGTTACCTTGCTTGTGTTTGGGTTTTTTTGTGAACGAACAAATCCAACCAGATAGGTTACCTCTGAAAATTCGAAGCAAAAGATGAACACAGTCAGCTGTTCATCAGCTGTTCACGTGTTGAGAACAGTATCCAGCAAATTTTAGGATAGCTTTGGATTTTCTCTCTGTTTCCATATGTTCTTAAATCAGCTGGAAAACAGCTGATTTTACCCATGCTAATGCATACGTTCATGAACGTAACTTTTGGGTAGGTTACCTTGCTTGTGTTTGGGTTTTTTTGTGAACGAACAAATCCAACCAGATAGGTTACCTCTCAAAATTCGAAGCAAAAAAGGAATACAGTCAGCTGTTCATCAGCTGTTCACCTGTTGAGAAAAGTATCCAGCAAATTTTAAGATACCTTTGGGTTTTCTCTCTGTTTCCATATGTTCTTCAATCAGCTGGAAACAGCTGTTCTTACCCATGCTAATTGCAACAAAAGCAAGGTAACCTAACCAAAAGTTATGTTCGTGAACGTTCCCAATTAGAACAAAGCAAGGTAACCTATCCAACAGTTATGTTCGTGAACGTACCCATTTAGAGAAGGAACTTATTTGTTTGGATTTGTTCGTTCACAAAAAAAAAAAAAAAATAAAGCCAAAGAGGTAACCTATCCAAAAGATACGAACGTGAATGTACTCATTGTCAAAACAAAGCAGAAGATTTCTCTTTTTTTAATATTGTTACTCCATGGCCATGATACAACTAAACAGATAGCGCTTTCGCATTTCCATTTTTGTCTCGTTCTGTGCATATACGTCACTGACATATATAGTGTTTGACGTTTTGTATTCAGTATTGAAATCTAAGCAAAATAACAGCAAAATAAAGCATTATCCCGAGCTGTTGATCTTGGGCATCTCGAAGATGAAACTTGGGAAGAGTGTTATAAACTGCTTAAATATGTAAGTCATTCAAGAAAATAAACATGCAGTATACCTATAATATTTTTAATATTTTTTTTGCAGACGAATGATTGGTTTGACGTTATGAATGTCCGGTCACCCTATAGCGATTCTAGGGAAAGAGTCTACGCCTACGGACTACATCTGGAATAGCAAAACAAAATACTCGACGACATGACAAATTTAATCCGAAATATGCTGGTAGTAGGAAAAAACTCTTTGCTACCATTCCAAAAAGGTAAGGTTGAATAAATTTGCTGTAAGACAATCAACTTACATTTCCTCATTTCTTAAGGTATAGTCCAATCTAACACCGCCTTGCAGTTATTATGCAAAGATGAAGTTTGTTATGACTTACCGACTCAACCAAGATATTTTTGAAAACTTTTTCGGTGTCATAAGTGCTAAAGGTGGTCTTCATGACCACCCTGATCGCCAAGAATTCAAGTACAAGCTTAGGTCGTACATTCTTGGTCATAACGAAGGGGCTCTAACGAAGAATGGAAACGTCGATGTGGATGATACTCCAGATTTGTCCTTTGAAGAACCTTCTCTTTCCGGTTAGGTTTTACTTTACTACTTACCTATTTTATGTCCAATTCCTTAAACAAACAATGCCTTTCAGGAAGAATCTTCAACATCGTAAAAGCCAAGGAAGTTGTTGCGTCGGAGCCAGAAGAAAATGTCTCATTCCATTACGATGGACTGGAAAATTTGGCGGGCTACATATTTCACCAGTTCAAGGACACAATACCCAACCTTGAACATGGAGAACAAATAAAAAACTCATAATGGACCAGCTTTCGTTTTTGGAAAATGCTGTGAATAAGAAAGGCAAAGGACTATACATTTGCCAAGATTATATCCAGCATTTGCTAGAAGTATCGGCGAAAGCAAAAATTAACTGCGACGACCGAATTAAAAAATTATTCTTCCGTGCAAGGATGTACTTCCGGATGCGCATTTTAAATCGTCAAATTGTAGACGACAACCTATCGCGCAAACGAAAATTAAAAAAAACTATAAATTAAAAACCAAATTTATGAAATTTACAGGAGTAAGTAAAAGGTAAGTAATACAAGAAAGAAAAACGAAAATTTATACAAAACAACAAATTGTAACTTTAATTTCAGTTTTAAAATGATAAAAACATTAAACATTGATAAATAAACACTTTTAAATCCATGTTTCCCGACAAAATATCAGCATTGTTTTGTTTAATTTCACTTTCACATAGGTACTAATTCAAAACGTCAAGTTCAGACAGTTTCTGTGACGTAGATGCGCAGAACGAAACAAAAAATCAATCTCGAATGCGTTATCTGTTTACTTGTATCATGAGGCAAAACACAGTTGTTGTTAGTTATTCTTTTTTTTATCTTTAAGGCATAAACAAATAAGGTGTGTTTTGTGTGCTATGATGATATCTGAACAATATAAAAACAACAGTCCATGTAAAACAAGTTCATTGTATTTGTTTCGTTTTAATATTTAACTAACAGTGAATATTCTTGTGTGAATTATTTCAAAAAAAAAAATTATTTTATTTGCCATGTGTTTTCGTGGTTACTATTGTAGTTACTTGTAAACTATACATAAAAAAAACTATTAAAAGACTTATTTATAAATTAATTACCACAAACACTTTTAAATATAACCACGATATCTATTTTTCGGAACAAATCAACAAACTAATAGTGTCTGGCGGCCGCCATTTTATTTTGATTTTGACAGATGCGCAGAAGATTACAAAAATAAAAACCCTAATGATATTAGCTTAGATATGTGGGTCTTCTTGACAAAGAACGCACAATAAAAAAACAAAGAAAACTTCCTTTACGTCATTATACATAAACGCACTGAACAAATTACATTTTATTTAAAGAAATAAAATAAATCAATTAAAACATATTAAAGCACGAAACTTGGAACAAATAAGTTTGAATGAACGAAGTGTTGATGTGATGGCTGCTGGCTGACGACTCGACTTCTTTGTTCTTCTTAACATGTGACGACCCCAGCTTTAACAAAGAAGGAAAAAACAACTGTAATGTCATGTTGCGTGTCTGGCGAATTCAATTTGGCGAATTGGATGAGGCGGGAAAATGTTGTCGTTCAGTTGCAGGGTTGGTAAAATGGCTACCTGAACTTGAATACAGATGGCGTTTAGTAGTTCGCCACAGATATGTATGTGTGCTGTGGGCTAGTTCAATGTTTCTGAACTATCCGAGATCTTGTTTTTCTCAGATCCATTGAAATTGACTGAGAAATTCTTTGATCACTCCGAAATCTCAAGAAACTTGAACGAGCTTAATCAAACCAAAACAAAATTTCGGAATTATTTATAGAGCTGGTTAAAAAAGAGAATATTTTATGGGATTTAACTAACCCCAACTATAAAAATATTAAAAAGAAGGCGCAAGTGTGCAGTAATATTTCGCTAGCATTTAAGATATCTCAATATATAAATTATATTCTTGGCAGCAAAATTGACATTCCGTATTTCACCATTGTGTTCGAGTCAGCTTCATCACTTAGCTTCAATTTTTACGTACCTCATTTTTGCGCTTCATACTTCAGCTTCAGCTTTGTGCGTTCAGCCAGTTATGCGAAACGGTCAATGAGATGACGGTTCAAGCTTGTAGCCATTATGTACGTTCCCGAACGTAACTTACGGATAGGTTACCTTGCTTTTGTTGTTAGCATGGTTAAAAACAGCTGTTTTCCAGCTGATTGACGAACTTATGGAAAAGAGAAAATCTAAAGGTATCCTAAAATTTGCTAGATACATTTGAACACATGAACAGCTGATGAACTTTTTGCTTTAAATTGCGTACGTTCATAAACGTAACTTTTGGGTAGGTTACCTTGCTTGTGTTTGGGTTTTTTTGTGAGCGAACAAATCCAACCAGATAGGTTACCTCTGAAAATTCGAAGCAAAAGATGAACACAGTCAGCTGTTCATCAGCTGTTCACGTGTTGAGAACAGTATCCAGCAAATTTTAGGATAGCTTTGGATTTTCTCTCTGTTTCCATATGTTCTTAAATCAGCTGGAAAACAGCTGATTTTACCCATGCTAATGCATACGTTCATGAACGTAACTTTTGGGTAGGTTACCTTGCTTGTGTTTGGGTTTTTTTGTGAACGAACAAATCGAACCAGATAGGTTACCTCTCAAAATTCGAAGCAAAAAAGGAATACAGTCAGCTGTTCATCAGCTGTTCACCTGTTGAGAAAAGTATCCAGCAAATTTTAAGATACCTTTGGGTTTTCTCTCTGTTTCCATATGTTCTTCAATCAGCTGGAAAACAGCTGTTCTAACCCATGCTAATTGCAACAAAAGCAAGGTAACCTAACCAAAAGTTATGTTCGTGACCGTTCCCAATTAGAACAAAGCAAGGTAACCTATCCAACAGTTATGTTCGTGAACGTACCCATTTAGGGAAGGAACTTATTTGTTTGGATTTGTTCGTTCACAAAAAAAAAAAAAAAATAAAGCCAAAGAGGTAACCTATCCAAAAGATACGAACGTGAATGTACTCATTGTCAAAACAAAGCAGAAGATTTCTCTTTTTTTAATATTGTTACTCCATGGCCATGATACAACTAAACAGATAGCGCTTTCGCATTTCCATTTTTGTCTCGTTCTGTGCATATACGTCACTGACATATATAGTGTTTGACGTTTTGTATTCAGTATTGAAATCTTAGCAAAATAACAGCAAAATAAAGCATTATCCCGAGCTGTTGATCTTGGGCATCCCGAAGATGGAACTTGGGAAGAGTGTTATAAACTGCTTAAATATGTAAGTCATTCAAGAAAATAAACATGCAGTATACCTATAATATTTTTAATATTTTTTTTTTGCAGACGAATGATTGGTTCGACGTCATGAACGTCCGGTCACCCTATAGCGATTCTAGGGAAAGAGTCTACGCCTACGGACTACATCTGGAATAGCAAAACAAAATACTCGACGACATGACAAATTTAATCCGAAATATGCTGGTAGTAGGAAAAAACTCTTTGCTACCATTCCAAAAAGGTAAGGTTGAATAAATTTGCTGTAAGACAATCAACTTACATTTCCTCATTTCTTAAGGTATAGTCCAATCTAACACCGCCTTGCAGTTATTATGCAAAGATGTACTGCAGCGTTTTGGCGTGAAGTTTGTTATGACTTACCGACTCAACCAAGTCATTTTTGAAAACTTTTTCGGTGTCATAAGGGCTAAAGGTGGTCTTCATGACCACCCTGATCGCCAAGAATTCAAGTACAGGCTTAGGTCGTACATTCTTGGTCATAACGAAGGGGCTCTTACGAAGAATGGAAACGTCGATGTGGATGATACTCCAGATTTGTCCTTAGAAGAAACTTCTCTTTCCGGTTAGTCCTTACTTTATTACTTACCTATTTTATGTCCAAATCATTAAACAAACAATGCCTTTCAGGAAGAATCTTCAACATCGTAAAAGCCAAGGAAGTTGTTGCGTCGGAGACAGAAGAAAATGTCTCATTCCATTACGATGGACTGGAAAATTTGGCGGGCTACATATGTCACCAGTTCAAGGACACAATACCCAACTTTGAACACGGAGAACAAATAAAAAACTCTTTGGTAAATCACTTAGAAGAAGGTGGCCTCTCTAGGCCCAACAAAACCATAATGGACCAGCTTTCGTTTTTGGAAAATGTGTTTAATGCTGTGAATGGGGAAGGCAAAGGACTATAGGCATAAACAAATAAGGTGTGTTTTGTGTGCTATGATGATATATGAACAAAATAAAACAACAGTCCATGTAAAACAAGTTCATTGTGTTTGTTTCGTTTTAATATTTAACTAACAGTGAATATTCTTGTGTGAATTATTTCAAAAAAAAAATTTTATTTTATTTTCCATGTGTTTTCGTGGTTACTTTTGTAGTTACTTGTAAACTATACATAAAAAAAACTATTAAAAGACTTATTTATAAATTAATTACCATAAACAGTTTTAAATATAACCACGATATCTATTTTTCGGAATAAATCAACAAACTAATAGTGTCTGGCGGCCGCCATTTTATTTTGATATTGACAGATGCGCAGAAGATTACAAAAATAAAAACCCTAATGATATTAGCTTAGATATGTGGGTCTTCTTGACAAAGAACGCACAATAAAAAACAAAGAAAACTTCCTTTACGTCATTATACTTAAACGCACTGAACAAATTACATTTTATTCAAAGAAATGAAATAAATCAATTAAAACATATCAAAGCACGAAACTTGGAACAAATAAGTTTGGATGAACGAAGTGTTGATGTGATGGCTGCTGGCTGACGACTCGACTTCTTTGTTCTTCTTAACATGTGACGACCCAAGCTTTAACAAAGAAGGAAAAAACAACTGTAATGTCATGTGGCGTGTCTGGCGAATTCAATTTGGCGAATTGGATGAGGTGGGAAAATGTTGTCATTCAGTTGCAGGGTTGGTAAAATGGCTACCTGAACTTGAATACAGATTGCGTTATTAGTTCGCCACAGATATGTATGTGTTCTGTGGGCTAGTTCAATGTTTCTGAACTATCCGAGATCTTGTTTTTCTCAGATCCATTGAAATTGACTGAGAAATTCTTTGATCACTCCGAAATCTCAAGAAACTTGAACGAGCTTAATCAAACCAAAACAAAATTTCGGAATTATTTATAGAGCTGGTTAAAAAAGAGAATATTTTATGGGATTTAACTAACCCCAACTATAAAAATATTAAAAAGAAGGCGCAAGTGTGCAGTAATATTTCGCTAGCATTTAAGATATCTCAATATATAAATTATATTCTTGGCAGCAAAATTGACATTCCGTATTTCACCATTGTGTTCGAGTCAGCTTCATCACCTAGCTTCAATTTTTACGTACCTCATTTTTGCGCTTCATACTTCAGCTTCAGCTTTCTACGTTCAGCCAGTTATGCGAAACGGTCAATGAGATGACGGTTCAAGCTTGTAGCCATTATGTACGTTCCCGAACGTAACTTACGGATAGGTTACCTTGATTTTGTTGTTATTAGCATGGTTAAAAAGAGCTGTTTCCCAGCTGATTGACGATCTTATGGAAAAGAGAAAATCTAAAGGTATCCTAAAATTTGCTAGATACATTTGAACACATGAACAGCTGATGAACTTTTTGCTTTAAATTGCGTACGTTCATGAACGTAACTTTTGGGTAGGTTACCTTGCTTGTGTTTGGGTTTTTTTGTGAACGAACAAATCCAACCAGATAGGTTACCTCTGAAAATTTGAAGCAAAAGAGGAACACAGTCAGCTGTTCATCAGCTGTTCACGTGTTGAGAACAGTATCCAGCAAATTTTAGGTTAGCTTTGGATTTTATCTCTGTTTCCATATGTTCTTAAATCAGCTGGAAAACAGCTGATTTTACCCATGCTAATGCGTACGTTCATGAACGTAACTTTTGGGTAGGTTACCTTGCTTGTGTTTGGGTTTTTTTGTGAACGAACAAATCAAACCAGATAGGTTACCTCTCAAAATTCGAAGCAAAAAAGAAATACAGTCAGCTGTTCATCAGTTGAGAAAAGTATCCAGCAAATTTTAGGATATCTTTGGGTTTTCTCTCTGTTTCCATATGTTCTTCAATCAGCTGGAAAACAGCTGTTCTTACCCATGCTAATTGCAACAAAAGCAAGGTAACCTAACCAAAAGTTATGTTCGTTAACGTACCCAATTACAACAAAAGCAAGGTAACCTATCCAACAGTTATGTTCGTGAGCGTACCCATTTAGAGAAGGAACTTATTTCTTTGGATTTGTTCGTTCACAAAAAAAAACAAAGCCAAAGAGGTAACCTATCCAAAAGATACGAACGTGAATGTACCCCTTGTCAAAACAAAGCAGAAGATTTCTCTTTTTTTAATATTGTTACTCCATGGCCATGATACAACTAAACAGATAGCGCTTTCGCATTTCCATTTTTGTCTCGTTCTGCACATATACGTCACTGACATACATAGTGTTTGACGTTTTGTATTCAGTATGTGAAATCTAAGCAAAATAACAGCAGAGTTTCGGTTAGGATTCCTGTGACAATTTGTTTTATATTGAATATTAGTATTTCACAAGTTTCTTGTTTTAATAAAATATGGAAATATAATAGGCAAAACCATGATACAACTACTAAAGATATGGCATTGCGCATGTTCGTTGTAGGTTGTGAAATATTTGTGACGTCTCAGGCTCTGTACGAAAGTATTCTTGGCGCGAATTTCACCCTTGTTTACTTTTGGCGCGCGGAAGTTCGCGTTTTTGTTGGTGATTTTTTAAATATTATTGTGAAGAAATTAAATTACAAAAAAATGGTTGTGTGTTCGGTGTTTGGTTGCAATAACGATATGAGCAAAAAAAATGACACCAAGCTCAAGTTTTCACCGTTTCCCAAAAAGAAATTTAAATCTTTGTAAGCAGTGGACTTCGTTTTGCAAGAGGAAGGATATGATTAATATCGAAATAGCCCGAATTTGTAGCTTGCATTTTTTAAATGAAGATTTTACTAATAATCTGAAGTATGAAATGGGTAAGTCAAACAAATTCAACTATTTACAGCAAGATTTATGAAAAACTTTTTTATATAGGACTTACAATGTTTCATTATCTGAAACCGGATGCAGTTCCTTCGGTTTACATAAATAAACCCTACTTGGATTCTAAACCGAGGAACATAACAGAACGCTCCAAAAGAATGGAAAATAAAAAACAAAAGCAAATAGTGACCAAGCTGCTGGTAGCTCCAATCGAGTTTGAGGCAGAACATCAGGCCCAATTTATTTTAATGGAAAATATTCCAAACCTACAGCCGGAAACGCTACAGGCTCAAATTGATGAGTTGACTGAACAAGTGTAAGCATATTATTATTATCATTTAATTTATAATTTTATTTTCAGCTAGTAGTGATAATTTTTTTTTTTTAACTTTTATATACGTACATGACCTTTCAGAAAAACTTTGCGCGAAGAAAATGAAGTTTTGACAAAAATTTATTGATTGGTGAAAAGTCAATCAAAACTTCGGAAGTTAAGGTGGCAAAGGCAGAGTTCCATCTGACAAACTTGGAACGACAACTTCTGCAAATTTTCACTCCAGGCCAAATCAAAAAACTCCAACTGGGTTTGAAAAGGTCTACATGGTTGGAGGAGGATATAACATAACACTTTATTCATCGAGTTCTCGAGCTTATAAGTTGTTAAGGAGAAAAAACTTTCCTCTTCCTGCTGTCAGAACTCTTCAAAACTGGGCACAAAACCTGGAGATCAAACCAGGAATCATGATTCCAATAGTAAAAATTTTAAAAGCAGCTCAGGAGTTGACGCAAAACCAAAAACTTTGCTAAGCTTCGATGAGATGAAGATGAAAGAAGCATACTGCTATGACCGACATACGGACACCACACTTAAGCCAGCATCTTACGTGCAAGTGGGCATGCTAAGAGGTAAGTATCAAACTATAATTAAAACTAAAAAAAATGCTTATAACTTTCCTCACAACAGGTTTATTAGGAAAATGGAAGCAACCGATCTTCTATGACTTCGATTGCAAAATGACAAAGGCCATTTTGTTCGACATTATAGGAACTGTCGGTTCTTGTGGTTTCACAATAGTTGCTATCACAAGCGACCTGTGGGGCAAATAGGGGACTTTATACTGAGGTCAATATCAGTATGGAAAAACCTTGGTAAGAAACTGATTCACAAAAATATACTTCATAAATTATCTTACCTTTATAACAGGTTTTCATTCCAAAACACAAACATTTACGTATTTGCCGATGTTCCTCACCTAATAATATTGATAAGAAATCATTTTATCGAGTTTTTGTTGAACGGAATGGTAGTTAAAAAGGATATTTTAATGAAGCTCTTCTCAATTACTTCGGAAGAATTAAGCATTACCCACAAAATCTCATCCAAATCTTTGAATGTAGTGCAAGCCGAAAGGCAAAAGGTGAAATTAGCGACACAATTATTTTCCTACACTTTCGCTAAAGAATTATCCCAAGCTGTTGATCTTGGGCATCTCCAAGATGAAACTTGGGAAGAGTGTTATAAACTGCTTAAATATGTAAGTCATTCAAGAAAATAAACATGCAATATACCTATAATATTTTTAATATTTTTTTTTGCAGACGAATGATTGGTTCGACGTCATGAACGTCCGGTCACCCTATAGCGATTCTAGGGAAAGAGTCTACGCCTACGGACTACACCTGGAATAGCAATTCAAAATACTCGACGACATGACAAATTTAATCCTAAATATGCTGGTAGTAGGAAAACACTCTTTGCTACCATTCCAAAAATGTAAGGTTGAATAAATTTGCTGTAAGACAATCAACTAACATTTCCTCATTTCTTAAGGTATAGTCCAATCTAACACCGCCTTGCAGTTATTATGGAAAAATGTACTGCAGCGTTTTGGCGTGAAGTTTGTTATGACTTACCGACTCAACCAAGACATTTTTGAAAATTTTTCGGTGTCGCCAAGAATTCAAGTACAGGCTTAGGTCGTACATTCTTGGTCATAACGAAGGGGCTCTAACGAAGAATAGAAACGTCGATGTGGATGATACTCCAGATTTGTCCTTAGAAGAATATTCTCTTTCCGGTTAGTCTTTACTTTATTACTTACCTATTTTATGTCCAAATCATTAAACAAACAATGTCTTTTAGGAAGAATCTTCAACATCGTAAAAGCCAAGGAAGTTGTTGCGTCGGAGCCAGAAGAAAATGTCTCATTCCATGACGATGGACTGGAAAATTTGGCGGGCTACATATGTCACCAGTTCAAGGACACAATACCCAACCTTGAACACGGAGGACAAATAAAAAACTCTAGGGTAAATCACTTAGATGAAGTGGGCCTCTCTAGGCCCAACAAAACCATAATGGACCAGCTTTCGTTTTTGGAAAATGTGTTTAATGCTGTGAATGTGGAAGGCAAAGGACTATACATTTGCCAAAATTATATCCAGCATTTGCTAGAAGTATCGGCGAAAGCAAAAATTAACTGTGACGACCGAATTAAAAAATTATTCTTCCGTGCAAGGATGTACTTCCGGATGCGCATTTTAAATCGTCAAATTGTAGACGACAACCTATCGCGCAAACGAAAATTAAAAAAAACTATAAATTAAAAACCAAATTTATGAAATTTACAGAAGTAAGTAAAAGGTAAGTAATAAAAGAAAGAAAAACGAAAATTCATACAAAACAACAAATTGTAACTTTAATTTCAGTTTTAAAATGATTAAAACGTTAAACATTGATAAATAAACACTTTTATATCCATGTTTCCCGACAAAATATCAGAATTGTTTTGTTTAATTTCACTTTCACATAGGTACTAATTCAAAACGTCAAGTTCAGACAGTTTCTGTGACGTAGATGCGTAGAACGAAACAAAAAATCAATCTCGAATGCGCTATCTGTTTACTTGTATCATGAGGCAAAACGCAGTTGTTGTTAGATATTCTTTTTTTTATCCTTAAGGCATAAACAAATAAGGTGTGTTTTGTGTGCTATGATGATATATGAACAAAATAAAACAACAGTCCATGTAAAACAAGTTCATTGTGTTTGTTTCGTTTTAATATTTAACTAACAGTGAATATTCTTGTGTGAATTATTTCAAAAAAAAAAATTATTTTATTTTCCATGTGTTTTCGTGGTTACTATTGTAGTTACTTGTAAACTATACATAAAAAAAACTATTAAAAGACTTATTTATAAATTAATTACCACAAACATTTTTAAATATAACCACGATATCTATTTTTCGGAACAAATCAACAAACTAATAGTGTCTGGCGGCCGCCATTTTATTTTGATTTTGACAGATGCGCAGAAGATTACAAAAATAAAAACCCTAATGATATTAGCTTAGATATGTGGGTCTTCTTGACAAAGAACGCACAATAAAAAAACAAAGAAAACTTCCTTTACGTCATTATACTTAAACGCACTGAACAAATTACATTTTATTCAAAGAAATGAAATAAATCAATTAAAACATATCAAAGCACGAAACTTGGAACAAATAAGTTTGGATGAACGAAGTGTTGATGTGATGGCTGCTGGCTGACAACTCGACTTCTTTGTTCTTCTTAACATGTGACGACCCAAGCTTTAACAAAGAAGGAAAAAACAACTGTAATGTCATGTGGCGTGTCTGGCGAATTCAATTTGGCGAATTGGATGAGGTGGGAAAATGTTGTCATTCAGTTGCAGGGTTGGTAAAATGGCTACCTGAACTTGAATACAGATGGCGTTTAGTAGTTAGCCACAGATATGTATGTGTGCTGTGGGCTACTTCAATGTTTCTGAACTATCCGAGATCTTGTTTTTGTCAGATCCATTGAAATTGACTGAGAAATTCTTTGATCACTCCGAAATCTCAAGAAACTTGAACGAGCTTAATCAAACCAAAACAAAATTTCGGAATTATTTATAGAGCTGGTTAAAAAAGAGAATATTTTATGGGATTTAACTAACCCCAACTATAAAAATATTAAAAAGAAGGCGCAAGTGTGCAGTAATATTTCGCTAGCATTTAAGATATCTCAATATATAAATTATATTCTTGGCAGCAAAATTGACATTCCGTATTTCACCATTGTGTTCGAGTCAGCTTCATCACTTAGCTTCAATTTTTACGTACCTCATTTTTGCGCTTCATACTTCAGCTTCAGCTTTGTGCGTTCAGCCAGTTATGAGATGACGGTTCAAGCTTGTAGCCATTATGTACGTTCCCGAACGTAACTTATGGATAGGTTACCTTGATTTTGTTGTTATTAGCATAGTTAAAAAGAGCTGTTTCCCAGCTGATTGACGATCTTATGGAAAAGAGAAAATCTAAAGGTATCCTAAAATTTGCTAGATACATTTGAACACATGAACAGCTGATGAACTTTTTGCTTTAAATTGCGTACCTTGCTTGTGTTTGGGTTTTTTTGTGAACGAACAAATCCAACCAGATAGGTTACCTCTGAAAATTCGAAGCAAAAGAGGAACACAGTCAGCTGTTCATCAGCTGCTCACGTGTTGAGAACAGTATCCAGCAAATTTTAGGATAGCTTTGGATTTTCTCTGTTTCCATATGTTCTTAAATCAGCTGGAAAACAGCTGATTTTACCCATGCTAATGCGTACGTTCATGAACGTAACTTTTGGGTAGGTTACCTTGCTTGTGTTTGGGTTTTTTTGTGAACGAACAAATCCAACCAGATAGGTTACCTCTCAAAATTCGAAGCAAAAAAGAAATACAGTCAGCTGTTCATCAGTTGAGAAAAGTATCCAGCAAATTTTAGGATACCTTTGGGTTTTCTCTCTGTTTCCATATGTTCTTCAATCAGCTGGAAACAGCTGTTCTTACCCATGCTAATTGCAACAAAAGCAAGGTAACCTAACCAAAAGTTATGTTCGTTAACGTACCCAATTACAACAAAAGCAAGGTAACCTATCCAACAGTTATGTTCGTGAGCGTACCCATTTAGAGAAGGAGCTTATTTGTTTGGATTTGTTCGTTCACAAAAAAAAACAAAACCAAAGAGGTAACCTATCCCAAAGGTACGAACGTGAATGTACCCCTTGTCAAAACAAAGCAGAAGATTTCTCTTTTTTTAATATTGTTACTCCATGGCCATGATACAACTAAACAGATAGCGCTTTCGCATTTCCATTTTTGTCTCGTTCTGCACATATACGTCACTGACATACATAGTGTTTGACGTTTTGTATTCAGTATGTGAAATCTAAGCAAAATAACAGCAGAGTTTCGGTTAGGATTCCTGTGACAATTTGCTTTATATTGAATATTAATATTTCAACAAGTTTCTTGTTTTAATAAAATATGGAAATATAATAGGCAAAACCATGATACAACTACTAAAGATATGGCATTGCGCATGTTCGTTGTGGGTTGTGAAATATTTGTGACGTCACGGGCTCTGAACGAAAGTATTCTTGGCGCGAATTTCACTCTTGTTTACTTTTGGCGCGCGGAAGTTCGCGTTTTTGTTGGTGATTTTTTAAATATTATTGTGAAGAAATTAAATTACAAAAAAATGGTTGTGTGTTCGGTGTTTGGTTGCAATAACGATATGAGCAAAAAAAATAACACCAAGCTCAAGTTTTCACCGTTTCCCAAAAAGAAATTTAAATCTTTGTAAGCAGTGGACTTCGTTTTGCAAGAGGAAGGATATGATTAATATCGAAATAGCCCGAATTTGTAGCTTGCATTTTTTAAATGAAGATTTTACTAATAATCTGAAGTATGAAATGGGTAAGTCAAACAAATTCAACTATTTACAGCAAGATTTATGAAAAACTTTTTTATATAGGACTTACAATGTTTCATTATCTGAAACCGGATGCAGTTCCTTCGGTTTACATAAATAAACCCTACTTGGATTCTAAACCGAGGAACATAACAGAACGCTCCAAAAGAATGGAAAATAAAAAACAAAAGCAAATAGTGACCAAGCTGCTGGTAGCTCCAGTCGAGTTTGAGGCAGAACATCAGGCCCAATTTATTTTAATGGAAAATATTCCAAACCTACAGCCGGAAACGCTACAGGCTCAAATTGATGAGTTGACTGAACAAGTGTAAGCATATTATTATTATCATTTAATTTATAATTCTATTTTCAGCTAGTAGTGATCATTTTTTTTTTTAAACTTTTATATACGTACATGACCTTTCAGAAAAACTTTGTGCGAAGAAAATGAAGTTTTGACAAAAAGTTATTGATTGGTGAAAAGTCTATCAAAACTTTGGAAGTTAAGGTGGCAAAGGCAGAGTTCCATCTGACAAACTTGGAACGACAACTTCTGCAAATTTTCACTCCAGGCCAAATCAAAAAACTCCAACTGGGTTTGAAAAGGTCTACATGGTTGGAGGAGGATATAACATAACACTTTATTCATCGAGTTCTCGAGCTTATAAGTTGTTAAGGAGAAAAAACTTTCCTCTTCCTGCTGTCAGAACTCTTCAAAACTGGGCACAAAACCTGGAGATCAAACCAGGAATCATGATTCCAATAGTAAAAATTTTAAAAGCAGCTCAGGAGTTGACGCAAAACCAAAAACTTTGCTAAGCTTCGATGAGATGAAGATGAAAGAAGCATACTGCTATGACCGACATACGGACACCACACTTAAGCCAGCATCTTACGTGCAAGTGGGCATGCTAAGAGGTAAGTATCAAACTATAATTAAAACTAAAAAAAATGCTTATAACTTTCCTCACAACAGGTTTATTAGGAAAATGGAAGCAACCGATCTTCTATGACTTCGATTGCAAAATGACAAAGGCCATTTTGTTCGACATTATAGGAACTGTCGGTTCTTGTGGTTTCACAATAGTTGCTATCACAAGCGACCTGTGGGGCAAATAGGGGACTTTATACTGAGGTCAATATCAGTATGGAAAAACCTTGGTAAGAAACTGATTCACAAAAATATACTTCATAAATTATCTTACCTTTATAACAGGTTTTCATTCCAAAGCACAAACATTTACGTGTTTGCCGATGTTCCCCACCTAATAAAATTGATAAGAAATCATTTTATCGAGTTTTTGTTGAACGAAATGGTAGTTAATAAGGATATTTTAATGAAGCTCTTCTCAATTACTTCGGGAGAATTAAGCATTACCCACAAAATCTCATCCAAGTCTTTGAATGTAGTGCAAGCCGAAAGGCAAAAGGTGAATTTGGCGACACAATTATTTTCCTACACTGTCGCTAAAGAATTATCCCGAGCTGTTGATCTTGGGCATCTCCAAGATGAAACTTGGGAAGAGTGTTATAAACTGCTTAAATATGTAAGTCATTCAAGAAAATAAACATGCAGTATACCTATAATATTTTTAATATTTTTTTTTGAAGACGAATGATTGGTTCGACGTCATGAACGTCCGGTCACCTTATAGCGATTCTAGGGAAAGAGTCTACGCCTAAGGACTACATTTGGAATCGCAAAACAAAATACTCGACGACATGACAAATTTAATCCTAAATATGCGGGTAGTAGGAAAAAACTCTTTGCTACCATTCCAAAAAGGTAAGGTTGAATAAATTTGCTGTAAGACAATCAACTTACATTTCCTCATTTCTTAAGGTATAGTCCAATCTAACACCGCCTTACAGTTATTATGCAAAGATGTACTGCAGCGTTTTGGCGTGAAGTTTGTTATGACTTACCGACTCAACCAAGACATTTTTGAAAACTTTTTCGGTGTCACCAAGAATTCAAGTACAGGCTTAGGTCGTACATTCTTGGTCATAACGAAGGGGCTCTAACGAAGAATGGAAACGTTGATGTGGATGATACTCCAGATTTGTCCTTAGAAGAAACTTCTATTTCCGGTTAGTCTTTACTTTACTACTTACTTATTTTATGTCCAAATCATTAAACAAACAATGCCTTTCAGGAAGAATCTTCAACATCGTAAAAGCCAAGGAAGTTGTTGCGTCGGAGCCAGAAGAAAATGTCTCATTCCATTACGATGGACTGGAAAATTTGGCGGGCTACATATGTCACCAGTTAAAGGACACAATACCCAACCTTGAACACGGAGGACAAATAAAAAACTCTTGGGTAAATCACTTAGATGAAGGTGGCCTCTCTAGGCCCAACAAAACCATAATGGGCCAGCTTTCGTTTTTGGAAAATGTGTTTAATGCTGTGAATGGGGAAGGCAAAGGACTATACATTTGCCAAAATTATATCCAGCATTTGCTAGAAGTATCGGCGAAAGCAAAAATTAACTGCGACGACCGAATTAAAAAATTATTCTTCCGTGCAAGGATGTACTTCCGGATGCGCATTTTAAATCGTCAAATTGTAGACAACAACCTATCGCGCAAACGAAAATTAAAAAAAACTATAAATTAAAAACCAAATTTATGAAATTTACAGGAGTAAGTAAAAGGTAAGTAATACAAGAAAGAAAAACAAAAATTCATACAAAACAACAAATTGTAACTTTAATTTCAGTTTTAAAATGATTAAAACGTTAAACATTGATAAATAAACACTTTTATATCCATGTTTCCCGACAAAATATCAGAATTGTTTTGTTTAATTTCACTTTCACATAGGTACTAATTCAAAACGTCAAGTTCAGACAGTTTCTGTGACGTAGATGCGCAGAACGAAACAAAAAATCAATCTCGAATGCGTTATCTGTTTACTTGTATCATGAGGCAAAACGCAGTTCTTGTTAGTTATTCTTTTTTTTATCTTTAAGGCATAAACAAATAAGGTGTGTTTTGTGTGCTATGATGATATATGAACAAAATAAAAACAACAGTCCATGTAAAACAAGTTCATTGTGTTTGTTTCGTTTTAATATTTAACTAACAGTGAATATTCTTGTGTGAATTATTTCAAAAAAAATTTATTTTATTTTCCATGTGTTTCGTGGTTACTGTTAACTTGTTAACTATACATAAAAAAAAAACTATTAAAAGACTTATTTATAAATTAATTACCACAAACACTTTTAAATATAACCACGATATCTATTTTTCGGAACAAATCAACAAACTAATAGTGTCTGGCGGCCGCCATTTTATTTTGATTTTGACAGATGCGCAGAAGATTACAAAAATAAAAACCCTAATGATATTAGCTGAGATATGTTGGTCTTCTTGACAAAGAACGCACAATAAAAAAACAAAGAAAACTTCCTTTACGTCATTATACTTAAACGCACTGAACAAATTACATTTTATTCAAAGAAATGAAATAAATCAATTAAAACATATCAAAGCACGAAACTTGGAACAAATAAGTTTGGATGAACGAAGTGTTGATGTGATGGCTGCTGACTGACGACTCGACTTCTTTGTTCTTCTTAACATGTGACGACCCAAGCTTTAACAAAGAAGGAAAAAACAACTGTAATGTCATGTGGCGTGTCTGGCGAATTCAATTTGGCGAATTGGATGAGGCGGGAAAATGTTGTCGTTCAGTTGCAGGGTTGGTAAAATGGCTACCTGAACTTGAATACAGATGGCGTTTAGTAGTTAGCCACAGATATGTATGTGTGCTGTGGGCTACTTCAATGTTTCTGAACTATCCGAGATCTTGTTTTTCTCAGATCCATTGAAATTGACTGAGAAATTCTTTGATCACTCCGAAATCTCAAGAAACTTGAACGAGCTTAATCAAACCAAAACAAAATTTCGGAACTATTTATAGAGCTGGTTAAAAAAGAGAATATTTTATGAGATTTAACTAACCCCAACTATAAAAATATTGAAAAGAAGGCAGTAATATTTCGTTAGCATTTAAGATGTCTCCATATATAAATTATATTCTTGGCAGCAAAATTGACATTCCGTATTTCACCATTGTGTTCGAGTCAGCTTCAGCACTTAGCTTCAATTTTGACGTACTTCATTTTTGCGCTTCATACTTCAGCTTCAGCTTTGTGTGTTCAGCCAGTTATGCGAAACGGTCAATGAGATGACGGTTCAAGCTTGTAGCCATTATGTACGTTCCCGAACGTAACTTACGGATAGGTTACCTTGCTTTTGTTGTTAGCATGGTTAAAAACCGCTGTTTTCCAGCTGATTGACGAACTTATGGAAAAGAGAAAATCTAAAGGTATCCTAAAATTTGCTAGATACATTTCAACACATGAACAGCTGATGAACTTTTTGCTTTAAATTGTGTACGTTCATAAACGTAACTTTTGGGTAGGTTACCTTGCTTGTGTTTGGGTTTTTTTGTGAACGAACAAATCCAACCAGATAGGTTACCTCTGAAAATTCGAAGCAAAAGATGAACACAGTCAGCTGTTCATCAGCTGTTCACGTGTTGAGAACAGTATCCAGCAAATTTTAGGATAGCTTTGGATTTTCTCTCTGTTTCCATGTGTTCTTAAATCAGCTGGAAAACAGCTGATTTTACCAATGCTAATGCGTACGTTCATGAACGTAACTTTTGGGTAGGTTACCTTGCTTGTGTTTGGGTTTTTTTGTGAACGAACAAATCCAACCAGATAGGTTACCTCTCAAAATTCGAAGCAAAAAAGGAATACAGTCAGCTGTTCATCAGCTGTTCACCTGTTGAGAAAAGTATCCAGCAAATTTTAGGATACCTTTGGGTTTTCTCTCTGTTTCCATATGTTCTTCAATCAGCTGGAAAACAGCTGTTCTAACCCATGCTAATTGCAACAAAAGCAAGGTAACCTAACCAAAAGTTATGTTCGTGAACGTTCCCAATTAGAACAAAGCAAGGTAACCTATCCAACAGTTATGTTCGTGAACGTACCCATTTAGAGAAGGAACTTATTTCTTTGGATTTGTTCGTTCACAAAAAAAAACAAAGCCAAAGAGGTAACCTATCCAAAAGATACGAACGTGAATGTACCCCTTGTCAAAACAAAGCAGAAGATTTCTCTTTTTTTAATATTGTTACTCCATGGCCATGATACAACTAAACAGATAGCGCTTTCGCATTTCCATTTTTGTCTCGTTCTGCACATATACGTCACTGACATACATAGTGTTTGACGTTTTGTATTCAGTATGTGAAATCTAAGCAAAATAACAGCAGAGTTTCGGTTAGGATTCCTGTGACAATTTGTTTTATATTGAATATTAGTATTTCACAAGTTTCTTGTTTTAATAAAATATGGAAATATAATAGGCAAAACCATGATACAACTACTAAAGATATGGCATTGCGCATGTTCGTTGTAGGTTGTGAAATATTTGTGACGTCTCAGGCTCTGTACGAAAGTATTCTTGGCGCGAATTTCACCCTTGTTTACTTTTGGCGCGCGGAAGTTCGCGTTTTTGTTGGTGATTTTTTAAATATTATTGTGAAGAAATTAAATTACAAAAAAATGGTTGTGTGTTCGGTGTTTGGTTGCAATAACGATATGAGCAAAAAAAATGACACCAAGCTCAAGTTTTCACCGTTTCCCAAAAAGAAATTTAAATCTTTGTAAGCAGTGGACTTCGTTTTGCAAGAGGAAGGATATGATTAATATCGAAATAGCCCGAATTTGTAGCTTGCATTTTTTAAATGAAGATTTTACTAATAATCTGAAGTATGAAATGGGTAAGTCAAACAAATTCAACTATTTACAGCAAGATTTATGAAAAACTTTTTTATATAGGACTTACAATGTTTCATTATCTGAAACCGGATGCAGTTCCTTCGGTTTACATAAATAAACCCTACTTGGATTCTAAACCGAGGAACATAACAGAACGCTCCAAAAGAATGGAAAATAAAAAACAAAAGCAAATAGTGACCAAGCTGCTGGTAGCTCCAATCGAGTTTGAGGCAGAACATCAGGCCCAATTTATTTTAATGGAAAATATTCCAAACCTACAGCCGGAAACGCTACAGGCTCAAATTGATGAGTTGACTGAACAAGTGTAAGCATATTATTATTATCATTTAATTTATAATTTTATTTTCAGCTAGTAGTGATAATTTTTTTTTTAAACTTTTATATACGTACATGACCTTTCAGAAAAACTTTGCGCGAAGAAAATGAAGTTTTGACAAAAATTTATTGATTGGTGAAAAGTCAATCAAAACTTCGGAAGTTAAGGTGGCAAAGGCAGAGTTCCATCTGACAAACTTGGAACGACAACTTCTGCAAATTTTCACTCCAGGCCAAATCAAAAAACTCCAACTGGGTTTGAAAAGGTCTACATGGTTGGAGGAGGATATAACATAACACTTTATTCATCGAGTTCTCGAGCTTATAAGTTGTTAAGGAGAAAAAACTTTCCTCTTCCTGCTGTCAGAACTCTTCAAACCTGGGCACAAAAGCTGGAGATCAAACCAGGAATCATGATTCCAATAGTAAAACTTTTAAAAGCAGCTCAGGAGTTGACGCAAAACCAAAAACTTTGCTAAGTTTCGATGAGATGAAGATGAAAGAAGCATACTGCTATGACCGACATACGGACACCACACTTAAGCCAGCATCTTACGTGCAAGTGGGCATGCTAAGAGGTAAGTATCAAACTATAATTAAAACTAAAAAAAATGCTTATAACTTTCCTCACAACAGGTTTATTAGGAAAATGGAAGCAACCGATCTTCTATGACTTCGATTGCAAAATGACAAAGGCCATTTTGTTCGACATTATAGGAACTGTCGGTTCTTGTGGTTTCACAATAGTTGCTATCACAAGCGACCTGTGGGGCAAATAGGGGACTTTATACTGAGGTCAATATCAGTATGGAAAAACCTTGGTAAGAAACTGATTCACAAAAATATACTTCATAAATTATCTTACCTTTATAACAGGTTTTCATTCCAAAGCACAAACATTTACGTGTTTGCCGATGTTCCCCACCTAATAAAATTGATAAGAAATCATTTTATCGAGTTTTTGTTGAACGAAATGGTAGTTAATAAGGATATTTTAATGAAGCTCTTCTCAATTACTTCGGGAGAATTAAGCATTACCCACAAAATCTCATCCAAGTCTTTGAATGTAGTGCAAGCCGAAAGGCAAAAGGTGAATTTGGCGACACAATTATTTTCCTACACTGTCGCTAAAGAATTATCCCGAGCTGTTGATCTTGGGCATCTCCAAGATGAAACTTGGGAAGAGTGTTATAAACTGCTTAAATATGTAAGTCATTCAAGAAAATAAACATGCAGTATACCTATAATATTTTTAATATTTTTTTTTGAAGACGAATGATTGGTTCGACGTCATAAACGTCCGGTCACCCTATAGCGATTCTTGGGAAAGAGTCTACGCTTACGGACTACATCTGGAATAGCAAAACAAAATACTCGACGACATGACAAATTTAATCCTAAATATGCTGGTAGTAGGAAAAACTCTTTGCTACCATTCCAAAAAGGTAAGGTTGAATAAATTTGCTGTAAGACAATCAACTTACATTTCCTCATTTCTTAAGGTATAGTCCAATCTAACACCGCCTTGCAGTTATTATGCAAAGATGTACTGCAGCGTTTTGGCGTGAAGTTTGTTATGACTTACCGACTCAACCAAGACATTTTTGAAAACTTTTTCGGTGTCACCAAGAATTCAAGTACAGGCTTAGGTCGTACATTCTTGGTCATAACGAAGGGGCTCTAACGAAGAATGGAAACGTTGATGTGGATGATACTCCAGATTTGTCCTTAGAAGAAACTTCTATTTCCGGTTAGTCTTTACTTTACTACTTACTTATTTTATGTCCAAATCATTAAACAAACAATGCCTTTCAGGAAGAATCTTCAACATCGTAAAAGCCAAGGAAGTTGTTGCGTCGGAGCCAGAAGAAAATGTCTCATTCCATTACGATGGACTGGAAAATTTGGCGGGCTACATATGTCACCAGTTCAAGGACACAATACCCAACTTTGAACACGGAGAACAAATAAAAAACTCTTTGGTAAATCACTTAGAAGAAGGTGGCCTCTCTAGGCCCAACAAAACCATAATGGACCAGCTTTCGTTTTTGGAAAATGTGTTTAATGCTGTGAATGGGGAAGGCAAAGGACTATAGGCATAAACAAATAAGGTGTGTTTTGTGTGCTATGATGATATATGAACAAAATAAAACAACAGGCCATGTAAAACAAGTTCATTGTGTTTGTTTCGTTTTAATATTTAACTAATAGGGTTTTTACACCAACCCAAAACGCGGTTTTCGTGAAAAAAGCCCCAAAACCTACACCAAAACACAGGTTTTACCATACTAATTATCAAAACACAAGTTTTCATAAACGACTGGTTTTATATAAAACATGTCGAAAACTAGTTGCGATACCAAGATGATTTAAGCAAACACACCTATTGGAAAATTCAGCAACATATCAATGAAATAAATGTCAAAAAGATTAAAAAAAAAGCTGTCGCTTTTGAACTTTGTTTTTGTTGACACTCGGAGCGAATTAGTGATGGTAAGTAATATTGTTTACAAAATCTTTCATAAAAATATAAATTAATTGATTTTATTTACAGAAAATGGAAGAACATAAAATAAAAAAAAAGGAAGATCTGGGATTCCCAAGACGAGGAATTTCTTCTAGAAGTATGGAAGGAAAAGGAGCCAGAACTCCGTGGAAGCCGGAAAAATTCCCACATTTTTAATGAAATGTCGGTGGCTTTCCTAGGGCGGCCTGTGCAGTACACCCCGGAGGAAATTAAAGCAAAATTGCACAACTTGACCACCAAATACAAGTAAGTTAATTAAGCCACATTTTTAAACAAATATGTGTAAAAATCACTCCATTTGTTTTCTTTGAGGAGTGAAAAGAAGAAAATTGGACCCTCCGGAGGTTCCCCATCAGAATGGCCATTATTTATTAAAATACATGGCATTCTTGGGAAACATCGAATTCATAACCTCCAGGTTATAGTAGAGGATAGCCGCCCAACTGGTAAATTAATTAAAACAAAAGTATATATGTATGTATATAGTACTAGTAATTTTTTTTATTAATTTTCAGCCGACATTTCAATTGATGAATTTCCAGCTTCCGTTGATGGCGATTCCACTTCTAGGAGATATTCCTCATCCCAATATGAAGAGCTGGAAGATATTGCTTCCACATCCGCAGCCACATGTTCTATGCCACCACCTGTAAAGAAAAGAAGGAACAACATCGACTTAGTGGTGGTAGAGTTGCAACAGATGGATTAAAAAATGGATGTGTTCATGCTACAATGTAGGGAAGCTGAGCTGAAGAAATAGAAAAGCAGAAGTTATCCTTATTAAAAGAATTTGTAGATGAAACCAAAAACTTAAATGATGCATTTTTAAATTTATTTCAGCAATAGTTCCTACTATAATTAATATAATTGTGAATGTTTGTATGTTTGTGCTAAATGAATAAATGATGTTTGTATGTTTGAATGTTTGGAAGTTTTAAAAAAGTGAATGTTTGTGTGTTTTGGATGGAAATTGGGAATGTATATGGTTGATGATAACACTTTGTATCTATACGTTTTTCCTTACCCAAATGCATGGAGATAGCATTTCGTATAACAGAAGGTGTGGGGCTATAATCGTCTATCTGATAGGACGGCTTTGGTTGCTCCCTTTGTGTACTGTTGGTCATATTAGTAATCCACTGGTTATTAACTTCATCATTATGGACATTTAGAAAATTGTGTAAAACACAACATGTTTTAATAACCAAGTTGCAGTTTTTGATGCGATTGTCGAGACCCTTGCCGATTCTTCTAAATCTAGCCTTAAGTTGTCCAAAGCTATTTTCTACAACTCTTCGACATTTCGAAAGAGCGTAGTTAAAGTTTTTTTCTTCGAATGAAGCATTTCTATTGAACGGGAATGGTTTCATTAGAGATTCTGAAAACCTAAAAGCCGAATCTCCGATAAGGACAACCGGAACATTTTGTCCCCCTAATTGCCTTGACATCTCCTTTAAAATTGGTTGCCGGTGTTGTTCCCTTACATACGAATCTTCGTATATTTGGGAATCATTGCACCGTCCTGGGCTTCCCATGCTTATATAGAGAAATCTGTAACTATATGTAGGTATATAAGTATTAATTTTTGGATTTGTTTTTGATTCGAATATCTACCACGGCGAGTAGAACAGTTGAGTACCATCCCTTATAATTGTAGTAGTCAACAGCGTCTTGAACCGGGGGCTTAATCTCAATATGGCAACCATCTTGAGTCAAATTGAAAAAAAAATGTTTTTGAAGATTAATTATATACATATCTACTGTGATGTGTCAACAAGTTTAGATATTCGGAGGATACATTTTGTAAACTAACGACATCTGTTGGATTCATTGTGTACAACAACCACCATTTATTGTGTACAACAACCACCATTTATTGTGTACAACAACCATGCCCCTAGAAGTATGCTACATATTTGCCACATATTTTAACTTAGTACTAAATCAAACTTGACGAAACAATTCGAGACTCGAATTAGTACCGAAAGCTTAGATTGTGCCAAAACCAGACAGAAGCTTCCAGAAGCTTTTAAACTTGTATAAATACAAGAGTAGATTGCATTGAAAGTTCAGTTTATTTTCGAAAGTGGAATTGTTAACAACTGGAAGTATTAGTAAAAAGTGATTGAATTGAGATTAAATAAAAAGTGTTGAATTATAAAAACGTATTTGAATTGTGAATAAGTGAAATAAGTTAAATTGGTGTTATTTAAACTGAAAGACGTTGTGTTTTATAAAATAAAGAGATTTGTTTTATTATTGTAGAGTTTTGATTGAGTTTTATTTGTCGAACCCCAGGCCAAAATATCACATTGGTGTCAGAAGTGGGATAAAACTCAGTAAAGTGCTAGAAAATTCCATAGCGACATTTTCTAAAACAGTTTCGGTGACTCATTTAATTGTGAAAGTGGAATTTTCCAGAAACTATTGAACTGATTGTGCTATAAAACTGTGAATAGCGAGCATTTTTGTTAAAAATAGTGTTGGAAAAAGATCTTTCTAGAAGAGACATTAAAATAAAACTGACTGTGTTGCGAAAATAGTGTTTCAGTTACATAAAATGGGTCGCAAGTTAGAACAATTAACAACAGCTGAGTTGAAAGAAGAATTAGGAAAACGAAATCTTCAGACTTCGGGGCTGAAAAAGGAACTATTGCTCCGACTTCAGAATGCTATCACTCAGGATGGTGGAGACCCCGATACCATGTTGTTCGATGTTGAAGAACAAGGGAGAGAATGCACAGTAAGTACAGCCGATGAAATGCCTGCTCTCATGAAGTTGCTTCTGTCGAAATTCGACGAACAAAAGAATGAGCAGAAGAATTCGTTGGAAATTCTCCAGGAGGTTCTCGAAAGTAAATTCGATGAACAAAAGAATTCATTAGAAACTCTCCAGAATCAACACTAAGCGAAAGACTTCAAATAGTAGATCAGAAATTTGAAGCCAAAATAGAAAGCTTAGGAGAAAAGTTCGGAAAGCAAGTAGAAAGTGTAGAACAACAGTACGAACATCTGGCTAAGGAATTTGATTCTTTGAAAAAGCAGAAGGTTCGGGAATATTCGAGCGACGGTCCACGAAGAAAGGAAATGCAGCCCCCTGTCTTCGATGGTCAAACATCATGGCCAATTTATAAGAGGCAGTTTGAAGCTGCCGCCTTGACGAACAACTGGGACAACGAAGACAAATCAATTGCTCTTACGCTTGCGCTCAGAGGAACAGCTGCCGAATTGCTGCAGACCATTCCTGAAGACAAACATCATGATTATGATGCCATGGTCAAGGCAATCGAGATGAGGTTTGGCGACGACCACATGCAGCAAGTTTACCGAGTCCAGTTGCGCAGAAGGGTCCAGGCAAGAGGTGAAACGCTACAACAATTGCAAGCTGACATTGAGCGCTTGGCGAATTTGTCTTATCCCAATACCAGCAGGGAAATCATAAACGAACTGGCAACCGATGCGTTCACTAATGCCATTGCAGATGGAAAACTACAAATGGCTGTGAGAATGGCAGGTAAGAAAACGCTCGCTGAGGCTTTAGCATTTGCCCTGACAATGGAAGCAGCAGACCAAGCTTCGCAAGGTAGCCATCGCGTCAGGGAAATGGCTACGCTAGAGTGCTCATGTCAACGTGTCGACATTGAAAGACAAAACCTGAACACTGCTCGAGGTCAAATGAGATGCTGGAATTGCAACAAGCTAGGACACCTACAGCGACAATGCAGATCTCCACAGGTAAGCTGCCCACATAGCGCGAGAAAAAGGCCTACTGACAGGGATATCGCTTACCCTACCGGGCATGATTTGGGGATACATCAGTGTGGAAAGCGCGTAAGAACCAACTTCGCAGAGCAGAAGTCGGTTAATGAAATGAACGCCCCCAGGACTATTATCCAAGTTGCGCAAACGAAACGCTGCAACCAGAGTTTGACGGTGGAGACCGTCATCGCCAACAGAAAATGTGTGGCCACTATCGATACGGGTGCCACGGCCTCCATAATTAGAAGAGGCCTTGTCCAGACGTCCTGGCTACACAACACCAGCTGGAACAGTCTGAAGGCAGCTACGGGAGAAGTAGCAAAAGTATACGGAGAGGTACTTCTGAAGATAGAACTGGCAGGGCTGACCTTCGCACATACATTCTTGGTAGCTGACATATGCGACGACTGCATACTAGGTGTGGATTTTATGAAGGCACATGAAGTAGTCCTAGACTTTCGAATGCAGGTGTTAAGGTATTCAATCGTCGAGATTCCAATTGTGTACGGAAACGAGAATGCTGTAAATCTTCGGACGATCATAAGCAGTGATGAAATTCTCCGGCCATCTTCAGAAAGAGCGCATCCTAGGTGTTTGAACGGTAAGAAGGACGAAAGTATTTCTGTTCAGAGGCTAAGGGCTGAACCTGTAAAGGGTTGGACTGCGGAAAAATTTCGTAATGCACAAAAGGAAGATCCTGATATCGAGCCCATTCTTGTATGGAGGGAATCTATGGATAAGCCGAATGCAAGAGACATCTCCGACAGAAGTCCTACCTTAAAGGCATACTGGGCGCAGTGGGACTCTCTCCATGTAAAAGATGGTGTTTTGTGGAGAAAATGGGAAATGCCGAATGGAAGATCCTTTAAGATGCAGCTTGTGGTGCCACGGTCGAAAGTGTAGGAGATTTTAAGGGAAATGCACGATGAAGAATCCGGCGGGCACTTAGGAATCAACAAGACACGGAAAAAGGTACGGGTACGTTTTTATTGGTTAACTGTAAGAAAAGATGTCGAGAGATGGTGTCGAAAGTGCACCACGTGCAAAGCTGGTAGAGGACCCAAACTCAAGGCAAGCGCTAAGATGCACCCGAACAAAGTGAGCGCCCCGATTAAAAGGATCAACGACACACACCAAAGAACCCAAAGCAATATAAACATTGCGAGAGACCGCCTGAGGACCAGATACGATGCGCGAGCAACAGCACCTGAATTCAATGAGGGAGATCTGGTATGGCTTTATAACCCACATCGCAAAAAGGGAAAATCGCCCAAGCTTCAGCAGGACTGGGAAGGTCCCTACCAAATAGTTACGCGCATTAATGACGTCGTTTTCCGAATCCAACGAGGACCAAGAGCAAAAATGAAAATTGTCCATTTGGATCGACTGCATCGTTACCACGGAAACAATGATGATGTGCTTGTTCGGGACGAACAAAACTAAGAGGGGGACAATGTGATGTGGCAACAAGTTTAGATATTCGGAGGATACATTTTGTAAACTAACGACATCTGTTGGATTCATTGTGTACAACAACCACCATTTATTGTGTACAACAACCACCATTTATTGTGTACAACAACCATGCCCCTATAAGTATGCTACATATTTGCCACATGTTTTAACTTAGTACTAAATCAAACTTGACGAAACAATTCGAGACTCGAATTAGTACCGAAAGCTTAGATTGTGCCAGAACCAGACAGAAGCTTCCAGAAGCTTTTAAACTTGTATAAATACAAGAGTAGATTGCATTGAAAGTTCAGTTTATTTTCGAAAGTGAAATTGTTAACAACTGGAAGTATTAGTAAAAAGTGATTGAATTGAGATTAAATAAAAAGTGTTGAATTATAAAAACGTATTTGAATTGTGAATAAGTGAAATAAGTTAAATTGGTGTTATTTAAACTGAAAGACGTTGTGTTTTATAAAATAAAGAGATTTGTTTTATTATTGTAGAATTTTGATTGAGTTTTATTTGTCGAACCCCAGGCCAAAATATCACACTACATAGATCCATACCTATAGCTCCAAAGCACTGTGGGAAACCAAGTTTTTCAAACCCATTCACATTTTCTTTAATGATGTCTTCATTAAGAGGATATGCACATAAAAATGTTGGTTTGAGGGCTCGCCAAACTTCTTTACAAAAACTTTTAACAATCGTGCACACTGTGGATATTCCAACGCCAAAGATAGCTGAAACTGTCCTATACTCAGCAGACGATCCTAGCGTAAATATTGCAATGGCTATTCTTTTTTGTAAAGGAATACACTTCCGATAATTTGTATCGTGTTTTTCCAGGTCTTTCAGTTCATTGCAGAGTACGTTGAAAGTTTGGCGAGTCATCCTGAAATGTTGTTTAAAATAATCGTCGTTATTTTCCAACATTTCAGTTTCCCAAAAACTGCTTGTACGTATCTGAGTTGTAATAAAACGATAAGTTAAGATGTACACATGAATATAGGTATATGTATATTATATATCTGAATTAATTGTTATTGGATACTTACTTTTGTCCACATAATCCTTGGTCTTTTAGTATTTTGTATTAAATTGACCAATGCTTTTCGCTCTTCCTGGAGTCTCAGGATTTGCAATCCTAAATTCCTCCTTTTTCTTCTGATAGAAGCTTGAGATGTAGCCATGTAGTTTAACAAACTCTTGAAATTTTGTTGAAGCTTGTTTTTATAAATAACAAATAGTTTTATTTGGTTTGAATCCATTTTATTTTTCAAATGTTACAGCGAATTTTTTTTTTCAACAACCAAATATTTATTAATTCAAAATATGACAGGTAGTTTTCAAAACACAGTCTAATGTCAAACGAAAACTTGAAATGTTTGGTGTGAACAGTTTTCAGGTTTTTGAAAACTTTTTTCCGAAAACCGTGTTTTCAGCTTGGTGTGAAAACCCTATAACAGTGAATATTCTTGTGTGAATTATTTCAAAAAAAAAATTTATTTTATTTTCCATGTGTTTTCGTGGTTACTTTTGTAGTTACTTGTAAACTATACATAAAAAAAACTATTAAAAGACTTATTTATAAATTAATTACCATAAACATTTTTAAATATAACCACGATATCTATTTTTCGGAACAAATCAACAAACTAATAGTGTCTGGCGGCCGCCATTTTATTTTGATTTTGACAGATGCGCAGAAGATTACAAAAATAAAAACCCTAATGATATTAGCTTAGATATGTGGGTCTTCTTGACAAAGAACGCACAATAAAAAAACAAAGAAAACTTCCTTTACGTCATTATACTTAAACGCACTGAACAAATTACATTTTATTCAAAGAAATGAAATAAATCAATTAAAACATATCAAAGCACGAAACTTGGAACAAATAAGTTTGGATGAACGAAGTGTTGATGTGATGGCTGCTGGCTGACAACTCGACTTCTTTGTTCTTCTTAACATGTGACGACCCAAGCTTTAACAAAGAAGGAAAAAACAACTGTAATGTCATGTGGCGTGTCTGGCGAATTCAATTTGGCGAATTGGATGAGGCGGGAAAATGTTGTCATTCAGTTGCAGGGTTGGTAAAATGGCTACCTGAACTTGAATACAGATGGCGTTTAGTAGTTCGTATGATATGTATGTGTTCTGTGGGCTAGTTCAATGTTTCTGAACTATCCGAGATCTTGTTTTTCTCAGATCCATTGAAATTGACTGAGAAATTCTTTGATCACTCCGAAATCTCAAGAAACTTGAACGAGTTTAATCAAACCAAAACAAAATTTCGGAATTATTTATAGAGCTGGTTAAAAAAGAGAATATTTTATGGGATTTAACTAACCCCAACTATAAAAATATTAAAAAGAAGGCGCAAGTGTGCAGTAATATTTCGCTAGCATTTAAGATATCTCAATATATAAATTATATTCTTGGCAGCAAAATTGACATTCCGTATTTCACCATTGTGTTCGAGTCAGCTTCATCACTTAGCTTCAATTTTTACGTACCTCATTTTTGCGCTTCATACTTCAGCTTCAGCTTTGTGCGTTCAGCCAGTTATGCGAAACGGTCAATGAGATGACGGTTCAAACTTGTAGCCATTATGTACGTTCCCGAACGTAACTTACGGATAGGTTACCTTGCTTTTGTTGTTATTAGCGTGGTTAAAAAAAGCTTTTTCCCAGCTGATTGACGGTCTTATGGAAAAGAGAAAATCTAAAGGTATCCTAAAATTTGCTAGATACATTTGAACACATGAACAGCTGATGAACTTTTTGCTTTAAATTGCGTACGTTCATGAACGTAACTTTTGGGTAGCTTACCTTGCTTGTGTTTGGGTTTTTTTGTGAACGAACAAATCCAACCAGATAGGTTACCTCTGAAAATTCGAAGCAAAAGAGGAACACAGTCAGCTGTTCATCAGCTGCTCACGTGTTGAGAACAGTATCCAGCAAATTTTAGGATAGCTTTGGATTTTCTCTGTTTCCATATGTTCTTAAATCAGCTGGAAAACAGCTGATTTTACCCATGCTAATGCGTACGTTCATGAACGTAACTTTTGGGTAGGTTACCTTGCTTGTGTTTGGGTTTTTTTGTGAACGAACAAATCAAACCAGATAGGTTACCTCTCAAAATTCGAAGCAAAAAAGAAATACAGTCAGCTGTTCATCAGTTGACAAAAGTATCCAGCAAATTTTAGGATACCTTTGGGTTTTCTCTCTGTTTCCATATGTTCTTCAATCAGCTGGAAACAGCTGTTCTTACCCATGCTAATTGCAACAAAAGCAAGGTAACCTAACCAAAAGTTATGTTCGTTAACGTACCCAATTACAACAAAAGCAAGGTAACCTATCCAACAGTTATGTTCGTGAGCGTACCCATTTAGAGAAGGAGCTTATTTGTTTGGATTTGTTCGTTCACAAAAAAAAACAAAGCCAAAGAGGTAACCTATCCAAAAGATACGAACGTGAATGTACCCCTTGTCAAAACAAAGCAGAAGATTTCTCTTTTTTTAATATTGTTACTCCATGGCCATGATACAACTAAACAGATAGCGCTTTCGCATTTCCATTTTTGTCTAGTTCTGCGCATATACGTCACTGACATACATAGTGTTTGACGTTTTGTATTCAGTATGTGAAATCTAAGCAAAATAACAGCAGAGTTTCGGTTAGGATTCCTGTGACAATTTGTTTTATATTGAATATTAGTATTTCAACAAGTTTCTTGTTTTAATAAAATATGGAAATATAATAGGCAAAACCATGATACAACTACTAAAGATATGGCATTGCGCATGTTCGTTGTAGGTTGTGAAATATTTGTGACGTCACAGGCTTTGTACGAAAGTATTCTTGGCGCGAATTTCACCCTTGTTTACTTTTGGCGCGCGGAAGTTCGCGTTTTTGTTGGTGATTTTTTAAATATTATTGTGAAGAAATTAAATTACAAAAAAATGGTTGTGTGTTCGGTGTTTGGTTGCAATAACGATATGAGCAAAAAAAATAACACCAAGCTCAAGTTTTCACCATTTCCCAAAAAGAAATTTAAATCTTTGTAAGCAGTGGACTTCGTTTTGCAAGAGGAAGGATATGATTAATATCGAAATAGCCCGAATTTGTAGCTTGCATTTTTTAAATGAAGATTTTACTAATAATCTGAAGTATGAAATGGGTAAGTCAAACAAATTCAACTATTTACAGCAAGATTTATGAAAAACTTGTTTATATAGGACTTACAATGTTTCATTATCTGAAACCGGATGCAGTTCCTTCGGTTTACATAAATAAACCCTACTTGGATTCTAAACCGAGGAACATAACAGAACGCTCCAAAAGAATGGAAAATAAAAAACAAAAGCAAATAGTGACCAAGCTGCTGGTAGCTCCAATCGAGTTTGAGGCAGAACATCAGGCCCAATTTATTTTAATGGAAAATATTCCAAACCCACAGCCGGAAACGCTACAGGCTCAAATTGATGAGTTGACTGAACAAGTGTAAGCATATTATTATTATCATTTAATTTATAATTTTATTTTCAGCTAGTAGTGATAATTTTTTTTTTAAACTTTTATATACGTACATGACCTTTCAGAAAAACTTTGCGCGAAGAAAATGAAGTTTTGACAAAAATTTATTGATTGGTGAAAAGTCAATCAAAACTTTGGAAGTTAAGTTGGCAAAGGCAGAGTTCCATCTGACAAACTTGGAACGACAACTTCTGCAAATTTTCACTCCAGGCCAAATTAAAAACTCCAACTGGGTTTGAAAAGGTCTACATGGTTGGAGGAGGATATAACATAACACTTTATTCATCGAGTTCTCGAGCTTATAAGTTGTTAAGGAGAAAAAACTTTCCGCTTCCTGCTGTCAGAACTCTTCAAACCTGGGCACAAAAGCTGGAGATCAAACCAGGAATCATGATTCCAATTGTAAAACTTTTAAAAGCAGCTCAGGAGTTGACGCAAAACCAAAAACTTTGCTAAGCTTCGATGAGATGAAGATGAAAGAAGCATACTGCTATGACCGACATACGGACACCACACTTAAGCCAGCATCTTACGTGCAAGTGGGCATGTTAAGAGGTAAGTATCAAACTATAATTAAAACTAAAAAATGCTTATAACTTTCCTCACAACAGGTTTATTAGGAAAATGGAAGCAACCGATCTTCTATGACTTCGATTACAAAATGACAAAGGCCATTTTGTTCGACATTATAGGAACTGTCGGTTCTTGTGGTTTCACAATAGTTGCTATCACAAGCGACCTGTGGGGCAAATAGGGGACTTTATACTGAGGTCAATATCAGTATGGAAAAACCTTGGTAAGAAACTGATTCACAAAAATATACTTCATAAATTATCTTATCTTTATAACAGGTTTTCATTCCAAAGCACAAACATTTACGTGTTTGCCGATGTTCCCCACCTAATAAAATTGATAAGAAATCATTTTATCGAGTTTTTGTTGAACGAAATGGTAGTTAATAAGGATATTTTAATGAAGCTCTTCTCAATTACTTCGGGAGAATTAAGCATTACCCACAAAATCTCATCCAAGTCTTTGAATGTAGTGCAAGCCGAAAGGCAAAAGGTGAATTTGGCGACACAATTATTTTCCCACACTGTCGCTAAAGAATTATCCCGAGCTGTTGATCTTGGGCATCTCCAAGATGAAACTTGGGAAGAGTGTTATAAACTGCTTAAATATGTAAGTCATTCAAGAAAATAAACATGCAATATACCTATAATATTTTTAATATTTTTTTTGCAGACGAATGATTGGTTCGACGTCATAAACGTCCGGTCACCCTATAGCGATTCTAGGGAAAGAGTCTACGCCTACGGACTACATCTGGAATAGCAAATCAAAATACTCGACGACATGACAAATTTAATCCTAAATATGCTGGTAGTAGGAAAAAACTCTTTGCTACCATTCCAAAAAGGTAAGGTTGAATAAATTTGCTGTAAGACAATCAACTAACATTTCCTCATTTCTTAAGGTATAGTCCAATCTAACACCGCCTTGCAGTTATTATGGAAAGATGTACTGCAGCGTTTTTGCGTGAAGTTTGTTATGACTTACCGACTCAACCAAGACATTTTTGAAAACTTTTTCGGTGTCGCCAAGAATTCAAGTACAGGCTTAGGTCGTACATTCTTGGTCATAACGAAGGGGCTCTAACGAAGAATGGAAACGTCGATGTGGATGATACTCCAGATTTGTCCTTAGAAGAATATTCTCTTTCCGGTTAGTCTTTACTTTATTACTTACCTATTTTATGTCCAAATCATTAAACAAACAATGTCTTTTAGGAAGAATCTTCAACATCGTAGAAGCCAAGGAAGTTGTTGCGTCGGAGCCAGAAGAAAATGTCTCATTCCATGACGATGGACTGGAAAATTTGGCGGGCTACATATGTCACCAGTTCAAGGACACAATACCCAACCTTGAACACGGAGGACAAATAAAAAACTCTAGGGTAAATCACTTAGATGAAGTGGGCCTCTCTAGGCCCAACAAAACCATAATGGACCAGCTTTCGTTTTTGGAAAATGTGTTTAATGCTGTGAATGGGGAAGGCAAAGGACTATACATTTGCCAAAATTATATCCAGCATTTGCTAGAAGTATCGGCGAAAGCAAAAATTAACTGTGACGATCGAATTAAAAAATTGTTCTTCCGTGCAAGGATGTACTTCCGGATGCGCATTTTAAATCGTCAAATTGTAGACAACAACCTATCGCGCAAACGAAAATTAAAAAAACTATAAATTAAAAACCAAATTTATGAAATTTACAGGAGTAAGTAAAAGGTAAGTAATACAAGAAAGAAAAACGAAAATTCATACAAAACAACAAATTGTAACTTTAATTTCAGTTTTAAAATGATTAAAACATTAAACATTGATAAAAAAACACTTTTGTATCCATGTTTCCCGACAAAATATCAGCATTGTTTTGTTTAATTTCACTTTCACATAGGTACTAATTCAAAACGTCAAGTTCAGACAGTTTCTGTGACGTAGATGCGTAGAACGAAACAAAAAATCAACCTCGAATGCGCTATCTGTTTACTTGTATCATGAGGCAAAACGCAGTTGTTGTTAGATATTCTTTTTTTTATCCTTAAGGCATAAACAAATAAGGTGTGTTTTGTGTGCTATGATGATATATGAACAAAATAAAACAACAGTCCATGTAAAACAAGTTCATTGTGTTTGTTTCGTTTTAATATTTAACTAACAGTGAATATTCTTGTGTGAATTATTTCAAAAAAAAAATTATTTTATTTTCCATGTGTTTTCGTGGTTACTATTGTAGTTACTTGTAAACTATATATAAAAAAAGCTATTAAAAGACTTATTTATAAATTAATTACCACAAACATTTTTAAATATAACCACGATATCTATTTTTCGGAACAAATCAACAAACTAATAGTGTCTGGCGGCCGCCATTTTATTTTGATTTTGACAGATGCGCAGAAGATTACAAAAATAAAAACCCTAATGATATTAGCTTAGATATGTGGGTCTTCTTGACAAAGAACGCACAATAAAAAAACAAAGAAAACTTCCTTTACGTCATTATACTTAAACGCACTGAACAAATTACATTCTATTCAAAGAAATGAAATAAATCAATTAAAACATATCAAAGCACGAAACTTGGAACAAATAAGTTTGGATGAACGAAGTGTTGATGTGATGGCTGCTGACTGACGACTCGACTTCTTTGTTCTTCTTAACATGTGACGACCCAAGCTTTAACAAAGAAGGAAAAAACAACTATAATGTCATGTGGCGTGTCTGGCGAATTCAATTTGGCGAATTGGATGAGGCGGAAAAATGTTGTCGTTCAGTTGCAGGGTTGGTAAAATGGCTACCTGAACTTGAATACAGATGGCGTTTAGTAGTTAGCCACAGATATGTATGTGTGCTGTGGGCTAGTTCAATGTTTCTGAACTATCCGAGATCTTGTTTTTCTCAGATCCATTGAAATTGACTGAGAAATTCTTTGATCACTCCGAAATCTCAAGAAACTTGAACGAGCTTAATCAAACCAAAACAAAATTTCGGAATTATTTATAGAGCTGGTTAAAAAAGAGAATATTTTATGGGATTTAACTAACCCCAACTATAAAAATATTGAAAAGGAGGCAGTAATATTTCGCTAGCATTTAAGATATCTCAATATATAAATTATATTCTTGGCAGCAAAATTGACATTCCGTATTTCACCATTGTGTTCGAGTCAGCTTCAGCACTTAGTTTCAATTTTGACGTACTTCATTTTTGCGCTTCATACTTCAGCTTCAGCTTTGTGCGTTCAGCCAGTTATGCAAAACGGTCAATGAGATGCCGGTTCAAGCTTGTAGCCATTATGTACGTTCCCGAACGTAACTTATGGATAGGTTACCTTGCTTTTGTTGTTATTAGCATAGTTAAAAACAGCTGTTTTCCAGCTGATGGAAAAGAGAAAATCTAAAGGTATCCTAAAATTTGCTAGATACATTTGAACACATGAACAGCTGATGAACTTTTTGCTTTAAATTGCGGACGTTCATGAACGTAACTTTTGGGTAGGTTACTTTGCTTGTGTTTGGGTTTTTTTGTGAACGAACAAATCCAACCAGATAGGTTACCTCTGAAAATTCGAAGCAAAAGAGGAACACAGTCAGCTGTTCATCAGCTGCTCACGTGTTGAGAACAGTATCCAGCAAATTTTAGGATAGCTTTGGATTTTCTCTGTTTCCATATGTTCTTAAATCAGCTGGAAAACAGCTGATTTTACCCATGCTAATGCGTACGTTCATGAACGTAACTTTTGGGTAGGTTACCTTGCTTGTGTTTGGGTTTTTTTGTGAACGAACAAATCAAACCAGATAGGTTACCTCTCAAAATTCGAAGCAAAAAAGAAATACAGTCAGCTGTTCATCAGTTGACAAAAGTATCCAGCAAATTTTAGGATACCTTTGGGTTTTCTCTCTGTTTCCATATGTTCTTCAATCAGCTGGAAACAGCTGTTCTTACCCATGCTAATTGCAACAAAAGCAAGGTAACCTAACCAAAAGTTATGTTCGTTAACGTACCCAATTACAACAAAAGCAAGGTAACCTATCCAACAGTTATGTTCGTGAGCGTGCCCATTTAGAGAAGGAGCTTATTTGTTTGGATTTGTTCGTTCACAAAAAAAAACAAAGCCAAAGAGGTAACCTATCCAAAAGATACGAACGTGAATGTACCCCTTGTCAAAACAAAGCAGAAGATTTCTCTTTTTTTAATATTGTTACTCCATGGCCATGATACAACTAAACAGATAGCGCTTTCGCATTTCCATTTTTGTCTAGTTCTGCGCATATACGTCACTGACATACATAGTGTTTGACGTTTTGTATTCAGTATGTGAAATCTAAGCAAAATAACAGCAGAGTTTCGGTTAGGATTCCTGTGACAATTTGCTTTATATTGAATATTAATATTTCAACAAGTTTCTTGTTTTAATAAAATATGGAAATATAATAGGCAAAACCATGATACAACTACTAAAGATATGGCATTGCGCATGTTCGTTGTGGGTTGTGAAATATTTGTGACGTCACGGGCTCTGAACGAAAGTATTCTTGGCGCGAATTTCACTCTTGTTTACTTTTGGCGCGCGCAAGTTCGCGTTTTTGTTGGTGATTTTTTAAA
The DNA here is from genome assembly GCA_963971375.1 of Platycheirus rosarum. Classification (NCBI taxonomy): domain Eukaryota; kingdom Metazoa; phylum Arthropoda; class Insecta; order Diptera; family Syrphidae; genus Platycheirus; species Platycheirus rosarum. The sequence goes on from OZ020508.1 coordinate 100,760,947, forward strand.
TATTATTGTGAAGAAATTAAATTACAAAAAAATGGTTGTGTGTTCGGTGTTTGGTTGCAATAACGATATGAGCAAAAAAAATAACACCAAGCTCAAGTTTTCACCGTTTCCCAAAAAGAAATTTAAATCTTTGTAAGCAGTGGACTTCGTTTTGCAAGAGGAAGGATATGATTAATATCGAAACAGCCCGAATTTGTAGCTTGCATTTTTTAAATGAAGATTTTACTAATAATTTGAAGTATGAAATGGGTAAGTCAAACAAATTCAACTATTTACAGCAAGATTTATGAAAAACTTGTTTATATAGGACTTACAATGTTTCATTATCTGAAACCGGATGCAGTTCCTTCGGTTTACATAAATAAACCCTACTTGGATTCTAAACCGAGGAACATAACAGAACGCTCCAAAAGAATGGAAAATAAAAAACAAAAGCAAATAGTGACCAAGCTGCTGGTAGCTCCAGTCGAGTTTGAGGCAGAACATCAGGCCCAATTTATTTTAATGGAAAATATTCCAAACCCACAGCCGGAAACGCTACAGGCTCAAATTGATGAGTTGACTGAACAAGTGTAAGCATATTATTATTATCATTTAATTTATAATTTTATTTTCAGCTAGTAGTGATAATTTTTTTTTTAAACTTTTATATACGTACATGACCTTTCAGAAAAACTTTGCGCGAAGAAAATGAAGTTTTGACAAAAATTTATTGATTGGTGAAAAGTCAATCAAAACTTTGGAAGTTAAGGTGGCAAAGGCAGAGTTCCATCTGACAAACTTGGAACGACAACTTCTGCAAATTTTCACTCCAGGCCAAATCAAAAACTCCAACTGGGTTTGAAAAGGTCTACATGGTTGGAGGAGGATATAACATAACACTTTATTCATCGAGTTCTCGCGCTTATAAGTTGTTAAGGAGAAAAAACTTTCCTCTTCCTGCTGTCAGAACTCTTCAAAACTGGGCACAAAAGCTGGAGATCAAACCAGGAATCATGATTCCAATAGTAAAACTTTTAAAAGCAGCTCAGGAGTTGACGCAAAACCAAAAACTTTGCTAAGTTTCGATGAGATGAAGATGAAAGAAGCATACTGCTATGACCGACATACGGACACCACACTTAAGCCAGCATCTTACGTGCAAGTGGGCATGTTAAGAGGTAAGTATCAAACTATAATTAAAACTAAAAAATGCTTATAACTTTCCTCACAACAGGTTTATTAGGAAAATGGAAGCAACCGATCTTCTATGACTTCGATTGCAAAATGACAAAGGCCATTTTGTTCGACATTATAGGAACTGTCGGTTCTTGTGGTTTCACATTAGTTGCTATCACAAGCGACCTGTGGGGCAAATAGGGGACTTTATACTGAGCTCAATATCAGTATGGAAAAACCTTGGTAAGAAACTGATTCACAAAAATATACTTCATAAATTATCTTACCTTTATAACAAGTTTTCATTCCAAAACACAAACATTTACGTATTTGCCGATGTTCCTCACCTAATAAAATTGATAAGAAATCATTTTATCGAGTTTTTGTTGAACGGAATGGTAGTTAAAAAGGATATTTTAATGAAGCTCTTCTCAATTACTTCGGAAGAATTAAGCATTACCCACAGAATCTCATCCAAATCTTTGAATGTAGTGCAAGCCGAAAGGCAAAAGGTGAAATTGGCGACACAATTATTTTTCTACACTGTCGCTAAAGAATTATCCCGAGCTGTTGATCTTGGGCATCTCCAAGATGAAACTTGGGAAGAGTGTTATAAACTGCTTAAATATGTAAGTCATTCAAGAAAATAAACATGCAATATACCTATAATATTTTTAATATTTTTTTTGCAGACGAATGATTGGTTCGACGTCATGAACGTCCGGTCACCTTATAGCGATTCTAGGGAAAGAGTCTACGCCTACGGACTACATTTGGAATCGCAAAACAAAATACTCGACGACATGACAAATTTAATCCTAAATATGCGGGTAGTAGGAAAAAACTCTTTGCTACCATTCCAAAAAGGTAAGGTTGAATAAATTTGCTGTAAGACAATCAACTTACATTTCCTCATTTCTTAAGGTACAGTCCAATCTAACACCGCCTTACAGTTATTATGCAAAGATGTACTGCAGCGTTTTGGCGTGAAGTTTGTTATGACTTACCGACTCAACCAAGACATTTTTGAAAACTTTTTCGGTGTCGCCAAGAATTCAAGTACAGGCTTAGGTCGTACATTCTTGGTCATAACGAAGGGGCTCTAACGAAGAATGGAAACGTCGATGTGGATGATACTCCAGATTTGTCCTTAGAAGAATATTCTCTTTCCGGTTAGTCTTTACTTTATTACTTACCTATTTTATGTCCAAATCATTAAACAAACAATGTCTTTTAGGAAGAATCTTCAACATCGTAGAAGCCAAGGAAGTTGTTGCGTCGGAGCCAGAAGAAAATGTCTCATTCCATGACGATGGACTGGAAAATTTGGCGGGCTACATATGTCACCAGTTCAAGGACACAATACCCAACCTTGAACACGGAGGACAAATAAAAAACTCTAGGGTAAATCACTTAGATGAAGTGGGCCTCTCTAGGCCCAACAAAACCATAATGGACCAGCTTTCGTTTTTGGAAAATGTGTTTAATGCTGTGAATGGGGAAGGCAAAGGACTATACATTTGCCAAAATTATATCCAGCATTTGCTAGAAGTATCGGCGAAAGCAAAAATTAACTGTGACGATCGAATTAAAAAATTATTCTTCCGTGCAAGGATGTACTTCCGGATGCGCATTTTAAATCGTCAAATTGTAGACAACAACCTATCGCGCAAACGAAAATTAAAAAAAACTATAAATTAAAAACCAAATTTATGAAATTTACAGGAGTAAGTAAAAGGTAAGTAATACAAGAAATAAAAACGAAAATTCATACAAAACAACAAATTGTAACTTTAATTTCAGTTTTAAAATGATTAAAACATTAAACATTGATAAATAAACACTTTTGTATCCATGTTTCCTGACAAAATATCAGCATTGTTTTGTTTAATTTCACTTTCACATAGGTACTAATTCAAAACGTCAAGTTCAGACAGTTTCTGTGACGTAGATGCGCAGAACGAAACAAAAAATCAATCTCGAATGCGCTATCTGTTTACTTGTATCATGAGGAAAAACGCAGTTGTTGTTAGATATTCTTTTTTTATCCTTAAGGCATAAACAAATAAGGTGTGTTTTGTGTGCTATGATGATATATGAACAAAATAAAACAACAGTCCATGTAAAACAAGTTCATTGTGTTTGTTTCGTTTTAATATTTAACTAACAGTGAATATTCGTGTGTGAATTATTTCAAAAAAAAAATTTATTTTATTTTCCATGTGTTTTCGTGGTTACTATTGTAGTTACTTGTAAACTATACATAAAAAAACTATTAAAAGACTTATTTATAAATTAATTACAACAAACATTTTTAAATATAACCACGATATCTATTTTTCGGAACAAATCAACAAACTAATAGTGTCTGGCGGCCGCCATTTTATTTTGATTTTGACAGATGCGCAGAAGATTACAAAAATAAAAACCCTAATGATATTAGCTTAGATATGTGGGTCTTCTTGACAAAGAACGCACAATAAAAAAACAAAGAAAACTTCCTTTACGTCATTATACTTAAACGCACTGAACAAATTACATTTTATTCAAAGAAATGAAATAAATCAATTAAAACATATCAAAGCACGAAACTTGGAACAAATAAGTTTGGATGAACGAAGTGTTGATGTGATGGCTGCTGGCTGACGACTCGACTTCTTTGTTCTTCTTAACATGTGACGACCCAAGCTTTAACAAAGAAGGAAAAAACAACTGTAATGTCATGTGGCGTGTCTGGCGAATTCAATTTGGCGAATTGGATGAGGCGGGAAAATGTTGTCGTTCAGTTGCAGGGTTGGTAAAATGGCTACCTGAACTTGAATACAGATTGCGTTTAGTAGTTCGCCACAGATATGTATGTGTTCTGTGGGCTAGTTCAATGTTTCTGAACTATCCGAGATCTTGTTTTTCTCAGATCCATTGAAATTGACTGAGAAATTCTTTGATCACTCCGAAATCTCAAGAAACTTGAACGATCTTAATCAAACCAAAACAAAATTTCGGAATTATTTATAGAGCTGGTTAAAAAAGAGAATATTTTATGGGATTTAACTAACCCCAACTATAAAAATATTGAAAAGAAGGCAGTAATATTTCGCTAGCATTTAAGATATCTCAATATATAAATTATATTCTTGGCAGCAAAATTGACATTCCGTATTTCACCATTGTGTTCGAGTCAGCTGCATCACTTAGCTTCAATTTTTACGTACCTCATTTTTGCGCTTCATACTTCAGCTTCAGCTTTGTGCGTTCAGCCAGTTATGCGAAACGGTCAATGAGATGACGGTTCAAGCTTGTAGCCATTATGTACGTTCCCGAACGTAACTTACGGATAGGTTACCTTGCTTTTGTTGTTATTAGCATGGTTAAAAAGAGCTGTTTCCCAGCTGATTGACGATCTTATGGAAAAGAGAAAATCTAAAAGTATCCTAAAATTTGCTAGATACATTTGAACACATGAACAGCTGATGAACTTTTTGCTTTAAATTGCGTACCTTGCTTGTGTTTGGGTTTTTTTGTGAACGAACAAATCCAACCAGATAGGTTACCTCTGAAAATTCGAAGCAAAAGAAGAACACAGTCAGCTGTTCATCAGCTGCTCACGTGTTGAGAACAGTATCCAGCAAATTTTAGGTTAGCTTTGGATTTTCTCTCTGTTTCCATATGTTCTTAAATCAGCTGGAAAACAGCTGATTTTACCAATGCTAATGCGTACGTTCATGAACGTAACTTTTGGGTAGGTTACCTTGCTTGTGTTTGGGTTTTTTTGTGAACGAACAAATCCAACCAGATAGGTTACCTCTCAAAATTCGAAGCAAAAAAGAAATACAGTCAGCTGTTCATCAGTTAAGAAAAGTATCCAGCAAATTTTAGGATACCTTTGGGTTTTCTCTCTGTTTCCATATGTTCTTCAATCAGCTGGAAAACAGCTGTTCTTACCCATGCTAATTGCAACAAAAGCAAGGTAACCTAACCAAAAGTTATATTCGTTAACGTACCCAATTACAACAAAAGCAAGGTAACCTATCCAACAGTTATGTTCGTGAGCGTACCCATTTAGAGAAGGAACTTATTTCTTTGGATTTGTTCGTTCACAAAAAAAAACAAAGCCAAAGAGGTAACCTATCCAAAAGATACGAACGTGAATGTACCCCTTGTCAAAACAAAGCAGAAGATTTCTCTTTTTTTAATATTGTTACTCCATGGCCATGATACAACTAAACAGATAGCGCTTTCGCATTTCCATTTTTGTCTAGTTCTGCGCATATACGTCACTGACATACATAGTGTTTGACGCTTCAGTATGTGAAATCTAAGCAAACAGCAGTTTCGGTTAGGATTCCTGTGACAATTTGTTTTATATTGAATATTAATATTTCAACAAGCTTCTTGTTTTAATAAAATATGGAAATATAATAGGCAAAACCATGATACAACTACTAAAGATATGGCATTGCGCATGTTCGTTGTGGGTTGTGAAATATTTGTGACGTCACGGGCTCTGAACGAAAGTATTCTTGGCGCGAATTTCACTCTTGTTTACTTTTGGCGCGCGGAAGTTCGCGTTTTTGTTGGTGATTTTTTAAATATTATTGTGAAGAAATTAAATTACAAAAAAATGGTTGTGTGTTCGGTGTTTGGTTGCAATAACGATATGAGCAAAAAGAATAACACCAAGCTCAAGTTTTCACCGTTTCCCAAAAAGAAATTTAAATCTTTGTAAGCAGTGGACTTCGTTTTGCAAGAGGAAGGATATAATTAATATCGAAACAGCCCGAATTTGTAGCTTGCATTTTTTAAATGAAGATTTTACTAATAATCTGAAGTATGAAATGGGTAAGTCAAACAAATTCAACTATTTACAGCAAGATTTATGAAAAACTTGTTTATATAGCACTTACACTGTTTCATTATCTGAAACCGGATGCAGTTCCTTCGGTTTACATAAATAAACCCTACTTGGATTCTAAACCGAGGAATATTACAGAACGCTCCAAAAGAATGGAAAATAAAAAACAAAAGCAAAAAGTGACCGAGCTGCTGAAAGTTCCAGTCGAGTTTGAGGCAGAACATGAGGCCGATATTATTTTAACGGAAAATATTCCAAAGCCACAGCCGGAAACGCTACAGGCTCAAATTGATGAGTTGACTGAACAAGTGTAAGCATATAATTATTATCATTTAATTTATAATTTTATTTTCAGCCAGTAGTGATAATTTTTTTTAAAAAACTTTTTATATACGTACATGACATTTCAGAAAAACTTTACGTGAAGAAAATGAAGTTTTGACAAAAAAGTTATTGATTGGTGAAAAGTCAATCAAAACTTTGGAAGTTAAGGTGGCAAAGGCAGAGTTCCATCTGACAAACTTGGAACGACAACTTCTGCAAATTTTCACTCCAGGCCAAATCAAAAACTCCAACTGGGTTTGAAAAGGTCTACATGGTTGGAGGAGGATATAACATAACACTTTATTCATCGAGTTCTCGCGCTTATAAGTTGTTAAGGAGAAAAAACTTTCCTCTTCCTGCTGTCAGAACTCTTCAAAACTGGGCACAAAAGCTGGAGATCAAACCAGGAATCATGATTCCAATAGTAAAACTTTTAAAAGCAGCTCAGGAGTTGACGCAAAACCAAAAACTTTGCTAAGTTTCGATGAGATGAAGATGAAAGAAGCATACTGCTATGACCGACATACGGACACCACACTTAAGCCAGCATCTTACGTGCAAGTGGGCATGTTAAGAGGTAAGTATCAAACTATAATTAAAACTAAAAAATGCTTATAACTTTCCTCACAACAGGTTTATTAGGAAAATGGAAGCAACCGATCTTCTATGACTTCGATTGCAAAATGACAAAGGCCATTTTGTTCGACATTATAGGAACTGTCGGTTCTTGTGGTTTCACATTAGTTGCTATCACAAGCGACCTGTGGGGCAAATAGGGGACTTTATACTGAGCTCAATATCAGTATGGAAAAACCTTGGTAAGAAACTGATTCACAAAAATATACTTCATAAATTATCTTACCTTTATAACAGGTTTTCATTCCAAAACACAAACATTTACGTATTTGCCGATGTTCCTCACCTAATAAAATTGATAAGAAATCATTTTATCGAGTTTTTGTTGAACGGAATGGTAGTTAAAAAGGATATTTTAATGAAGCTCTTCTCAATTACTTCGGAAGAATTAAGCATTACCCACAGAATCTCATCCAAATCTTTGAATGTAGTGCAAGCCGAAAGGCAAAAGGTGAAATTGGCGACACAATTATTTTTCTACACTGTCGCTAAAGAATTATCCCGAGCTGTTGATCTTGGGCATCTCCAAGATGAAACTTGGGAAGAGTGTTATAAACTGCTTAAATATGTAAGTCATTCAAGAAAATAAACATGCAATATACCTATAATATTTTTAATATTATGATATATGACGAATGATTGGTTCGACGTCATGAACGTCCGGTCACCTTATAGCGATTCTAGGGAAAGAGTCTACGCCTACGGACTACATTTGGAATCGCAAAACAAAATACTCGGCGACATGACAAATTTAATCCTAAATATGCGGGTAGTAGGAAAAAACTCTTTGCTACCATTCCAAAAAGGTAAGGTTGAATAAATTTGCTGTAAGACAATCAACTTACATTTCCTCATTTCTTAAGGTACAGTCCAATCTAACACCGCCTTACAGTTATTATGCAAAGATGTACTGCAGCGTTTTGGCGTGAAGTTTGTTATGACTTACCGACTCAACCAAGACATTTTTGAAAACTTTTTCGGTGTCGCCAAGAATTCAAGTACAGGCTTAGGTCGTACATTCTTGGTCATAACGAAGGGGCTCTAACGAAGAATGGAAACGTCGATGTGGATGATACTCCAGATTTGTCCTTAGAAGAATATTCTCTTTCCGGTTAGTCTTTACTTTATTACTTACCTATTTTATGTCCAAATCATTAAACAAACAATGTCTTTTAGGAAGAATCTTCAACATCGTAGAAGCCAAGGAAGTTGTTGCGTCGGAGCCAGAAGAAAATGTCTCATTCCATGACGATGGACTGGAAAATTTGGCGGGCTACATATGTCACCAGTTCAAGGACACAATACCCAACCTTGAACACGGAGGACAAATAAAAAACTCTAGGGTAAATCACTTAGATGAAGTGGGCCTCTCTAGGCCCAACAAAACCATAATGGACCAGCTTTCGTTTTTGGAAAATGTGTTTAATGCTGTGAATGGGGAAGGCAAAGGACTATACATTTGCCAAAATTATATCCAGCATTTGCTAGAAGTATCGGCGAAAGCAAAAATTAACTGTGACGATCGAATTAAAAAATTATTCTTCCGTGCAAGGATGTACTTCCGGATGCGCATTTTAAATCGTCAAATTGTAGACAACAACCTATCGCGCAAACGAAAATTAATAAAAACTATAAATTAAAAACCAAATTTATGAAATTTACAGGAGTAAGTAAAAGGTAAGTAATACAAGAAATAAAAACGAAAATTCATACAAAACAACAAATTGTAACTTTAATTTCAGTTTTAAAATGATTAAAACATTAAACATTGATAAATAAACACTTTTGTATCCATGTTTCCTGACAAAATATCAGCATTGTTTTGTTTAATTTCACTTTCACATAGGTACTAATTCAAAACGTCAAGTTCAGACAGTTTCTGTGACGTAGATGCGCAGAACGAAACAAAAAATCAATCTCGAATGCGCTATCTGTTTACTTGTATCATGAGGAAAAACGCAGTTGTTGTTAGATATTCTTTTTTTTATCCTTAAGGCATAAACAAATAAGGTGTGTTTTGTGTGCTATGATGATATATGAACAAAATAAAACAACAGTCCATGTAAAACAAGTTCATTGTGTTTGTTTCGTTTTAATATTTAACTAACAGTGAATATTCGTGTGTGAATTATTTCAAAAAAAAAAATTTATTTTATTTTCCATGTGTTTTCGTGGTTACTATTGTAGTTACTTGTAAACTATACATAAAAAAACTATTAAAAGACTTATTTATAAATTAATTACAACAAACATTTTTAAATATAACCACGATATCTATTTTTCGGAACAAATCAACAAACTAATAGTGTCTGGCGGCCGCCATTTTATTTTGATTTTGACAGATGCGCAGAAGATTACAAAAATAAAAACCCTAATGATATTAGCTTAGATATGTGGGTCTTCTTGACAAAGAACGCACAATAAAAAAACAAAGAAAACTTCCTTTACGTCATTATACTTAAACGCACTGAACAAATTACATTTTATTCAAAGAAATGAAATAAATCAATTAAAACATATCAAAGCACGAAACTTGGAACAAATAAGTTTGGATGAACGAAGTGTTGATGTGATGGCTGCTGGCTGACGACTCGACTTCTTTGTTCTTCTTAACATGTGACGACCCAAGCTTTAACAAAGAAGGAAAAAACAACTGTAATGTCATGTGGCGTGTCTGGCGAATTCAATTTGGCGAATTGGATGAGGCGGGAAAATGTTGTCGTTCAGTTGCAGGGTTGGTAAAATGGCTACCTGAACTTGAATACAGATTGCGTTTAGTAGTTCGCCACAGATATGTATGTGTTCTGTGGGCTAGTTCAATGTTTCTGAACTATCCGAGATTTTGTTTTTCTCAGATCCATTGAAATTGACTGAGAAATTCTTTGATCACTCCGAAATCTCAAGAAACTTGAACGATCTTAATCAAACCAAAACAAAATTTCGGAATTATTTATAGAGCTGGTTAAAAAAGAGAATATTTTATGGGATTTAACTAACCCCAACTATAAAAATATTGAAAAGAAGGCAGTAATATTTCGCTAGCATTTAAGATATCTCAATATATAAATTATATTCTTGGCAGCAAAATTGACATTCCGTATTTCACCATTGTGTTCGAGTCAGCTGCATCACTTAGCTTCAATTTTTACGTACCTCATTTTTGCGCTTCATACTTCAGCTTCAGCTTTGTGCGTTCAGCCAGTTATGCGAAACGGTCAATGAGATGACGGTTCAAGCTTGTAGCCATTATGTACGTTCCCGAACGTAACTTACGGATAGGTTACCTTGCTTTTGTTGTTATTAGCATGGTTAAAAAGAGCTGTTTCCCAGCTGATTGACGATCTTATGGAAAAGAGAAAATCTAAAAGTATCCTAAAATTTGCTAGATACATTTGAACACATGAACAGCTGATGAACTTTTTGCTTTAAATTGCGTACCTTGCTTGTGTTTGGGTTTTTTTGTGAACGAACAAATCCAACCAGATAGGTTACCTCTGAAAATTCGAAGCAAAAGAAGAACACAGTCAGCTGTTCATCAGCTGCTCACGTGTTGAGAACAGTATCCAGCAAATTTTAGGTTAGCTTTGGATTTTCTCTCTGTTTCCATATGTTCTTAAATCAGCTGGAAAACAGCTGATTTTACCAATGCTAATGCGTACGTTCATGAACGTAACTTTTGGGTAGGTTACCTTGCTTGTGTTTGGGTTTTTTTGTGAACGAACAAATCCAACCAGATAGGTTACCTCTCAAAATTCGAAGCAAAAAAGAAATACAGTCAGCTGTTCATCAGTTAAGAAAAGTATCCAGCAAATTTTAGGATACCTTTGGGTTTTCTCTCTGTTTCCATATGTTCTTCAATCAGCTGGAAAACAGCTGTTCTTACCCATGCTAATTGCAACAAAAGCAAGGTAACCTAACCAAAAGTTATATTCGTTAACGTACCCAATTACAACAAAAGCAAGGTAACCTATCCAACAGTTATGTTCGTGAGCGTACCCATTTAGAGAAGGAACTTATTTCTTTGGATTTGTTCGTTCACAAAAAAAAAACAAAGCCAAAGAGGTAACCTATCCAAAAGATACGAACGTGAATGTACCCCTTGTCAGAACAAAGCAGAAGATTTCTCTTTTTTTAATATTGTTACTCCATGGCCATGATACAACTAAACAGATAGCGCTTTCGCATTTCCATTTTTGTCTAGTTCTGCGCATATACGTCACTGACATACATAGTGTTTGACGCTTCAGTATGTGAAATCTAAGCAAACAGCAGTTTCGGTTAGGATTCCTGTGACAATTTGTTTTATATTGAATATTAATATTTCAACAAGCTTCTTGTTTTAATAAAATATGGAAATATAATAGGCAAAACCATGATACAACTACTAAAGATATGGCATTGCGCATGTTCGTTGTGGGTTGTGAAATATTTGTGACGTCACGGGCTCTGAACGAAAGTATTCTTGGCGCGAATTTCACTCTTGTTTACTTTTGGCGCGCGGAAGTTCGCGTTTTTGTTGGTGATTTTTTAAATATTATTGTGAAGAAATTAAATTACAAAAAAATGGTTGTGTGTTCGGTGTTTGGTTGCAATAACGATATGAGCAAAAAGAATAACACCAAGCTCAAGTTTTCACCGTTTCCCAAAAAGAAATTTAAATCTTTGTAAGCAGTGGACTTCGTTTTGCAAGAGGAAGGATATAATTAATATCGAAACAGCCCGAATTTGTAGCTTGCATTTTTTAAATGAAGATTTTACTAATAATCTGAAGTATGAAATGGGTAAGTCAAACAAATTCAACTATTTACAGCAAGATTTATGAAAAACTTGTTTATATAGCACTTACACTGTTTCATTATCTGAAACCGGATGCAGTTCCTTCGGTTTACATAAATAAACCCTACTTGGATTCTAAACCGAGGAATATTACAGAACGCTCCAAAAGAATGGAAAATAAAAAACAAAAGCAAAAAGTGACCGAGCTGCTGAAAGTTCCAGTCGAGTTTGAGGCAGAACATGAGGCCGATATTATTTTAACGGAAAATATTCCAAAGCCACAGCCGGAAACGCTACAGGCCTAATTGATGAGTTGAGTGAACAAGTGTAAGCATATAATTATTATCATTTAATTTATAATTTTATTTTCAGCTAGTAGTGATAATTTTTTTTAAAAAACTTTTTATATACGTACATGACATTTCAGAAAAACTTTACGTGAAGAAAATGAAGATTTGTTCGTTCACAAAAAAAAAACAAAGCCAAAGAGGTAACCTATCCAAAAGATACGAACGTGAATGTACCCCTTGTCAGAACAAAGCAGAAGATTTCTCTTTTTTTAATATTGTTACTCCATGGCCATGATACAACTAAACAGATAGCGCTTTCGCATTTCCATTTTTGTCTAGTTCTGCGCATATACGTCACTGACATACATAGTGTTTGACGCTTCAGTATGTGAAATCTAAGCAAACAGCAGTTTCGGTTAGGATTCCTGTGACAATTTGTTTTATATTGAATATTAATATTTCAACAAGCTTCTTGTTTTAATAAAATATGGAAATATAATAGGCAAAACCATGATACAACTACTAAAGATATGGCATTGCGCATGTTCGTTGTGGGTTGTGAAATATTTGTGACGTCACGGGCTCTGAACGAAAGTATTCTTGGCGCGAATTTCACTCTTGTTTACTTTTGGCGCGCGGAAGTTCGCGTTTTTGTTGGTGATTTTTTAAATATTATTGTGAAGAAATTAAATTACAAAAAAATGGTTGTGTGTTCGGTGTTTGGTTGCAATAACGATATGAGCAAAAAGAATAACACCAAGCTCAAGTTTTCACCGTTTCCCAAAAAGAAATTTAAATCTTTGTAAGCAGTGGACTTCGTTTTGCAAGAGGAAGGATATAATTAATATCGAAACAGCCCGAATTTGTAGCTTGCATTTTTTAAATGAAGATTTTACTAATAATCTGAAGTATGAAATGGGTAAGTCAAACAAATTCAACTATTTACAGCAAGATTTATGAAAAACTTGTTTATATAGCACTTACACTGTTTCATTATCTGAAACCGGATGCAGTTCCTTCGGTTTACATAAATAAACCCTACTTGGATTCTAAACCGAGGAATATTACAGAACGCTCCAAAAGAATGGAAAATAAAAAACAAAAGCAAAAAGTGACCGAGCTGCTGAAAGTTCCAGTCGAGTTTGAGGCAGAACATGAGGCCGATATTATTTTAACGGAAAATATTCCAAAGCCACAGCCGGAAACGCTACAGGCCTAATTGATGAGTTGACTGAACAAGTGTAAGCATATAATTATTATCATTTAATTTATAATTTTATTTTCAGCTAGTAGTGATAATTTTTTTTAAAAAACTTTTTATATACGTACATGACATTTCAGAAAAACTTTACGTGAAGAAAATGAAGTTTTGACAAAAAAGTTATTGATTGGTGAAAAGTCAATCAAAACTTTGGAAGTTAAGGTGGCAAAGGCAGAGTTCCATCTGACAAACTTGGAACGACAACTTCTGCAAATTTTCACTCCAGGCCAAATCAAAAAAACTCCAACTGGGTTTGAAAAGGTCTACGTGGTTGGAGGAGGATATAGCTCGATCCATAACACTTTATTCATCGAGTTCTCGAGCTTATAAGTTGTTAAGGAGAAAAAACTTTCCTCTTCCTGCTGTCAGAACTCTTCAAACCTGGGCACAAAAGCTGGAGATTAAACCAGGAATCATGATTCCAATAGTAAAAACTTTAAAAGCAGCTCAGGAGTTGCCGCAAAACCAAAAACTTTGCGTCCTAAGCTTCGATGAGATGAAGATGAAAGAAGCATACTGCTATGACCGACATACGGACACCACACTTAAGCCAGCATCTTACGTGCAAGTGGGCATGTTAAGAGGTAAGTATCAAACTATAATTAAAACTAAAAAATGCTTATAAGTTTCCTCACAACAGGTTTATTAGGAAAATGGAAGCAACCGATCTTCTATGACTTCGATTGCAAAATGACAAAGGCCATTTTGTTCGACATTATAGGAACTGTCGGTTCTTGTGGTTTCACATTAGTTGCTATCACAAGCGACCTGTGGGGCAAATAGGGGACTTTATACTGAGCTCAATATCAGTATGGAAAAACCTTGGTAAGAAACTGATTCACAAAAATATACTTCATAAATTATCTTACCTTTATAACAGGTTTTCATTCCAAAACACAAACATTTACGTATTTTCCGATGTTCCTCACCTAATAAAATTGATAAGAAATCATTTTATCGAATTTTTGTTGAACGGAATGGAAAGAAAATAAACATGCAATATACCTATAATATTTTTAATATTTTTTTTGCAGACGAATGATTGGTTCGACGTCATAAACGTCCGGTCACCCTATAGCGATTCTAGGGAAAGAGTCTACGCCTACGGACTACATCTGGAATAGCAAATCAAAATACTCGACGACATGACAAATTTAATCCTAAATATGCTGGTAGTAGGAAAAAACTCTTTGCTACCATTCCAAAAAGGTAAGGTTGAATAAATTTGCTGTAAGACAATCAACTAACATTTCCTCATTTCTTAAGGTATAGTCCAATCTAACACCGCCTTGCAGTTATTATGGAAAGATGTACTGCAGCGTTTTGGCGTGAAGTTTGTTATAACTTACCGACTCAACCAAGACATTTTTGAAAACTTTTTCGGTGTCGCCAAGAATTCAAGTACAGGCTTAGGTCGTACATTCTTGGTCATAACGAAGGGGCTCTAACGAAGAATGGAAACGTCGATGTGGATGATACTCCAGATTTGTCCTTAGAAGAAACTTCTATTTCCGGTTAGTCTTTACTTTACTACTTACTTATTTTATGTCCAAATCATTAAACAAACAATGCCTTTCAGGAAGAATCTTCAACATCGTAAAAGCCAAGGAAGTTGTTGCGTCGGAGCCAGAAGAAAATGTCTCATTCCATTACGATGGACTGGAAAATTTGGCGGGCTACATATGTCACCAGTTCAAGGACACAATACCCAACTTTGAACACGGAGAACAAATAAAAAACTCTTGGGTAAATCACTTAGATGAATGTGGCCTCTCTAGGCCCAACAAAACCAGCTTTCGTTTTTGGAAAATGTGTTTAATGCTGTGAATGGGGAAGGCAAAGGACTATACATTTGCCAAAATTATATCCAGCATTTGCTAGAAGTATCGGCGAAAGCAAAAATTAACTGTGACGAAGGATGTACTTCCGGATGCGCATTTTAAATCGTCAAATTGTAGACAACAACCTATCGCGCAAACGAAAATTAAAAAAACTATAAATTAAAAACCAAATTTATGAAATTTACAGGAGTAAGTAAAAGGTAAGTAATACAAGAAAGAAAAACGAAAATTCATACAAAACAACAAATTGTAACTTTAATTTCAGTTTTAAAATGATTAAAACATTAAACATTGATAAATAAACACTTTTGTATCCATGTTTCCCGACAAAATATCAGCATTGTTTTGTTTAATTTCACTTTCACATAGGTACTAATTCAAAACGTCAAGTTCAGACAGTTTCTGTGACGTAGATGCGCAGAACGAAACAAAAAATCAATCTCGAATGCGCTATCTGTTTACTTGTATCATGAGGCAAAACGCAGTTGTTGTTAGATATTCTTTTTTTTATCCTTAAGGCATAAACAAATAAGGTGTGTTTTGTGTGCTATGATGATATATGAACAAAATAAAACAACAGTCCATGTAAAACAAGTTCATTGTGTTTGTTTGTTTTAATATTTAACAAACAGTGAATATTCGTGTGTGAATTATTTAAAAAAAAAAATGTATTTTATTTTCCATGTGTTTTCGTGGTTACTATTGTAGTTACTTGTAAACTATACATAAAAAAACTATTAAAAGACTTATTTATAAATTAATTACAACAAACATTTTTAAATATAACCACGATATCTATTTTTCGGAACAAATCAACAAACTAATAGTGTCAGGCGGCCGCCATTTTATTTTGATTTTGACAGATGCGCAGAAGATTACAAAAATAAAAACCCTAATGATATTAGCTTAGATATGTGGGTCTTCTTGACAAAGAACGCACAATAAAAAAACAAAGAAAACTTCCTTTACGTCATTATACTTAAACGCACTGAACAAATTACATTTTATTCAAAGAAATGAAATAAATCAATTAAAACATATCAAAGCACGAAACTTGGAACAAATAAGTTTGGATGAACGAAGTGTTGATGTGATGGCTGCTGGCTGACGACTCGACTTCTTTGTTCTTCTTAACATGTGACGACCCAAGCTTTAACAAAGAAGGAAAAAACAACTGTAATGTCATGTGGCGTGTCTGGCGAATTCAATTTGGCGAATTGGATGAGGCGGGAAAATGTTGTCGTTCAGTTGCAGGGTTGGTAAAATAGCTACCTGAACTTGAATACAGATTGCGTTTAGTAGTTCGCCACAGATATGTATGTGTTCTGTGGGCTAGTTCAATGTTTCTGAACTATCCGAGATCTTGTTTTTCTCAGATCCATTGAAATTGACTGAGAAATTCTTTGATCACTCCGAAATCTCAAGAAACTTGAACGATCTTAATCAAACCAAAACAAAATTTCGGAATTATTTATAGAGCTGGTTAAAAAAGAGAATATTTTATGGGATTTAACTAACCCCAACTATAAAAATATTAAAAAGAAGGCGCAAGTGTGCAGTAATATTTCGCTAGCATTTAAGATATCTCAATATATAAATTATATTCTTGGCAGCAAAATTGACATTCCGTATTTCACCATTGTGTTCGAGTCAGCTGCATCACTTAGCTTCAATTTTTACGTACCTCATTTTTGCGCTTCATACTTCAGCTTCAGCTTTGTGCGTTCAGCCAGTTATGCGAAACGGTCAATGAGATGACGGTTCAAGCTTGTAGCCATTATGTACGTTCCCGAACGTAACTTACGGATAGGTTACCTTGCTTTTGTTGTTATTAGCATGGTTAAAAAGAGCTGTTTCCCAGCTGATTGACGATCTTATGGAAAAGAGAAAATCTAAAAGTATCCTAAAATTTGCTAGATACATTTGAACACATGAACAGCTGATGAACTTTTTGCTTTAAATTGCGTACCTTGATTTTGGTTTTGACAAAAAAGTTATTGATTGGTGAAAAGTCAATCAAAACTTTGGAAGTTAAGGTGGCAAAGGCAGAGTTCCATCTGACAAACTTGGAACGACAACTTCTGCAAATTTTCACTCCAGGCCAAATCAAAAAAACTCCAACTGGGTTTGAAAAGGTCTACGTGGTTGGAGGAGGATATAGCTCGATCCATAACACTTTATTCATCGAGTTCTCGAGCTTATAAGTTGTTAAGGAGAAAAAACTTTCCTCTTCCTGCTGTCAGAACTCTTCAAACCTGGGCACAAAAGCTGGAGATCAAACCAGGAATCATGATTCCAATAGTAAAAACTTTAAAAGCAGCTCAGGAGTTGCCGCAAAACCAAAAACTTTGCGTCCTAAGCTTCGATGAGATGAAGATGAAAGAAGCATACTGCTATGACCGACATACGGACACCACACTTAAGCCAGCATCTTACGTGCAAGTGGGCATGTTAAGAGGTAAGTATCAAACTATAATTAAAACTAAAAAATGCTTATAACTTTCCTCACAAGAGGTTTATTAGGAAAATGGAAGCAACCGATCTTCTATGACTTCGATTGCAAAATGACAAAGGCCATTTTGTTCGACATTATAGGAACTGTCGGTTCTTGTGGTTTCACATTAGTTGCTATCACAAGCGACCTGTGGGGCAAATAGGGGACTTTATACTGAGCTCAATATCAGTATGGAAAAACCTTGGTAAGAAACTGATTCACAAAAATATACTTCATAAATTATCTTACCTTTATAACAGGTTTTCATTCCAAAACACAAACATTTACGTATTTGCCGATGTTCCTCACCTAATAAAATTGATAAAAAATCATTTTATCGAGTTTTTGTTGAACGGAATGGAAAGAAAATAAACATGCAATATACCTATAATATTTTTAATATTTTTTTTGCAGACGAATGATTGGTTCGACGTCATAAACGTCCGGTCACTCTATAGCGATTCTAGGGAAAGAGTCTACGCCTACGGACTACATCTGGAATAGCAAATCAAAATACTCGACGACATGACAAATTTAATCCTAAATATGCTGGTAGTAGGAAAAAACTCTTTGCTACCATTCCAAAAAGGTAAGGTTGAATAAATTTGCTGTAAGACAATCAACTAACATTTCCTCATTTCTTAAGGTATAGTCCAATCTAACACCGCCTTGCAGTTATTATGGAAAGATGTACTGCAGCGTTTTGGCGTGAAGTTTGTTATAACTTACCGACTCAACCAAGACATTTTTGAAAACTTTTTCGGTGTCGCCAAGAATTCAAGTACAGGCTTAGGTCGTACATTCTTGGTCATAACGAAGGGGCTCTAACGAAGAATGGAAACGTCGATGTGGATGATACTCCAGATTTGTCCTTAGAAGAAACTTCTATTTCCGGTTAGTCTTTACTTTACTACTTACTTATTTTATGTCCAAATCATTAAACAAACAATGCCTTTCAGGAAGAATCTTCAACATCGTAAAAGCCAAGGAAGTTGTTGCGTCGGAGCCAGAAGAAAATGTCTCATTCCATTACGATGGACTGGAAAATTTGGCGGGCTACATATGTCACCAGTTCAAGGACACAATACCCAACTTTGAACACGGAGAACAAATAAAAAACTCTTGGGTAAATCACTTAGATGAATGTGGCCTCTCTAGGCCCAACAAAACCAGCTTTCGTTTTTGGAAAATGTGTTTAATGCTGTGAATGGGGAAGGCAAAGGACTATACATTTGCCAAAATTATATCCAGCATTTGCTAGAAGTATCGGCGAAAGCAAAAATTAACTGTGACGAAGGATGTACTTCCGGATGCGCATTTTAAATCGTCAAATTGTAGACAACAACCTATCGCGCAAACGAAAATTAAAAAAACTATAAATTAAAAACCAAATTTATGAAATTTACAGGAGTAAGTAAAAGGTAAGTAATACAAGAAAGAAAAACGAAAATTCATACAAAACAACAAATTGTAACTTTAATTTCAGTTTTAAAATGATTAAAACATTAAACATTGATAAATAAACACTTTTGTATCCATGTTTCCCGACAAAATATCAGCATTGTTTTGTTTAATTTCACTTTCACATAGGTACTAATTCAAAACGTCAAGTTCAGACAGTTTCTGTGACGTAGATGCGCAGAACGAAACAAAAAATCAATCTCGAATGCGCTATCTGTTTACTTGTATCATGAGGCAAAACGCAGTTGTTGTTAGATATTCTTTTTTTTATCCTTAAGGCATAAACAAATAAGGTGTGTTTTGTGTGCTATGATGATATATGAACAAAATAAAACAACAGTCCATGTAAAACAAGTTCATTGTGTTTGTTTGTTTTAATATTTAACAAACAGTGAATATTCGTGTGTGAATTATTTCAAAAAAAAAATTTATTTTATTTTCCATGTGTTTTTGTGGTTACTATTGTAGTTACTTGTAAACTATACATAAAAAAACTATTAAAAGACTTATTTATAAATTAATTACAACAAACATTTTTAAATATAACCACGATATCTATTTTTCGGAACAAATCAACAAACTAATAGTGTCTGGCGGCCGCCATTTTATTTTGATTTTGACAGATGCGCAGAAGATTACAAAAATAAAAACCCTAATGATATTAGCTTAGATATGTGGGTCTTCTTGACAAAGAACGCACAATAAAAAAACAAAGAAAACTTCCTTTACGTCATTATACTTAAACGCACTGAACAAATTACATTTTATTCAAAGAAATGAAATAAATCAATTAAAACATATCAAAGCACGAAACTTGGAACAAATAAGTTTGGATGAACGAAGTGTTGATGTGATGGCTGCTGGCTGACGACTCGACTTCTTTGTTCTTCTTAACATGTGACGACCCAAGCTTTAACAAAGAAGGAAAAAACAACTGTAATGTCATGTGGCGTGTCTGGCGAATTCAATTTGGCGAATTGGATGAGGCGGGAAAATGTTGTCGTTCAGTTGCAGGGTTGGTAAAATGGCTACCTGAACTTGAATACAGATTGCGTTTAGTAGTTCGCCACAGATATGTATGTGTTCTGTGGGCTAGTTCAATGTTTCTGAACTATCCGAGATCTTGTTTTTCTCAGATCCATTGAAATTGACTGAGAAATTCTTTGATCACTCCGAAATCTCAAGAAACTTGAACGATCTTAATCAAACCAAAACAAAATTTCGGAATTATTTATAGAGCTGGTTAAAAAAGAGAATATTTTATGGGATTTAACTAACCCCAACTATAAAAATATTGAAAAGAAGGCAGTAATATTTCGCTAGCATTTAAGATATCTCAATATATAAATTATATTCTTGGCAGCAAAATTGACATTCCGTATTTCACCATTGTGTTCGAGTCAGCTGCATCACTTAGCTTCAATTTTTACGTACCTCATTTTTGCGCTTCATACTTCAGCTTCAGCTTTGTGCGTTCAGCCAGTTATGCGAAACGGTCAATGAGATGACGGTTCAAGCTTGTAGCCATTATGTACGTTCCCGAACGTAACTTACGGATAGGTTACCTTGCTTTTGTTGTTATTAGCATGGTTAAAAAGAGCTGTTTCCCAGCTGATTGACGATCTTATGGAAAAGAGAAAATCTAAAAGTATCCTAAAATTTGCTAGATACATTTGAACACATGAACAGCTGATGAACTTTTTGCTTTAAATTGCGTACCTTGCTTGTGTTTGGGTTTTTTTGTGAACGAACAAATCCAACCAGATAGGTTACCTCTGAAAATTCGAAGCAAAAGAAGAACACAGTCAGCTGTTCATCAGCTGCTCACGTGTTGAGAACAGTATCCAGCAAATTTTAGGTTAGCTTTGGATTTTCTCTCTGTTTCCATATGTTCTTAAATCAGCTGGAAAACAGCTGATTTTACCAATGCTAATGCGTACGTTCATGAACGTAACTTTTGGGTAGGTTACCTTGCTTGTGTTTGGGTTTTTTTGTGAACGAACAAATCCAACCAGATAGGTTACCTCTCAAAATTCGAAGCAAAAAAGAAATACAGTCAGCTGTTCATCAGTTAAGAAAAGTATCCAGCAAATTTTAGGATACCTTTGGGTTTTCTCTCTGTTTCCATATGTTCTTCAATCAGCTGGAAAACAGCTGTTCTTACCCATGCTAATTGCAACAAAAGCAAGGTAACCTAACCAAAAGTTATATTCGTTAACGTACCCAATTACAACAAAAGCAAGGTAACCTATCCAACAGTTATGTTCGTGAGCGTACCCATTTAGAGAAGGAACTTATTTCTTTGGATTTGTTCGTTCACAAAAAAAAAACAAAGCCAAAGAGGTAACCTATCCAAAAGATACGAACGTGAATGTACCCCTTGTCAAAACAAAGCAGAAGATTTCTCTTTTTTTAATATTGTTACTCCATGGCCATGATACAACTAAACAGATAGCGCTTTCGCATTTCCATTTTTGTCTAGTTCTGCGCATATACGTCACTGACATACATAGTGTTTGACGCTTCAGTATGTGAAATCTAAGCAAACAGCAGTTTCGGTTAGGATTCCTGTGACAATTTGTTTTATATTGAATATTAATATTTCAACAAGCTTCTTGTTTTAATAAAATATGGAAATATAATAGGCAAAACCATGATACAACTACTAAAGATATGGCATTGCGCATGTTCGTTGTGGGTTGTGAAATATTTGTGACGTCACGGGCTCTGAACGAAAGTATTCTTGGCGCGAATTTCACTCTTGTTTACTTTTGGCGCGCGGAAGTTCGCGTTTTTGTTGGTGATTTTTTAAATATTATTGTGAAGAAATTAAATTACAAAAAAATGGTTGTGTGTTCGGTGTTTGGTTGCAATAACGATATGAGCAAAAAGAATAACACCAAGCTCAAGTTTTCACCGTTTCCCAAAAAGAAATTTAAATCTTTGTAAGCAGTGGACTTCGTTTTGCAAGAGGAAGGATATAATTAATATCGAAACAGCCCGAATTTGTAGCTTGCATTTTTTAAATGAAGATTTTACTAATAATCTGAAGTATGAAATGGGTAAGTCAAACAAATTCAACTATTTACAGCAAGATTTATGAAAAACTTGTTTATATAGGACTTACACTGTTTCATTATCTGAAACCGGATGCAGTTCCTTCGGTTTACATAAATAAACCCTACTTGGATTCTAAACCGAGGAATATTACAGAACGCTCCAAAAGAATGGAAAATAAAAAACAAAAGCAAAAAGTGACCGAGCTGCTGAAAGTTCCAGTCGAGTTTGAGGCAGAACATGAGGCCGATATTATTTTAACGGAAAATATTCCAAAGCCACAGCCGGAAACGCTACAGGCTCAAATTGATGAGTTGACTGAACAAGTGTAAGCATATAATTATTATCATTTAATTTATAATTTTATTTTCAGCTAGTAGTGATAATTTTTTTTAAAAAACTTTTTATATACGTACATGACATTTCAGAAAAACTTTACGTGAAGAAAATGAAGTTTTGACAAAAAAGTTATTGATTGGTGAAAAGTCAATCAAAACTTTGGAAGTTAAGGTGGCAAAGGCAGAGTTCCATCTGACAAACTTGGAACGACAACTTCTGCAAATTTTCACTCCAGGCCAAATCAAAAAAACTCCAACTGGGTTTGAAAAGGTCTACGTGGTTGGAGGAGGATATAGCTCGATCCATAACACTTTATTCATCGAGTTCTCGAGCTTATAAGTTGTTAAGGAGAAAAAACTTTCCTCTTCCTGCTGTCAGAACTCTTCAAACCTGGGCACAAAAGCTGGAGATCAAACCAGGAATCATGATTCCAATAGTAAAAACTTTAAAAGCAGCTCAGGAGTTGCCGCAAAACCAAAAACTTTGCGTCCTAAGCTTCGATGAGATGAAGATGAAAGAAGCATCTCATGACCGACATACGGACACCACACTTAAGCCAGCATCTTACGTGCAAGTGGGCATGTTAAGAGGTAAGTATCAAACTATAATTAAAACTAAAAAATGCTTATAACTTTCCTCACAACAGGTTTATTAGGAAAATGGAAGCAACCGATCTTCTATGACTTCGATTGCAAAATGACAAAGGCCATTTTGTTCGACATTATAGGAACTGTCGGTTCTTGTGGTTTCACATTAGTTGCTATCACAAGCGACCTGTGGGGCAAATAGGGGACTTTATACTGAGCTCAATATCAGTATGGAAAAACCTTGGTAAGAAACTGATTCACAAAAATATACTTCATAAATTATCTTACCTTTATAACAGGTTTTCATTCCAAAACACAAACATTTACGTATTTGCCGATGTTCCTCACCTAATAAAATTGATAAGAAATCATTTTATCGAGTTTTTGTTGAACGGAATGGAAAGAAAATAAACATGCAATATACCTATAATATTTTTAATATTTTTTTTGCAGACGAATGATTGGTTCGACGTCATAAACGTCCGGTCACCCTATAGCGATTCTAGGGAAAGAGTCTACGCCTACGGACTACATCTGGAATAGCAAATCAAAATACTCGACGACATGACAAATTTAATCCTAAATATGCTGGTAGTAGGAAAAAACTCTTTGCTACCATTCCAAAAAGGTAAGGTTGAATAAATTTGCTGTAAGACAATCAACTAACATTTCCTCATTTCTTAAGGTATAGTCCAATCTAACACCGCCTTGCAGTTATTATGGAAAGATGTACTGCAGCGTTTTGGCGTGAAGTTTGTTATAACTTACCGACTCAACCAAGACATTTTTGAAAACTTTTTCGGTGTCGCCAAGAATTCAAGTACAGGCTTAGGTCGTACATTCTTGGTCATAACGAAGGGGCTCTAACGAAGAATGGAAACGTCGATGTGGATGATACTCCAGATTTGTCCTTAGAAGAAACTTCTATTTCCGGTTAGTCTTTACTTTACTACTTACTTATTTTATGTCCAAATCATTAAACAAACAATGCCTTTCAGGAAGAATCTTCAACATCGTAAAAGCCAAGGAAGTTGTTGCGTCGGAGCCAGAAGAAAATGTCTCATTCCATTACGATGGACTGGAAAATTTGGCGGGCTACATATGTCACCAGTTCAAGGACACAATACCCAACTTTGAACACGGAGAACAAATAAAAAACTCTTGGGTAAATCACTTAGATGAATGTGGCCTCTCTAGGCCCAACAAAACCAGCTTTCGTTTTTGGAAAATGTGTTTAATGCTGTGAATGGGGAAGGCAAAGGACTATACATTTGCCAAAATTATATCCAGCATTTGCTAGAAGTATCGGCGAAAGCAAAAATTAACTGTGACGAAGGATGTACTTCCGGATGCGCATTTTAAATCGTCAAATTGTAGACAACAACCTATCGCGCAAACGAAAATTAAAAAAACTATAAATTAAAAACCAAATTTATGAAATTTACAGGAGTAAGTAAAAGGTAAGTAATACAAGAAAGAAAAACGAAAATTCATACAAAACAACAAATTGTAACTTTAATTTCAGTTTTAAAATGATTAAAACATTAAACATTGATAAATAAACACTTTTGTATCCATGTTTCCCGACAAAATATCAGCATTGTTTTGTTTAATTTCACTTTCACATAGGTACTAATTCAAAACGTCAAGTTCAGACAGTTTCTGTGACGTAGATGCGCAGAACGAAACAAAAAATCAATCTCGAATGCGCTATCTGTTTACTTGTATCATGAGGCAAAACGCAGTTGTTGTTAGATATTCTTTTTTTTATCCTTAAGGCATAAACAAATAAGGTGTGTTTTGTGTGCTATGATGATATATGAACAAAATAAAACAACAGTCCATGTAAAACAGGTTCATTGTGTTTGTTTGTTTTAATATTTAACAAACAGTGAATATTCGTGTGTGAATTATTTCAAAAAAAAAATTTATTTTATTTTCCATGTGTTTTCGTGGTTACTATTGTAGTTACTTGTAAACTATACATAAAAAAACTATTAAAAGACTTATTTATAAATTAATTACAACAAACATTTTTAAATATAACCACGATATCTATTTTTCGGAACAAATCAACAAACTAATAGTGTCTGGCGGCCGCCATTTTATTTTGATTTTGACAGATGCGCAGAAGATTACAAAAATAAAAACCCTAATGATATTAGCTTAGATATGTGGGTCTTCTTGACAAAGAACGCACAATAAAAAAACAAAGAAAACTTCCTTTACGTCATTATACTTAAACGCACTGAACAAATTACATTTTATTCAAAGAAATGAAATAAATCAATTAAAACATATCAAAGCACGAAACTTGGAACAAATAGGTTTGGATGAACGAAGTGTTGATGTGATGGCTGCTGGCTGACGACTCGACTTCTTTGTTCTTCTTAACATGTGACGACCCAAGCTTTAACAAAGAAGGAAAAAACAACTGTAATGTCATGTGGCGTGTCTGGCGAATTCAATTTGGCGAATTGGATGAGGCGGGAAAATGTTGTCGTTCAGTTGCAGGGTTGGTAAAATGGCTACCTGAACTTGAATACAGATTGCGTTTAGTAGTTCGCCACAGATATGTATGTGTTCTGTGGGCTAGTTCAATGTTTCTGAACTATCCGAGATCTTGTTTTTCTCAGATCCATTGTAATTGACTGAGAAATTCTTTGATCACTCCGAAATCTTAAGAAACTTGAACGATCTTAATCAAACCAAAACAAAATTTCGGAATTATTTATAGAGCTGGTTAAAAAAGAGAATATTTTATGGGATTTAACTAACCCCAACTATAAAAATATTAAAAAGAAGGCGCAAGTGTGCAGTAATATTTCGCTAGCATTTAAGATATCTCAATATATAAATTATATTCTTGGCAGCAAAATTGACATTCCGTATTTCACCATTGTGTTCGAGTCAGCTGCATCACTTAGCTTCAATTTTTACGTACCTCATTTTTGCGCTTCATACTTCAGCTTCAGCTTTGTGCGTTCAGCCAGTTATGCGAAACGGTCAATGAGATGACGGTTCAAGCTTGTAGCCATTATGTACGTTCCCGAACGTAACTTACGGATAGGTTACCTTGCTTTTGTTGTTATTAGCATGGTTAAAAAGAGCTGTTTCCCAGCTGATTGACGATCTTATGGAAAAGAGAAAATCTAAAAGTATCCTAAAATTTGCTAGATACATTTGAACACATGAACAGCTGATGAACTTTTTGCTTTAAATTGCGTACCTTGCTTGTGTTTGGGTTTTTTTGTGAACGAACAAATCCAACCAGATAGGTTACCTCTGAAAATTCGAAGCAAAAGAAGAACACAGTCAGCTGTTCATCAGCTGCTCACGTGTTGAGAACAGTATCCAGCAAATTTTAGGTTAGCTTTGGATTTTCTCTCTGTTTCCATATGTTCTTAAATCAGCTGGAAAACAGCTGATTTTACCAATGCTAATGCGTACGTTCATGAACGTAACTTTTGGGTAGGTTACCTTGCTTGTGTTTGGGTTTTTTTGTGAACGAACAAATCCAACCAGATAGGTTACCTCTCAAAATTCGAAGCAAAAAAGAAATACAGTCAGCTGTTCATCAGTTAAGAAAAGTATCCAGCAAATTTTAGGATACCTTTGGGTTTTCTCTCTGTTTCCATATGTTCTTCAATCAGCTGGAAAACAGCTGTTCTTACCCATGCTAATTGCAACAAAAGCAAGGTAACCTAACCAAAAGTTATGTTCGTTAACGTACCCAATCACAACAAAAGCAAGGTAACCTATCCAATAGTTATGTTCGTGAGCGTACCCATTTAGAGAAGGAACTTATTTCTTTGGATTTGTTCGTTCACAAAAAAAAAACAAAGCCAAAGAGGTAACCTATCCAAAAGATACGAACGTGAATGTACCCCTTGTCAAAACAAAGCAGAAGATTTCTCTTTTTTTAATATTGTTACTCCATGGCCATGATACAACTAAACAGATAGCGCTTTCGCATTTCCATTTTTGTCTAGTTCTGCGCATATACGTCACTGACATACATAGTGTTTGACGCTTTGTATTCAGTATGTGAAATCTAAGCAAAATAACAGCAGTTTCGGTTAGGATTCCTGTGACAATTTGTTTTATATTGAATATTAATATTTCAACAAGCTTCTTGTTTTAATAAAATATGGAAATATAATAGGCAAAACCATGATACAACTACTAAAGATATGGCATTGCGCATGTTCGTTGTGGGTTGTTAAATATTTGTGACGTCGCGGGCTCTGAACGAAAGTATTCTTGGCGCGAATTTCACACTTGTTTACTTTTGGCGAGCGGAAGTTCGCGTTTTTGTTGGTGATTTTTTAAATATTATTGTGAAGAAATTAAATTACAAAAAAATGGTTGTGTGTTCGGTGTTTGGTTGCAATAACGATATGAGCAAAAAAAATAACACCAAGCTCAAGTTTTCACCGTTTCCCAAAAAGAAATTTAAATCTTTGTAAGCAGTGGACTTCGTTTTGCAAGAGGAAGGATATAATTAATATCGAAACAGCCCGAATTTGTAGCTTGCATTTTTTAAATGAAGATTTTACTAATAATCTGAAGTATGAAATGGGTAAGTCAAACAAATTCAACTATTTACAGCAAGATTTATGAAAAACTTGTTTATATAGGACTTACACTGTTTCATTATCTGAAACCGGATGCAGTTCCTTCGGTTTACATAAATAAACCCTACTTGGATTCTAAACCGAGGAATATTACAGAACGCTCCAAAAGAATGGAAAATAAAAAACAAAAGCAAAAAGTGACCGAGCTGCTGAAAGTTCCAGTCGAGTTTGAGGCAGAACATGAGGCCGATATTATTTTAACGGAAAATATTCCAAAGCCACAGCCGGAAACGCTACAGGCTCAAATTGATGAGTTGACTGAACAAGTGTAAGCATATAATTATTATCATTTAATTTATAATTTTATTTTCAGCTAGTAGTGATAATTTTTTTTAAAAAACTTTTTATATACGTACATGACCTTTCAGAAAAACTTTACGTGAAGAAAATGAAGGTTTGACAAAAAAGTTATTGATTGGTGAAAAGTCAATCAAAACTTTGGAAGTTAAGGTGGCAAAGGCAGAGTTCCATCTGACAAACTTGGAACGACAACTTCTGCAAATTTTCACTCCAGGCCAAATCAAAAAACTCCAACTGGGTTTGAAAAGGTCTACATGGTTGGAGGAGGATATAACATAACACTTTATTCATCGAGTTCTCGCGCTTATAAGTTGTTAAGGAGAAAAAACTTTCCTCTTCCTGCTGTCAGAACTCTTCAAAACTGGGCACAAAAGCTGGAGATCAAACCAGGAATCATGATTCCAATAGTAAAACTTTTAAAAGCAGCTCAGGAGTTGACGCAAAACCAAAAACTTTGCTAAGTTTCGATGAGATGAAGATGAAAGAAGCATACTGCTATGACCGACATACGGACACCACACTTGCCAGCATCTTGCGTGCAAGTGCGCATGCTAAGAGGTAAGTATCAAACTATAATTAAAACTAAAAAATGGTTATAACTTTCCTCACAACTGGTTTATTAGGAAAATGGAAGCAACCGATCTTCTATGACTTCGATTGCAAAATGACAAAGACCATTTTGTTCGACATTGTAGGAACTGTCGGTTCTTGTGGTTTCACAATAGTTGCTATCACAAGCGACCTAGGTGGGGCAAATAGGGGACTTTATACTGAGCTCAATATCAGTATGGAAAAGTCTTGGTAAGAAACTGATTCACAAAAATATACTTCATAAATTATCTTACCTTTATAACAGGTTTTCATTCCAAAACACAAACATTTACGTATTTGCCGATGTTCCTCACCTAATAAAATTGATAAGAAATCATTTTATCGAGTTTTTGTTGAACGGAATGGTAGTTAAAAAGGATATTTTAATGAAGCTCTTCTCAATTACGTCGGAAGAATTAAGCATTACCCACAAAATCTCATCCAAATCTTTGAATGTAGTGCAAGCCGAAAGGCAAAAGGTGAAATTGGCGACACAATTATTTTCCTACACTGTCGCTAAAGAATTATCCCGAGCTGTTGATCTTGGGCATCTCCAAGATGAAACTTGGGAAGAGTGTTAAAAACTGCTTAAATATGTAAGTCATTCAAGAAAATAAACATGCAATATACCTATAATATTTTTAATATTTTTTTTTGCAGACGAATGATTGGTTCGACGTCATGAACGTCCGGTCACCCTATAGCGATTCTAGGGAAAGAGTCTACGCCTACGGACTACATCTGGAATAGCAAATCAAAATACTCGACGACATGACAAATTTAATCCTAAATATGCTGGTAGTAGGAAAAAACTCTTTGCTACCATTCCAAAAAGGTAAGGTTGAATAAATTTGCTGTAAGACAATCAACTAACATTTCCTCATTTCTTAAGGTATAGTCCAATCTAACACCGCCTTGCAGTTATTATGGAAAGATGTACTGCAGCGTTTTGGCGTGAAGTTTGTTATGACTTACCGACTCAACCAAGACATTTTTGAACTTTTTCGGTGTCGCCAAGAATTCAAGTACAGGCTTAGGTCGTACATTCTTGGTCATAACGAAGGGGCTCTAACGAAGAATGGAAACGTCGATGTGGATGATACTCCAGATTTGTCCTTAGAAGAATATTCTCTTTCCGGTTAGTCTTTACTTTATTACTTACCTATTTTATGTCCAAATCATTAAACAAACAATGTCTTTTAGGAAGAATCTTCAACATCGTAAAAGCCAAGGAAGTTGTTGCGTCGGAGCCAGAAGAAAATGTCTCATTCCATGACGATGGACTGGAAAATTTGGCGGGCTACATATGTCACCAGTTCAAGGACACAATACCCAACCTTGAACACGGAGAACAAATAAAAAACTCTAGGGTAAATCACTTAGATGAAGGTGGCCTCTCTAGGCCCAACAAAACCATAATGGACCAGCTTTCGTTTTTGGAAAATGTGTTTAATGCTGTGAATGGGGAAGGCAAAGACTATACATTTGCCAAAATTATATCCAGCATTTGCTAGAAGTATCGGCGGAAGCAAAAATTAACTGCGACGACCGAATTAAAAAATTATTCTTCCGTGCAAGGATGTACTTCCGGATGCGCATTTTAAATCGTCAAATTGTAGACAACAACCTATCGCGCAAACGAAAATAAAAAAAAAATATAAATTAAAAACCAAATTTATGAAATTTACAGGAGTAAGTAAAAAAAAAGAAAAACAAAAATTCATACAAAACAACAAATTGTAACTTTAATTTCAGTTTTAAAATGATTAAAACGTTAAACATTGATAAATAAACACTTTTATATCCATGTTTCCCGACAAAATATCAGCATTGTTTTGTTTAATTTCACTTTCACATAGGTACTAATTCAAAACGTCAAGTTCAATCTCGAATGCGCTATCTGTTTACTTGTATCATGAGGCAAAACGCAGTTGTTGTTAGTTATTCTTTTTTTATCTTTAAGGCATAAACAAATAAGGTGTGTTTTGTGTGCTATGATGATATCTGAACAAAATAAAAACAACAGTCCATGTAAAACAAGTTCATTGTGTTTGTTTCGTTTTAATATTTAACTAACAGTGAATATTCTTGTGTGAATTATTTCAAAAAAAAAATTTATTTTATTTTCCATGTGCTTTCGTGGTTACTATTGTAGTTACTTGTAAACTATACATACAAAAAAACTATTAAAAGACTTATTTATAAATTAATTACCACAAACATTTTTAAATATAACCACGATATCTATTTTTCGGAACAAATCAACAAACTAATAGTGTCTGGCGGCCGCCATTTTATTTTGATTTTGACAGATGCGCAGAAGATTACAAAAATAAAAACCCTAATGATATGTGGGTCTTCTTGACAAAGAACGCACAATAAAAAAACAAAGAAAACTTCCTTTACGTCATTATACTTAAACGCGCACTGAACAAATTACATTTTATTCAAAGTAATGAAATAAATCAATTAAAACATATCAAAGCACGAAACTTGGAACAAATAAGTTTGGATGAACGAAGTGTTGATGTGATGGCTGCTGGCTGACGACTCGACTTCTTTGTTCTTCTTTACATGTGACGACCCAAGCTTTAACAAAGAAGGAAAAAACAACTGTAATGTCATGTGGCGTGTCTGGGGAATCCAATTTGGTGAATTGGATGAGGCGGGAAAATGTTGTCGTTCAGTTGCAGGGTTGGTAAAATGGCTACCTGAACTTGAATACAGATGGCGTTTAGTAGTTAGCAACAGATATGTATGTGTGCTGTGGGCTAGTTCAATGTTTCTGAACTATCCGAGATCTTGTTTTTCTCAGATCCATTGAAATTGACTGAGAAATTCTTTGATCACTCCGAAATCTCAAGAAACTTGAACGATCTTAATCAAACCAAAACAAAATTTCGGAATTATTTATAGAGCTGGTTAAAAAAGAGAATATTTTATGGGATTTAACTAACCCCAACTATAAAAATATTGAAAAGAAGGCAGTAATATTTCGCTAGCATTTAAGATATCTCAATATATAAATTATATTCTTGGCAGCAAAATTGACATTCCGTATTTCACAATTGTGTTCGAGTCAGCTTCATCACTTAGCTTCAATTTTGACGTACTTCATTTTTGCGCTTCATACTTCAGCTTCAGCTTTGTGCGTTCAGCCAGTTATGCGAAACGGTCAATGAGATGAAGGTTCAAGCTTGTAGCCATTATGTACGTTCCCGAAAGTAACTTACGGATAGGTTACCTTGCTTTTTTTGTTATTAGCATGGTTAAAAACAGCTGTTTTCCAGCTGATTGACGAACTTATGGAAAAGAGAAAATCTAAAGGTATCCTAAAATTTGCTAGAAACATTTGAACACATGAACAGCTGATGAACTTTTTGCTTTAAATTGCGTACGTTCATGAACGTAACTTTTGGGTAGGTTACCTTGCTTGTGTTTTGGTTTTTTTGTGAACGAACAAATCCAACCAGATAGGTTACCTCTGAAAATTCGAAGCAAAAGATGAACACAGTCAGCTGTTCATCAGCTGTTCACGTGTTGTATCCAGCAAATTTTAGGATAGCTTTGGATTTTCTCTCTGTTTCCATATGTTCTTAAATCAGCTGGAAAACAGCTGATTTTACCCATGCTAATGCGTACGTTCATGAACGTAACTTTTGGGTAGGTTAAATTGCTTGAGTTTGGGTTTTTTTGTGAACGAACAAATCCAACCAGATAGGTTACCTCTCAAAATTCGAAGCAAAAAAGAAATACAGTCAGCTGTTCATCAGCTGTTTGTATCCAGCAAATTTTAGGATCCCTTTGGATTTTCTCTCTGTTTCCATATGTTATTCAATCAGCTGGAAAAAAGCTGTTCTTACCCATGCTAATTGCAACAAAAGCAAGGTAACCTAACCAAAAGTTATGTTCGTGAACGTACCCAATTACAACAAAAGCAAAGTAACCTATCCAACAGTTATGTTCGTGAACGTACCCATTTAGAGAAGGAGCTTATCTGTTTGTATTTGTTCGTTCACAAAAAAAAAACAAAGCCAAAGAGGTAACCTATCCAAAAGATACGAACGTGAATGTACCCCTTGTCAAAACAAATCAGAAGATTTCTAAAACAACTAAACAGATAGCGCTTTCGCATTTTCATGTTTGTCTTGTTCTGTGCATATACGTCACTGACATACATAGTGTTTGACGTTTTGTATTCAGTATGTGAAATCTAAGCAAAACAACAGCAAAATAAAGCATTATCCCGAGCTGTTTATCTTGGGCATCTCGAAGATGAAACTTGGGAAGAGTGTTATAAACTGCTAAAATATGTAAGCCATTCAAGAAAATAAACATGCAATATACCTATAATATTTTTAATATATTTTTTTTGCAGACGAATGATTGGTTCGACGTCATGAACGTCCGGTCACCCTATAGCGATTCTAGGGAAAGAGTCTACGCCTACGGACTACATCTGGAATAGCAAAACAAAATACTCGACGACATGACAAATTTAATCCTAAATATGCTGGTAGTAGGAAAAACTCTTTGCTACCATTCCAAAAAGGTAAGGTTGAATAAATTTGCTGTAAGACAATCAACTTACATTTCCTCATTTCTTAAGGTACAGTCCAATCTAACACCGCCTTGCAGTTATTATGCAAAGATGTACTGCAGCGTTTTGGCGTGAAGTTTGTTATGACTTACCGACTCAACCAAGACATTTTTGAAAACTTTTTCGGTGTCATAAGGGCTAAAGGTGGTCTTCATGACCACCCTGATCGCCAAGAATTCAAGTACAGGCTTAGGTCGTACATTCTTGGTCATAACGAAGGGGCTCTAACGAAGAATGGAAACGTCGATGTGGATGATACTCCAGATTTGTCCTTAGAAGAAACTTCTATTTCCGGTTTGTCTTTACTTTACTACTTACTTATTTTATGTCCAAATCATTAAACAAACAATGCCTTTCAGGAAGAATCTTCAACATCGTAAAAGCCAAGGAAGTTGTTGCGTCAGAGCCAGAAGAAAATGTCTCATTCCATTACGATGGACTGGAAAATTTGGCGGGGTACATATGTCACCAGTTCAAGGACACAATACCCAACCTTGAACACGGAGAACAAATAAAAACTCTTGGGTAAATCACTTAGATGAATGTGGCCTCTCTAGGCCCAACAAAACCATAATGGGCCAGCTTTCGTTTTTGGAAAATGTGTTTAATGCTGTGAATGGGGAAGGCAAAGGACTATACATTTGCCAAAATTATATCCAGCATTTGCTAGAAGTATCGGCAAAAGCAAAAATTAACTGTGACGATCGAATTAAAACATTATTCTTCCGTGCAAGGATGTACTTCCGGATGCGCATTTTAAATCTTCAAATTGTAGACAACAACCTATCGCGCAAACGAAAATTAAAACAAAACTATAAATTTTAAACCAAATTTATGAAATTTACAGGAGTAAGTAAAAGGTAAGTAATACAAGAAAGAAAAACGAAAATTCATACAAAACAACAAATTGTAACTTAAATTTCAGTTTTAAAATGATTAAAACGTTAAACATTGATAAATAAACACTTTTATATCCATGTTTCCCGACAAAATATCAGTATTGTTTTGTTTAATTTCACTTTCACATAGGTACTAATTCAAAACGTCAAGTTCAGACAGTTTCTGTGACGTAGATGCACAGAACGAAACAAAAAATCAATCTCGAATGCGTTATCTGTTTACTTGTATCATGAGGCAAAACGCAGTTGTTGTTAGTTATTCTTTTTTTATCTTTAAGGCATAAACAAATAAGGTGTGTTTTGTGTGCTATGATGATATCTGAACAAAATAAAAACAACAATCCAAGTAAAACAAGTTCATTGTGTTTGTTTCGTTTTAATATTTAACTAACAGTGAATATTCTTGTGTGAATTATTTCAAAAAAAATTTATTTTATTTTCCATGTGTTTCGTGGTTACTGTTGTAGTTACTTGTAAACTATACATAAAAAAAAACTATTTTATAAATTAATTACCACAAACACTTTTAAATATAACCACGATATCTATTTTTTCGGAACAAATCAACAAACTAATAGTGTCTGGCGGCCGCCATTTTATTTTGATTTTGACAGATGCGCAGAAGATTACAAAAATAAAAACCCTAATGATATTAGCTTAGATATGTTGGTCTTCTTGACAAAGAACGCACAATAAAAAAACAAAGAAAACTTCCTTTACGTCATTATACTTAAACGCACTGAACAAATTACATTTTATTCAAAGAAATGAAATAAATCAATTAAAACATATCAAAGCACGAAACTTGGAACAAATAAGTTTGGATGAACGAAGTGTTGATGTGATGGTTGCTGGCTGACGACTCGACTTCTTTGTTCTTCTTAACATTTGACGACCCAAGCTTTAACAAAGAAGGAAAAAACAACTGTAATGTCATGTGGCGTGTCTGGCGAATTCAATTTGGCGAATTGGAAGAGACGGGAAAATGTTGTCGTTCAGTTGCAGGGTTGGTAAAATGGCTACCTGAACTTGAATACAGATGGCGTTTAGTAGTTAGCCACAGATATGTATGTGTGCTGTGGGCTAGTTCAATATTTCTGAACTATCCGAGATCTTGTTTTTCTCAGATCCATTGAAATTGACTGAGAAATTCTTTGATCACTCCGAAATCTCAAGAAACTTGAACGAGCTTAATCAAACCAAAACAAAATTTCGGAATTATTTATAGAGCTGGTTAAAAAAGAGAATATTTTATGGGATTTAACTAACCCCAACTATAAAAATATTGAAAAGAAAGCGCAAGTGTGCAGTAATATTTCGCTAGCATTTAAGATATCTCAATATATAAATTATATTCTTGGCAGCAAAATTGACATTCCGTATTTCACCATTGTGTTCGAGTCAGCTTCATCACTTAGCTTTAATTTTGACGTACTTCATTTTTGCGCTTCATATTTCAGCTTCAGTTTTGTGTGTTCAGCCAGTTATCCAAAACGGTCAATGAGATGACGGTTCAAGCTTGTAGCCATTATGTACGTTCCCGAACGTAACTTACGGATAGGTTACCTTGCTTTTGTTGTTATTAGCATGGTTAAAAAGAGCTGTTTTCCAGCTGATTGACGAACTTATGGAAAAGAGAAAATCTAAAGGTATCCTAAAATTTGCTAGATACATTTGAACACATGAACAGCTGATGAACTTTTTGCTTTAAATTGCGTACGTTCATGAACGTAACTTTTGGGTAGGTTACCTTGCTTGTGTTTGGGTTTTTTTGTGAACGAACAAATCCAACCAGATAGGTTACCTCTGAAAATTCGAAGCAAAAGAGGAACACAGTCAGCTGTTCATCAGCTGTTGACGTGTGGAGAACAGTATCCAGCAAATTTTAGGATACCTTTGGATTTTCTCTCTGTTTCCATATGTTCTTAAATCAGCTGGAAAACAGCTGATTTTACCCATGCTAAGGCGCACGTTCATGACCGTAACTTTTGGGTAGGTTACCTTGCTTGTGTTTGGGTTTTTTTGTGAACGAACAAATCCAACCAGATAGGTTACCTCTCAAAATTCGAAGCAAAAAAGAAATAAAGTCAGCTGTTCATTAGTTGAGAAAAGTATCCAGCAAACTTTAGGATACCTTTGGATTTTCTCTCTGTTTCCATATGTTCTTCAATCAGCTGGAAAACAGCTGTTCTTACCCATGCTAATTGCAACAAAAGCAAGGTAACCTAACCAAAAGTTATGTTCGTGAACGTACCCAATTACAACAAAAGCAAAAGGGTTTTTTTGTGAACGAACAAATCCAACCAGATAGGTTACCTCTCAAAATTCGAAGCAAAAAAGAAATAAAGTCAGCTGTTCATTAGTTGAGAAAAGTATCCAGCAAACTTTAGGATACCTTTGGATTTTCTCTCTGTTTCCATATGTTCTTCAATCAGCTGGAAAACAGCTGTTCTTACCCATGCTAATTGCAACAAAAGCAAGGTAACCTAACCAAAAGTTATGTTCGTGAACGTACCCAATTACAACAAAAGCAAGGTAACCTATCCCACAGTTATGTTCATGAGCGTACCCATTTAGAGAAGGAACTTATCTGTTTGGATTTGTTCGTTCACAATAAAAAATAAAGCCAAAGAGGTAACCTATCTAAAAGATACGAACGTGAATGTACCCCTTGTCAAAACAAAGCAGAAGATTTCTCTTTTTTTTAATATTGTTATTCCATGGCCATGATACAAGAACATGATAACAGAACGCTCCAAAAGAATGGAAAATAAAAAACAAAAGCAAATAGTGACCAAGCTGCTGGTAGCTCCAGTTGCGTTTGAGGCAGAACATGAGGCCGAATTTATTTTAACGGAAAATATTCCAAACCCACAGTTGGAAACGCTACAGGCTCAAATTGATGAGTTGACTGAACAAGTGTAAGCATATTATTATTATCATTTAATTTATAATTTTATTTTCAGCTAGTAGTGATAATTTTTTTTTAAACTTTTTATATACGTACATGACCTTTCAGAAAAACTTTACGAGAAGAAAATGAAGTTTTTACAAAAAAGTTATTGATTGGTGACTTGGAACGACAACTTCTGCAAATTTTCACTCCAGGCCAAATCAAAAAACTCCAACTGGGTTTGAAAAGGTCTACATGGTTGGAGGAGGATATAACATAACACTTTATTCATCGAGTTCTCGCGCTTATAAGTTGTTAAGGAGAAAAAACTTTCCTCTTCCTGCTGTCAGAACTCTTCAAAACTGGGCACAAAAGCTGGAGATCAAACCAGGAATCATGATTCCAATAGTAAAAATTTTAAAAGCAGCTCAGGAGTTGGCGCAAAACCAAAAACTTTGCGTCCTAAGTTTCGATGAGATGAAGATGAAAGAAGCATACTGCTATGACCAACATACGGACACCACACTTAAGCCAGCATCTTACGTGCAAGTGGGCATGCTAAGAGGTAAGTATCAAACTATAATTAAAACTAAAAAATGCTTATAACTTTCCTCACAAGAGGTTTATTAGGAAAATGGAAGCAACCGATCTTCTATGACTTCGATTGCAAAATGACAAAAGCCATTTTGTTCGACATTATAGGAACTGTTGGTTCTTTTGGTTTCACAATAGTTGCTATCACAAGCGACCTAGGTGGGGCAAATAGGGGACTTTATACTGAGCTCAATATCAGTTTGGAAAAACCTTGGTAAGAAACTGATTCACAAAAATATACTTCATAAATTATCTTACCTTTATAACAGGTTTTCATTCCAAAACACAAACACTTACGTGTTTGCCGATGTTCCTCATCTAATAAAATTGATAAGAAATCATTTTATCGAGTTTTTGTTGAACGAAATGGTAGTTAAAAAGGATATTTTAATGAAGCTCTTCTCAATTACTTCGGGAGAATTAAGCATTACCCACAAAATCTCATCCAAATCTTTGAATGTAGTGCAAGCCGAAAGGCAAAAGGTGAAATTGGCGACACAATTATTTTCCCACACTGTCGCTAAAGAATTATCCCGAGCTGTTGATCTGGGGCATCTCCAAGATGAATCTTGGGAAGAGTGTTATAAACTGCTTAAATATGTAAGTCATTCAAGAAAAAAAAAAGGAAGTATACCTATAATATTTTTTATATTTTTTTTTGCAGACGAATGATTGGTTCGACATCATGAACGTCCGGTCACCCTATAGTGATTCTAGGGAAAGTCTACGCCGACGGACTACATCTGGAATCGCAAAACAAAATACTCGACGACATGACAAATTTAATCCTTAATATGCGGGTAGTAGGAAAAAACTCTTTGCTACCATTCCAAAAAGGTAAGGTTGAATAAATTTGCTGTAAGACAATCAACTTACATTTCTTCATTTCTTAAGGTATAGTCCAATCTAACATCGCCTTACAGTAATTATGCAAAGATGTACTGCAGCGTTTTGGCGTGAAGTTTGTTATGACTTACCGACTCAACCAAGACATTTTTGAAAACTTTTTCGGTGTCATAAGGGCTAAAGGTGGTCTTCATGACCACCTTGATCGCCAAGAATTCAAGTACAAGCTTAGGTCGTACATTCTTGGTCATAACGAAGGGGCTCTAACGGAGAATGGAAGCGTCGATGTGGATGATACTTCAGATTTGTCCTTAGAAGAAACTTCTCTTTCCGGTTAGGTTTTACTTTACTACTTACTTATTTTATGTCCAAATCATTAAACAAACAATGCCTTTCAGGAAGAATCTTCAACATCGTAGAAGCCAAGGAAGTTGTTGCGTCGGAGCCAGAAGAAAATGTCTCATTCCATTACGATGGACTGGAAAATTTGGCGGGCTACATATGTCACCAGTTCAAGGACACAATACCCAACCTTGAACACGGAGGACAAATAAAAAACTCTAGGGTAAATCACTTAGATGAAGGTGGCCTCTCTAGGCCCAACAAAACCATAATGGACCAGCTTTCGTTTTTGGAAAATGTGTTTAATGCTGTGAATGGGGAAGGCAAAGGACTTTACATTTGCCAAAATTATATCCAGCATTTGCTAGAAGTATCGGCGAAAGCAAAAATTAACTGCAACGACCGAATTAAAAAATTATTCTTCCGTGCAAGGATGTACTTCCGGATGCGCATTTTAAATCGTTAAATTGTAGACAAGAACCTATCGCGCAAACGAAAATTTAAAAAAAACTATAAATTAAAAACCAAATTTATGAAATTTACAGGAGTAAGTAAAAGGTAAGTAATACAAAAAAGAAAAACAAAAATTCATGCAAAACAACAAATTGTAACTTTAATTTCAGTTTTAAAATGATTAAATGTTAAACATTGATATATAAACACTTTTATATCCATGTTTACCGACAAAATGTCAGCATTGTTTTGTTTAATTTCACTTTCACATAGGTACTAATTCAAAACGTCAAGTTCAGACAGTTTCTGTGACGTAGATGCGCAGAACGAAACAAAAAATCAATCTCGAATGCGCTATCTGTTTACTTGTATCATGAGGCAAAACGCAGTTGTTGTTAGTTATTCTTTTTTTATCTTTAAGGCATAAACAAATAAGGTGTGTTTTGTGTGCTATGATGATATCTGAACAAAATAAAAACAACAATCCAAGTAAAACAAGTTCATTGTGTTTGTTTCGTTTTAATATTTAACTAACAGTGAATATTCTTGTGTGAATTATTTCAAAAAAAAATTTATTTTATTTTCCATGTGTTTTCGTGGTTACTTGTAAACTATACATACAAAAAAACTATTAAAAGACTTATTTATAAATTAATTACCACAAACACTTTTAATTATAACCACGATATCTATTTTTCGGAACAAATCAACAAACTAATAGTGTCTGGCGGCCGCCATTTTATTTTGATTTTGACAGATGCGCAGAAGATTACAAAAAATAAAAACCCTAATGATATTAGCTTAGATATGTGGGTCTTCTTGACAAAGAACGCACAATAAAAAAACAAAGAAAACTTCCTTTACGTCATTATACTTAAACGCGCACTGAACAAATTACATTTTATTCAAAGTAATGAAATAAATCACGAAACTTGGACAAATAAGTTTGGATGAACGAAGTGTTGATGTGATGGCTGCTGGCTGACGACTCGACTTTTTTGTTCTTCTTAACATGTGACGACCCAAGCTTTAACAAAGAAGGAAAAAACAACTGTAATGTCATGTGGCGTGTCTGGCGAATTCAATTTGGCGAATTGGATGAGGCGGGAAAATGTTGTCGTTCAGTTGCAGGGTTGGTAAAATGGCTACCTGAACTTGAATACAGATGGCGTTTAGTAGTTAGCCACAGATATGTATGTGTGCTGTGGGCTACTTCAATGTTTCTGAACTATCCGAGATCTTGTTTTTCTCAGATCCATTGAAATTGACTGAGAAATTCTCAAGAAACTTGAACGAGCTTAATCAAACCAAAACAAAATTTCGGAATTATTTATAGAGCTGGTTAAAAAAGAGAATATTTTATGGGATTTAACTAACCCCAACTATAAAAATATTGAAAAGAAGGCAGTAATATTTCGCTAGCATTTAAGATATCTCAATATATAAATTATATTCTTGGCAGCAAAATTGACATTCCGTATTTCACCATTGTGTTCGAGTCAGCTTCATCACTTAGCTTCAATTTTGACGTACTTCATATTTGCGCTTCATACTTCAGCTTCAGCTTTGTGCGTTCAGCCAGTTATGCGAAACGGTCAATGAGATGACGGTTCAAGCTTGTAGCCATTATGTACGTTCCCGAACTTAACTTACGGATAGGTTACCTTGCTTTTTTGTTATTAGCATAGTTAAAAACAGCTGTTTTCCAGCTGATTGACGAATTTATGGAAAAGAGAAAATCTAAAAGTATCCTAAAATTTGCTAGATACATTTGAACACATGAACAGCTGATGAACTTTTTGCTTTAAATTGCGTACCTTCATGAACGTAACTTTTGGGTAGGTTACCTTGCTTGTGTTTGGGTTTTTTTGTGAACAAACAAATCCAACCAGATAGGTTACCTCTGAAAATTCGAAGCAAAAGAGGAACACAGTCAGCTGTTCGTCAGCTGTTCACGTGTTGAGAACAGTATCCAGCAAATTTTAGGATACCCTTGGATTTTCTCTCTATTTCCATATGATCCTCAATCAGCTGGAAAACAGCTGTTCTTACCCATGCTAATTGCAACAAAAGCAAGGTAACCTAACCAAAAGTTATGTTCGTGAACGTACCCAATTACAACAAAAGCAAGGTAACCTATCCCACAGTTATGTTCGTGAGCGTACCCATTTAGAGAAGGAACTTATCTGTTTGGATTTGTTCGTTCACAAAAAAAAAATAAAGCCAAAGGTGAATGTACCCCTTGTCAAAACAAAGCAGAAGATTTCTCTTTTTTTTAATATTGTTACTCCATGGCCATGATACAGCTAAACAGATAGCGCTTTCGAATTTCCATTTTTGTCTCGTTCTGCGCATATACGTCACTGACATACGTAGTGTTTGACGTTTTGTATTCAGTATGTGAAATCTAAGCAAAATAACAGCAGAGTTTCGGTTAGGATTCCTGTGACAATTTATTTTATATTGAATATTAATATTTCAACAAGCTTCTTGTTTTAAAAATATATGGAAATATAATAGGCGAAACCATGATACAACTACTAAAGGTATGGCATTGCGCATGTTCGTTGTGGGTTGTCAAATATTTGTGACGTCACGGGCTCTGAACGAAAGTATTCTTGGCGCGAATTTCACTCTTGTTTACTTTTGGCGCGCGGAAGTTCGTGTTTTTGTTGGCGATTTTTTTAAATATTATTGTGAAGAAATTAAATCACAAAAAAATGGTTGTGTGTTCGGTGTGTGGTTGCAATAACGATATGAGCAAAAAAAATAACACAAAGCTCAAGTTTTGACCGTTTCCCAAAAAGAAATTTAAATCTTTGTAAGTAGTGGACTTCGTTTTGCAAAAGGAAGGATATGATTAATATCGAAACTGCCCGAATGTGTAGCTTGCATTTTTTAAATGAAGATTTTAATTTTTAATCTGAAGTATGAAATGGGTAAGTCAAACAAATTCAACTATTTACAGCAAGATTTATGAAAAACTTGTTTATATAGGACTTACAATGTTTCATTATCTGAAACCGAATGCAGTTCCTTCCCTACTTGGATTTTAAACCGAGGAACATAACAGAACGCTAAAAAAGAATGGAAAATAAAAAACAAAAGCAAATAGTGACCGAGCTGCTGGAAGCTCCAGTCGAGTTTGAGGCAGAACATGAGGCCGAATTTATTTTAACGGAAAATATTCCAAACCCACAGCCGGAAATGCTACAGGCTCAAATTGATGAGTTGACTGAACAAGTGTAAGCCTATTATTATTATCATTTAATTTATAATTTTATTTTCAGCTAGTAGTGATATTTTTTTTTGTTTAAACTTTTTTATACGTACATGACCTTTCAGAAAAACTTTACGTGAAGAAAATGAAGTTTTGACAAAAAAGTTATTGATTGGTCAATAAGTCAATCAAAACTTTGGAAGTTAAGGTGGCAAAGGCAGAGTTCCATCTGACAAACTTGGAACGACAACTTCTGCAAATTTTCACTCCAGGCCAAATCAAAAAACTCCAACTGGGTTTGAAAAGGTCTACGTGCGTGGAGGAGGATATAGCTCGATCCATAACACTTTATTCATCGAGTTCTCGAGCTTATAAATTGTTAAGGAGAAAAAACTTTCCTCTTCCTGCTGTCAGAACTCTTCAAACCTGGGCACAAAAGCTGGAGATCAAACCAGGAATCATGATTTCAATAGTAAAATATTTAAAAGCAGCTCAGGAGTTGACGCAAAACCAAAAACTTTGCGTCCTAAGCTTCGATGAGATGAAGATGAAAGAAGCATACTGCTATGACCGACATACGGACACAACACTTAAGCCAGCATCTTACGTGCAAGTGGGCATGCTAAGAGGTAAGTATCAAACTATAATTAAAACTACAAAATGCTTATAACTTTCCTCACAACAGGTTTATTAGGAAAATGGAAGCAACCGATCTTCTATGACTTCGATTGCAAAATGACAAAGGCCATTTTGTTCGACATTATAGGAACTGTCGGTTCTTGTGGTTTCACAATAGTTGCTGTCACAAGCGACCTAGCTGGGGCAAAAAGGGGACTCTATACTGAGCTCAATATCAGTATGGAAAAACCTTGGTAAGAAATATACTTCATAAATTATCTTACCTTTATAACAGGTTTTCATTCCAAACACAAACATTTACTTGTTTGTCGATGTTCCTCACCTAATAAAATTGATAAGAAATCATTTTATCGAGTTTTTGTTGAACGGAATGGTAGTTAATAAGGATATTTTAATGAAGCTCCTCTCAATTACTGCGGGAGAATTAAGCATTACCCACAAAATCTCATCCAAATCATGAAAGCCGAAAGGCAAAAGGTGAAATTGGCGACACAATTATTTTCCCACACTGTCGCTAAAGCATTATCCCGAGCTGTTGATCTTGGGCATCTCGAAGATGAAACTTGGGAAGAGTGTTATAAACTGCTTAAATATGTAAGTCATTCAAAAAATAAACATGCAGTATACCTATAATATTTTTAATATTTTTTTTGCAGACGAATGATTGGTTCGACGTCATGAACGTCCGGGCACCATATGGACTACATCTGGAATCGCAAAACAAAATACTCGACGACATGACAAATTTAATCCTAAATATGCGGGTAGCAGGA
The DNA here is from genome assembly GCA_963971375.1 of Platycheirus rosarum. Classification (NCBI taxonomy): domain Eukaryota; kingdom Metazoa; phylum Arthropoda; class Insecta; order Diptera; family Syrphidae; genus Platycheirus; species Platycheirus rosarum. The sequence goes on from OZ020508.1 coordinate 100,804,810, forward strand.
AAAAACTCTTTGCTACCATTCCAAAAAGGTAAGGTTGAATAAATTTGCTGTAAGACAATCAACTTACATTTCCTCATTTCTTAAGGTATAGTCCAATCTAACACCGCCTTTCAGTTATTATGCAAAGATGTACTGCAGCGTTTTGGCATGGAGTTTGTTATGACTTACCGACTCAACCAAGACATTTTTGAAAACTTTTTCGGTGTCATAAGGGCTAAAGGTGGTATTCATGACCACCCTGATCGCCAAGAATTCAAGTACAGGCTTAGGTCGTACATTGTTGGTCATAACGAAGGGGCTCTAACGGAGAATGGAAACGTCGATGTCGATGATACTCCAGATTTTTCCTTAGAAGATACTTCTCTTTCCGGTTAGGTTTTACTTTACTACTTACCTATTTTATGTCCAAATCATTAAACAAACAATGCCTTTCAGAAAGAATCTTCAACATCGTAAAAGCCAAGGAAGTTGTTGCGTCGGAGCCAGAAGAAAATGTCTCATTCCATTACGATGGACTGGAAAATTTGTTGGGCTACATATGTCACCAGTTCAAGGACACAATACCCAACCTTGAATACGGAGAACAAATAAAAAACTCTTGGGTAAATCACTTAGATGAAGGTGGCCTCTCTAAGCCCAACAAAACCATAATGGACTGTCGTTTTTGGAAAATGTGTTTAATGCTGTGAATGGGGAAGGCGAAGGACTTTACATTTGCCAAAATTATATCCAGCATTTTTTAGAAGTATCGGCGAAAGCAAAAATTATCTGCGACGACCGAATTAAAAAAATATTCTTCCGTGCAAGGATGTACTTCCGGATGCGCATTTTAAATTGTCAAATTGTAGACAACAACCTATCGCACACACGAAAATTAAAAAAAACTATAAATTAAAAACCAAATTTATGAAATTTACAGGAGTAAGTAAAAGGTAAGTAATACAAGGAAGAAAAACGAAAATTCATACAAAACAACAAATTGTAACTTTAATTTAAGTTTTAAAATGATTAAAACATTAAACATTGATAAATAAACATCCATTATATCCATGTTTCAAGACAAAATATCAGCATTGTTTTGTTTCACATAGGTACTAATTCAAAACGTCAAGTTCAGACAGTTCCTGTAACGTAGATGCGCAGAACGAAACAAAAAATCAATCTCAAATGCGCTATCTATTTACTTGTATCATGAGGCAAAACGCAGTTGTTGTAAGTTATTCTTTTTTATCTTTAAGGCATAAACAAATAAGGTGTGTTTGTTTCGTTTTAATATTTAACTAACAGTGAATATTCTTGTGTGAATTATTTCAAAAATTTTTTTTATTTTATTTTCCATGTGTTTTCGTGGTTACTTTTGTAGTTACTTGTGAACTATATATAACAAAAATATTAAAAGACGAGTTTTTGCGCTTTTTCACAAATTAATGTGTGTTTTAATTTTTAATTTTTTATATTTTTATTTTCGTGATAGTTTGTTATCAACTATTTCCTTATTCAATTTTCTCATTCGGAAATACATCCGAGAACGAAAAAATAGTTTTTTTTTATCCTTTTATCGTTATTATGCGATCTATGCAATTTAAAAGTGCACGAAAATGTTTTTCATTTTCTGGGAACGTGTCCAATACTCAAGTAATTTCTAACGCGTTAATTTGCCGTGGACACCCTTAGATTGGAATATTCATCACTATGGATCATTATTTTGAACGGAGAGCGTGGTTGGGACCTTTTTGGTGAATATTGTACAAATGCTTTTCGATACAGAAACATAATTATGCAAGAAACTTTTTAATTTTTTTTTCTTATTGAATAATAATATTGCAGGTAAATGTTTTTAGAAACACTTTAATGTTTTAACAGCTTTATATTATATATATTTTTTAAATTTAAATATCACTCTGGTAGACGGCCTTCGGCTAAATCATACAATGACTTAGTAATATCTTAAATATCCCATTGAAATGTAGTTTTTTATATTTATGAAGTCAATAAAACTAAAAACTAAAACTGATTATTAAAAACAATAAACTTACACTTGCATACTGTAGTACATAGTAAGAAACTAAGTGGAATGAATTGTTTCATTTTGAGCATAGGAAAAAGAAACAAGAACGACAACTGGGAGGATAATTCCCTCTTCTTCTGCAAACTGAAAAATACCCGTTTAGCGACATATGTGAACTCGTCCCTGTACATTTCTTATGGAACTACTAATAAACTTGCATTAATGTGGGCACGAAACATATGGCTGATTGGCTGCTAATTGCCTGATTCTCACATGAATCTCACGCGTATTTACATACACAAAACAAAATTTCAGGGTTTGCAAGGCTGGTCGGTACGTATCGCTCTTTTTTATGATTTCGATTGAAATAACAATCAGCTGATATATGTAAACTGAGTTTTCGTCATTAAAATTTAATTAAAAATTGACAGCTAATGTCAGTAGACAACAGATGATCGTTACCTCAACTCGCCCTAGCAAAATACCAAGATCGACTTCAGGGTGATTTCATGGCGGCCTCATGTTTCAAAAAACGGAGAATTTTCTCTTGAGGGCGAGTATTTCAAAAGACGAGATGAGGCGACTCCAGGGAGACTTCAGGGTTCATCAAATAAAGCTAATGAAAAGCTGCAGCTGAAGCTTGAAATTTAGCTGAAGCGCAATTTAGCTAAACTTCTACTTGCGCTTCATGCTTCAACTTCAAATTGACATTTCACAGGAACCATGTAGACTAGTTCCAAAGTACACATAACTAATGTAATATATTGTGCAGGGTGTCAAAATCTGATATGTCACTATAAATTAAAAATGGTGGTTTTCAGAGACTTATATCAAAAAAATGTATAAACAAAACTGCACACCTCACCTTTGTTTCATTTTTTTCTTTTTTTCTTGTTATTTAAAAGACTTATTTATAAATTAATTACCACAAACACTTTGAAATATAGCCACGATATCTAGTTTTTGGAACAAATCAACAAACTAATAGTGTCTGGCGGCCACCATTTTATTTTGATTTTGACAGATGCGCAGAAGATTACGAAAATAAAAACCCTAATGATATTAGCTTAGATATGTGGGTCTTCTTGACAAAGAACGCACAATAAAAAAACAAAGAAAACTTCCTTTACGTCATTATACTTAAACGCACTGAACAAATTACATTTTATTCAAAGAAATGAAATAAATCAATTAAAACATATCAAAGCACGAAACTTGGAAAAAATAAGTTTGGATGAACGAAGTGTTGATGTGATGGCTGCTGGCTGACGAATCGACTTCTTTGGTCTTCTTAAAATGTGACGACCCAAGCTTTAACAAAGAAGGAAAAAAACATGGTAATGTCATGTGGCGTGTCTGGCGAATTCAATTTGGCGAATTGGATGAGGCGGGAAAATGTTGTCGTTCAGTTGCAGAGCTAGTAAAATGGCTACGTGAACTTGAATGTTTAGTGTGATGTCAATCTGCAGTTCGCCACAGATATGTATGTGTACTGTGGGCATAGAGTAACTATACTATAAAAAGGGAAATCTACTGCCTTTGTAGTATCTTTTGCCAAGGCCTACAAGCTGGTCAAATAAGTATTGGTGTATAACTGTCAAAAAATTGACGCCAACTGAGAATGTAGTAGTGCTGAACTGTCAAAAAATTGACGCCAATTGAGAGTGTAGTAGTGCTGAACTGTCAAATAATTGACGCCGATTGAGAGTGTAGTAGTGAAATAATTGACCTCTTGTTTTCAATTTCCTTTTCTTTTTCACCACGAAATTGGGCATGTTGGAAGATACTTTATAATAAGAAGCGCCATCCCGAAATTGACGTCATCAGTGACTCAAACTGACTAAATTAAATTACCATTTTTGGAAGAAATCCGAAGGGTTAGTGGACTTAAAATGTATATTAAATCAATCAGATAAGACATTGGACCAAACCTGCATCAATTAAAACTTACTTTTCCTTTTTTTTTCTAAAACGGAAATTAATTTTTTCACCAAGGGTCACTGACGACGTAAAAATACGAAAGTCGCTATCTGGTTTTATTGTATCAAGATGTGACACTAGCAAGTTAGTTATACTTTATTAGTTATACTTTATTATTATTTTCCCTGCCTTTTACATATTGTGTGCTTGAAAACTCTATATAACCGTTAAAAACTGGTTAAACAATATTATAGAGTTTCAACCATTTTACCTGATACTGATGAAAGTGTATTGATTGTTCTAAGAATGAATTTAAACAAGCTTTCGGTCAGAAGAACACCTATTATGTACATTTGCAAGATTGTATTATATAAAGTAGCGATAAAGGTGTACTTTTTTAAAGTTAAATTATCTTTCTTCACACCTATTATATTCGTTTACACAGGAGTAGAAGCCTTGTCAAACATAGCGCGTACTGACGCCGCGTTGTAATAAACAGTAAACCAAACATATCCCATGTCACATAGAGCGCGTTTTCAGTGCCGCGTCAAGTTCCACACGGCGTTAAAACGTCGCGTTGTGATAATTTACAAATTGTTTTTTTAAGTCTTCGTTAAACAGAACGCATTTTTAAGGCGGCGTAGAGATTATTTTACGCTGCGTTGAGATTACTTTGACGGGGCGTTGTTGTAGAAATTTATTTTATTAAATTATTTTTTGACTTATTTTGTGTCATTCAATACTGTATTGTTTAAATGGAAAAAATAACCTTATTGGCATTTAGTGAGAAAATGAAAATCATGATTCAAATATTAAACGCGATGCGGATAGCTCTCTGTCTGACGTTCTCTAACGCCGTGTTTAGAATGCCGTGTTAAAATAATCTCAACACAAGGTAAAATAATCTCAACAAATTATTAATCCTAAAAACTTAAAAAGAAAAACACTGCATTAAATTGGTTTATATTATATCCAATGCTTTCCTACAAACTGTACTGTTTTATTCTAAAGAAATTTGCAAAATAAAAAAAAAAACAATTAAAACCATCCATTACCACTAAAAACCATAATTGAGAATTGTTTTCAATTTCAAAAGTTCTTATTTTTAGAGCGTGCATAGCATTTTCTTTCTCAAACGAGAATTGCAAAAAGAAAAAATGAAGAAACATCCGAAAAAAGGAATCATGTAAACAAGCTCTAAGACTTAAGAAAATCACCTTAACCCTTAAGGAATACATTTCGAACACATCCTTCTCGATATGTAGGAGTATGGTGGAGGTGAATTTCTAAAACGTCAACAACAAATTGTTTAGTGAATATTGTGTAGTGTAGTGATAATTAGAACTGTGCTTATTATCATCAATAAAACGAATAAGCAGTTTAATTTTGTTAAAAAAGACGCAATAATTCACGGAGTTCCTTTACTTCGAACAATTTGTGAGAATTTCATAAAATACCACCATCGAAAGACGACGACGACGTGCCTGATGATAATTGTATCTTGTATCAATTATTCTCATCAGGCACGTCGTCGTCGTTGATGGTATTTTGTGAAATTCTCACAAATTGTTTGAAATGAAGGAACTCCGTGAATTATTGTGTCCTATCTACAAAATTAAACTACTTATACGTTTTATTAATGATAATAAGATCAAATCTAAAAATTTAAAACGAATTCCTTTTAGTTCACAAAAAGGAAAGACTTAAAAAAAGGAATTCATTCCCAACCTGTGTATCAGTCAACATCTGTGTGTTATTTCTCGCCCACCAAGAATGATCCCGATTGCATTTTGAAGAAAGGAGATGTAAAAATAATTTGGTGCCCATATTAATGGATTTATTGCTGTAGCAGCACACACCCGTCGTTGGAGCATCAAGTGATAACATTGAACATTGAAGCAAATTGTTTAAAGAATATTGTGTAGTGACAATGATAACTATGCGCAAAATACCAAGATTTTGTCCAACTTTGCACAGAAGAGGCTAACTGTGGCTCGCACTCTTCCGAAGGCTGCCACACAGGCTGCTTACAAAGGCCGATTAGGAATAAACTGGACGTGTATTGATAACTGGTGGTGGTATTGCTCATGTCTACGGTTTAAACAAAATCCAAGCCGATGAGATGGTGCAATTCTCTTCGGGTTCGAAGGTAAACATTATTCTTGATACATCTTTACAGCATTAATTTGACTTTTTTATTCCACATAGTATGGCCTTGTATTTGGAACCCGACAATGTCGGTGTTGCCATCTTCAGTAACGACAAGCTGATCAAACAAAAAGATACTGTCAAGCGTATCGGTGCTATTGTGGACGTTCCAGTCGGTGATGAGCTTTTGGGCCGTGTCGTTGATGCTTTGGACAATGCTTTCGATGACAAGTGAGCGATCAATACTAAAGATCGTTTCCGTGTCGCATTCAAGGCACCCGGTATCATTCCACGTATTTCGAAAATTGTAGAACCAGTTTTGATAAAATCCTGTTTTTTATTGTTTTTTGGAATTTTTTTTTTTATAAATTTTGGTATTCAGTTTTTTTAGAGTTTATTAATATACTACATGTGATTATAATAAAATATGTATATACATGTGATTGACATCTGTCATTACTGTGAGAAGGTTGAAGTTTTTTTGTGCTCGTGATATTTTATTAAAATCTTAAAAAATTAAACGTTTAAAACTGATTTTTTTAGTTGCACATATCCATTAAATTATATTTTCATACATAAAGTATTAAGTGCGATCAACTTAAAACACAAGGTACGATTCACTTATTATAATTATTGGGGGAGATTTCAACCAGCCGACTTTGAACGTACTGCATATGCAATCGAAACGGAATTTGCAAGAAACTTCGCCGGAACAGTCACAAAGTAGCAAGAAAATTCAATTTGATTACTCCAGCGAGATGGCAGTGGGAAATATGTCTATTGACCAACTAAAAGTTCTTTTGGACGAATGTCTAACACCAAAATTGAAAGACATAGCAACAAAGAAGGAAGTCTTAGCTGTCTCAAATGACATCCAGTTATTACGGTCTCAAAATGTCTACCTGATGAACCGAATTTCTAACATGGAAAACTATTGCCAAACTTTGGAGCGTCAGCTTGAAACACTTCCGCGAAAAGAAAATGAAAACACTGTTGTTGTACATTTTCCGGCAGAAGGGAAAACCAATAAAGTTGACTTTGCGAAACAAACTTGTATAGGTCTTCTCCAGCTCCAAGAAAATGCGGAATTGCCTATTAAAAAAACACAAGAATTCACAAATCGCAACACAAACAAAACCTCAGTTATTATCAATTTTCATCCCGGCGACACTGCTAACAAAGTAATCGAAGCTACACCGAAACTAAGAAACACTGGTATAGTAATTCATCGCGAACAGTCAATGATAACACGCCAAAAAAGAAGAGCACTTTACCAAATCAAAACTAAATTGCTAGTTATGGCACCTGCAGCAAAGATTTTCATCAGAGGAGTGAAACTAAACGTAAACAATCTTTCGTTTGCATATAATTTTTCGCAAGGCTTAATTGTAAACAACTCAGATGAATTGACGTTTATAAAAAACACGTTTGGAGAAGGTGGATTGCAGTTCTTTGACATACACAACGTCAACAGCAACAGCCGTTAAAGCCAGAACCATGCGATGACAGCGCCAGTTGTTTCACAAGGAGAATGCAGCTCGCAGCATAATCAACATCGAAATCAAAGTTAGGGTAGTGTTGCCGTCTGCCATTTAAAATTACAAATTTTATGTCATAATGTGTCTGGGTTAAGAAACAAATTATTAATTCCAGATTTTTTTAAATTTATTCTTACTTTTGATATAATTATTTTAATTGAAACATTTCTTGAAGAAGGTAGTGAAACACAATTTATAAAATATTTTAAAGATTTCTCTGTTAAATTTATTCCAGCTACTAGAAGTAACGTTTTTGGTAGAGCTAGCGGTGGTATTTTAATCGCATACAAATGTAATTTAAATAACTTTATAAAAATTAAGTCGATAAGTAGGAAAACTGTTTTAGAGATAAACCATAGGCATGATCACTATTACGTTATCCCAACTTATCTTAATTGTAACAATTGGATAAGTGATTTTAATGAGTTAATAACTTTTATCAATGAAAATGAGTTGCAAAATATTTTGGTACTTGGTGGTCTAAATGGAAGAATCGGTAACTTTCAAAACCCAGCTTCTCTGGTACAAAACGTTTCGCATGTGTTTGAAAGTGTAAGAAACTCTATGGATGAGACGGTTAATAGGTGCGGGAGGCAACTTCTAGATTTTATTGAAGATTTTGGTTTCTTAGTTCTAAATGGGACAACCAAAAGTGACAAAAGAGGTGAACTTACTTTCGTTTCGGGTCAGGGCACTTCAGTAATTGATTATTGCTTGGCCAAGGGTAATTGGATTAGTATTATTGAAGATTTTGAAGTTCCAACTGCAAATTGCTCTGGCCATTTGCCAACAGTTACATCATTAAAGTTTGAAGATCTTTCGTTGATGCCGAGAAATGCAGTTAATAGTATAAAATGGAAAACCAATCGTGCTGATGTGTATAAGCGAAGACTTGATGCACAATTAATTCACCTTCCTGCTCAAGAACTTCGGAATTGTGACCAAACCGTTGAAATTATTTCAAATTGTATAAGAGAGGCTGCGATCTCGAAAAAACCTAAATCTGAGAGTAAATTTGTTTCTGAGTGGTTTGACTGGGAATGTAGGAAACTTCGTAAGAGATCTTTCTCCTATCTGAACCTTTTCAGGAAGACCAGTTCAATTTTTTTTAAAACGCTCTATTTAGAATCGAATAAACTCTATAAAAATCTTTGTATTCAAAAACAGAAAAAATATTTTAATGAGGTTGCTGGCTCCCTTTCAAACTGTAAGTACTCAAAAGCTTTCTGGTCAAAGATGAGACTGCTAGGTGGCTGTAAAACTTTTTCTTCTTCAGTTATTGAAGTTGAAAAACTTGCAGACTACTTTGAAGAGCTCCTGAACCCTGTTTCAACTCACTTACCATTCCAGTATGCCTTACCTCTGGTTTTAGTCCCTGAACTTGACGGGCCGATTACAATAAAAGAGTTACAAGAAACGCTCAAATCAATGAAAAATGATAAAGCCGCAGGGATTGATGGCATTCCTGCAGAATTTTATAAAAATTCAACACCGAATTTCTTGGAACTAATTAACTCTTTTTTCAACAGTCTTCTAGAAGAGGAAACAATCCCAAAAACGTTTGTAAAAGCATGGATTTGCGCAATTTTTAAAAAAAGGTGACCTACAACTTTCGAGCAATTACAGGGGTATATCGGTTCTACCTTGTCTTAGAAAAATATTCACCCATCTTTTATACCATAGGTTGACGAGATGGGTTGAAGAGAATAAACTCCTTAGTATTTTTCAAGCCGGTTTTCGGGCGGGACTATCCACGGTGGATCATATATTTGCTCTCACAAGTATAGTCAAAATGTTTTTAGACAAGAAAAAGAAAGTATATGCTTTTTTTGTCGATTTTAGGGCGGCTTTTGATACTGTGAACAGAGCTTCCTTAATCTATAAGCTTTCAACGTTAGGTTTATCGACAAAGTTTCTCAATTTATATAAGCTACTTATAACCGATACCTCTGCTGCTATTTGAAATGGAATATCAATGTCCGAATTTTTGAATACAAGAGCTGGTGTTCCTCAAGGTTGTGGGTTAAGTCCAATTATTTTTGCATTGTTTATTGATGATGTATCCAAAGATTTCCCGGGAGGAGTTAAATGTGGTGAAACTCTAATAAAGATGCTTCTATATGCGGACGATATTGTTATATTGGCAGATAATCCCATAACTTTGCAGCTTCAAATAAATAAGCTCAAGCGATTTTGCGACTTATGGGAGCTCTCAATTAATGTCACAAAATCAAAAATAATGATTTTTGAAAGCACTCATCGAAGAAGACTTCCTCAAGAAAAATGGTTTTTAGAGCGTGATCCATTAGAATGTGTCAGAGAGTATAAATACTTAGGTTTCCTGATAACATACAACCTTGATCTTCGACCACATGTTAAAGAAAAATGCATTGCAGCAAAAACAGCAATAAATCTAATGTGGAAAAATTTTTTTTGCAACAAATATGTTGATGGATCTGCTAAGTTTAGAGTATTTGATGCGACCATAAGCACATGCCTTTGCTATGCAAATCAGGTATTTGGGTATCAAAACATTGATGGTTTTGAAGTAGTTCAACGTTTTTTCTTCAAACGCATTTTTAAACTTGCTAGTTCTACACCCAATTATGCTATGAACGTTGAATCCGGTTTACCACAAATATTAATTAAGAATTTAAAATCAAATGCTGATTATATAACAAGAGTAATGAAAAGGGACGACTCAAATCTTCAAAAACAAATTATGCAATACGCACTCCGAGGTCAGTTATCACCTTTCAAGGAATGGAATGAGTTGGCTGATCGACACGGTCTAAATCTTGATCTCAATAATACAACTCAGGCCGATTGGCAGGACGCGTTCTATAGATGTATAGCTAAGGTAGATGACTCTCTTTATCTTCAATGTCTAAATAGAGCTCAAACATCTACAACGAGACTATTGTACAAAGATTTGAACCACATACTGTACCGAAGTAATTATTTTAATGAAAAACTTTCCTTTGACCAAATGAGTATTATTTTCAAAGCAAGAACCGAGATGCTTAACTTAAATTATAAACCGCACAGAAGTGACCTTCACCCGATATGTAGTTTGTGCAACCTCAACGAAATTGAAAATACATACCACTTTATAGCTATTTGCCCAATATTACAAGAAATCCGCAGGCTGTATTTTTCAAAAAGCTTTCTTACACTTGAGGATACAAAGCATGTTTTGAACGGGTATTCAGATTGGAAAATTCTCTGTCGTTATATTAATCATGCCTTATGTTACCGTAGCAGTTTCATAGACTGATTTATCAAATCATAAATGTAGAGTTTTTATAATGAAGTGAAAATAAATGTTTAATTGTATTTCTATCTTTTAAATGATTCCAACAAATATTAAATATTTTGCTTTAATTTTTTAAACTATGGTTACTAACTTTAACTTTTTCTATTTTAGAAAACAAAACTCGAAATTAGTCAATCTAGGCAGACGGCAAAAATTTGCCATGCAATTATTCTTAGATATACTTAAAATTGTAACATATCGAGAAGTTTAATAAAGAATTTATAATAATAATAAAAATAATAAAATAATAAAATAAATAAAATTAAATTTCAAATATTAATTTTAATTAGAAAACTTATTCAAAATGTTGATATGAAGAATTAATTTGGCTACGTCGAACTTCCCAAATATAAAATTTGACTGAAATCCAAAGAACCGTTAAATTAAGAAAGGTTCAAAAAGAGGTTCATATAATTTTCTCAAAAATAAAAACAACAATTCAGCATTTGGATGGAAAGTCGACATCATTTTAAGAAAATCGATTAGGATTGGTTTGCCGTAATCATAACCAGTGTTGGTTAGATGGAAGCCGTCATCTGAAAATAGATTCTTCATATAAACACATTTTTTTCATTTTGAATAGGAACGAGTTACATTTTTTCCACGTTCATGTTCAACTTGTGCCTTGCCAATTCTCTAGGAGCTTATTGTGATATTTTCGCCTGGGTTTCGACCATCAAAACTCAATCAGAATTCCACATTTATAAAACAAATCTCTTTATTTTATAAAACACAACGTCTTTCAGTTTAAATAACACCAATTTAACTTATTTCACTTATTCACAATTCAAATACGTTTTTATAATTCAACACTTTTTATTTAATCTCAATTCAATCACTTTTTACTAATACTTCCAGTTGTTAACAATTCCACTTTCGAAAATAAACTGAGCTTTCAATGCAATCTACTCTTGTATTTATACAAGTTTAAAAGCTTCTGGAAGCTTCTGTCTGGTTCTGGCACAATCTAAGCTTTCGGTACCAATTCGAGTCTCGAATTGTTTCGTCAAGTTCGATTTAGTACTAAGTTAAAACATGTGGCAAATATGTAGCATACTTCTAGGGGCATGGTTGTTGTACACAATAAATGGTGGTTGTTGTACACAATAAATGGTGGTTGTTGTACACAATGAATCCAACAGATGTCGTTAGTTTACAAAATGTATCCTCCGAATATCTAAACTTGTTGCCACATCACATTGTCCCCCTCTTAGTTTTGTTCGTCCCGAACAAGCACATCATCATTGTTTCCGTGGTAACGATGCAATCGATCCAAATGGACAATTTTCATTTTTGCTCTTGGTCCTCGTTGGATTCGGAAAACGACGTCATTAATGCGCGTAACTACTTGGTAGGGACCTTCCCAGTCCTGCTGAAGCTTGGGCGATTCTCCTTTTCTGCGATGTGGGTTGTAAAGCCATACCAGATCTCCCTCATTGAATTCAGGTGCTGTTGCTCGCGCATCGTATCTGGTCCTCTGGCGGTCTCTCGCAATGTTTATATTGCTTTGGGTTCTTTGGTGTGTGTCGTTCATCCTTTTAATCGGGGCGCTCACTTTGTTCGGGTGCATCTTAGCGCTTGCCTTGACTTTGGGTCCTCTACCAGCTTTGCACGTGGTGCACTTTTGACACCATCTTTCGACATCTTTTCTTACAGTTAACCAATAAAAACGTACCCGTACCTTTTTCCGTGTCTTGTTGATTCCTAAGTGCCCGCCGGATTCTTCATCGTGCATTTCCCTTAAAATCTCCTACACTTTCGACCGTGGCACCACAAGCTGCATCTTAAAGGATCTTCCATTCGGCATTTCCCATTTTCTCCACAAAACACCATCTTTTACACGGAGAGAGTCCCACTGCGCCCAGTATGCCTTTAAGGTAGGACTTCTGTCGGAGATGTCTCTTGCATTCGGCTTATCCATAGGTTCCTTCCATACAAGAATGGGCTCGATGTCAGGATCTTCCTTTTGTGCATTACGAAATTCTTCCGCAGTCCAACCCTTTACAGGTTCAGCTCTTAGTCTCTGAACAGAAATACTTTCGTCCTTCTTACCGTTCAAACACCTAGGATGCGCTCTTTCTAAAGATGGCCGGAGAATTTCATCACTGCTTATGATCGTCCGAAGATTTACAGCATTCTCGTTTCCGTACACCATTGGAATCTCGACGATTGAATACCTTAACACCTGCATTCGAAAGTCTAGGACTACTTCATCTGCCTTCATAAAATCCACACCTAGTATGCAGTCGTCGCATATGTCAGCTACCAAGAATGTATGTGCGAAGGTCAGCCCTGCCAGTTCTATCTTCAGAAGTACCTCTCCGTATACTTTTGCTACTTCTCCCGTAGCTGCCTTCAGACTGTTCCAGCTGGTGTTGTGTAGCCAGGACGTCTGGACAAGGCCTCTTCTAATTATGGAGGCCGTGGCACCCGTATCGATAGTGGCCACACATTTTCTGTTGGCGATGACGGTCTCCACCGTCAAACTCTGGTTGCAGCGTTTCGTTTGCGCAACTTGGATAATGGTCCTGGGGGCGTTCATTTCATCAACCGACTTCTGCTCTGCAAAGTTGGTTCTTACGCGCTTTCCACACTGATGTATCCCCAAATCATGCCCGATGGGGTAAGCGATATCCCTGTCAGTAGGCCTTTTTCTCGCGCTATGTGGGCAGCTTACCTGTGGAGATCTGCATTGTCGCTGTATGCATTGTCTTTCAATGTCGACACGTTGACATGAGCACTCTAGCGTAGCCATTTCCCTGACGCGATGGCTACTTTGCGAAGCTTGGTCTGTGCCATTCTCACAGCCATTTGTAGTTTTACATCTGCAATGGCATTAGTGAACGCATCGGTTGCCAGTTCGTTTATGATTTCCCTGCTGGTATTGGGATAAGACAAATTCGCCAAGCGCTCAATGTCAGCTTGCAATTGTTGTAGCGTTTCACCTCTTGCCTGGACCCTTCTGCGCAACTGGACTCGGTAAACTTGCTGCATGTGGTCGTCGCCAAACCTCATCTCGATTGCCTTGACCATGGCATCATAATCATGATGTTTGTCTTCAGGAATGGTCTGCATCAATTCGGCAGCTGTACCTCTGAGCGCAAGCGTAAGAGCAATTGATTTGTCTTCGTTGTCCCAGTTGTTCGTCAAGGCGGCAGCTTCGAACTGCCTCTTATAAATTGGCCATGATGTTTGACCATCGAAGACAGAGGGCTGCATTTCCTTTCTTCGTGGACCGTCACTCGAATATTCCCGAACCTTCTGCTTCTTCAAAGAATCAACTTCCTTAGCTAGATGTTCGTATTGTTGCTCTACACTTTCTACTTGCTTTCCGAACTTTTCTTCTAAGTTTTCTATTTTCTGATCTACTATTTGGAGTCTTTTGTCGAAGAGAACATTCTGTGCATCTAGCTTGTTTTCGAGAGCATCCCTTTGTTCGCTTAGTTGCTTCTGAAGAACTTCTAAAGAATTCTTCTGCTCACTCTTTTGTTCGTCGAATTTACTTTCGAGAACGTTCTTTTGTTCTTCGAGAACGTTCTTTTGTTCTTCGAATTTCGACAGAAGCAACTTCATGAAAGCAGGCATCTCATCGGCTGTACTTACTTTGCATTCTCTCCCTTGTTCTTCAACATCGAACAACATGGTATCGGGGTCTCCACCATCCTGAGTGATAGCATTCTGAAGTCGGAGCAATAGTTCCTTTTTCAGCCCCGAAGTCTGAAGATTTCGTTTTCCTAATTCTTCTTTCAACTCAGCTGTTGTCAATTGTTCTAATTTTCGACCCATTTTATGTAACTGAAACACTATTTTCGCAACACAGTCAGTTTTATTTTAATGTCTCTTCTAGAAAGATCTTTTTCCAACACTATTTTTAACAAAAATACTCGTTATTCACAGTTTTATAGCACAATCAGTTCAAGAGTTTCTGGAAAATTCCACTTTCACAATTAAATGAGTCACCAAAACTGTTTTACAAAATGTCACTATGGAATTTTCTAGCACTTTACTGAGTTTTATCCCCAATTTCTGACACCAATGTGATATTTTCGCCTGGGTTTCGACCAATAAAACTCAATCAAAATTCCACATTTATAAAAGAAATCTCTTTATTTTATAAAACACAACGTCTTTCAGTTTAAATAACACCAATTTAACTTATTTCACTTATTCACAATTCAAATACGTTTTTATAATTCAACACTTTTTATTTAATCTCAATTCAATCACTTTTTACTAATACTTCCAGTTGTTAACAATTCCACTTTCGAAAATAAACTGAGCTTTCAATGCAATCTACTCTTGTATTTATACAAGTTTAAAAGCTTCTGGAAGCTGGCACAATCTAAGCTTTCGGTACCAATTCGAGTCTCGAATTGTTTCGTCAAGTTCGATTTAGTACTAAGTTAAAACATGTGGCAAATATGTAGCATACTTCTAGGGGCATGGTTGTTGTACACAATAAATGGTGGTTGTTGTACACAATAAATGGTGGTTGTTGTACACAATGAATCCAACAGATGTCGTTAGTTTACAAAATGTATCCTCCGAATATCTAAACTTGTTGCCACATCACATTATGTATTCCACCAGATTTTAGATTGGCAATAGTGAACCTAGGACCAGTTAGTGGTTTTTCATTACCATTTCAATCTAGATTAGACTTCAATAAAAACAAAAGAAATAAAAGAAGCTTAAAACTACTTACGGCTGTTTTTGGCAGAATCTCTGATAATAGATCTCAGGGATTCGCACCCGATTTTTTTGTTTTTGTACCCAATTGATGGGTTTTGTTGCTGCAACTGGCTTCCATTCTTTGCATGATACCTCGGAGAGTCCACTCAGATCGGAGAAATCAGAGTCGTCCGATGTGTTATCATCACTCGTCAACTGCGGCGGCAACAATTGTATTGTCTGCTTGTCTTTCGGAACAGCAGCCGAAACAAAAATATTACCTTCCAACAGCTGTTTATCTGGTGATTCTAATTGCTTGCGGTTCTGGTCCATTTCTATCATCAGCAAGGGGTGTTGTGTTTGTGGTGATGGAAACATTTTCATTGTCGTTTATTTTAGCGGGACAATAATTGTTTTGGTTGTTGAGTGTTCAATGAATTGTGGATTCACTTGCACTCAGGCTTTTGCATTCTGATGTTACGTTAAAGTGGTTATTATTTTCCATTTTTGAAATATTTTTTTGTGAATTTGTTTGAATTGAAATTGGGAATTTGTAATTTAATTTTAATATTTTCACTTTTTCTTCAAACAAAAACGATTTACTGACAGTTGTTGTCAACCAGAACAAAATGAAATGTCAAAAAGAACAAAACTCACCACATCGTTTTTTCTTTTTTTTTACGCGGACAATGAATGATATACAAAAGAGAACACGAAACACAATGAATGATATACCAAAGCAACAACGAAAATTGAGGGTGTTGAGGCGTGGAACGTACGAAAGATTTTCCTCTATATAATATATTTACTCTATGACTGTGGGCTAGTTCAATGTTTCTGAACTATTCGAGATCTCGTTTTTCTCAGATCTATTGAAATTGACTGAGAAATTCTTTGATCACTCCGAAATCTCAAGAAACTTGAACGAGCTTAATCAAACCAAAAAAAAATTTCGGAATTATTTATAAAACTGGTTAAAAAAGAGAATATTTTATGGGATTTAACCAACCCCAACTATAAAAATATTGAAAAGAAAGCGCAAGTGTGCAGTAATATTTCGATAGCATTTAAGATATATCAATATATAAATTATATTCTTGGCAGCAAAATTGACATTCCGTACTTCACCACCGAATCAGCTTCATCACTTAGCTTCAATTTTGACGTACTTCATTTTTGCGCTTCATACTTCAGCTTCAGCTTTGTGTGTTCAGCCAGTTACGTGAAACGGTCAATGAGATGACGGTTCAAGCTTGTAGCCATTATGTACGTTCCCGAACGTAACTTACGGATACCTTGCTTTTGTTGTTATTAGCATGGTTAAAAACAGCTAGATACATTTGAACACATGAACAGCTGATGAACTTTTTGCTTTAAATTGCGTACGTTCATGAACATAACCTTTGGGTTACCTTGCTTGTTTTTGGGTTTTTTTGTGAAAGAACAAATCCAACCAGATAGGTTACTTCTGAAAATTCGAAGCAAAAGAGGAACACAGTCAGCTGTTCATCAGCTGTTCACGTGTTGAGAACAGTATTCAGCAAATTTTAGGATACATTTAAATTTTCTCTCTGTTTCCATATGTTCTTAAATCAGCTGGAAAACAGCTGTTTTTACCCATGCTAATGCGTACGTTCATGAAAGTTACTTTTGGGTAGGTTAGCTTGCTTGTGTTTGGGTTTTTTGTGAACGAACAAATCCAACCAGATAGGTTACCTTTCAAAATTCGAAGCAAAAAAGAAATACAGTCAGCTGTTCATCAGCTGTTCACCTGTTGAGAAAAGTATCCAGCAAATTTTAGCATACCTTTTAGATTTTCTCTCTGTTTCCATATGTTCCTACCCATGCTAATTACAACAAAAGCAAGGTAACCTAACCAAAAGTTATGTTCGTGAAAGTACCCAATTACAACAAAAGCAAGGTAACGTATCCAAGACTTATGTTCGTGAGCGTACCCATTTAGAGAAGGAACTTATCTGTTTGGATTTGTTCGTTCACAAAAAAAAAAACAAAGCCAAAGAGGTAACCTATCCAAAAGATACGAACGTGAATGTACCCATTGTCAAAACAAAGCAGAAGATTCCTCTTTTTTTAATATTGTTACTCCATGGCCATGATACAACTAAACAGATAGCGCTTTCGCATTTCCATTTTTGTCTCGTTCTGCGCATATACGTCACTGACATACATAGTGTTTGACGTTTTGTATTCAGTATGTGAAATCTAAACAAAATAACAGCAGAGTTTCGGTGAGGATTCCTGTGACAATTTATTTTATATTGAATATTAATATATCAACAAGTTTCTTGTTTTGATAATATATGGAAATATAATAGGCAAAACGCAGTGTTTGTTAGTTATTCTTTTTTATCTATAAGGCATAAACAAATAAGGTATGTTTTGTGTGCTATGCTGATATATGAACAAAATAAAAACAATAGTCCAAGTAAAACAAGTTCATTGTGTTTGTTTCGTTTTAATATTTAATTAACAGTGAATATTCTTGTGTGAATTATTGCAAAAAAATTTTGTTTTTTTTTGTATGTGTTTTCGTGGTTACTTTTGTAGTTACTTGTAAACTATATATAAAAAAAAAAAACATTAAAAGACGTGTTTTTGTGGTTTTTTCACAAATTAATGTGTGTTGTAATTTTTAATTTTTTTATATTTTTATTTTCGTGATAGTTTGTTATCAACTATTTCCTTATTCAATTTTCTCATTCGGAAATACATCCGAGAACGAAAAAATAGTTTTTTTTTATCCTTTTATCGTTACTATGCAATCTAAAAGTGCACGAAGATGTTTTTCATTTTCTGGGAACGTGTCCAATACTCAAGTAATTTCGAAGGCGTAAATTTGCCGTGGACACCCTTAGATTGGACTATTGATCACTATGGATCATTATTTTGAACGGAGAGCGTGGTTGGGACCTTTAAGGTGAATATTATACAAATGCTTTTCGATACAGAAACCTAATTATGCAAGAAACTTTTTAATTTTTTTTTCTTATTGAATAATAATATTGCAGGTAAATGTTTTTACAAACACTTTAATGTTTTAACAGCTTTATATTATATATTTTTTTATAAATTTGAATGTCACTCTGGAAGACAGCCTTCGGCTAAACCATACAATGACTTAGTAATATCTTAAATATCCCATTGAAATAGAAGTTGTTTATATTTATGAAGTCAATAAAACTAAAAACTAAAACTGATTATTAAAAACAATAAACTTACACTTGCATACTTTAGTACATAGTAAGAAACTAAGTGGAATGAATTGTTTCATTTTGAGCATAGGAAAAAAACAAGAACGACAACTGGGAGGATAATTCTCTCTTCTTCTGCAAACTGAAAAATACCCGTTTAGCGACATATGTGAACCCGTCCCTGTACATTTCTTATGGAACTACTAATAAACTTGCATTAATGTGGGCACGAAACATATGGCTGATTGGCTGCTAATTGCCTGATTCTCACATGAATCTCACGCGTATTTACATACACAAAACAAAATTTCAGGGTTTGCAAGGCTGGTCGGTACGTATCGCTCTTTTTTTATGATTTCGATTGAAATAACAATCAGCTGATATATGTAAACTGAGTTTTCGTCATTAAAATTTAATTAAAAAATTGACAGCTAATGTCAGTAGACAACAGATGATCGTTACCTCAACTCGCCCTAGAAAAATACCAAGATCGACTTCAGGGTGATTTCATGGCGACCTCATGTTTCAAAAAACGGAGAATTTTCTCTTGAGGGCGAGTATTTCAAAAGACGAGATGAGGCGGCCCCAGGGAGACTTCAGGGCTCATCAAATAAAGCTAATGAAAAGCTGCAGAAGAAGCTTGAAATTTAGCTTAAGCGCAAGTTAGCTAAACTTCTACTTGAGCTTCATGCTTCAACTTCAAATTGACATTTCACAGGAACAATGTAGACTAGTTCCAAAGTACACATAACTATTGTAATATATTGCGCAGGGTGTCAAAATCTGATATGTCACTATAAATTGAAAATGGTGGTTTTCAGAGACTTTTATCTCTCTTTTTTCTCTCTATTTCCATATAATCTTAAATCAGCTGGAAACAGCTGATTTTACCCATGCTAATGCGTACGTACATGAACGTTACTTTTGGGTATGTTACCTTGCTTGTTTGGGTTTTTTTTGTGAACGAACAAATCCAACCAGATAGGTTACCTCTCAAAATTCGAAGCAAAAAAGAAATACAGTCAGCTGTTCACCTGTTGAGAAAAGTATCCAGCAAATTTAAGGATACCCTTGGATTTTCTCTCTATTTCCATATGATCCTCAATCAGCTGGAAAACAGCTGTTCTTACCCATGCTAATTGCAACAAAAGCAAGGTAACCTAACTAAAAGTTATGTTCGTGAACGTACCCAATGACAACAAAAGCAAGGTAACCTATCCAACAGTTATGTTCGTGAACGTACCCATTTAGAGAAGGAACTTATCTGTTTGGATTTGTTCGTTCACAAAAAAAAACAAAGCCAAAGAGGTAACCTATCCAAACCATACGAAAGTGAATGTACCCCTTGTCAAAACAAATCAGAAGATTTCTAAAACAACTAAACAGATAGCGCTTTCGCATTTTCATGTTTGTCTTGTTCTGTGCATATACGTCACTGACATACATAGTGTTTGACGTTTTGTATTCAGTATGTGAAATCTAAGCAAAACAACAGCAAAATAAAGCATTATCCCGAGCTGTTTATCTTGGGCATCTCGAAGATGAAACTTGGGAAGAGTGTTATAAACTGCTAAAATATGTAAGCCATTCAAGAAAATAAACATGCAATATACCTATAATATTTTTAATATATTTTTTTTGCAGACGAATGATTGGTTCGACGTCATGAACGTCCGGTCACCCTATAGCGATTCTAGGGAAAGAGTCTACGCCTACGGACTACATCTGGAATCGCAAAACAAAATACTCGACGACATGACAAATTTAATCCTAAATATGCTGGTAGTAGAAAAAAACTCTTTGCTAACATTCCAACAACGTAAGGTTGAATAAATTTGCTGTAAGACAATCAACTTACATTTCCTCATTTCTTAAGGTATAGTCCAATCTAACACCGCCTTGCAGTTATTATGCAAAGATGAACTGCAGCGTTTTGGCGTGAAGTAGAGCTGTGTCAATCGTGATTGATTCGGTCTTTATGACCCGTTCACTGAAAAGTATTGATGATTGCAATCACACTTCCATATGTCGGTCGTTCACAATTTCAATACTTTTCAAATGAACGAGAACGATACGATGCGGAAAACGAAACTGAAATTCAATCAATCATTGAATGCAATACAGAATACAAAATACACAATACACAAAAAACCAGACCAGAGATAGAGAATGATTGAAATAAATGAACGAAACAAAGTGAAACTGGACTGAAATTTAAGTATTTATTTTACAAAGAGAGTGAGACTAGAGAGAGAGACATACACAGATACATACACTCAACCTAATGATTTACTGACGAAACACGGATGTCGATGTTGGTGTCGGATAGATCCAAATGCAGAGATACATATCACATATGGAAACCATGCAAAATGTTTTATTCACAATCACATTTAAAAGTCACAACAGAACATTTCGATGACCGGTATGGCATGGGTATAAATTGGAACGAGAGAAAGAGGGTAGATATGGGATTGATTGGTGAAATGATTGATTGAAAAGACCGAATCTTTGAAATGACCGAATCATGAACGATTGAATTTTTGAAAATGAACGATTGACACAGCCCTAGCGTGAAATTTGTTATGACTTACCGACTCAACCAAGACATTTTTGAAAACTTTTTCGGTGTCATAAGTGCTAAAGGTGGTCTTCATGACCACCCTGGTCGCCAAGAATTCAAGTACAGGCTTAGGTCGTACATTCTTGGTGATAACGAAGGGGCTCTAACGGAGAATGGAAACGTCGATGTGGATGATACTCCAGATTTGTCCTTAGAAGAAACTTCTCTTTCCGGTTAGTCTTTACTTTACTACTTACCTTCTTTATGTCCAAATCATTAAACAAACAATGCCTTTCAGGAAGAATCTTCAACATCGTAAAAGCCAAGGAAGTTGTTGCGTCGGAGCCAGAAGAAAATGTCTCATTCCATTACGATGGACTGGAAAATTTGGCGGGCTACATATGTCACCAGTTCAAGGACACAATACCCAACCTTGAACACGGAGAACAAATAAAAAACTCTTGGGTAAATCACTTAGATGAAGGTGGCCTCTCTAGGCCCAACAAAATCATAATGGACCAGCTTTCGTTTTTGGAAAATGTGTTTAATGCTGTGAATGGGGAAGGCAAAGGACTATACATTTGCCAAAATTATATCCAGCATTTGCTAGAAGTATCGGCGAAAGCAAAAATTAACTGCGACGACCGAATTAAAAAATTATTCTTCCGTGCAAGGATGTACTTCCGGATGCGCATTTTAAATCGTCAAATTGTAGACAACAACCTATCGCGCAAACGAAAATTAAAAAAAACTATAAATTAAAAACCAAATTTATGAAATTTACAGGAGTAAGTAAAAGGTAAGTAATACAAGAAAGAAAAACGAAAATTCATACAAAACAACAAATTGTAACTTTAATTTCAGTTTTAAAATGATTAAAACATTAAACATTGATAAATAAACACTTTTATATTCATGTTTCCCGACAAAATATCAGCATTGTTTTGTTTAATTTCAGATTCACATAGGTATTAATTCAAAACGTCAAGTTCAGACAGTTCCTGTAACGTAGATGCGCAGAACGAAACAAAAAATCAATATCGAATGCGCTATCTGTTTACTTGTATCATGAGGCAAAACGCAGTTGTTGTTAGTTATTCTTTTTTACTGTTTGTCTTGAACTGAACAAAACAGTAAGATGATGTAGATATTTTAATTCTTATTGAACAAACAATAAGATGATGTGGATTGGTCTTAACTGAACAAACAGTAAGATTTCGTGTAATCAAAATGCAGGTACTTGAGCCTGATCTTGGAGTAATGTAAAGAAGTCTTTATTGTGCGTAACAATAAGACTAGACTGAGGTTTTTGGTTTGATCAATTAACAACAACGTATTGTAAAGTAAAGTGAAATTTATTCTTGGGCTTACTGCCTCTTTTATACTTATAATTAAGGTAACAATCAGTTCGTCGTCGACCCACATTTATTATTATTATTAGTAAGCAATTAAAGCAGAAAATGTAAATTGTCTATCAAAGCATTTATATTTTATTGTTAATAAATGTGGGCCAGCGGTGTGTTAATATGATGAAATAAATTGGTTTCGATTATTTAATGCTGACTTTGATGTGAGTTAGCTTGGCAGCCTATTTGGAGTGTTTGCTTGACCAATTACTTAACATTTATCTTTAAGGCATAAACAAATAAGGTGTGTTTTGTGTGCTATGATGATATCTGAACAAAATAAAAACAACAGTCCAAGTAAAACAAGTTCTTTGTGTTTGTTTCGTTTTAATATTTAACTAACAGTGAATATTCTTGTGTGAATTATTTAAAAAAAAAATGTATTCTATTTTTCATGTGTTTTCGTGATTACTATTGTAGTTACTTGTAAACTATATATAAAAAAAACTATTAAAAGACGTGTTTTTGTGCTTTTTTCACAAATTAATGTGTGTTTTAATTTATATTTTTTTATATTTTTATTTTCGTGATAGTTTGTTATCAACTATTTCCTTATTCAATTTTCTCATTCGGAAATACATCCGAGAACGAAAAAATAGTTTTTTGTTTTATCCTTTTATCGTTATTATGCGATCTATGCAATTTAAAAGTGCACGAAGATGTTTTTCATTTTCTGGGAATGTGTCCAATTGTCAAGTAATTTCGAAGGCGTTAATTTGCCGTGGACACCCTTAGATTGGACTATTGATCAGTATGGATCAATATTTTGAACGGAGAGCGTGGTTGGGACCTTTTTGGTGAATATTGTATAAATGGTTTTCGATACAGAAACCTAATTATGCAAGAAACTTTTTAATTTTTTTTCTTATTGAATAATAATATTGCAGGTAAATGTTTTTACAAACACTTTAATGTTTTAACAGCTTTATATTATATATTTTTTTATAAATTTGAATGTCACTCTGGAAGACAGCCTTCGGCTAAATCATACAATGACTTAGTAATATCTTAAATATCCCATTGAAATGTAGTTTTTTTATATTTATGAAGTCAATAAAACTAAAAACTAAAACTGATTATGAAAAACAATAAACTTACACTTGCATACTGTAGTACATAGTAAGAAACTAAGTGGAATGAATTGTTTAATTTTGAGCATAGGAAAAAGAAACAAGAACGACAACTGGGAGGATAATTCTCTCTTCTTCTGCAAACTGAAAAATTATCGTTTAGCGACATATGTGAACCCGTCCCTGTACATTTCTTATGGAACTACTAATAAACTTGCATTAATGTGGGCACGAAACATATGGCTGGTTGGCTGCTAATTGCCTGATTCTCACATGAATCTCACGCGTATTTACATACACAAAACAAAATTTCAGGGTTTGCAAGGCTGGTCGGTACGTATCGCTCTTTTTTTATGATTTCGATTGAAATAACAATCAGCTGATATATGTAAACTGAGTTTTCGTCATTAAAATTTAATTAAAAAATTGACAGCTAATGTCAGTAGACAACAGATGATCGTTACCTCAACTCGCCCTAGAAAAATACCAAGATCGACTTCAGGGTGATTTCATGGCGACCTCATGTTTCAAAAAACGGAGAATTTTCTCTTGAGGGCGAGTATTTCAAAAGACGAGATGAGGCGGCCCCAGGGAGACTTCAGGGCTCATCAAATAAAGCTAATGAAAAGCTGCAGAAGAAGCTTGAAATTTAGCTGAAGCGCAATTTAGCTAAACTTCTACTTGCGCTTCATGCTTCAACTTAAATTGACATTTCTCAGGAACAATGTAGACTAGTTCCGAAGTACACATTACTAATGTAATATATTGCGCAGGGTGTCAAAATCTGATCTGTCACTCTAAATTGAAAATGGTGGTTTTCAGAGACTTATATAAAAAAAAATTGTATAAACAAAACTGCACACCTGACGTTTGTTTTACATTTTTTTCTTTTTTTTCTTGTTATTCAAAAGACTTATTTATAAATTAATTACCACAAACACTTTTAAATATAGCCACGATATCTATTTTTCGGAACAAATCAACAAACTAATAGTGTCTGGCGGCCGCCATTTTATTTTGATTTTGACAGATGCGCAGAAGACTACAAAAATAAAAACCCTAATGATATTAGCTTAGATATGTGGGTCTTCTTGACAAAGAACGCACAATAAAAAACCAAAGAAAACTTCCATTACGTCATTATACTTAAACGCACTGAACAAATTACATTTTACTCAAAGAAATGAAATAAATCAATTAAAACATATCAAAGCACGAAACTTGGAACAAATAAGTTTGGATGAACGAAGTGTTGATGTGATGGCTGCTGGCTGACGAATCGACTTCTTTGTTCTTAAAATGTGACGACCCAAGCTTTAACAAAGAAGGAAAAAACAATTGTAATGTCATGTGGCGTGTCTGGCGAATTCAATTTAGCGAATTGGATGAGGCGGGAAAATGTTGTCGTTCAGTTGCAGGGTTGGTAAAAATGCTACCTGAACTTGAATGCAGATGGCGTTTAGTGTGATGTCAATCTGTAGTTCGCCACAGATATGTATGTGTACTGTGGGCTAGTTCAATGTTTCTGAACTATCCGAGATCTCGTTTTCCTCAGATCCATTGAAATTGACTGAGAAATTCTTTGATCACTCCGAAATCTCAAGAAACTTGAACGAGCTTAATCAAACCAAAACAAAATTTCGGAATTATTTATAGAGCTGATTAAAAAAGAGAATATTTTATGGGATTTAACCAACCCCAACTATAAAAATATTGAAAAGAAGGCGCAAGTGTGCAGTAATATTTCGATAGCATTTAAGATATATGAATATATAAATTATATTCTTGGCAGCAAAATTGATCCAGCAAATTTTAGGATACCTTTGTATTTTCTCTCTGTTTCCATAGTATTGTTTGGCGTTTTGTATTCAGTATGTGAAATCAGCAGATTTTCGGTTAGGATTCCTGTGACAATTTATTTTATGTTGAATATTAATATTTCAACAAGCTTCTTGTTTTAAAAATATATGGAAATATAATAGGCAAAACCACGATACAACTACTAAAGACATGGCATTGCGCATGTTCGTTGTGGGTTGTCAAATAGTTGTGACGTCACGGGCTCTGAACGAAAGTATTCTTGGCGAGAATTTCACTCTTGTTTACTTTTGGCGCGCGGAAGTTCGTGTTTTTGTTGGTGATTTTTTAAATATTGTTGTGAAGAAATTAAATTACAAAAAAATCGTTGTGTTCGGTGTGTGGTTGCAATAACGATATGAGCAAAAAAATAACACCAAGCTCAAGTTTTCACCGTTTCCCAAAAAGAAATTTAAATCTTTGTAAGTAGTGGACTTCGTTTTGCAAAAGGAAGGATATGATTAATATCGAAACTGCCCGAATTTGTAGCTTGCATTTTTTAAATGAAGATTTTAATTTTTAATCTGAAGTATGAAATGGGTAAGTCAAACAAATTCAACTATTTACAGTAAGATTTATGAAAAACTTGTTTATATAGGACTTACAATGTTTCATTATCTGAAACCGGATGCAGTTCCTTCGGTTTATATAAATAAACCCTACTTGGATTCTAAACCGAGGAACATAACAGAACGCTCCAAAAGAATGGAAAATAAAAAACAAAAGCAAATAGTGACTGAGCTGCTGGAAGCTCCAGTCGAGTTTGAGGCAGAACATGAGGCCGATATTATTTTAACGGAAAATATTCCAAACCCACAGCCGGAAACGCTACAGG
Source organism: Platycheirus rosarum (assembly GCA_963971375.1). Taxonomy (NCBI): domain Eukaryota; kingdom Metazoa; phylum Arthropoda; class Insecta; order Diptera; family Syrphidae; genus Platycheirus; species Platycheirus rosarum. The sequence goes on from OZ020508.1 coordinate 100,831,354, forward strand.
CTCAAATTGATGAGTTGACTGAACACGTGTAAGCCTATTATTATTATCATTTAATTTATAATTTTATTTTCAGCTAGTAGTGATATTTTTTTTTGTTTAAACTTTTTTATACGTACATGACCTTTCAGAAAAACTTTACATGAAGAAAATGAAGTTTTGACAAAAAAGTTATTGATTGGTCAATAAGTCAATCAAAACTTTGGAAGTTAAGGTGGCAAAGGCAGAGTTCCATCTGACAAACTTGGAACGACAACTTCTGCAAATTTTCACTCCAGGCCAAATCAAAAAACTCCAACTGGGTTTGAAAAGGTCTACGTGCGTGGAGGAGGATATAGCTCGATCCATAACACTTTATTCATCGAGTTCTCGAGCTTATAAATTGTTAAGGAGAAAAAACTTTCCTCTTCCTGCTGTCAGAACTCTTCAAACCTGGGCACAAAAGCTGGAGATCAAACCAGGAATCATGATTTCAATAGTAAAATATTTAAAAGCAGCTCAGGAGTTGACGCAAAACCAAAAACTTTGCGTCCTAAGCTTCGATGAGATGAAGATGAAAGAAGCATACTGCTATGACCGACATACGGACACAACACTTAAGCCAGCATCTTACGTGCAAGTGGGCATGCTAAGAGGTAAGTATCAAACTATAATTAAAACTACAAAATGCTTATAACTTTCCTCACAACAGGTTTAGGAAAATGGAAGCAACCGATCTTCTATGACTTCGATTGCAAAATGACAAAGGCCATTTTGTTCGACATTATAGGAACTGTCGGTTCTTGTGGTTTTACAATAGTTGCTGTCACAAGCGACCTAGCTGGGGCAAAAAGGGGACTCTATACTGAGCTCAATATCAGTAGGGAAAAACCTTGGTAAGAAACTGATTCACAAAAATATACTTCATAAATTATGTTACCTTTATAACAGGTTTTCATTCCAAAACACAAACATTTACGTGTTTGCCGATGTTCCTCACCTAATAAAATTGATAAAAAATCATTTTATCGAGTTTTTGTTGAACGGAATGGTAGTTAAAAAGGATATTTTAATGAAGCTCCTCTCAATTACTTCGGGAGAATTACCCACAAAATCTCATCCAAATCATTGAATGTAGTGCAAGCCGAAAGGCAAAAGGTGAAATTGGCGACACAATTATTTTCCCACACTGTCGCTAAAGCATTATCCGAGCTGTTGATCTTGGGCATCTCGAAGATGAAACTTTTGAAGAGTGTTATAAACTGCTTAAATATGTAAGTCATTCAAAAAATAAACATGCAGTATACCTATTATATTTTTAATATTTTTTTTTGCAGACGAATGATTGGTTCGACGTCATGAACGTCCGGTCACCCTATGGTCTACATCTGGAATCGCAAAACAAAATACTCGACGATATGATAAATTTAATCCTAAATATGCGGGTAGTAGGAAAAAACTCTTTGCTACCATTCCAAAAAGGTAAGGTTGAATAAATTTTCTGTAAGACAATCAACTTACATTTCCTCATTTCTTAAGGTATAGTCCAATCTAACACCGCCTTGCAGTTATTATGCAAAGATGTACTGCAGCGTTTTGGCGTGAAGTTTGTTATGACTTACCGACTCAACCAAGACATTTTTGAAAACTTTTTCGGTGTCATAAGGGCTAAAGGTGGTCTTCATTACCACCCTGATCGCCAAGAATTCAAGTACAGGCTTAGGTCGTACATTCTTGGTGATAACGAAGGGGCTCTAATGGAGAATGGAAACGTCGATGTGGATGATACTCCAGATTTGTCCTTAGAAGAAACTTCTCTTTCCGGTTAGTCTTTACTTTACTACTTACCTACTTTATGTCCAAATCATTTAACAAACAATGCCTTTCAGGAAGAATCTTCAACATCGTAAAAGCCAAGGAAGTTGTTGCTTCGGAGCCAGAAGAAAATGTCTCATTCCATTACGATGGACTGGAAAATTTGGCGGGCTACATATGTCACCAGTTCAAGGACACAATACCTAACCTTGAACACGGAGAACAAATAAAAAACTCTTGGGTAAATCACTTAGATGAAGGTGGTCTCTCTAAGCCCAACAAAACCATAATAGACCAGCTTTTGGTGTTGGAAAATGTGTTTAATGCTGTGAATGGGGAAGGCGAAGGACTATATATTTGCCAAAATTATATCCAGCATTTACTAGAAGTATCGGCGAAAGCAAAAATTAACTGCGATGACCGAACTAAAAAAATTATTCTTCCGTGGAAGGATGTACTTCCGGATGTATATTTTAAATCGTCAAATTGTAGACAACAACCTATCGCGCAAACGAAAATTAAAAACTATGAATTAAAAACCAAATTTATGAAATTTACAGGAGTAAGTAAAAGGTAAGTAATACAAGGAAGAAAGACGAAAATTCATACAAAACAACAAATTGTAACTTTAATTTAAGTTTTAAAATTATTAAAACATTAAACATTGATAAATAAACACTTTTATATCCATGTTTCCCGACAAAATATCAGCATTGTTTTGTTTAATTTCACTTTCACATAGGTACTAATTCAAAACGTCAAGTTCATACAGTTCCTGTAACGTAGATGCGCAGAACGAAACAACAAATCAATATCGAATGCGCTATCTGTTTACTTGTATCATGAGGCAAAACCCAGTTGTTGTTAGTTATTCTTTTTTATTGTTTGTCTTGAACTGAACAAAACAGTAAGATGATGTAGATTTTAATTCTTATTGAACAAACAATAAGATGATGTGGATTGGTCTTAACTGAACAAACAGTAAGATTTCGTGTAATCAAAATGCAGGTACTTGAACCTGATCTTGGAGTAATGTAAAGAAGTCTTTATTGTGCGTAACAATAAGACTAGACTGAGGTTTTTGGTTTGATCAATTAACAACAACGTATTGTAAAGTAAAGTGAAATTTATTCTTGGGCTTACTGCCTCTTATACTTATAATTAAGGTAACAATCAGTTCGTCGTCGACCCACATTTATTATTATTATTAGTAAGCAATTAAAGCAGAAAATGTGAATTGTCTATCAAAGCATTTATATTTTATTGTTAATAAATGTGGGCCAGCGGTGTGTTAATATGATGAAATAAATTGGTTTCGATTATTTAATGCTGACTTTGATGTGAGTTAGCTTGGCAGCCTATTTGGAGTGTTTGCTTGACCAATTACTTAACATTTATCTTTAAGGCGTAAACAAATAAGGTGTGTTTTGTGTGCTATGATGATATCTGAACAAAATAAAAACAACAGTCCAAGTAAAACAAGTTCATTGTGTTTGTTTGGTTTTAATATTTAACTAACAGTGAATATTCTTGTGTGAATTATTTCAAAAAAAAATGTATTCTATTGTTCATGTGTTTTCGTGGTTACTATAGTAGTAACTTGTAAACTATATATAAAAAAAAACTATTAAAAGACGTGTATTTGTGCTTTTTTTCACAAATTAATGTGTGTTTTAATTTATATTTTTTTATATTTTTATTTTCGTGATAGTTTGTTATCAACTATTTCCTTATTCAATTTTCTCATTCGGAAATACATCCGAGAACGAAAAAATAGTTTTTTTTTATCCTTTTATCGTTATTATGCGATCTATGCAATTTAAAAGTGCACGAAGATGTTTTTCATTTTCTGGGAACGTGTCCAATACTCAAGGAATTTCGAAGGCGTTAATTTGCCGTGGACACCCTTAGATTGGACGAAGCGATCACTATTTTGAACGGAGAGTGTGGTTGGGACCTTTTAGGTGAATATTGTACAAATGCTTTTCGAAACCTAGCTATGCAAGAAACTTTTTAATTTTTTTTCTTATTGAATAATAATATTGCAGGTAAATGTTTTTACAAACACTTTAATGTTTTAACAGCTTTATATTATATATTTTTTTTAAATTTAAACGTCACTCTGGTAGACGGCCTTCGGCTAAATCATACAATGACTTAGTAATATCTTAAATATCCCATTGAAATGTAGTTTTTTTATATTTATGAAGTCAATAAAACTAAAAACTAAAACTGATTATTAAAAACAATAAACTTACACTTGCATACTGTAGTACATAGTAAGAAACTAAGTGGAATGAATTGTTTAATTTTGAGCATAGGAAAAAGAAACAAGAACGACAACTGGGAGGATAATTCTCTCTTCTTCTGCAAACTGAAAAATTATCGTTTAGCGACATATGTGAACCCGTCCCTGTACATTTCTTATGGAACTACTAATAAATTTGCATTAATGTGGGCAAAAAACATATGGCTGATTGGCTGCTGATTGCCTGCTTCTCACATGAATCTCACGCGTATTCACATACACAAAACAAAATTTCAGGATTTAAAAGGCATGGTCGGTACGTATCGCTCTATTTTATGATTTCGATTGAAATAATAATCAGCTGATATGTAAACTGAGTTTTCGTCATTAAAATTTAATTAAAAATTGACAGCTAATGTCAGTATACAACAGATGATCGTTACCTCAACTCGCCCTAGCAAAATAGCAAGGTCGACTTAAGGGTGTTTTCATGGCGACCTCAGGTTTCAAAAAACGAAGAATTTTCTCTTGAGGGCGAGTATTTCAAAAAACGAGATGAGGCGACCCCAGGGAAACTTCAGGGATCATCAAATAAAGCTAATAAAAAGCTGCAGCTAAAGCTTGAAATTTAGCTGAAGCGCAAGTTAGCCAAACTTCAACTTGCGCTTCATGCTTCAACTTCAAATTGACATTTCACAGGAACAATGTAGACTAGTGCCAAAGTTCACATAACTAAGGTAATATATTGCGCAGGGTGTCAAAATCTGATCTGTCACTATAAATTGAAAATGGTGGTTTTCAGAGACTTATATCAAAAAAAATTATAAACAAAACTGCACACCTCACGTTTGTTTTATATTTTCTTTTTTTCTTGTTATTTAAAAGACTTATTTATAAATGAATTACCACAAACACTTTGAAATATAGCCACGATGTCTATTTTTCGGAACAAATCAACAGACTAATAGTGTCTGGCGGCCGCCATTTTATTTTGATCTTGACAGATGCGCAGAAGACTTCAAAAATAAAAACCCTAATGATATTAGCTTAGATATGTGGGTCTTCTTGACAAAGAACGCACAATAAAAAACCAAAGAAAACTTCCTTTACGTCATTATACTTAAACGCACTGAACAAATTACATTTTATTCAAAGAAATGAAATAAATCAATTAAAACATATCAAAGCACGAAACTTGGAACAAATAAGTTTGGATGAACGAAGTGGCTGCTTGCTGACGACTCGACTTCATTGTTCTTCTAACATGTGAAAAAACAACTGTAATGTCATGTGGCATGTCTGGCGAATTCAATTTGGCGAATTGGATGAGGCGGGAAAATGTTGTCGTTCAGTTGCAGAGCTAGTAAAATGGCTACCTGAACTTTAATGTTTAGTGTGATGTCAATCTGTAGTTCGCCACAGATATGTATGTGTACTGTGGGCTAGTTCAATGTTTCTGAACTATCCGAGATCTCGTTTTTCTCAGATCCATTGAAATTGACTGAGAAATTCTTTGATCACTCCGAAATCTCAAGAAACTTGAACGGGCTTAATCAAACCAAAACAAAAATTCGGAATTATTTATAGAGCTGGTTAAAAAAGAGAATATTTTATGGGATTTAACTAACCCCAACTATAAAAATATTGAAAAGAAGGCACTAGTGTGCAGTAATATTTCGATAGCACTTAAGATATCAATATAATATATTATATTCTTGGCATTAAAAATGACATTCCGTACTTCACCATTGTGTTCGTGTCAGCTTCATCACTTAGCTTCAATTTTGACGTACTTAATTTTTGCAGAAATTAATTTGGGTTTTCACTGCATGGTTCGACTTAGTCAGAATTGTGTTTTGTGTGTAAGTATTTTTAAATGGTAAGTGATTTTCGTGTCGTGTATTCTAATGTTCGTGGTATAAGAAAGAATTTCTTTCACGTGCACGTCTACACTGTTCAATACAGGCCAGCTGTTTTGGCATTAAATGAAACCCAGGTTGGAGTAAATACTTTATCAGAATTTGCTCTGCATGGGTATAGCTTGGTGCCATTACTCTTTTCCCATCATGGTCTCGTGGTCTATGTTAGGAATGATATTGCTTGCCAGAGCCTTCCCCAATATGGGTAATGTTCCAACACGGACTTTAACTTCTTATGGCTCAAATTCACTGTCCGCAAGCATGTCATTCATTATTGTTTTATTTACAGGAGTCCAAATCTTGACAGTAATTCGACTTGTAACGAGTTTTTTGCACTGTCTGATTCCATCTCGAAAATTGTTTCCCTTTGTCCTCGCACTGAAATCGTTATTGCGGGCGATTTCAATGTACACAATTCCAATTGGCTCCGCTATTCTGGTCAGACAACACCCGAAGGAAGGTATGTCGAGCTCCTTGCCGGCGTACATCACCTTACCCAACTGATCGATGTGCCAACGCGTACACCGGATGTTGCTGGGCAAGCCGCCCATACTCTTGACTTGTTTCTTACTTCTCACGCTGATAAATATACCATTAGTGTAACTTTTTCATTTGGCACTTCAGACCATTGTATCATTTCAGCTAATTTCTCATCCTCCAACCATCCAGTTAAAGAAAAACTTCCCACCAGGACCGTTTGGCAATACGAGAAAGCCAACTGGGACGGCCTGAATTTCTTTTTCCGAAACTTTAACTGGTCACTATGCTTCCTCGATAGTGACATTGATGCCAGTGCTAAAATGATCACAAATGTGATTCTTCTAGGGATGCGTGCTTTTATTCCTAACAGAGTAAAAAGCATCAAACCTAAAGAAAAGTCTTGGTTTAATTATGAGTGTAAAGAAGCTATCAGGCTCAAAGAAGTAAGTTTCCGTTCTTACAAAGCCAAAATCGGAAAATCGGAAAAAGCATAAACAAGCAAGAAACTCATGCAACTCCGTTATTGAAAGAACCAAATTTTTGCATGACCACAAATTACGGCAAAAAATTCTGCCGTGTACCAAAGGCAATAAAAATGTTTGGTCATTTGTAAAAAATATTAAAAACTCCTCAACATCTTCGGTTCCAACGCTCATCGACAATAACAAACCAATTGTTTACTCTTCAGAGAAGGAAAACTTGCTCGCCGCCCATTTCGCTACCAGCTCCACGCTGCAACGTTGCCCCTCCTGTACTTGAGAATGTAAATTTTTCCATGGGACAGATTTTTTTCCGCACTCGTACAGAACAAAGAGTTCTCAAAGATATACACAAATCCGCTGGCCCGGATGGTATACCCCCGATTCTTCTGAAGAGGTGTTCTTCCACACTGGCAAAGGCACTGCGTAAGCTTTTCCATCGCTCCTACTCTTCTGGAATCTTGCCTAGAAGATGGAAAACAGCATTTGTCCAGCCTGTCCCTAAGAAAGGTGACCCATCCTCCCCCTCCTCCTACCAACCCATAGCACTGACATCCCTTCTTTCTAAGGTCATGGAAACACTGATTAACCGTCAGCTTAAGGAATATCTCGAAGATCGAAAGCTTCTCCATGACCGTCAGTATGGCTTCCGCAGCAACCGTGATCTGATGGCATATCTCACCGAACAGTGGAACAAATCTTTACATCGCTTTGGTGAAAGTAAGATTATTGCTCTTGATATCTCCAAGGCATTTTATAGAGTTTGGCATGAAGCTCTCTTATCGAAAATGCGTGCTTTTGGGATCGATAATACTCTTGTTCGTTGGATTAGAAGCTATCTTCTGGACCGTTCAATACAAGTTGTATTGGACGGATTCAAGTCTGATTCCCATAAAATAAATGCTGGTGTGCCCCAGGGTTCTGTCTCCGACTCTTTTCCTCATTTTTATAAATGATCTTCTGTCTGTTACTTCTAATCCACTTAACTGTTTTGCTGACGCCTCTACCCTCAGCTTTTCATATTCGTTCGATAATTCACGTCCTTCGCCTTCGGACGTACAATTGCAACGGTGCCGTATGTCAAGCTCATTAAACTTCGATTTATACAGCATTGTCAAATGGGGTAATAGGAATCGTGTGGAGTTTAAGGCTTCGAAAACTCAATGCTGTCTACTGTCGTTAAAGCTAAACATACCCCCAATGCCATTGTCCATGAATGGCACATACATCAAAGAAACCGAAAAGCTCTCAGTACTCGGTATGTGTGTTAACGACGACCTCCGTTGGAACGATCATATATTTGAGATCGCTAAGAATGCTGCTAAGTGCTTAGGTTTTCTGTATCGGTGTAAGAAATATTTTTCCCCATCTGATCTGGCTACAATTTATAAAGCGTTTATACGCCCTAAACTCGAGTATAACTCCCACCTCTGGGCAGGTGCTTCGCAAACATCGCTTCACCTGCTTGATAGAATACAAAATAGAGCGTTAAGATTGATAGCAAATAGAACTACCACTGAATCAATTGCCCCTCTCGAATACAGACGCAATGTTTCACGTCTTTCCTTATTTTATCGTTTCTTTTATATTATATAAAAAATGTCCACTCGAAGTAGCCAGTTGCATTCCTCCCCTTAAAAGTTTCGCCCGTAATACTCGTCTCGCAAGGAATGCTCATCAGCTCACCCTTGAGCCCAATTTCGGACGTACCGTGAAATATAGGGATTCTTTTTTTAGCTGAACGATACGAATTTGGAATAGTTTACCCGGCGGGATTTTCCCTTGCCATTTTGATCTGCAAACATTCAAAACCAATGTTAATCGACACCTCCTATCTCTCCCCTCCCTATCTTCCGAATGCCCGCGCAGTGTGTTACATTAAAAGAGAAACAAGTAGTCCCTTGTGCGCGCGTTAATTATAAAAAAAAAAAGATAGGTTACCTCTGAAAATTCGAAGCAAAAGAGAAATACAGTCAGCTGTTCACGTGTTGAGAACAGTATGCAGCAAATTTTAGGATACCTTTGGATTTTCTCTCTGTTTCCATATGTTCTTCAATCACCTAGAAAACAGTTGTTTTTACCCATGCTAATTACAACAAAAGCAAGGTAACCTAACCAAAAGTTTTGTTCGTGAACGTACTCAATTACAACAAAAGCAAGGTAACCTATCCAAAAGTTACGAACGTTAATGTACCCATTCTCAAAAGAAAGCAGAAGATTTCTCTTTTTTTTAATATTGTTACTCCATGGCTATGATACAACTAAACAGTAGAGCTGTGTCAATCGTTCATTTTCAAAGATTCAATCGTTCATAATTCGGTCATTTCAAAGATTCGGTCTTTTCAATCAATCATTTTACCAATCAATCCCATATTTACCCTCTTTCTCTCATTTCAATTTATACCCATGCTATACTGGTCATCGAAATGTTGTGTTGTGACTTTTGAATGTCATTGTGAATAAAACATTTTGCATGGTTTCCATATATGATATGTATCTCTGCATTTGGATCTATCCGACACCAACATCGACATCCGTGTCTCGTCAGTAAATCATTAGGTTGAGTGTATGTCTCTCTCTCTAGTCTCACTCTCTTTGTAAAAAAATACTTAAATATCAGTTCAGTTTCACTTTGTTTCGTTCATTTATTTCAATCGATTGACACAGCTCTACTAAACAGATAGCGCCCATTGTCGTATCAAACTCGCCTGAGAGAAATTTACCATCCCATACCCTTGCACCATTTTCTTTGTAGATTGTTCTGATGACAGTCATCATTTTTGTAGAGATCTCGTATCTGTAGAATTTTTGAAAAAGTGCTTGTCTGGAAATTGAGTTCAAAGCTGCCCGAAAATCTACAAAAAAACATACAGCTTTTTCTTTCTCGCTTTGTGTATGTCGCCAATATTTACCAAAGAGAAAATTTGGGCCATCATTGAATGGTTTTTTTCTGAAACCCGCTTGGAATTCGTAGAAAATGTACTTATTTTCGACCCACTCACTTAGCCGGCTGAACAGTACTGAGCTAAATATCTTCGCAGTGTTGAGAAATTAAATACCTCTAAAATTAGTCGGATCTCCAGGAATACCTTTCTTGTATAATGGGAAAATAATTGCTTTTCGAAAACTTCCCAAAACATCACTTGTCTTGAAAATTTTGTTGTACTCCACGGATAGAAGGTTTACAAAGTCAGGTGTTAGATTTTTAAAATATGAAACGGGGCAATAGGAGGAGATAAGCGAGGATTAGGATAGGATGATGGAAAGGAATTGGTTTGGATAAAGTATAGGAAGGGTCTTACTGGCAACGGAGCCATAGGATTTAGACCTGGAGCTAAGAACGGTAGGATAGAGGAGTGGGAAGTGGGATAGGGAGAGGAAGGGTCAGAATGTCCGATGCAAGGGGTCGTGGCATGCTGGCGACGCACGGCTTAGCTCGCCGGAAGGGGAGGGGATCTTGACCCCCGCACCGAACCTCACCTCGTCACAAAAATAATGTCATGCCTACTTCAAAATACTTCCCTCTATATGGTTCTGCTACTGCTCTCCTTGAATCTGCTGTTGTTGTTGCAGATGAGCCGACCCTCTCCGCTCCTTGAATCTGGGTGGCCGATTTTATGCCAGATTCCCTTTTGACCGCTCAACTGACGATGTCACCTTAGGCCGTCCACATCAGCCCCCCTTTCCCACCCCCTGAAAATTCGACCTTAAACCGTCATAATAAACAATCGTTTGGCGTGGTTCACATAATCTTCATAAAAAAAATTTATTTTAAATTTTCCAAATCTTAAAACAATAGAATTATAATATTTTATACTTCCATTAAGGATGATGTAGGGAGAATAAAAAGAAATTAAAATATTAAAAAAAATCTATCTTAATTCTAATCGCTATACTAGAAAAAACTTTTAAGATAGGAAATCAAAAAAATTTGGCTAGAGAAAATAAAGTGAGTATTTGTGTATACAGTTTAAACCAAAAACATAGATACATTTGTTTACACAACTGATAATAGTATTATTCAAAAAGTCCCAAAAAAAAAAGTATCCCAATCAGGAATTTAGGCCCGAAGATAGCCAACTCCACCCTCACTTACCAACAGGAATACAATATGGTATTCCTCTTTTTACCCTAACCCAGTAAAAAAAGAGCTCTTTTTAATTATAAAGGGGGGGATCTATGTAGCTACAAAAAAAAAAGTACTTTGCAAAATTGGTTTGCTTTGGTAAGGGGAAAGCCGGAATCCCAGATGTTCCGTTTACTTGGGTAGCTCTTTTAGAGAGACGCACAAACACCACAATGAACAATAAAGCAAATAATTAAAATTTAAGTTAAGAATTTAACAAATGACAAAAATTGATTTGTTTTAAACATAACCGACGCCAAAAAAAAGATGAATCAATATCCGCCGGGAAATGGGTTGGTGTCTTCTCTTGAGAAGACTTGGTGTATGTCTCTGAATCCGATTACGAAGTTTCCCTTTCGATTGTTCCCCACGGAAAGCTGTCTTCGCTGAATTTATAATGTTTTATCTTATATGAAGGCGGGTTGCCGTTTTGACTATTTTAGTATGGCGCATTAATGGTGGGTAGCCCAGTTGTTGCCCACTACCACACCATTTAGTGGAAAACACCACCCTCTTTTTTTTGTGGTAGCAATTCAAAATTTTAAATAATAAAATCGGTTAGGTACCTACAGTTTGGTCTTTATACTTCGCTTTTCCGTTGGAATTTGTCCTTTTTTTTTGTTCGAATGTAGCGGAGTTGCGTTGTTTTCCGTTTTTTTCTTCTTCAGCTCCTTAAGTTGTTTTCCGGATTATCTTCTGAAAACCTGGTGCTGGTACCCAATCCAAAAAACTGCCGGGTAAACACTTCCACCAAAAAAAAGAGGCTGGCGGTTCCGACTATCGGAAACCGCCCTGGATGTTTTGCCTAATATATTTTTTTAATTTATATAATGTTTCGATACTATTTTATGGAAAAACTCGGTTTTACCTGTGTAAACTGTGTAAGGAAGTTCCCCGCCTTCCTTATTCCTAATCCTTAATTCGTCTTCGCACGTTACGCCTTTTTCAACACTAATATATATTTTTTTTTATAAAATTTTCAATTAAATCACTTTAAATTACATTAAATTTACACTTACGATGGAAACTATATTACAATTTTTAACAAATTGGCGATTGACAAAAAAACTAATTTTTTCTGGGCACACTAGTCCGTCGCTACTCTATCGATCGGAGATTGTCTTGTGACTTCCCCGTTTTCTTAATTCCAAACCACCGCAAACACTATGTTCTCCATCCTGGGGTGAATTTGACTCCCAAAAGCCGTACGGTCTACCGCTTTGTGGGAATTTCGACTTGGGGCTCTCCCCTTACACCGCAAAAATCTCTATGTAAACCTACACACGAGTATATGCGGTTAATTTCCTACTTACAACAAATTCCACCATTCCACTCAATTCCCCTAGCCACCACTCCGCTCTCCTTCTCGGCTCTCGCAGCGAATTGGAGTTGTCAGAATCTTAAACTTGACAACTCACAAACGTCACTGAAGTTTACATTTTCCATTAATTGTGTAATTTATGTGTTGTTTATTTCGTGAACCTAAATATCTTTTTTACAAAATATAAGGTAAAAAAAACAAAAAATCTATAACAGAAAACAATAAACAAACTAATCTAAAGAAAAGCGCGTTAAACGTAGTTTTTTTTCGATTGTTTTATTTCATTTCTTTGGCCACCAAAGTATTCGTTTTGGCTATAAATTTGTGTTGATTGTTTAGTTTTCACATTGCATTTAAGTGTAAATTCCCTCCAGCTGCTTTGCATTGCTATTACATACTTTTGTTTTATTTTTCCTTTTTTTTCCATTTTTGTTGTGTATCGCGTAGTGAATTATCAGTGCATTTATCATTCAAGACACACAATTGATAGTATTGATAACCACTTGCATTTTTTTTATTAATTTCAGCCTGACCAGACGATAAGCAGGTAGTATGTGTGCATGACATGACTACAGGAGAATTTCACCGTGCAAGGCATTAACAGGTAATTTAAGATTTTATTTTCTTATTTTTGATACAAGTTATAATATTTTTTTTTGTTCCTTACAGGTAGCCGTAACAAACCTCCGGATCTGGCGGAATTATATTCCGGACAAAGACGGTGGACAACAAGGCGAACTGAGACGGTGGGGAAGAACCCACAAAACCAAAGCCGGGCAACTACATTTAGTCACAAATAGGTAAGATTGTTTTCCCATACTTCTGCTTACATAAACCTAACAACTATTCCTTGCTTATCACAGGTGAGCTGGGGCTATCTACTTTTCCTTCCAGACGACGTATTTTCATCATGGAAAATTCGTTCGAGCCTTTCCGGATTCCTGTGAGTGTTTTGGTTTTCAAATTTTTTTTCGTATTTGTTTATTCGTAGTTTTACGATTTATTTGACACTAAATTCTTTTGGTTTTTTTAAACAAAAAAAATACACAAAACACATATACTACCGTAGTTACAAGAACATAAAAGTATGTTTAGATTTAAAGCACGTCGTATTGTACCTTATGGACCTAGGTAGGTGGCATCTTTTGCCTTTTGTACATTGGAAGTATGCAGGAATTACTGAATGGAAGTGAGATACGGTAGTTTTGAGTAGCCTCGCGATGAACGCTTCGTACCGAATCTAGTACCTAACCTGCTGGAATTTATAGACCGGGGATTCAGTATCAAACATACATAGACAAAACAATAATTGAATCAAATGATTTGAAGGTAATAATTGAAAATAAAAAAAATAAACTACGGATTAGCAACAAATAAATATAAATAAATAATCAGCACAAATGTGAACAGGTAATACAATAAATTAATAAATAACATACATCTATAAAATTTGAACAATTAATGAACTAAAAATAAATAAATAAGTAATCTATAAGTAAAATAATTACAATAAAAAAAACAATGAAATAAAATTACACAAAAAAATTAATAAAATTGGAAAACATCAACATAAGTATAAACTAAAATTAAACTAAGATAAATAATAAAAAAAATCGTAACAACAATAACAATTGACAATAAAACTAACATTAAATAAATAAATTAAATAAATAACACATAAATCACAGAAGTAAACCTTAAATGCTAAACTAAATTATAAATAAATAAATAAACTATGTTAAACAAATACTAAAATATAAATAAATAAGTACATAAACCATATTAAACAAACACTAATAAATAAATAAATAAACTATGTTATATAAAAATTAATAAATAAATAAACTAAATTGAATAAATACTCATAAATAAATAAATAAATAATGAATAGTTATGTAAATACTAATAAATAAATAAATAAATAATGACTAGTTATGTAAATACTAATAAATAAATAAATAAATACATACATAAATACTCTATATTAAATATAAACTAATAAATAAATAAATAAATACTTAACTTATGATACTCTCTAATATTGCACAGTAGAATCACTTCGGCATTACCCTTTCACAAAAATGTTTTTATACCATGGTAGGGCGATAAAGCGACTTAAACTAGAAAAGACACGAAATATGTTTATATCACAGGTTGCGGTACGGTTAGGGCTTAATGTCTTTGGCGTGATATACCCCGATTGCCTTGCCTTTCAAATCTTCGAGTTCGTAGCTATTTTTCCCTACGGCCTTAGCAACTCGACATTTAACAAATTTTGGGCACAATTTCGCCGCTAAGTACTTAGAGGAGTCGCTGAGGACGAAGTTGCGTCTGTACACCTCCTGTCCAGGGACGTATTTTACAATCCGAGTCCGCAGATTATAGACCCTGTCACTTTTCTCTTTTGCCTTGAGGATACTATCTTTTTTTATCGCGGATACATTGCAATCTTTGCTGTCTGGGAAGAGTCAAAAACTCGCCGTCGTCAACTTTGCTCAGTTTCTGAGTCAGTTCGTAACCACTACCATGAGTGATCATATTCATTCCAAATAAGGCATAATATGGCGAAACCCCGGTAGCGGAATGAACGGAGCTTCTCAAAGCACATGCTATGTCGCTAAGGCTAATATCCCAGTTGCGCTGGTCATCTTTTAAATAAGAGCGCACTGCAGCTAACAGTGTCTTGTTCACCCTTTCCGACGCGTTCGATTGTGGAGAATATAAAGCGGTTCGAAAATGTCGAATACCGTACTTTCGAAGAAGGTTCTGAAAATCTTTGGCTAAGAACTGTTTCCCATTATCTGAGTGTATCAGCTGAGGCACTCCGAAAGCATTAAAAATTTCGTTCCGTAGAAATTTAACGATACTATTAGTATCCGCTGACCGTAAAGGTTTTAAAAACATGTATTTAGTTAGATGGTCTAACACCACAAAGACATAGACATTACCGGACTTTGTTCTAGGGTAGGGACCTAAAAAGTCTACATATAGTTTTTGAAACGGACGATCTACACTAAAGGTACTTGTGACAGGAGGTCTTAAAATTTGGTTCGACGGTTTACATTGCTTGCACGTTGCACATTTTGACACAAATTCTCTTATTTGAACAGTCATGTTCGGCCAGTAGAAAAACTGCCGCACTCGGCAAAGCGTTTTTGCTACCCCTCCATGAGCCGCTTGTGGGGGATCATGAGCCCTTTCAATAATGCCCTCATGTTAACCCAGAAGGTACCCAAAGTCGCCAATTGTGTTCATACAGGGGCTCCTCCACACTGGATGTGAACGACCGTTTATAGACGAATTCGTCTTCTACCTTCAAGTCTTTATACTCTTCGGATTGAAACTCTTCGGAGGATAAATCTATTAGTGGAGCGATGTCGGCTACATCCAAGCTATCGACATATGCCCGAGAGAGCGTGTCCGGTACGACATTCAGCGATCCCTTTCTGTGCTCTATGTCGAAGGTATACGACTGTAATGCTAAACTCCACCTGGCAAGCCTTCCACTTAGGTCTTTCATGGTCATTAACCATTTTAAACTGGAGTGGTCGGTAATGACTGTAAAATCCATACCTTCGACATAGGGTCTGAACTTTTTGATGGCCATCACCGCTGCCATACATTCTCTCTCGGTCACGCTGTAATTACGCTGACAGGAATTTAATTTTTGGGAAAAGTAAGATATTGGTACCTCTGCTCCTTCATCGTCTTTCTGAAACAGAACGGCTCCGATTCCCGAGTCGGAAGCATCACATTGGATGTAAAAACGTTTATTGAAATCAGGATGAGTGAGTACTGGCGCTGCGGTTAGAACCCTTTTCAACTCCTCAAACGCCGCAATCGCCTCCTCCGTCATTCGAAATTTTGCGTCTTTCTTTTTAAGAGTGTCCGTAAGGGGGGCGGTCAAGCTAGAGAAATCCTTGATGAACCGCCTATACCACCCTGCTAAACCAAGCAGCCGCCGAACTTGTCTGGCGTTTTTCGGTAACGGAAAGTTGACAACAGCTTCCACTTTCGCCGGATCTGTCCTCACCTTCCCGCCACCAACGATGAATCCCAAGTATTTTAGTTCCCTAAAACAAAAGTTCGATTTCTTTAAGTTAATAGTAAGGTTGGCCCTTTTCAGACATTCGGCTACTTCGCCCAGCAAAGCGATATGGGTCTCGAAGTCCGGTGCGATAATCAACAGGTCGTCTAAATACACAAAAACGTTGTCCCTGAGTCGTGCAGGAATAACCTTATCCATTAAACGACATAACCTTTGAGCTGCGTTACACAACCCGAAAGGCATGACTGTGAACTGGTATAAGGGTCTTCCCGGTACCGCAAACGCAGTTTTCTCCCTACTCTCTTTCTCCAGCGGTATTTGCCAGAACGCTTCCTTAAGATCTACACTACTTATGAAGTAGGTGTTGGGAAGCCGACTGATGAGCCCCTCGATATGAGGAAGAGGGTTCGCGTCTTGTTTGCTTAACGCATTGACCTTACGCGAATCTAGGCAAAAACGATACTTTACCGTACCATCAATTCCGGGCTTCTTGATAAGGACAACAGGCGAGCACCAAGGACTCTCACTTTCCTCTATAACTCCGAGCTCAAGCATTCGGTCGATCTCTTGGTACAATAAGGCTTGTACCGCTGGTGAAACAGGATAGTGACGCTGCTTAACAGGCTCAGCGTCTCCAGTATCGATGACGTGCTCCATCATCGACGTTTTTCCGACCGTCTCCAATTCGTACCGCTGTTCTGGTGTTAGTAAATGAGCATCGCCTAGATCTGCATTCTCCTCGGGAATCGAAACCGAACTGATTACGTTTGGAGCGATTTGGAAGACCTTCCAGAAATCAACCCCTAAATATAGTTCCTGTTCAAGCGATGGAACCAAAAATAGCGTGATCACATGCCGATGCTTGTTGTAGGACACCTCCGTCTGAACTTTACCGACGATCGCCTGGTTCTTACCATCCGCGGTTTTTACCCCGGATTTGTATGTACTTACATTTAACTTCCCCTCCTTGACCAATTCCATACATCCCTTTCCTAAGATACTAATACTAGCGCCGCTATCCAACAATCCCAAAATTTCCTTTCAAGCAATCGTTACCTTGGCGTACGGTCTTGGATCAGAATTTAGATCCAATACCGTCGCCGAAATTCGTTCTCTTAAATCTTTTCTTCTTTTAAAGCGCTCCCTAGTATTCGCGATTTTTCTAGATACCGCCGAGAAGCCACCCTTAAAAATCCAATTTTTTGCTATCTCGTACTCTTTAATCCTTATGTGTAAGGGCTTTATTTCAAATTGTTTAATTTTTTTCTCTAATTTTGCCCTTTCTACTCCCCCACTCCTAACTAAAATTTTCACTTCTTTAGACGAGCCTACTGTTCCTTGGCTTGCCATTGGGGTGTTTGCGTGGAACACGACTCCCCCCTTAAGGTCGCATTCCTGGACTGGTTTCCCGGGTTGCAATTCATGCATTTGGGAGTAATAACTCCTTCTTGACCACACCGGTAACAAAATATGTTTCTCGTCGTAGAGGGACAGTCCATAAATGCATGACCTCGCAAGCGACAGTTCCAACAGGTTAGCGAACTTGGGTCGCTCATCCCTCGAGAAGCCTTTGGTCGAGCTCCGGTGTGCTGAAACGCAGCCACATTCTCTTCTCCCACCTGCCATTCCTCCACTTCCACTGCCAGTTCGTTTGCTCGGTATCTGACGGGTTGTCTTAGAGGTCTCGGGGCTTCTTTGTCCTTGATGGGAAACGCATACCCGGCATCTTTACAGGCTACCCTCAACTGGTCCAGCGTAAAAATTGGCTGCGGGTATACCAGCATCCGAATCCTTTCGTTGAGATTCCTCTTTAGAATTCGTACCAGCTCCATCTCTGGAATAGGAACTCGGAGTTGCGCTCTCAGCTTATCCACCGCCGCAAAGAAATCATCGCACGACTGCCCAGTACCGTGCTGACATTCCCACAGGTCTCTCATAATCTCCAGATCCGATTTGGAGTTCCTAAATTGGCGCATCAATGCATCCTTTAATACTGGCCAATCTGGACGATAACTGGTCCGCTGGAACTGCCAGTACCACTCGTATGCGGCCCGGTAAGAAGCAGATGAAAATCCCTCAGCATTTCTGTCCAGGAACAACCATACTAGCTCTGAAGCGTTTCGAGACGGAACACGAAATCTTCAACGGTGAGTACTTCTGAATTTCCTTCGAACTTTAAACCCCATTTGTCTATACTTATAGGATTTCTCGCATACGCTGGTGCCATGACGCGTGGATGGTGGAAGTACCCACCGTTGTTGAGTTGGCTTCCCCTGCTTTCCGGTCTTCGTGTCCAGTGAGGGGCCGTCTGGTTACTCCCGTTCGATTCTCCCACTGGTACAAAATTCCTTGCGGACGGATCCAGTTGAGGGTATCGAGTACCTCCTTGGGTTGGCGGACCGCCGACTACCTCTTTTTTGGGCTGGCTGGTGAGTAGTTAAACGGTTTCCCTCGACTAACATTCTAAAATTTCTTTCCAATTCCGTTTTCAGCTCCCCTCGAAGAGAATCAGTGTACTGCTTACACGCATTGTTTACCGCTTGGCTAATGGCCGAGAGCAGACCCTCCGATATCGTAGTATCGCCCTGATAGCCGTTCGTCTCTCGATGAGGAACATTTCCGGAAAACGCTGAGCTAGGATGCTGAAGCTCTTCTCGGTCGACTACTTCTAATAGCCTCACTCTCTCCGACGACCCGCCCCCATTCGTAAGTTGGCTGTACGGAGGTGATGGCTCTGAGACGGACGCACCACTCTTTTGACTTACTGTCGCGGCCGGAAGTGTAGGTGGAGGAACTGAATACAGCGGAAAGTTTCCAGCGGATTGACCTTGCCGGTTTTGAGACTCGCTTGGTAGCTCGGGAGTTTGGGTTGGAGAGTGCGTAAGAGGCATCTTGCTACCGCTATTCAGGAGCCGATATTGTGAACGGGTAACTGTATGTTTTTCTCTATATGAACTATTGACTATTTTTTTTATTTCCTCAGTCTCCTCGTCAAGCATACCCCCAGAAACAAGAAAACAGATCAACAATTAGCACCCACGAAAGCACACTTATAAACTATCCTACCAAACTTAATCGTCTAAGTCCTATAGTAACTAATTCTTATCACTATTGTATCACAAAAAAAAACAGAAAAGAAAGAAAATAGCACTTACTTAACCTAATGTCATACAAATACACAAAAAACTGTTAAAATTCAAAGTAACTACTATATACTAAACTATCTAATTACTTAAAGGCTATCTTATGTTTTAAGTTTTTACCTAAATCTAATAAATATATGTAACAAAAAAAATCTGAGACTCAGCTATATCAATTATAATATGTTCTTTACCCTATACAATTAGATTATCACAAAACACAAAACAGTAATCCTACCAAAAATTAATGTAAAATTAACATCTACTTATCGTTTCTAAACACTATCGTCTTTCTCTCTACTATATACTATTAACCTAACTCTAAATCTATCTTAAGCTTTATATTGTTTTTGTTCTTTTTTTTCTATATTTTCCACCTCTACTGTACTATATTCTATACCTATAATCTATATCTATATTCTATACCTAAACGGAAACTCTAATTATACTTAACTACTATAATTTTTTTTTTCTTTTAAATATCCCTAACTAACTTAACTTTTACAAAATCTAACTTAATCTATATACTGCTCTAACGAATAAAAAAAACTTAACAGAAAAAATTACTAAACTACCAATAACTGACACCAAACTAATCTTTAATCTATCTTAAGCTATATATTTTTTTTTTTTTTCTTCTTTTTTTTTCTTACTATGTCCTATAATCTATGCCTAACTTAAACTACTTCTAAAATAAACACTTCTCGAAAAACTCCTAAAACAAAACGTTTTCTTTTTGGCACCCTATCGCTTATACCTAAACACTAGACGACTATTCTATAAAATACACTATTCCTTACATACCATTCCTATAAAACTCAGTTCATTCAAAACACAAAATCCAATCGTTTCTAATCAACAAATATTAATCTATTTACTGATTTTTTGATTTTTTTTTTTTTTTTTTTTATAATATTGGGGGTGTTTCGGGAGGCGTAGGACGGTGTCTATTTCTTTTTCACTTTGAGTGACGCCTCCGTTGAGCGATACCATTCATTGGAAGCAGCAGCAGTTTTAAAAAGCAGTTGTTTAAACAAAAATTGACGAATACACTGAGGTTACATTCGGCACTACTGCCAGAATACGAATTCTTCGTCGCGATTGGTCAGGCATTCTAAGGAGCAATCCTGACCAAGACTTACTCTTCCTTCCCACCCTGACTGCAGCGCCGGATGCAACTAACAAGTAACCTGACACCCGATCTCGACTTCACTTCCCGTCGCAATTTGGTGGGTACGTATTAAACCTTCCTATCAAAGACTTACGAAAAGTTTCTACCGAGGGCGGATGCCCGAACATTTAAACAGATATTGTTTCTGGTTGTTATCGCTGGCATCTTCGACGCCACCCCTCGCATTTGAACTGGTATGCCCCAGGCTTTCCTGTTTAAGACATAGAGGTTGCTTCGACGATGTCAGCGACAACTTCCAGGAACAGATTGGACAAAAAACAAGGACTAACTTCGATCACTAACGTATGGGCGCCATTTGAAACGGGGCAATAGGAGGAGATAAGCGAGGATTAGGATAGGATGATGGAAAGGAATTGGTTTGGATAAAGTATAGGAAGGGTCTTACTGACACCGGAGCCATAGGATTTAGACCTGGAGCTAAGAACGGTAGGATAGAGGAGTGGGAAGTGGGATAGGGAGAGGAAGGGTCAGAATGTCCGATGCAAGGGGTCGTGGCATGCTGGCGACGCACGGCTTAGCTCGCCGGAAGGGGAGGGGATCTTGACCCCCGCACCGAACCTCACCTCGTCACAAAAATAATGTCATGCCTACTTCAAAATACTTCCCTCTATATGGTTCTGCTACTGCTCTCCTTGAATCTGCTGTTGTTGCAGATGAGCCGACCCTCTCCGCTCCTTGAATCTGGGTGGCCGATTTTATGCCAGATTCCCTTTTGACCGCTCAACTGACGATGTCACCTTAGGCCGTCCACATCAGCCGCCCTTTCCCACCCCCTGAAAATTCGACCTTAAACCGTCATAATAAACAATCGTTTGGCGTGGTTCACATAATCTTCATAAAAAAATTTTATTTTAAATTTTCCAAATTTTACAACAATAGAATTATAATATTTTATACTTCCATTAAGGATGATGTAGGGAGAATAAAAAGAAATTAAAATATTAAAAAAAATCTATCTTAATTCTAATCGCTATACTAGAAAAAACTTTTAAGATAGGAAATCAAAAAAATTTGGCTAAAGAAAATAAAGTGAGTATTTGTGTATACAGTTTAAACCAAAAACATAGATACATTTGTTTACACAACTGATAATAGTATTATTCAAAAAGTCCCAAAAAAAAAAGTATCCCAATCAGGAATTTAGGCCCGAAGATAGCCAACTCCACCCTCACTTACCAACAGGAATACAATATGGTATTCCTCTTTTTACCCTAACCCAGTAAAAAAAGAGCTCTTTTTAATTATAAAGGGGGGGATCTATGTAGCTACAAAAAAAAAGTACTTTGCAAAATTGGTTTGCTTTGGTAAGGGGAAAGCCGGAATCCCAGATGTTCCGTTTACTTGGGTAGCTCTTTTAGAGAGACGCACAAACACCACAATGAACAATAAAGCAAATAATTAAAATTTAAGTTAAGAATTTAACAAATGACAAAAATTGATTTGTTTTAAACATAACCGACGCCAAAAAAAAAGATGAATCAATATCCGCCGGGAAATGGGTTGGTGTCTTCTCTTGAGAAGACTGGGTGTATGTCTCTGAATCCGATTACGAAGTTTCCCTTTCGATTGTTCCCCACGGAAAGGTGTCTTCGCTGAATTTATAATTTTTTATCTTATATGAAGGCGGGTTGCAGCTTTGACTATTTTAGTATGGCGCACTAATGGTGGGTAGCCCAGTTGTTGCCCACTACCAAACCATTTAGTGGAAAACACCACCCTCTTTTTTTTGTGGTAGCAATTCAAAATTTTAAATAATAAAATCGGTTAGGTACCTACAGTTTGGTCTTTATACTTCGCTTTTCCGTTTTTTTGTTCGAATGTAGCGGAGTTGCGTTGTTTTCCGTTTTTTTCTTCTTCAGCTCCTTAAGTTGTTTTCCGGATTATCTTCTGAAAACCTGGTGCTGGTACCCAATCCAAAAAACTGCCGGTTAAACACTTCCACCAAAAAAGAGGCTGGCGGTTTCGACTATCGGAAACCGCCCTGGATGTTTTGCCTAATATATTTTTTTAATTTATATGTTTCGATACTATTTTATGGAAAAACTAGGTTTTACCTGTATAAACTGTGTAAGGAAGTTCCCCGCCTTCCTTATTCCTAATCCTTAATTCGTCTTCGCACGTTACGCCTTTTTCAACACTAATATATATTTTTTTTTATAAAATTTTCAATTAAATCACTTTAAATTACATTAAATTTACACTTACGATGGAAACTATATTACAATTTTTAACAAATTGGCGATTGACAAAAAAAAACTAATTTTTTCTGGGCACACTAGTCCGTCGCTACTCTATCGATCGGAGATTGTCTTGTGACTTCCCCGTTTTCTTAATTCCAAACCACCGCAAACACTATGTTCTCCATCCTGGGGTGAATTTGACTCCCAAAAGCCGTACGGTCTACCGCTTTGTGGGAATTTCGACTTGGGGCTCTCCCCTTACACCGCAAAAATCTCTATGTAAACCTACACACGAGTATATGCGGTTAATTTCCTACTTACAACAAATTCCACCATTCCACTCAATTCCCCTAGCCACCACTCCGCTCTCCTTCTCGGCTCTCGCAGCGAATTGGAGTTGTCAGAATCTTAAACTTGACAACTCACAAACGTCACTGAAGTTTACATTTTCCATTAATTGTGTAATTTATGTGTTGTTTATTTCGTGAACCTAAATATCTTTTTTACAAAATATAAGGTAAAAAAAACAAAAAATCTATAACAGAAAACAATAAACAAACTAATCTAAAGAAAAGCGCGTTAAACGTAGTTTTTTTTCGATTGTTTTATTTCATTTCTTTGGCCACCAAAGTATTCGTTTTGGCTATAAATTTGTGTTGATTGTTTAGTTTTCATATTGCATTAAAGTGTAAATTCCCTCCAGCTGCTTTGCATTGCTATTACATACTTTTGTTTTTTTTTTCCTTTTTTTTCCATTTTTGTTGTGTATCGCGTAGTGAATTATCAGTGCATTTATCATTCAAGACACACAATTGATAGTATTGATAACCACTTGCATTTTTTTTATTAATTTCAGCCTGACCAGACGATAAGCAGGTAGTATGTGTGCATGACATGACTACAGGAGAATTTCACCGTGCAAGGCATTAACAGGTAATTTAAGATTTTATTTTCTTATTTTTGATACAAGTTATAATATTTTTTTTTGTTCCTTACAGGTAGCCGTAACAAATATTCAAATGGTATCCTGTCCTCCCCCGGTGCTTTCCCATTTTTGGATTTTTCTATGACCATTTCTACCTCAGCTTGCGTAATAGGAGCATCTAAGTATTCCTGAAATAGGCAAGGTGCTGCACATTGAATCGAAGTGATATTTGTCCTGTATTGAGGAAATTCAAAAAATGCAATTTCATTTCCTCAACGTTAATAACAGTACAGATCGTCCTTCTTTTCCCACTTACAAGCCAGAATTCCGCTGAAGATTTTGCTTTGTTTATTATCCCTTTGTTTCTTTGGTCCATCTCCCTTTTTTGGTGTTACATAGCATTTTGTAATATTTATTTGCCTTTGCATAAAGCATTTTGAAGTAGCAGTTGGTGGTTGTCCTCACTAGCTTCAAAAAAGTGAAGGACGCGTTTCTTGGTCTCCAACATTCACTATCGAACCATTTTTGCTTCTTATCTAACGTTTTTCTTCCTAATGGCTTAAGTGGTGCAGCTCTTTGGATCATACTTGTTAGGGTTTCTACGTCTGTCCTTATTCTGTAAAAAGAGCAAACAAAATCTACAACAGCGTAAGTGTTTATCTAGTAGTTATAAACTTTTAATTCATATAAATAATGTAGCTCCTGTTATTCTCTTTTTAATGTATTTTTCCTTTTTGTTTGTTTTGTGTTTTTAGTGGTCCCTGTCGCTATCAACTGTGATGCTGCTTGGTACTGCCATATAAGGTGTCATGACCTTTAAAAGCATAATGGAGTCGTTATTCATTATGCTTTCCGTGTCAGCTGTGAGTTGTATTGTGGTTTCGATACAAAAGGCCGAACATGGGAAGGCCGATAAAAGTATGACCAAATACATTGTAGCATAATGAAAAATGTTAAAGAAATATTCTGTTCTAGGTTCCATGGCTGTACCTGACTCTTACCTTTCTGAAAAAAAGGAAGAAAAAGATTGAACATCATAAATTTATTTGTAATATTTATATATTGTAATATTACATGATGTATTTCTATGTACCTGTGTGTGTATCTCTTTTCTAAGTACTTAGTTAGTTGTTAAAAAGATGAAAATATTCAAAATTGTATTAGTCTGATTCAATACGGAACAATTTTAAAAGTTAAAATTCAAGTTTAGTTGTTTTTTTTAAACGTTGGTTTATAAAATTGTTCCTGAAAGCTTTGCCTGTTTCCATGATTTGAACAGCATTTTGGTTGGTGTTTACATATGGCATGGGTAGTGACGAGTCTTCTACAAGAAAAGGAAATGTTCTTTCCTTTGCAATGTTTTGAAGCACGGCAACAGCAAAAATTGCATTTTTGGCCGTATCCAAATCGACTCTCAGCCGATCTAAAAACGCTCTAAATTTTGATTTTAATTGGCCATTGAGGCACTCAATTCGGCTCCTCATTTAGGTAAGGCTGCTGTTGTACCTTTGTTCTTGGCTGATTGGGTTTCTTATAGGTGTTAGTAAAATGCTCGAACATAGATAACCAGCGCCCCCTAAGAAAACACCCTGGTGGGCATGAGAGCTTGCTTCGAGTTTGCTTTTGAGCAGACCATTATTCCAAATGCGGGAATCGTGAAGGGAAGATCTTGCTACGATGTCTGTTATTTTGTAGTTTGCATCAGCCATAATTTGAACATTTAGTAACCTGTTATAAATGTGTAAAATTATAAACATGAAATTGTGCTCAAGGTTAAACCGATTCCAAGAAAGGAATGTGCTTTTTTGACATCTACAAGCAAACCAACTTAGCAGCAGCAGAGCCATCTGGTAGTCGAAGAATATCTAATCAAGATGGTTCATGTACTAACTATAATCATCATACAGTAAAGGATAGGGTTGCCGTCTGCCAAAAAAATATATTTTTTAAAATTTTCTGCTATAACCTTACGGGGCTTAAAAACAAATTACTTACGCCTGATTTTTTTAAACTTATTCAAAAATACGATATAATTATTTTATTAGAAACTTTTTTAGAAGGAAAAGAATTATAAATATTTTGAAAATTTTAACATTAAATGTATTCCGGCTATTCGAAATAACAGACTCGGGAGAGCTAGTGGTGGAATATTATGTGGCTACAAAAATAAACGCTCAGTAAATAGTATTAATAATGTAACTTTAAGGAACTATAGTAACACAATTTTAATCGATGTAGAATGTGATTCAAAACATTTTCATATTATTCCTATATATTTGAACTTTAATTCCTGGTCATCAGAATACGACGAATTGCAGAGTATATTATTAAATTACAAGTACGAGAACCTTATAGTAGTGTCGTGCGAATGTAAGCTTCAAGATATCCACAACAGAGCTGAAGTATCTAATGCTGTTAAGAAACTAAAATGGGTCGAAAGTAAGGCTAGTTTGTAAAGGCGAAACTTAAATCAACAAATGGGTTCTTTTAATGAGCAGTTTGAACTTTGCATAGAATCTTCAACACAATCTGTTTTTGAATTAGTTAAGCATTCAGCAGTTGTTAGTTCTTGTCCGAATAAATCGTCTTTTATTTCAAATTGGTATGACGAAGAGTGTAAAAAAAGTAGGAAAAAATCCTTCGCTTACTTAAAGCTTTTCAGGCAGTCTTCAAATGAAGCTTTCAAAAGACTCTACTTGCAACAAAATAAAATATATAAGGATTTATGCAGTTTCAAAAAGCAATTGTACTTAAACAAAGCTGCTAGGAATCTTTTAAACTGCAGGGATTCCAATTCTTTTTGGCGCAAAGTGTGGATCTTAGGTGGAAGGAGCAAGTCATCGTCTTTGAGCGTACGTGTAGATCAACTAGCAAACTATTTTGAAAACCTCTTGCTCTCAGACTCAAACCAAAACTCTTTAAGCTACGCCCTTCAATACATTTCGATACCAGAGCTAGACTCGCCTTTTGCAATGCTTGAATTATTATCATCACTTAATAAAATGAAAAATAATAAGGTTGCGGGATTAGATGGAATCCCGATCGAGTTCTACAAGTTTTCGACCCCTGAGTTTCTGGAACGTATTTTAGCATTGCTAAATCAAATGTTCATTGACGAAATGTTTCCAAGTAGCTTTCGCTTGGCGAAAATATGTGCTATATTTAAAAAAGGTAATCCAAATCTTCCTGAGAATTACAGAGGTATATCCGTTTTGTGTTCATTAAGAAAACTTTTTGCTCAGATCTTATACTGTAGACTTATAAGATGGGTTGACAGCAATAATATTATAAGCTGTTTCCAAGCTGGTTTTCGGGCTAATCTCTTAACAATGGATCAAATATTTGCTCTTACAAGCATCGCAAGACATTTTATCGATAAAAAGAAACCATTGTACACTCTTTTTGTAGATTTCAAAGCTGCTTTTGATACTATCAATAGGCATTCACTATTATATAAGCTTTCAACTATTGGTGTATCAACAAAGTTCATTAAAGTCTATGAACAGCTTCTTTTGAACACGTCTGCGACTGTATGCAATGGTGAACACCAGTCTAAAGCTTTCCGATCAGAAACAGGTGTCCCACAGGGTTGCGTTTTGAGTCCGTTGATGTCCGCTTTATATATAAATGATATTGAAAATTACTTACCAGGAGGTGTCACCTTTGGCGATTTGTCAATAAAGCTCCTGTTCTACGCGGATGACCTGGTGATCTTTTCAGACAATCCTATGACGCTTCAACTCCAAATTAATAAGCTGAAACTATTTTGTGATACATGGGATCTTAAAATTAATATTAATAAATCTAAAATAATGATCTTCAGAACTCAAAACCGATCTGATAACCTTACAAGGAACTGGAATTTAGATGGTCAAAATATTGAGGTAGTTAGTGAGTTTAAGTATCTAGGCCTAATTATAACTCACAATCTAAGTATGAAAGCCCATATTAAAGAAAAACTTTCCGTAGCAAAATCAGCAATTAATACCTTGTGGTCAAAATTTTTTACTAATAAATTTGTTGACTCTACGTCAAAGTTTAAAGTTTTTAATGCAACGGTTAATAGATGTCTTTGTTATGGAACTGAAGTTTATGGGAACCAATTTTTTGAGGAAATTGAAAGCATTCAAAGATACTTTTTCAAACGAATTTTCCGGCTTGAACTTAATTATAGGCCACACAGAACAGATTTAGACGCTATATGTTCTCTATGCAACCTTAACCAAATTGAAGACGTACGCCACTTCATTGCAATATGTCCTATTCTTCAAGAAATACGCAGGCTTTATTTTAGCAAAAGCTTCTTGTCTTTCGATGAGCTTATCAGTATTTTAAATGGTGAGAGAGGTTGGAAAATACTTGTGCGATTTGTTTCACACGCAAACAATTACAGGAATTCATATTTGAATTTGTTTTGACTTGACTATTCTTAGTTATTTTATATAAAAAGACCATTTTTTTAGCTAAACTAGAAGCCCATCTATGCCATCTCTAACTTTTCATTTACGTTTTCTTTTTTTTTTCTCGTCTTATTGCAGTTCTTTGACTTTTTGAATGTAATAAGTAATATCTTGTGTAAATATTAAATATTTCCTACATAAAATTATCATTGTTTTTGCTTAAATATAAATATAAAAATTGTGTTTTATAAAGGTACTTATTTCTGTTAATCTATTTCCGTTAATTTATTTCTGTTAATTTATTTTTGTTAGTATATATTTGTACCATCAGATTTTAATTGTATAAACTGTTTAACTTTATTCAATCTCTTAAAAAATAAAACTTAATCGATATCATATACGGCAGACGGCTTATATGCCATGCTTTAATTTTTATTTGAATTAAATATTATATGTTATAAATGTTACTCTATTTTTATTAATAAATTGAATTGAATTGAATTTTTAAAGTTTTTTTTTTTTAATTCTGTCTAGTAAACTCAAGTGGGCAATTAGAGCACCTGCCCAAATATGGACATTTTACACAAGGCTTGGACGACTAAACGTTTTATAGGCTGAAACCAGATCAAACGGCTGAAAAACTTTGAGGGAGAGGAAAATTCGCTTATTTTGGGGATTGGCAAATGCTGTTTTCCTTCTACTCGGAAAGACACTAGAGGAATAGGACGGATAAAAAAGCTTACGTCGAGGTTTTGTCCTCCTTAGAACAATAGCGGGGATATTATATGGGTCAGCCGATTTGTAGTTTTTAAGATCCATGTCCATGATACAACTACTAAAGATATGGCATTGCGCATGTACGGTGTTGGTTGTCAAATTATAGTCAGTGTCAGTGACGTACACACAGAAATGATACATATGAGTATTTTTGGCGCGTATTTCACTCAGTTTCATGTTGGCTTGTAGAAAGGAAGTTAATTAAAGTAGTTTTTAAATTAAAAAGCGATTCGGAGTTTTATTGTTTGCATATTTATATTAAATCGATAAATAAAATAGAAAAATGGGTGGCGGTTCGGTTTTTGGGTGTAACAACGACATGAGGAAAAAAACACCCGATTCAAGTTTTCATAAATTTCGGAAAGGAAATTCAAATCTTTCGAAACAGTGGACTTTGTTCTGCAAAAGAAAGGAGAAGTTTGAAATGGGTTAATTAAACGATAACAATTCACAGCTAGATTTAAGATAACTTTTCTATAAATAGGGTTTACAGCATACCATCTTTTAAAACATGATGCAGTTCCTACGGTTTACTTAAATAAACTTTCCATAGACTCTGAAAAGATAATTTAACATTCAACAGAGTGTTAAAAAAGAATGGAATTGAAAAAGAAAAAAAGAAATAGTGAACGAATTGCTGGAAGTTTCCGTCGAGTTCGAGTCTGAAAAGGAAGTAGGTCAAGTTCCTACAATCGAACTTGGAAACTTCTTCAAATTTTCACTCGTGGCCAAATAAGGAAACTTAAACTGGGTTTGAGGAAAGATCAAAATGGCGAGAGGAGGATATATATCGATCTATAACGCTCTATTCAGCGAGCTCTCGAGCTTACAAGCAGTTGAGAAAGAAAAACGTTCCTCTTCCTGCAATCAGAACCCTTCAAACTTGGACTCAGAAGCTGGATATAACACCAGGTATCATGATGCCAGTTACAAAAATCATGAAAGCAGCGCATTAATTAATGCAAAACCAAAAGCTTTGCGTTCTAAGTTTCGATGATTTTTTTTCATTTTTTCATTTTTCAAATTCATTTATTTATAATAAGTTTTCAATTTTACATAATTTAAGAATTTCGAAGCTATGACTTAGCCGTCAGCCTGGTTAGCAATTATAAATATAAACAAATGTGTTTACAAAGTAAAATATTCAATAATAAGAAAACAAAAAACACTAAAAATCAAATATATTCAGTCAATAACATCATTCTATATTTCGTTTCCATTATACGGAGTTCCATTTAAGCTGAGTAGCCCACATCTTGCTTTAAAAATTAAAGAAATGTCCTTGTAGTTAAGTGAATCGTGAAAATAGTTTCTTTCATTGAGGTTGTATTTAAGTTGCGAGTATAGTAATCTACTTCCTGATTCTCGAGCTTTTTCGGCAAATGTTTCACGTGCAGAGTCCTCATTTTTCTGAATAATTCGGTACAACTGTTCTCTTAGATTATTTGTGCTGTTTGAATCAATAAGCAGTGTTTCACCATAGGTATTTCCGTAACTTTGCCACTTAGCAACCCACCAGTCTTTGTTTCTTAATTCGTACAAGACCATCTTTATAGCAATTCTGGAGTCCTCATATGCTAACGTCTTGACAATGTAATCAACTTGTGCCTTAAGTGTACTTGTAAGGAGTTTAGGTATTCCTGTTTCTAGATAGATTGCAAAGCTTGGTGTGTTTCGAGGTAAGTTGAAGAGTTTTTTCAAAAAAATTCTTTGGAATTGATCTATCATATCATATTCCTCTGCTCCCCAAACCTGAGATGCATAACAAAGAGTTGATTTTACCACTGCGTCATATATCTTCTGTTTGGCAGATAAGGCTATTTTATTATTTGAAAACACATTTTTCCATGTAGAATTCAACAAGCTTTGAGCCGCGTTGGCTTTTTCTTTTAGGTGTGTCTTGAAGTCCAAAGTTGTATTCAGTTTTACTCCTGGATATTTGATTTATTTAGTAACTTCTATTATATTTCCATTGTACTGCCATCTATAACTGTTTTGGCTCCTAGAAAACCGTGAGAAAACCATTACTTTAGATTTGTCGGTATTAATTGTAAGCTTCCACCTGTTGCAGTAATTTGCTAATCGATTAATCATCAACTGTAGGTTTTCTGCTGACTCGGATAGTATGACAAGATCGTCAGCATACAATAAAACATTAATAATACAATTCGCCATTCTTATTCCACCAGGTAAGTCTTGAGCTATGTTATTTATAAATAGGGAAAAAGTAAAGCACTCAGTGGACACCCTTGTTTTACCCCAGTAGTCGTTTCAAACCATTCTGAAAAAACTTTGCCATCCCATACGGCTGCTTTCGTTTCATTATACATTTCTTTGATAACTCTTATAAATTTTGAAGGGACATCAAATGTAAGAGCTTATAAAGGAGTGCACTACGATCCACTAGATCAAAGGCGACTTTGAAGTCTACAAATAACGTGTAAACCTTTTTGTTCCGTGCTTGAAAAGCTTTTACAATTGACGCTAAGGTGAAGATCTGGTCTGTTGTAGAAAAGTTTTTTCTGAAGCCGGCTTGAAGATCTGAGAGTATATTATTCCTCTCCACCCATTTCTCAAGTCTCTCCACAAGTATACCGCAGAATATTTTGGCTATCGTATTCATAAATGAAATGCCTCAGTAGTTTTCAGCAATGTCCAGAGCGCCTTTTTTATGGATGGGGAAGATAACAGATTTTTTGAATGAATAGGGAATATCAGCATGCGCGAAGATCCTATTATAAAATGTTCTTAAGTGGTTCAAGAAAGAGGGTAATGCATTTGAATAAAACTCATAGGGAATCCCATCTTCGCCTGGTGCCTTTCCATTTTTTGCTTTCTTTAAGACAGCTTCTATTTTCGCCAGTGTTATATCTGAGTCCAACGATTCATCAAATATTAATGGTTCCGCGTATGAGATCGTTAGGTTTGAGTTGTTGTTAAGGAGATGTTTAAAATGAGAAGCAACACTTTCTGCAAATAATCCAGTACCTATCCTTATTCCATTAATGTCTCTGGCAATCTTCCAAAACTGCTTCGAGTTTTTAGTTTGTCCAAGGTTAAGTGCTTGTCTGTTTTCGAAATCTGTTTTCTTTTGAAGACATACATTTTTGTAATAAGTATTGGCATCTATGTACCATTTTCTTAAATCTTCATTGTGTGAAGAACGTATGACTCTCAAAATTGCAAAGGATTTTTGGCGTGCCTTCAAACAGTCGTTATCGAACCATTTTTGTTTGAATGGTGGAGAAGTGTATTTAATTTTGTTTGATGTTGAGCTTCGTATTAACTCTGTTAATTGATTAGAATGATACAGTCAAACATTTGCAACATCTCAAGTAGTTCAGAACCATTTTTATTACAAATGTTGTCTTTTGATGTCCTGTTATTATTTGATTTCGCCAAATTAGTTATGTTCTGGAAAGTGATGATTTGAGAATTGCTGATCCTTGCGTTGAAATCTCCAATTAGCAGTACGCTTTTGTTTGCAAAAAGTTGCATGGCATTTTGTAGCTTCTCGAAATCATTTTCCCATTTGTTACAGTTAATATAACATGGTCAAATATACATATTGTTTTGGTGCAAGAGTTTAACAACTGTAATTCCTTCAACCTGTGCAAATCGTACATATCTAACAATGATGTTTTTATCCCAAACAGATGTCCACCACTTGCACGACCTTTAATAGAAGTTTTAGTTGCTTCACCCCATATAGGCTTAAAGTTTATAAAATAATTTTTGTATTTAATAATTTTTTCTTCAGTTACGTGAGTTTCAAACAAAAAAAAATACATCAAAATTGTGAACATATTTGAAAAAATCTACAAATAATAGCTTATTATTTAATTCTGATATATTATAAGATAAAATATTATGATAAATACAATTATTTTGACTGACGGCTTTTAATTCTCAGTTTTTTGATAATCTGCTACAACCTGGATTTTCATTTAACAACCCTGATGCGTCTGCAGGTTTTGATCTACTCCATTTATTTTCACGTGTGGTTGACATTGGCATTGATTCTTTATTTTCTCTGACACTTCCAAAGTTAAGACCTCCAAACATAGTTTTTAATTCAATTTCACCATCGATATCTTTATATTTCAAATAATTTTTTTCATTTAAATAAAATATTTTATCACCAATAACTAAAGTGTTATTCTTTACACGTACTGCTTCTGTTGTTTTTTGTTATCTACTTTGCGGTAACGAAGGAGAATTTGGCGTTTCAATTGGGAATTTTTGCTTAGTTCTCGTTGAATAAATGCTCCTGTGCCTTTTAACTTTGAAGCGTTTTTCAACATTTTTGTTGCAGTTTCATTTGATCCTGTGTTGAGCTTGAATTTCATAACTTTTGTGTTTTCGCTTAGTTTAATTGCCTCTGGCATGTGTTGTGTTTGATTATCCAACAAAAGTGTGGTTATAGTTTGGATGCGTTTCTGTGGATCGACACCGTTGACGGCATCGTTTGGAACCGAGAAAATAATGTTTTTGCCTTTGATTTCTCGACTTTGTTGCTCCATTTCTTCTTCCAAGAGGCGACAGCGAACTTCAAAATGATTAACTCTTTCTGTCAATTCCTGATTTTGTTGTCGTAGAATACTCATCTCTTTGTTAATTTCGTTGACATCTTCTTTGGTAGCCAAATTGGCAATGGCTATAGGGAGTTCTGTTTGTAGTGCATTATCCATGATCGATTTAATTTGTTGGGAATCCGATTGCGACAGTGGCATGTTAATTTGGTGTTTAAAAAATTTTGTTGGTCTATTGTTTAAACCCAAATTCAAATTTTCTTCAGGTGAAGTTTCGCCAACTTTTCTTTTGTCAGTCATGTGACCAAATCGACAGACTTTTAAATATTTTTTTTCGACTTAAAAATAGGATTAGTTGGATATTTTACTAAATTTTATTAATTAGAAGGTTAATATCTTCAAGTGCAAGTTCTTATTTGAATTTAATTTTAAAGTGTTTTATACTTTTATTCGTAAATTACGGAGCGCGATTTCAATGTAAACTGTTCACTGTTACAGCAGAGTTGCCAACCAAGTTTCGATGATATGAAGGTCAAAGAAGCATACTGCTATGACCGAACTTCGGAAACAACCCTCAAGCCAGCATCTTATGTGCAAGTAGGGATGCTAAGAGGTAAATATTAAATTAAAATCATTTTAAAAGTGCTTATACCATTCCTCACAACAGGTTAAGTAGGAAAATGGAAGCAACCCATTTTCCACGATCTTGACTGCGAAATGACAAAAAGCGTTTTATTTAATATTGTTGAAACTGTTGGTTCTTGTGGTTTCACAGTAGTCGCAATCACAAGTGACTTAGGTGGGGCTAACAGAGGACTCTATACTAAGCTTAATGTTAGTATGGAAAAACCTTGGTAAGCATTTGATTAAAAAAACACTCCATAACTTATCTTATTAGCTTAATAGGTTTTTATTCGAAGACACAAAAAATTACGTGTTTGCCGACGTTCCCCACTTAATAAAACTAATACGGAATCATTTTATTGACTACGGATTTTTGCTGAACGGAATGGAAGTCAAAAAGGATATAATTCTGAAGCTCCTTTCATTAACTTCGGGAGTTGAGCATAGCTCACAAGATTTCATCCAAATCTTTGAATATGGTTCAAGCAAAAAGACAAAAGGTCAAACTGGCGACGAAATTGTTTTCCCACACTGTCGCTAAAGCGTTATCCCGAGCTGTTGATCTTGAGTATATCTTAGATGAAACTTGGGAAGAATGCTATAAGCTATTCAAATATGTAAGTTATTCAAGAACACGAACATACAGTACAAACCTATAATTTGTTTTAAATATTTCTTGGAGACGAATGATTGGTTCGACGTCATGAACGTCAGGTCACCCTACAGTGATTCACGAGAAAGAGTCCATGCTTATGGACTATACTTGGAATCGCAAAACAAAATACTCGACGATATGACGAAACTGGTCCCTAATATGCGAGTAGTAGGAAAAAATTCTTTGCTACCATTTCAAAAAGGTAAGAATATATTTCTTCGATTAAACGCAATCAATTAACGTTTTTATTTATTTGTAAGGTATTGTTCAATATAACACCGCCTTGCAATTATTGCACAGAGACGTGAAAGAGCGTTTTGGTGTAAGGTTCATTATGACTTACCGACTGAACCAAGAGGTCCTGGAGAACTTTTATATATTCTTATGTTTTAGTCAAGAATATCACCATGATGACGTGATAGACTGAACGATCCTATCTCTTATTTTATTTACACCAACACCAACACCAACACCAACAACAACAACAACAACAACAAAAACATCAACAAAAACACCAACACCAACACCAACACCAACACCAACTCCAACACCAACACCAAAACCAACACCAACACCAACACCAACACCAACGCATACACCAACACCAACACCAACACCAACATCAACACCAACACCAACACCAACACCAATACCAATACCAACCCCAACACCAACACCACCAACACCAACACCA
The DNA here is from genome assembly GCA_963971375.1 of Platycheirus rosarum. Lineage (NCBI taxonomy): Eukaryota > Metazoa > Arthropoda > Insecta > Diptera > Syrphidae > Platycheirus > Platycheirus rosarum. The sequence goes on from OZ020508.1 coordinate 100,866,885, forward strand.
ACCCCAACACCAACACCAACACCAACACCAACAACAACACCAACAACACCGACAACACCAACACCACCAACAACACCAACAACACCAACAACACCAACAACACCAACAACACCATCAACACCAACAACACCAACAACACCAACAACACCAACACCACCAACAACACCAACAACACCAACAACACCCAACAACACCAACACCACCAACACCACCAACAACACCAACAACACCAACAACACCAACAACACCAACAACACCAACAACATCAACAACACCAACAACACCAACAACACCAACAACACCAACAAAACCAACAACACCAACAACACCAACAACACCAACACCAATACCAACACCAATACCAACACCAATACCAACACCAATACCAACACCAATACCAACACCAATACCAACACCAATACCTACACCAATACCAACACCAATACCAATACCAACACCAATACCAACACCAATACCAACACCAATACAAACACCAATACCAACACCAATACCAACACCAATACCAACACCAATACCAACACCAATACCAACACCAATACCAACATTAATACCAACACCAATACCAACACCAATACCAACACCAATACCAACACCAATACCAATACCAACACCAATACCAACACCAATACCAACACCAATACCAACACCAATACCAACACCAATACCAACACCAATACCAACACCAATACCAACACCAACACCAATACCAACACCAATACCAACACCAATACCAACACCAATACCAACACCAATACCAACACCAATACCAACACCAATACCAACACCAATACCAACACCAATACCAACACCAATACCAACACCAATACCAACACCAATACCAACACCAATACCAACACCAATACCAACACCAATACCAACACCAATACCAACACCAACACCAATACCAACACCAATACCACCACCAATACCAACACCAATACCAACACCAATACCAACACCAATACCAACACCAATACCAACACCAATACCAACACCAATACCAACACCAATACCAACACCAATACCAACACCAATACCAACACCAATACCAACACCAATACCAACACCAATACCAACACCAATACCAACACCAATACCAACACCAATACCAACACCAATACCAACACCAATACCAACACCAATACCAATACCAACACCAATACCAACACCAATACCAACACCAATACCAACACCAATACCAACACCAATACCAACACCAATACCAACACCAATACCAATACCAATACCAACACCAATACCAACACCAATACCAACACCAATACCAACACCAATACCAACACCAATACCAACACCAATACCAACACCAATACCAACACCAATACCAACACCAATACCAACACCAATACCAACACCAATACGAACACCAACACCAACACCAACACCAACACCAACACCAACACCAACACCAACAACAACACCAACAACAACACCAACAACAACACCAACAACAACAACAACAACAACAACAACAACAACAACAACAACAACAACAACAACAACAACAACACCAACACCAATACCAACACCAACACCAATACCAACACCAATACCAACACCAATACCAACACCAATACCAACACCAATACCAACACCAATACCAACACCAATACCAACACCAATACCAACACCAACACCAATACCAACACCAATACCAACACCAATACCAACACCAATACCAACACCAATACCAACACCAATACCAACACCAATACCAACACCAATACCAACACCAATACCAACACCAATACCAACACCAATACCAACACCAATACCAACACCAATACCAACACCAATACCAACACCAATACCAACACCAATACCAACACCAACACCAATACCAACACCAATACCACCACCAATACCAACACCAATACCAACACCAATACCAACACCAATACCAACACCAATACCAACACCAATACCAACACCAATACCAACACCAATACCAACACCAATACCAACACCAATACCAACACCAATACCAACACCAATACCAACACCAATACCAACACCAATACCAACACCAATACCAACACCAATACCAACACCAATACCAACACCAATACCAATACCAACACCAATACCAACACCAATACCAACACCAATACCAACACCAATACCAACACCAATACCAACACCAATACCAACACCAATACCAACACCAATACCAACACCAACACCAATACCAACACCAATACCACCACCAATACCAACACCAATACCAACACCAATACCAACACCAATACCAACACCAATACCAACACCAATACCAACACCAATACCAACACCAATACCAACACCAATACCAACACCAATACCAACACCAATACCAACACCAATACCAACACCAATACCAACACCAATACCAACACCAATACCAACACCAATACCAACACCAATACCAACACCAATACCAATACCAACACCAATACCAACACCAATACCAACACCAATACCAACACCAATACCAACACCAATACCAACACCAATACCAACACCAATACCAATACCAATACCAACACCAATACCAACACCAATACCAACACCAATACCAACACCAATACCAACACCAATACCAACACCAATACCAACACCAATACCAACACCAATACCAACACCAATACCAACACCAATACCAACACCAATACGAACACCAACACCAACACCAACACCAACACCAACACCAACACCAACACCAACAACAACACCAACAACAACACCAACAACAACACCAACAACAACAACAACAACAACAACAACAACAACAACAACAACAACAACAACAACAACACCAACACCAACACCAACACCAACACCAACACCAACACCAACACCAACAACACCAACAACACCAACAACACCAACAACAACAACAACAACAACACCAACAACACCAACAACACCAACAACACCAACAACACCAACAACACCAACAACACCAACAACACCAACAACACCAACAACAATTTTGATGAAGAACTTATTGATGTTTTTTTCACCTTTGATCTTCCAAATAATAATTGCAAAAATGTATTTTTCGATAAATTATATTGTAAAAATAAGATTTTTTTCGTTCAACAAAATGTAAGAAGCTTAAGAGAAAATTTTGCGTCTCTTGTATCTCAGTTGAGCACTTTGGCTTGCATTCCAAGTTTTATTTTTGTTTCGGAAATCTGGATATATGATTTTGAATTGAATGACTTTAATATACCAGGGTTTAACTTTTATGCGAACACAAATGATAATTATGCTGCCGGTGGCGTCGGTTGTTTTGCAAAGGATGATTTTGAGTGTGTGTCAAGTAATCTAAAAGTTTCGAGTGCTGATATTTTAAAAATGTCTTTTAAGTCTGATCATGAAAATTATGTTATTCTTTGTGTGTATAGACTGCACAAATACAATGTCTCGGCTTTTATGGAGGAATTTTCAAATATCTTAGAAAATGAAAAGGGTAGAAATCTAATAATATTGGGCGATTTTAACATCGATATTTTAGAGGATAGCTTATTGGTTTCAAACTATATGAGTTTATTGGCAACTAACGGTCTAGAGTCAATTATAAATGAACCAACAAGGATTACCTCGGGTACATGTTTAGATCATATTTATGCACGCTTTTCTAATATTTCTCTTGATCGCTGTGAAAAGTTTGTTTTTGATTTTGACATTACTGATCATGTTATGACTGGTCTTATTGTAAGCAAACCTGTAAGATCACATAGTACGCTTCATAATATTTCTCCCCCGCAAACCAAGCGAACTAAAGTTGACTTTGCCAAACTAAGACGATGCTTAGTTTTTGAATTTTGGGATAACGTCTTCATAGAAAGCAATGTTTCGAAATCTTTTGATGTGTTCATTGCAACTCTTAAGAAACATATAAATAGCTGCACGTACTCGGTAAGAAAAAAGAAAAATATCAAGAAACTAAAACCTTAGATTAATCACAGCTTGTTAGTTAAGATTAGCCTAAAAAACAAACTGAAGTTTAAAAGCTTTAAGCATCCTAATAATAGATACCTAAAAAATAAAGTAAAACGCTTGAGTACTGAACTAAAGAGGGAAATCCCAAACTGTCGGGACTATTATTATAAAAGTCAATTTGTTTCCGCTAAAGGTGACTTAAAACGAGAATGGCGTGTAGTCAACAGTATTTTAAATAAAGGTACCACCAATAAAAGACCTAAGGAGCTACGAGTTGACGACTCAGTCATTTCTGATAAGTACGAGATTGCCAACTATTTTAATCATTACTTTGTTACGATAGCAAACGCTTCAAGACCACTACACCAATCGCAAAGTTGCACCCATCGGTCTCTAAATGAACCATTCCTCAGGCACAGTTTTTTCTTCGAACCTATTACACCATCGGAGTTGTTGCAGTCTATAAAATAGCTAAAAAACTCTAACTCATGTGGAATTGACGGAATTTCTAGTTGCCTTTTAAAAAATATTGCTTGGTTTATAGTTGACACTTTAGCTAACATTTTTAATCTCAGTATAACCTCTGGTATATTTCCTGCAGCTCTTAAGTGCGCAGATGTTATTCCGTTGTTGAAAAAAGGGGCCACTAATAATGTATGTAACTACAGACCTATCTCGCTGCTCTCATCTCTTAGCAAAGTCTTTGAAAAAGTTGTTAAATCTAGAATGTTAAAGTTTCTGGAAAAAAATGTTTTTTTTAGTGAAATACAGTTTGGTTTTCGATCGGGTAGATCGACAGAAGATGCTCTTCTAGATTTTTCTTCCGAAATATACTCTAATTTAGATATGAAAAAGAACACTGCAGCCTTATTTGTCGACATTACGAAAGCTTTTGACATGGTGGACCATGAGATATTGTTGACAAAATTAGAACATGCTGGCTTTCGCGGTTTTATGATCGATTGGTTTCGTTCGTATCTAAAAAACAGATCTCAAAAAGTAAAAGTAGACAACATCAGAAGTGAATCACAGTTTAATAATTTGGGTGTTCCCCAGGGCTCAGTGCTAGGACCTACTCTTTTCCTAATATATATAAATTCTTTATTTAAGTTAAGTTTCAAAGGTGCTTTAACTGCTTTTGCTGATGATGTTGGGTGCGTCTACGGATCAAGTAGTCGTTTGGATCTTCTTAGTGATATAAATTGGGACTTAGATTTATTAAGACTGTGGTTTGCCGACCATAAATTAGTAATTAGTTCGAAAACAAAAATTATGTTTTTTAGCCTCTCTTCTCAATCGAGTCCTGATGTAAATATTTGTTTTCATGCACCTGAATGCCAGAAATTCAGATTATATAATTGCTCATGTAGTTCAACGAATAGCTTCTGTTTTAATATTGACTGCAGTGAAAAATGTTTTGAGGTGGAAGTAGTGAACCAATTTAAATATCTTGGCTTAATAATGGATGCAAAAATGTCCTTCCTGCACCACACTGATTCGCTGAAAAAGTATTTTAGATCGACTGTGAGAAACTTTTATTACCTTCAAAAAGTTTGTTCTAAGAAACTGTTGAGCATTATCTATAATGGTATTTTCCAGTCTAAGTTGCAGTATGGTGTTACATGTTGGGGTGGTACTCATTTAAACAAAATTGAGCCATTATTAATACTTCAGAAGCGTATCATAAGGATAATGTGTAATAAACATCGTTTACATCCTAGTTTACCTCTTTTCAAGTATCTGAACATTCTTCCCTTACGGCATTTATACTGTTTCAAAGTGTTAAAAGTTTTTTTCTTTAGATCTGGTAATCTTAACTCTAGATTTCTTGACCGTCACAACTTGCGAATAAATTCAATGAACTTAGTTCCGATTCCCAGATACCGCACCACAGCATTGCGTAATTTTTACAGTGTAGCATCTTGTCGTATTTTCAACAAATTACCCCGAAATCTCAGAACAATAATTGTCTCTAGAAAAATTGAAAAAGATATAAGAAACTGGCTATTAGATTTTCAACCAAAAGAACTTGAATGCTTACTAAATGCTCAAACATAAATACAAAAAAACATGTATGTAGTAAAATTGAATTTTGTATAAGGCTATGTGTATATGAACTGTTATATTATCATTATGAAGGTTACCTCTTACTCATTGTACCTACCTCTGCTTGCAGTTTTTATTTTCAAGGGTCAAGTTTTTCTTATCAAGGGTCACCCCACCCATATAAGATACATATGTATTTTTAAATTGAAGTAACATTAACACTGTTTTGTATAAATATAAATGTCACTAAATTTATTTTGATTAATATTCTGAAGTGTATATAATTGCTTTATTTAATTAATTGTTATAATCAAATTATATTGAATTCAAAATAAATTCAAATTCAAATTCAATGAAACACCAACAACACCAACAACACCAACAACACCAACAACACCAACAACACCAACAACACCAACAACACCAACAACACCAACAACAACAACAACAACAACAACAATACAATGCCAACATTCTCCCAAATGCAAAGAAACATCGAAAAAAATTCTATGCGAAATTAAAGGAACAGAATGCTATGACAACCACAAAATGAGCAGCTCGTCAGGAAAACTGTCAATCCGGAGCAAATAAATAGATGCCTCGCTTGTTAAAAATCCTATGGAGGTAGCCAACATATTTGTGGTGAGTTCTTTTGCAAGAACTGTAAACAACATGTACCAACATGAGCTATGTTCTAAAAAAACAGAACTAAGCCCCGAATTAATTATGCGAGAAACAAAGATTATACTGATGCAAATAGGAAACGTAAAATTTATCGACTCGATAAACTACTTTCCCATGGCGTTATCGAAACTCCCAAAAGCGTTTGACTTGCCGCCGGTTTTAAAGAAAGGTTACTTTCCGTATCTTTTCAACACAAAAGAAAATGAAGAGTACATTGGAAAATTACCAGCAATTGAATTTTACAATGCCAATACCATGAGGTCGGAAGAACGCGCTATTTTCTTAAAATGGTATTCTGAAGATCAAAATGATTATTTTGATATGAAGCACGAACTTTTCGAATACTGCAAAAGTGGTGTAAAAATATTGACAGGGGCTTGCTTGCAATTTAGAAAATTATTTCTTTCGCAATGTAACGTTGAAACATTTTTAGAATTAGTAACGATTGCTTCAGCTTGCAATATTTTATATAGACGCAACTTCCTCGAGCCAAACACTATCGGATTAATACCCAAAAAAAATGTACAGATGCATTGACAAGCAATCACCAGAAGCTATAAAGTGGATGATTTGGGAAGAGCAGAAAAGAAACATAAACATCAAACATTCCTATAAAGGCAAAGAGGTTATTATCAACGGAGTAAAAGTTGATGGTTTTTGTGAAGAAAGAAGATTTTTGAATTCCATGGGTGCTATTACCATGGTCATCCTCTCTGCTTGAAGCACAAACGCGATGATCCTCTACACAAAAATGAACTTGATATATTAAATCAGAGCTATGAAAGAACCATTGCTAAAACTAAAAAATTGAGAAGCTTCAACTACGAGGTAATTGAAATTTGGTCTTGTGTTTTTCAAACTCATCTTAAGTCATTTAATAGAGAAGAATTGAATTTCATAAACACGCATCAACTTATTCAAAGCTCCCCACTTTATCCCCGCGATGCTTTTTATGGCGGACGTACCGGAAACACAGTCAGTTTTTATAAATGTAAAAAAGTCGAAAAAATTAAGTACATAGATGTTTGTTCCTATACCCATGGGTTTGTAGGAACGGAAAATTCAACATTGGCCATCCTAAAATTCACATTACTGGCGATGCAATCTGTTCAACAACTAAATAGGATAGGATAAAAGGACTTGTGAAGTGTACAATTTTACCTCCAGAAAACCTGCTTCACCCGGTATTGCCAATGAAACAAAATGACAAGCTCATGTTTTCATTGTGTAAAAGCTGCAGTGATGAAAAAAAAACAATGAACAAATGTGTACACATACTGATGATCAAAGAGCAATTGTTGGGACTTGGGTAATTGACGAGGTCATAAAAGCAGTTGAAAAAGGCTACAGTATACTTTCCATCTTTGAAATATGGGAATATAATGCAGTCCAATATAACCCAACAAGAAATTCTGATGATGGGCTCTTTACATCTATGATGAACAAATTCTTAAAAATTAAACAAGAAAAGGAGAAATATATTTCTGATTTTCTTAAAAAAGAAAATATTCAGCTAGAATTTTCGGATATATGCGTCAATCCAGGAAAGAGGTCACTTGCAAAGCTGATTTTAAATTCGTTTTGGGGACAGCGTGAAAATCAATTTCAAACTGTTGTTCTGAACAACCCTTCAACTTTGTTTCATCTACTTACGCATCCATCGATTGAAGTTCTTCACATTCTTCCTGTAAATGAAGAAAACGTTGTCGTTAACTTTGAAATGAAAGAAGAAGCAATCGACTCTTTATCGACAGTAAATGTTTGTGTTGCTGCTTACACGACTACTTTAGCTCGGTTAAAACTGTACTATAGCTGCCTGGAAAAGTTAGAGGAAAGAGTTCTGTATTACGATACTGATTCGGTAATATATGTAAGTCGTCAGGGGAATTGAAACCTCCTACTGGACAATTCATTGGTGATATGACGGACGAATTGGAAATGTATGGAATTGGAAGTTATATAACGGAATTCGTCAGCGGAGGCCCTAAAACTTATGTATTTAAAGCGTTCAGTTCAAAAGACAAGATGGAACATGTTGTCTGAAAAGTGAAGGGGATTTGTCTCAATTATGAATCATCTCAAAAAATCTTTGATTCTATTAAAGACGCTGTTTTAAATTATTCTTCTTCCTCAGACAGTGAAAATTGTATTATTAAATCTAATAATATTCCGCGGACAAAAGACCATCAAGTGCTTATTATACCAGAAGTAAAAACCTACAAAGCCAAATCAGAAAAACATCGTTTTCTTGCAGACCAGAGCTCTTTACCATATGGATTTAAAAGACAACGTTGTCAATTAAGCAATTTTGTTTAAAATTATGAAATAAAACAAAATTATTGAAACTTTTTGTTGTACTTTTTATTTGAAAAAGAAATTTTATTACATTGTCTGGTTCACTTCTAAACTTGTTTAGTAAACTTGGTGGGTCTTTTAATTTATTTTGTTCAGCTTTTATCCATGATACATTTGATTGAGGCAGGATGGTACTTTCATATTTCAGATGGGATTTAACGATTCGCTTTGACGAAGACAATCAACCAATTAACTTTTTTTCTTCTTCTTTTTTTAAACAATTTTGGTGACTCCTTGATCAAGCGGATTATATTCAATTATACGATCATGTAGCATAAGACAGTAAGCTGAAGTGTTTACGGGAATATTTTGTGATGTTTTCATCTCCAAGCGTATATCGATGGGGCCTGTTTTCATAGTTTCTATTTGATGTCTGCAGTCTATAACGAAAATTGGAGCACCAGAAAGATTATTCGCCTAGAATTGTTTACAAAGAGAACCCAAAACAGAAGTATGATATTAAAACGTCTAAGCGTTGTAAGCTGCAATTCAAATCTTTTGATGAAAACGACGAAGAAGAAGAAGATAACGAAGAAACAGGATCTCCAACACTAGGAATGAATAGTGTAGATAATTCTTTTTTGTTCAGTACACCAAACAATTTAGTAAGTCCGAATAAAACATCTTCTTTCGATCAAAAAATATTGTCAGAGTCAAATCGTGATACAGTATTTTGATGCAAATACACAAGCTATAAAAATTGGGAAATGCAGTTTTGCGATGAATGATCATAATGTTAATGTTAATGATGAAACTTTCACTCGAACTCCTGGTCTCAATGAATTGGTGCTTAAGAAAAATCCACGTAAAAAGAAATATACTTCTGATGACTTAGACCAATATGGGAGAATTTTACCAATACACATAGAATTAATCTCGACAGTTCTTCTCGAATCAAGGCCAATAAAGTTGTTAAATATACTCAAATAATTAAGGAACTTATTGACAGGCTTACAAATGAAAACGGAAAAATAGGCAAATCATATTCTGATATAACTGAGATGAAATATACAAACAAAAACATTGAATATGTGTACTGGAATGATCTTAATGAACTTGTTAATCGAATGCTGGAAACAACAACCACCAAAATGAAATCAATTCTATTATTGAAGAACTAAAGGAGTCAAATATTATATATTAGCATTATTTAAAAAACAAATCTTTTACATATTAACAATGATCGTTGACAAGTTCGGTAGGAACTCCAAGATTTTTTTTCAAAAACCGAAAGTTTTGTTGGTCCTCCAGGAATAGGATTTAAACTCCTACCGTCTGGTGATTTTGATATGGATAGTAAATATTCAAACAACAATGGTAAAAAACTCGAGTACTCACACCAAGCTGCATCTAAAGGATATGTTAATGGACAAATAACTCTGAAGGAATTAAGTGTTAGAAAGCACATCGATTTCTCTTTGGAGGAAATCTTGAAAACTATAAATAATGAAATTAGTATACTAAGAAACCAGATAGACTCTTCTTTAAAGGAAGCACTAACAACTATGAAGCAAGAAAACCTAAACTTTAAAATGGACTCCGAAATTATATCAAAAAACATTTGTGAATTTAAAAAAATGAAAATTCATTTAATATTAGAAGAACACTACGAAGAGTTTTTAAATTGTATTTCTTTGCTTAAAAAATTGAAAATACATCCTACATTGAAACAATTCATGGACATCACTACTCTAATTGTTGCTGTTCATCCAACCAATGTAAACTAGGCCCAGATACTTGTGTCTGTTACATTATAGAAAAACGTTTAGTTAGAATTAAGAAACTGATGTTATTTATAAAAAATTAAAAAAAAAACATATAAACCTTCTTTTTTTATTTAGCTGAATTCACTCTTCCTAAATACGAGCAAGCGGGAGGTTGTTAAAGAGTTGCATAAGTCTGCACGTAGAAATTTTAAACGTCGTCATGTTATTATCAAGGGCTATGATGATTTATGGCAAGCTGACTTGGTTGAAATGATACCTTACAGTGAACAAAACAGCGGGCCTAATTATTTAATGACAGTCATTGATGCCTTTTCCAAATTCGCGTGGGTCATACCAATGAAAAACAAAAAAGGTATTACTATTTCTAAAGGAATGGAGGAAATATTTATCCATTCTTCTAGGATTCTTAAAAATTTACAAACGGATGATGGAAAAGAATTTTTCAATACAAACTTCAAAATCTTAATGGCAAAATATAAAATTAACCATTACTCCACATTTGGCTCATTAAAGGCTTTAATTGTTGAGAGATTTAATAGAGCCTTCAAAGACAAAATGTGGAAAGAATTCAGTTTCAATGGCAGCCATAAGTGGATAAATATTAACAATAAAATACTGCATGATTACAATCACTCTTTTCATCGAATTACATGTAAACCTGCAGATGTTAACAAGCGAAATTCAAAGTCATTATTACCAATTTTAAAAACCATTGAAGAAAAACTAAGCAAACGAAAATTTATAGTTGGTGACAAAGTAAAAATCAGCAAGTACAAACATGCATTTGAAAAAAGCTATACATCTAATTGTACTGGACTACCCAGGGTACCCAGTTGAAGGTGGTTTTTATGAAGCAGAACTGATGAAAACTAGATGCGCAGATGTATTCCTAGTTGAAAAAGTTCGACAAGCGAGGGGAACTAAAGTTTTAGTGAAATGGTTGGGATTCTCTCCAGAACATAACTCCCGGATAAATAAAAACGAAATTCTGTAACATAAAAAATAAATTTGATTTTAAAACATTGGAATTTGTAGTTTTATTTTTATAAGATGTTCACATTTTTCTTAGTTTGTTATTATATACAAAAACATTACACGTTATTTCATTTTCATAAATTTAAGTTCATACGTTGCTCCAACTTGTCTTGTTATTTCAAAGACATATCCTCCTCCACCAATTGCTGCCAGGCTGCTTGTAGAAAGATCCGAATATCTGGTCCGTAAAAACACCTGAAAAATAATGAAATAGATAATGAATAATAATAATAAAAAAATAATTAAACCTGCCTTATATTCCCCAAGATCTGCTACAATGCGATCGCCCCAGCGCGTTTTTACTTTTTGTAATGCAAAAACGTTATAATTAAAATTCATTTGCAAATCCGACAATATTTTCGTAGGCTTGAAACCAGTGTTCTCGTTTATTGAGTTTGCCTCTCTCACAGCAAAATTATCCAGGGTGAAGATGAAGAATGATGTTTGTCGTGATAACTGCTTGAAACCAACTGTGCTTATCATAAACACATATTTTCCTTTTTATAGAAGTATCCCACTCAATTTTCGTGTACAAATTTCTGAATAAATTAAGAATGTTCTTGTTCATGTTAATTTAGGAAAAATTTAAACATGAACATGAAAACAATTGTTACCCTTATTATCATTTAAGCTAATGGGTAATACAAGAAAATTACGTTTTGGGTTTTAAACGTAAATGATGTTATAAACGTAAACGTAAATAACGTTATAAACGTAATTTAGGTTTTGGGTTTTAAACGTAAATCATATTTTAAACGTAATTTACGTTTTGGGGTTTTAAACGTAAATCATGTGGTAAACGTAATTTACGTTTTGGGTTTTAAACGTAAATCATGTTTAAACGTTTTCAGTTTTAAACGTAAATGAGGTTGTTAACGTAATGTACGTTTTTTTATTAAAAAACGTACTTTACGTTTTAAGTTCAAAATGAATTATTTTAAATTTTCAAACAAGGTCCTTGTTCGCACTTGTAACGTTTTTTTCTATTCTACTTCCCGATATAGTCCTGATACACAAACAAGGCACAAATCCTATAAAAAAAATACTAAATTAAAACCACCACCAATTTCCATCACCGCATGGCTCACTTCACTTTTCAAAAATTTAAGAAATGTCCCTTACACTGAAATAAAATTCAACAGATCCTTTCTCATATTTGAAATCAAAATCCTTAATTTCGGCTTTACTTATCATGCTTTCTGCTAAATATTATCATGATATTCATAACAATTCATCCTAAGGGTGTGCATTTTACTTCACATGTCATCCGAAAAAAGAATCACCAACATGTCCACGAGAGATAAAATTAATTACGTACATAAAAAAAAACCTTTAAACATGGTCATAATATTTTTCTTCAATGCAATTATCACGTTTGTTCTTTTGATTGCACTTCCCGGTGCAACGGACATAATACACTACAATACTTACTAAACAAAAACCCAATAAAAGAAGATTGAAAAAACAACTACCACCAAAAACACAAAAACTAATAAAAAAACCACCACTTTAACTTTCAAAAAAATCCAGCCGTTACATTGTTTAATTTTTTGAATCCATTCACACGCTCAACCGACACTCTATTTCATTCTCGACTATTGCTGTCTCTGTCTCGCTCCGAATTCCCATCCACAACCACACCAATACCTTCTGACGCCCCTCATAAGAATGTGTGCATTTATTAAGGTGCTCAGTCTAAAATTACAACTCAAAGGACGGTCGGATTCTATGGGTCGGGCTCTTAAGAGTCGCACCTTTTTTGGAACATATTCACGATATTCAATGCCAAGCTTTCAATTTAAAATTCCAAATTAACATGAATACAAATTTCAAAATGAAGTATGTTGTATTGTTGAAGTGGAGATTGTGATATGTGTTATTATATTTTAGTTTCCCAAATAACAAAATTTAACTTAAAGGTTTGAAAAGAAATTAGACACTCAATATCTTTCTCTGAACTTTTCTATACAAACAATATTTTTTACAGGAATATTGCACTAATATTTTCTTGTTGAAAAAAAACACAGCTTCCAATCGATGAAAACGTTTTCGGAATTCAAGGTATGTGCGTTACACTCATTATCGCTGTTGAATATTAATGATCAACTTTACTATTTTTGGCCAATTCATACCAATTTCATACGGTCATAACTATTTGCAGTGATCATTGATTTGCTGTCCTATGTATTCGTCTTCGTGGTTCAGGAGTATAATGGATGCAGGTTCTGAAATTTTGCGGTGATCCAGGAACACTTTCCGAACCCTGTTTTGGCGGTGGAAGGGGAGGAGACGCATTGATCACGCTAAAAAGTTTTTTTTTAATTAACATTGGCAATTAGTCTATAATATGTAATAAAAATATTACCGCCTATTTAATAAAGGTGATCTCGTTGGCTGCTCATTAATATCAAACAAGTTTTTTCTTAATAGAAGAGGTGATTGTCCACGGTTGTACCTAGGGGGAGGATCAGGACTACGATTCCTTCCATCGATCCATGTGTATGTAGGCTGACCTTCATCGCATCGTTGCATTCCTTCAGTCGTTTTATTTAAAACATGATAATTGACAACAGAAAGCGTTGGATCAATAATATCCTTTGAATGTGTTACAGAATTGTAGGAATTTAGTTCAGATTTTCCACTGATACAAGGTACATTTCTTAGACGAAAACTTCCGCAACTTTTAATACGATCTGATGTAATATCTTCATTGACTTGACTTTGTTGTGAATTCAATTGAAGCCTTACGTATTGAGAAATTTGACTTTTCATCGCACCTGCAAGGGAATTAAACCATCCTACAATATGTAAAAGTTGGTAATGAAAGCGAAAAAATAATAAATGTTGGAACGAAATAAAAACATAATAATTAATCTACAATACCGCGTGAGGTAAAACGTTTTTTGACAGATTACAACTCGAGTTTTTGATATTATCTGTTACAATAAGTAGCGAGTTCAAGTTTTTTTTTAAGATTTCAGAGTTCTCATATGTGGATTAATTTTATGACAGTAAACTTCAGAGTTTTCTGAGAATTCGTGTTCAAATTTTTGTTTTGAAAGTATAACCAAAATTTACCAACAGGTATTAGGGCCCATATTTCGAATTCAATCGTCTGGCAGAATTATTCTGGCGCAGCACTTAACCAGACGACCATCAAGAGGCAAAAAAAACTTTTTTTGGTTTGGAGCTATAACCATAATAAATCGGGAAAAATCTCTCCATCGCGAATAGTGGCGCCACACTCAACCAGACGCCTTCCGAAAGAGGCAAATTTCAAAAACAAATCTCTATTTATAAAAAAAAAAAAAGAAAACACGTCTGCAAATGCCAATTTGCAACGCTGGGCTTTAAAGTGTTTATTGTTAGCTCTTGTATATTTTTGTTGTTAGAAATCTATCTTTTTTTCATCAATACCTAAATAAAGAGCATAAAAGTTATATTAATATAAATTATATATATACAAAACATACATCTGAGATACGATCCGGGCGGCAGTGCTGCAGTAGATAAGGAATTTGTTTGGCAACCCAGTTTTTAGTTTAAAAAAAATAGTCACCTAATTCTCAAAAAAATAATTCTTTTTCATTTTTCTAATAGTGCAATAATTTTGTGTAAAAGTTGTAAGTAATTCTAATGGAAACGAAATTTTACAGGGTTGTAGTACTACGTACTTTAAGAGAGTACTTGAGGTAAATGTGAAGTGGTAAATTTTTGGTGTTTAACTTATAAAATAGAACAGTTAGCAGGATTTATTTAAAAATCAGTATTCTGTAACATTATGCGAGATTTTGTCGTCGTTTGAGCAATTTTGCAGGCTTATGCGATAAACCGTTTACTTCAAAGGTTTAGTGTTCTTTACTCCAATATGTGCGTTTCGCCCAAGCATGAACGGTGGGCTCATCAGTTAGACCGTTCATGCTCTTTTAATTTAATTTAATTTTTTGTATTTTTTTGATTTTTTAATGGTTTTTAATTTGATTTTTAACTTATCTAACTAACTCAGCTAGTCAAAAAAAGGTTGAAATAGTTAGACCGTTCATGCTCTTCTAAGACGCACAAAAAAGGTCGATGTTTACCGACTCTTTTATTTGACTATTTTTATTGACTTTTCTGGTCCACGAGCAAAACAACCAAATTTAGGTGCCCAACTTTAACCAAAGTTCCCTAAATGAATATTGAATATAATTCACCTTTGCTTATTGCAATGGGTTTTATTACGAGTCGGTAAACATCGACCTTTTTTGTGCGTCTTAGAAGAGCATGAACGGTCTAACTATTTCAACCTTTTTTTGACTAGCTGAGTTAGTTAGATAAGTTAAAAATCAAATTAAAAACCATTAAAAAATCAAAAAAATACAAAAAATTAAATCAAAAAGAGCTTAGAAGAATGGCTTTCCCATTTCGATTCATATCAAAATAGTAAGTATCTAACTATACATGCACAATTGTAGCTACCACCTACTATTTAGACTCATCAAAATAAAATTAAGTCTACAACAGTGAAAAAGTGGTTATGCAAATTAAACTTTATTATTTTTTTTTTGTTTTTTAAAAAAGACTATTATAAACGGGCAGCGATTCCGTCTTCAAACAAAATAAATTGCACGACTAGATCGCATGTAAAAATAAATAAATTAAATTAATAAATTTATTGGCGCGACAGCTCCTTAAGGAGCCAAGGCCTAGTGACTTATACTCTCAACCATTCCTGTGTGTGTGTTGTTACTCTGCAAGAATGGAAGGGACCTACAGTTTACCGCCGAGTCCGAACGGCTACATGAGATGCACTTTTTCGAGACAATTTTTGGAGGTTTTGTCAGTTCCTCGCAAGAGGCAGTACCCCAGAAAAAAAGGTGGCTATGAGCTGGATTTGAACCCAGGTTCTTTCGCTTAGCAGTCCGACACACTAACCACTAAGCCACGGGGCACTACTCCTAGATCGCATGTACTTGCTCTTATGTGCAGTCACATGGTCGAATAAAATTTAAAAAATAAGTAACATTAACGTAGAAAAATAACACAGTTTGAACTTATAAAAAGTATCAAAACCACAATACTAAATCAGCAGTAGGGAAACAAGGCTAGGTATAGGAATACTTAGATATAAGCTATAAGGTACATTTAACAATAATTTACTTTCTGAAATAAAATTAATTAAAATAGGTAGCTTAATTATGTTTGGTGGATCGATTAACTCATGTTGGGGTATTCATGGAATTTATTTAGGATATTATGTACCTACCTATAATAAGGATGAAAGGAAGGTAGGTACTAAAATTAAGATACCTATTCTAACCACTGTGAAGCGAGTGGGTATAGACAATATTAAAACTTAACACAGTGGTTGTTTGTATGCAGGTGTACAATTTTGTTTTCTTGATTGAAATTTTTGCATTCAGTAGGTAATCGTTTTTTTTTTTTTGTTAGTTGTTTTTGCGTGTTTATGTGTTTACCATAGGCGTCTATTTATTCTGTAATGATGTTATGATCATGAAATGCTTTAAAATAAATAACGATATATAAATAATAATAATAACGAAGTTTGCTTTCATTAGACTAGTGGCTAGAGCTCAACCGAGCAATATAAAACAAAATTTGGGGGGAAATATTAAACAAATAAAATTTTTATGAAATCAAAAAAAAAACTATTCATAACGTTTTTTTGGAAAAAAATGTTGTAAGCCATCTTATTTCTTTTGATGTTTTCTATTTTATAAATTTTTCCTTTCAAAATCGTTCGACCAGTTTTTTCAAAAATTTTTTTTTTTTTTGAAAAACTTTTCGAAAACGTATTTTGAATTTTTTTGAGTATGTCAATTTAAAGAAAACTATAGTTTATACTACTTAAAAAAAATCTAAAGATTCGTTTTCAAAATATTCAAAATACAAAA
This sequence comes from Platycheirus rosarum, assembly GCA_963971375.1. Taxonomy (NCBI): domain Eukaryota; kingdom Metazoa; phylum Arthropoda; class Insecta; order Diptera; family Syrphidae; genus Platycheirus; species Platycheirus rosarum. Next base: position 100,884,592 of record OZ020508.1, read on the forward strand.
TAAGTTTTTTAAAAAATTATTAAAAATAAAAAAAAAATGTTTTGAAAATTTTAATAAATCATAAAACACTACATATTTTTAAAAATTTCATCAAAATCAATTAGTTAACGAGAAAGTTTGATTTAAGAAACTGGTCATATGGGAGGTACCGTTATAAAACTTTTTCTGAAAAATCCATTGAAACTAAAAGATAGATTTTGCATAAAAAACACCATTTAGAAAGTTTTATCAAAATCGTAGGAGCCTTTTTCGAGAAAAATAAGTTTTTCATTAAAAGTATGCCAATTCGAAAAACAGTCGGGTAGAGTACTCTAAAAATACTATATACCAAGTTTGAATCAAATCGGCCCAACCGTTTAGGCTGTAGGAATCGATACGGACAGACAGACAGACAGACGGACGGAATTTCCGGACCCACTTTTTTGGACTTCGTAATGCATGCTTGATTGTTAGATTTTTTTTGTTACGAATGCATAACTTGCCTTATAGTCCCTATAAATCGCAAGTAAAAATGACAAAATAACTTAAAATATTCAAGCTTAAATACTAATGTTTGCACTATCCCAAGTCAACTCATTCCCACAAACATCCAGGTATTCGGATTTCATTGATTTTCTCATCGCAGCCTTTGTATATAAACTATTTATAGTACTATGGGATGCGAAAAAATCTTAGCTGCACGGCGATGGTGGCGCTAGTATAGCGACATTTTATTTGAGTGAGAGAATTAAGAGCATGTTTTTTAGTGTCATGCACAATGTCAGGCGGGGAAAAAGAAGGGTAACATCAAATAATTCAGTATCTTGTTTCGCTTACCTGAGGTGATTACATTTTTGTAAGGATTTGTACACGATCCAATATTTTCATTGTTTATATGGAATACGACCACTGGTACTTTCATACATATGTATACATTACTAATGATCTGATGTATGTATGGATGGATGTAAGTTTGATTCCAACAAAATAAAAGCTGCTGTGCCCCAGGGCTCCGTTCTGTCTCCGATTCTTTTTCTCATTTCTTTTATAAATGATCTTCTGACCACTTAACTGTTTTGCTGAGGACTCTTTTTTATTCGGTCGCTGATTCGCGCCCTTCGCTTTCGGACGTGGAATTGCAACGGTACCGTATGTTAACCTCATTAAACTCCGATTTATACAGCATTGTATAGAGTTTCAATGATTCGCATGTACACGAACTAATTTACCATTCTGTAATAAAACATTATACATAACCTTACCAATACCTTCAAAAACTTTTTCCTGGTGTCCACTGTAAGTTGTTGATGTTAGAAAGTACACTGACATAAACTAACTCTTGATTGTTGAAAATTCTCGGTAGTTTGCTTCTTACTAAAAATGTCATCTCGGTTATGATTCTCATTTAAGTCTGGCTTAATGAGATTTAGGCTTATACGCATGTTTCTGCCAAACATGACTTCGGCTGGGGACTTTGAATTTGGTGAGTTTCGATGGTGTTGAGCGATATGATTGTAGAAACGTTTGAAGATTCGGGATGATGGTCCCTTCCTTGTTTAACTTCAGAAGCGAACGTTTGAAGGTGTCATTATATCGCTCTGCTTGCCCATTAGACATCAGATAGTATGGACTGCTGCAAAGATGTTTGATATCGTTCCGTAAAATGTATTGTTGAAACAATAGTTTTAGGTAGTCCAAATTGGGAAAATATCTCACTGAGAATGTCAATGGTACGCTGAGAAGTGATAGATTTTGTTGGTATTATTTCCGGCCACTTGGAATAAGCATCCACTAAAACCAGAAAATAATTTCCCTCGATTGGTCCTGCGTAGTCTAGATGACGACGTTTCCATTGTTCCGTTGGTGTGGGCCATGGCTAAAGCGTTGTTTTTGATGGCATCTTGGCTGCTGAGGCACAACTTTTGCAATTTTGAACGAGAGTCTTAATATCTTCGTCGATGTTTGGCCAATAGACAAAACTTCTGGCAATGGATTTCGTCTTTTCGATGCCTGGACGGCCACGGTGGAGTTGTTTGAGAACTCTTCTTCTATGTAGTTTTGGAACTATGACTCGTTGACCAAACATGATACATCCATCGACGACACTGATGTCATCCCTGCGTTTAAAATATGCTTTTAACTCGTTGTTTTCCTTGACTTGATTTGGCCAGCCTTACATTATACATTTATTGGCGCGACAGCTCCTTAAGGAGCCAAGGCCTAGTGACTTATACTCTCAACCATTCCTGTGTGTGTGTTGTTAATATGCAAGAATTGAAGGGACCTACAGTTTAACGCCGAGTCCGAACGGCTACATGAGATGCACTTTTTCGAGACAAATTTTACTCTTGGAGGTTTTGTGTGAGTTCCTCGCAAGAGGCAGTACCCCAGAAAAAAAGGTGGCTATGAGCTGGATTGGAACCCAGGTTCTTCGGCTTAGCAGTCCGACACAATAACCACTAAGCCACGGGGCACTATATTTGGCCAGCCATCAGAAATAAATCCATATACTCGACGGAGGGTATCATCATTCGATGATTGAAACTTAATCATCTGATGAGTGATTGGCTAGTATTCGAGATTGTCAGTAAGTATTTGATTAACTTTCTGTTCAATTTTAATCGATGCAAACACAAAACTTCCTTGATGGGAATGCTTTTGTCAATGAGCCTTGAAAGCACATCGGCATAGCCAAAGCTACTTGTTGAGATAAAACTGATGTCAAAATCGTATGCTAATAACTTGACTGCCCAACGTTGAAGACGATTAGCTTGATGAACGGCTATTCCTATATTATGTAGTTTGAACTTTCGACCAAAAACCATTTTGTGAAACTTAGTAACGGCAAATACAAGAGCGAGGGCTTCCTACTCAATCTGGCTATATGCCTTTTCAGCTGCTGTGAGTGATCGACAGGCATGAAAGATTGCTTTGGCTGAACGATCAGGAAATTCATGAAGAAGGCATGCACTGTATTGTAAATGATTTATTATATACTGCATACATACACACGTTTTCTTTACTCTTATATATGTATATATTTTAATGCTTAATAAAATTAGTTGAATCTGAGCCTTGTAACCAGATAGGCGTGTTTGACTTGAGACATATAAGAACAATACATGGTGGCAGCGGTAACGCGAATTTTCTAAGAAAAAAAAATCATTAAAATTAGTAAAATGCCAAACAACGAAACTCAAAACGCCGCACCAATATTTAATACGGCAGTTAACGTAAGCAACTTCACAGTGCAAGTACCAGACCAGTTCACTTTTATTCCAGAGGATTGGCTAATGTGGCAACGGCAGACAAAACCGATCACAATGCTTCGCCTATGGAAAACAATGTGTGCAAAGTGATCCCAATAAATCAGTTCATGACACAGCTCTCCAAAAATATTTTGAGGAACTTGGAGGACCACCCCAACTTGGAAATCCAGCAACTACTCCAGCAACAACTAGAGCCCAGCCATCGCTACCTCAACATTCGAGCCATCACAGACGATCGATTCGAGGATATAATGAACAATGAAGGAGCCCCGTTCTACGAGAGAACCAGCAGCGGACACAACAGAGGATAAGCATCACCGCATCCTAACCCCAATTTTTTAAAACCAAAGATAGTAAATTATAATTAAGAATTTCAATTAAAAGACTATGCAAACAACATTATGATATAAGTAAAAATATAGCATTGTATAGAGCCAGCTGAAGTACGTCGGGCCCCTGTTGTTGAGCCGACATGATTTATTTTAGTTACAAGTTAGTTTAAGACCAATTGTACATAATTTCTAACGAATATAATAAAAATAATCTAATCTAAAAAAAAATTTTGGCAAATCAAACTAGCACCAAAAAGTCAACTACTTACCACATTTTTAACCCCTTTTTGTCGTTTTCGTTTTCAGCGCTTACCATTTGGAATTACATCAGCACCTGAGCACTTCCAGCGAAAAATACAAACCATTCTGCAGAATCTACCTGGAGTCATATGTCACATGGATGACATCTTAGTATATGGAGCAACGATGGAAGATCTTGATGAAAAGCTCAGGAAAATACTAACGTGACTGAAAGCGGCAGGTATAACGCTCAACAAAAAAAAATGTTCAATCGGCCAAACAAGTGTGGTATTCGTCGGACATCAAATTGACCAGCAAGGCATCAAACCAGAAGCATGCAAGATTGAAGCCATCCAGCAATTCCAACGACCATCAAATGTGGCAGAACTAAGACGATTTCTTGGATTCGTCAACTATCTAGGTAAATTCGTTCCAAATTTATCAGAATTATTACATCCACTTAATGATTTTTTACGCAGCAACATAGTCTTTCAATGGTATTCTTCGCAAAATGCCACATTTAAAAAGGTCAAGCAGCTTTTGACATCTCATCCAACCGTCATACCGTTCAACCGAAGCTTCGTACAATCGTTTCGGCAGATGCATCCTCGTTCGGCATAGGTGCTGTTTTGCAACAGGATGAAGGAGAAGGAAGGTTGAGGCCAGTAGCATACGCTTCACGTACTCTCTGATAATGAACAAAGATACGCACAGATCGAGAAGGAGGCGTTGGCACTCACATGGGCGTGTGAAAGATTTAGGGACTACCTGGTAGGGATGCAGTTTGAAGTGGAAACAGTGGAAAAGTGGAAACAAGCCACTGGTATCGATATACACAACCAAAAATCTCAACGATCTAACGCTTAGGCTTCAAAGAATGAGAATGAGAGCTATGCAGTTCTGTTTTCAAATCAGATACATACAAGGTAAACAACTAATAGCAGCGGATGCACTTTCCCGCCAACCGCTCAATAAATTGGATGAAACTGACCTAGAAGCAGATCTAGGTGTGTACGTTGTCGAAATTCTATCCGATCTTCCTGCTACAGACAACAAAATCCAACAGATTCAAAAAGCACAAGAAAAAGACGAAACCTTACAGATCGTTTCTCAATACCTACTCAAAGGTTGGCCAAAAAGACAGACAGAGTGTCACAAAGTGCAAGAATTCTGGAATGATCGCTTTAGCTTTTCAATTAACGATGGTTTACTTATGCATGGAACACGTTTTGTCATCCCACAGTTTCTTCGCAGAGACATGTTAGAGCGGATACACATTGGACATCTTGGAATTGTCAAATGCGGGGCTAGAGCCAGAATATCAGTATGGTGGCCAAATTGTTCGAAGGATATAGAAAACTATATCTCTAAATATCTGATAGGATCCCAAGGCATAAACCACTGATGCCATCAGTAGTTCCAGAGCGCCCTTGGCAAATTGTTGCAAGTGATTTAGTTTCATTGGGTTCTAATCAATTTTTACTTGTTGCAGATATGTATTCGAGATATCCGGAGTTGGCCCGTTTAGAAGATCTGTCATCACGATGCGTCATCAGCCATCTAAAATCAAAACCCGTACAACGCTCTTATGGAATACAGAGCATCACCATTAACAAACGGATTATCTCCAGCACAACTTCTGATGCGAAGACGCTTAAAAACACTTCTACCAATTGCCCAGAAACAACTTTTACCTGAAACAAAAAAGGAACGAAAATCTTCAACAGGCTGAGCAGAGCCGCAAAGATAAACAGGCGAATTATTTCAATAAACGACATGGTGTTTTTCCAAGGCCAAACTTCCAAGCAGGAGATGTAGTGCGGGTGCGAGATATGAAGGTTTGGGGAAAGATCACAGAGTGTGGTCCTGCTCCAAGATCATATGTTATTCAGACAGCGAACGGCACTCTTAGACGAAGCTCTTTTCATTTGAATAAGACAAGTGAAACAGATGTTCCATATGAACCAGATACGGACGTTACCTCATCAGCAGCACTTAAAAGTTGAAGCTACCGATGAAGCACAGGACATCGAGTTACCTACTTTACCTTCTTGGTCAACTTCAAAGACTAATTCTTATAGAACCAAAATTGGTAGAGAAATTCGTAAGCCCAGTAGATATATGTAAATTAAAATCATATTTAATATTTTGAATTAAAGTTTATTTGGAGAATTTCAATAAGAGTTTAAAAATACTTTGTATGTATTAATTTCTTGCTTGCAGTTCCCGTGAAATTTCGCTCCTCACTCACGCCTTCATACGCCTCTATCTCGTTATTAAGAAGTTCTAGCTGAGTATTTCTTGCACTGTCAAGTAGGAATGGAATTCATCTACCAGGTCCGTCAACCAGAATTTTTATAGACAAGCTAGTCAATGAACTCCTATCAGTTTGAAGCTGGAGCCTTACGAGCAGTACTATCATTCCCCACAACAACAAAATGCTGCGCCGGATGACATCCACCAGATTGTTGGGTCTAGGAAGGTGGGGTAGGGGTGGATTTTGAGGGTTTCAAAAGTTGGCCATTTTAACCAGAATTCTTTATTGAAACAATATTTCATCATATTTCAGGTATAACAAAAGAAATAAGGTGAAATTCTGCATTTTTGGTTTTTTTTGCCTTTCTTGCGAAATTTAAGAAACAAATATACGTTTTTTTCGGGAATAACGAATTGATATACAACCATGAATGAATAGTTAAAATGTAGGAAATTTGACGCTCTGCATACATAAATAAATAACAATAACAACATAAATAAATAAATGGATACTTTTACCGTAGGACATGAGAAGGACTATAAAGGCACTTCATTGAATTTAAATTTTGTTAAATGTAGATTTTTTCAATAAACCCTCATTCCCCTGTAACGGCCACATAAATTAAATAAAAAGTGAAGTTTGAAATATGTAGGTAATTATATTTCCAGTCATGTTGGATTATGAAAATTGGTGGCCTAATTCTTCGGGTTAAAAAAATGTGGGCATTTTTGGCTGCTTAATAGCTCCGTCGCTTATAGCAATTTTGTTTGCTACAAGTTGGCATATTAAGTCATTTTGCGTTAAAATACACCAGGAAAGAGGTTTACGAGTATGCCAAAGGCGCGAAAGTATGGACAGAGTATAACGAAGGATTAAACTATTTTAATATGAAAAAGATCAATTTTTTAAAATATTTTTCCTGATCGGTTTTGAAATTCCCTGACTTTCCCTGACCAAATTTTTGTTCCCTGACTTTCCAATCGAGTGGCGACTATGTAATGGTAGTTTTTATCAAATCTGCACTAGTCATGTTGTATCGATTCACCGTATATTCGCCTGAGTATAAATCTCGCACAAAAACTCCCACAGCACCTGATGGATATAATTCGTTTGGGTTTGCATAAAATGTATAACCGGAAATAAAATAATCGTCTATTTCGCAAAAAATAAATCCATATCTCAGATACAAATATTCAAATATTCAAATTTTGTATCTTTTTTAACTTTTTTCTCTTCCAAAAAGAGAACACGGTTTAATTCAGTTAAGCTATCATTAATGAAAATACTACCCTTCTACCCCCTCTACAAATAATGAAGCATTCAGTTCTTTGTTGCATTCCTTTTTTGCTTCATAATATTTTGTTTTGCCGCTTGTGATGAAATAATCACACATTAGACGTCATCAAATGCATTTTTATTGGATCCCATGTTGCCGGCGGAATTGTTAAGTTAGTTAGACGTGTTGTTATTGTTCTTCTCTTTCTTCACTCGTTTTACGAAACATTTTGTTATGTCTGCAGGTTCAACTGAGATCTCCATCGCATTAACCAGAATCTTCTCCAAACATTCACCGACATTATTTTTATTTACGCCGGGTACACCAACAATCTCAGCAGAATTCTCCAAAAATGTTTTTTCTCTCCAGTTAAGTCGACTTTTAGTAGAAGATACCTTCGATTTTAAATGATCATTTTCGACTCTGAGTTCTTGCACTAAGCCTAGGAAATCTGAGTTGATTTTTTTTTTTTATGAATAGGGTAGGCACTGAATGGCGTCAAACATGTGATGCACAGTGCTGCAACTATCTCGTACTCATCAATTGTGCTTGTGTCCATCCGACTAAAAGATATATTTCGCATAAAAAACACCATTTAGAAAGTTTTATCAAAATCGTAGCAGCCGTTTTCGAGAAAAAATAAGTTTTTCATTAAAAGAATGCCAATTCGAAAAACAGTCGGGTAGAGTACTCTAAAAATACTATATACCAAGTTTGAATCAAATCGGCCCAACCGTTTAGGCTGTAGGAATCGATACGGACAGAAAAACAGACAGACGGACGGAATTTCCGGACCCACTTTTTTGAACTTCGTAATGCATGTTTGATTGTTAGATTTTTTTTGTTACGAATGCATAACTTGCCTTATAGTCCCTATAAATCGCAAGTAAAAATGACAAAATAACTTAAAATATTCAAGCTTAAATACTAATGTTTGCACTATCCCAAGTCAACTCATTCCCACAAACATCCAGGTATTCGGATTTCATTGATTTTCTCATCGCAGCCTTTGTATATAAACTTTTTATAGTACTACTATGGGACGCGAAAAAATATTAGCTGCACGGGCCGATGGTGGCGCTAGTATAGCGGCATTTTATTTGAGTGAGAGAATTAAGAGCATGTTTTTTAGTGTCATGTACAATGTCAGGCGGGGAAAAAGAAGGATAACATCAAATAATTCAGTATCTTGTTTCGCTTACCTGAGGTGATTAAATTTTTGTAAGGATTTGTACACGATCCAATATTTTCATTGTTTATATGGAATACGACCACTGGTACATTCATACATATGTATACATCGTTTTACTAATGATCTGATGGCATATCTCACAGAATAGTAGAACAAATCCTTATATCCCTTTGGTGAAAGTAAGATTTTATATTTCCAAGGCATTTGATAGTTTGGCATGAAGCTCTCTTATCGAAAATGCGTGCTTTTGGGATCGATGATATTCTCGTTCATTGGATTAGAAGCTATCTTCTGGACCTTTGAATACAAGTTCTATTGGATGGATGTAAGTTTGATTCCAACAAAATAAATGCTGCTGTGCCCCAGGGCTCCGTTCTGTCTCCGATTCTTTTTCTCATTTTTTTTATAAATGATCTTCTCACCACCTAACTGTTTTGCTGACGACTCTTTTTTATTCGGTCGCTGATTCGCGCCCTTCGCCTTCGGACGTGGAATTGCAACGGTACCGTATGTTAAGCTCATTAAACTCCGATTTATACAGCATTGTATGGAGTTTCAATGGTTCGCATGTGGACGAACTAATTTACCATTCTGTAATAAAACATTATACATAACCTTACCAATACCTTCAAAAACTTTTTCCTGGTGTCCACTATAAGTTGTTGATGTTAGAAAGTACACTGACATAAACTAACTCTTGATTGTTGAAAATTCTCGGTTTGGTATTAAATGTTCGACTGAATTGGTTAGCCATAGTAGTTTGCTTCTTACTAAAAATGTCATCTCGGTTATGATTCTCATTTAAGTCTGGCTTAATGAGATTTAGGCTTATACGCATGTTTCTGCCAAACATGACTTCGGCTGGGGACTTTGAATTTGGTGAGTTTCGATGGTGTTGACCGATATGATTGTAGAAACGTTTGAAGATTCGGGATGATGGTCCCTTCCTTGTTTAACTTCAGAAGCGAACGTTTGAAGGTGTCATTATATCGCTCTGCTTGCCCATTAGACATTAGATAGTATGGACTGCTGCAAAGATGTTTGATACCGTTCCGTAACATGTATTGTTGAAACAATAGTTTTAGGTAGTCCAAATCGGGAAAATATCTCACTGAGAATGTCAATGGTACGCTGAGAAGTGATAGATTTTGTTGGTATTATTTCCGTCCACTTGGAATAAGCATCCACTAAAACCAGAAAATAATTTCCCTCGATTGGTCCTGCGTAGTCTAGATGAAGACGTTTCCATTGTTCCGTTGGTGTGGGCCATGGCTAAAGCGTTGTTTTTGATGGCATATTGGCTGCTGAGCCACACCTTTTGCAATTTTGAACGAGAGTCTTAATATCTTCGTCGATGTTTGGCCAATAGACAAAACTTCTGGCAATGGATTTCGTCTTTTCGATGCCTGGATGGCCACGGTGGAGTTGTTTGAGAACTCTTCTTCTATGTAGTTTTGGAACTATGACTCGTTGACCAAACATGATACATCCATCGACGACACTGATGTCATCCCTGCGTTTAAAATATGCTTTTAACTCGTTGTTTTCCTTGACTTGATTTGGCCAGCCTTACATTATACATTTATTGGCGCGACAGCTCCTTAAGGAGCCAAGGCCTAGTGACTTATACTCTCAACCATTCCTGTGTGTGTGTTGTTAATATGCAAGAATGGAAGGGACCTACAGTTTAACGCCGAGTCCGAACGGCTACATGAGATGCACTTTTTCGAGACAAATTTTACTCTTGGAGGTTTTGTGAGTTCCTCGCAAGAGGCAGTACCCCAGAAAAAAAGGTGGCTATGAGCTAGATTTGAACCCAGGTTCTTTCGCTTAGCAGTCCGACACAATAACCACTAAGCCACGGGGCACTATATTTGGCCAGCCATCAGAAATAAATCCATATACTCGACGGAGGGTATCATCATTCGATGATTGAAACTTAATCATCTGATGAGTGATTGGCTAGTATTCGAGATTGTCAGTAAGTATTTGATTAACTTTCTGTTCAATTTTAATCGATGCAAACACAAAATCTTCTTTGATGGGAATGTTTTTGTCAATGAGCCTTGAAAGCACATCGGTATAGCCAAAGCTACTTGTTGAGATAAAACTGATGTCAAAATCGTATGCTAATAACTTGACTGCCCAACGTTGAAGACGATTAGCTTGATGAACGGCTATTCCTATATTATGTAGTTTGAACTTTCGACCAAAAACCATTTTGTGAAACTTAGTAACGGCAAATACAAGAGCGAGGGCTTCCTACTCAATCTGCCTATATGCCTTTTCAGCTGCTGTGCGTGATCGAGAGGCATGAAAGATTGCTTTGACTGAACGATCAGGAAATTCATGAAGAATGCATGCACTGTATTGTAAATGATTTATTATATACTGCATACATACACACGTATTCTTTACTCTTATATATGTATATATTTTAATGCTTAATAAAATTAGTTGAATCTTAGCATTGTAACCAGACAGACGTGTTTGACTTGAGACATATAAGAACAATACATGGTGGCAGCGGTAACGCGAATTTTCTAAGAAAAAAAATCATTAAAATAAGTAAAATGCCAAACAACGAAACTCAAAACGCCGCACCAATATTTAACATGGCAGTGAACGTAAGCAACTTCACAGTGCAAGTACCAGACCAGTTCACTTTTATTCCAGAGGAATAATCGCTTCCAGCGATTTAGAATTGCATCTGGCTTGCTAAACAAACCAGGCAGTGAGCAGGTGAACACGCTGGTATATATAATGGGTCCACAGGGCGACGAGGTGTTCCTTTCACTTAACCTGGCAGATGATAAAAAGGAAATCTACAAAGATGTCATAAAAGCTTTTGAGGATCATTTCATCATAAAGCGGAACGTAATCTACGGACGTGCGAAATTCAGTTCGAGAAACCAAATAGAAGGCGAGAAAATCGAAGATTCTATTACGGCTATTTACACATTATCTGCTTATTGTGAGTACATCCCTTCGCGATGAAATGATTCGCGATCGTCTTGTTGTTGGTGTTCGTGACAAACGATTATCAGAAAAATTACAGCTAGAATCGAAGCTCACCCTCGAAAGTGCAAAACAAAGTGCTAGGCAAAGCGATGCTGTAAATAGGCAACAACAAGAACTTTTTTTAAATGCAACAACAAGCAACAGCAGAATACACAACGTCCACTCAAATAACAAGAGCAAAGCAGAATCGAAAAAAAACAGCAACCAGCAAAAAATACTTTTTTTTAGGGAATGTCACTGAAAACACATCGTCTAATAAAAGGCAGTGGCATGTGAATGAATGTGTGAATAATGTACCGGTAAAATTTTTAGTCGACACCGGAGCACCAGTTACGATCATCCCATTTTCTCTTTTTAATTTAAAGTTAAAAATAAAGTTATTGAAAGCAGATCGTATACTCACTTGCCCTCTTCAATAAGCACGCTTCATTCATTTGGAATCACATCAGCACCTGAGCACTTCCAGCGAAAAATACAAACCATTCTGCAGAATCTACCTGGAGTCATATGTCACATGGATGACATCTTAGTATATGGAGCAACGATGGAAAATCTTGATGAAAAGCTCAGGAAAATACTAACGCGACTGAAAGCAGCAGGTATAACGCTCAACAAAAAAAAATGTTCAATCGGCCAAACAAGTGTGGTATTCGTCGGACATCAAATTGACCAGCAAAGCATCAAACCAGAAGCATGCAAGATTGAAGCCATCCAGCAATTCCAACGACCATCAAATGTGGCAGAACTAAGACGATTTCTTGGATTCGTCAACTATCTAGGTAAATTCGTTCCAAATTTATCAGAATTATTACATCCACTTAATGAACTTTTACGCAGCAACACAGTCTTCCAATGGTATTCTGTGCAAAATGCCATATTTAAAAAGATCAAGCAGCTTTTGACATCTCATCCAACCGTCATTCCGTTCAACCCGAAGCTTCGTACAATCGTTTCGGCAGATGCATCTTCGTTCGGCATAGGTGCTGTTTTGCAACATAATGAAGGAGAAGGAAGTTTGAGGCCAGTAGCATACGCTTCACGTACTCTCTCTGATAATGAACGAAGATACGCACAGATCGAGAAGGAGGCGTTGGCACTCACATGGGCGTGTGAAAGATTTAGGGACTACCTGGTAGGGATGCAGTTTGAAGTGGAAACTGACCACAAGCCACTGGTATTGATATACACAACCAAAAATCTCAACGATCTAACGCCCAGACTTCAAAGAATGAGAATGATAGCTATGCAGTTCTGTTTTCAAATCAGATACATATAAGGTAAACAACTAATAGCAGCGGATGCACTTTCCCGCCAATCCAGCAGTTCAAAAAGCACAAGAAAAAGACGAAACCTTACAGATCGTTTCTCAATACCTACTCAAAGGTTGGCCAAAAAGACAGACAGAGTGTCACAAAGTGCAAGAATTCTGGAATGATCGCTTTAGCTTTTCAATTAACGATGGTTTACTTATGCATGGAACACGTTTTGTCATCCCACAGTGTCTTCGCAGAGACATGTTAGAGCGGATACACATTGGACATCTTGGAATTGTCAAATGCAGGGCTAGAGCCAGAATATCTGTATGGTGGCCAAATTGTTCGAAGGATATAGAAAACTATATCTCTAAATATCTGATAGGATCCCAAGGCATGAACCACTGATGCCATCAGTAGTTCCAGAGCGCCCTTGGCAAATTGTTGCAAGTGATTTAGTTTCATTGGGTTCTAATCAGTTTTTACTTGTTGCAGATATGTATTCGAGATATCCGGAGTTGGCCCGTTTAGAAGATCTGTCATCACGATGCGTCATCAGCCATCTAAAATCAATCTTTGCAAGACATGGCATTCCAGAAGTTTTCAACACGACCCGTACATCGCTCTTATGGAATACAGAGCATCATCATTAACAAACGGATTATCTCCAGCACAACTTCTGATGCGAAGACGCTTAAAACACTTCTACCAATTGCCCAGAAACAACTTTTACCTGAAACAAAAAGGAACGAAAATCTTCCTTACGAGCAGTACTATCATTCCCCACAACAACAAAATGCTGCGCTGGATGACATCCACCAGATTGTTGGGTCTAGGAAGGTGGGGTAGGGTTTCAAAAGTTGGCCATTTTAACCAGAATTCTTTATTGAAACAATATTTCATCATATTTCAGGTATAACAAAAGAAATAAGGTGAAATTCTGCATTTTGCGTTTCTTGTGAAATTTAAGAAAAAATTATACGTTTTTTCGGGAATAACGAATTGATATACAACCATGAATGAATTATTAAAATGTAGGAAATTTGACGCTCTGCATACATAAATAAATAACAATAACAACATAAATAAGTGAATGGATACTTTTACCGTAGGACATGAGAAGGACTATAAAGGCATTTCATTGAATTTAAATTTTGTTAAATGTAGATTTTTTCAATAAACCCTAATTCCCCTGTAACGGCCACATAAATTAAATAAAAAGTGAAGTTTGAATGAAATATGTAGGTAATTATATTTCCAGTCATGTTGGATTATGAAAATTGGTGGCCTAATTCTTCGGACACGACGTTATCGCGCTATAAAAATAAAGGAAACTGAAAAGTTAAAAAAATGTGGGCATTTTTGGCTGCTTAATAGCTCCGTCGCTTACAGCAATTTTATTTGCTACAAGTTGGCATATTAAGTCATTTTGCGTTAAAATACACCAGAAAGGAGTGATACGAGTATGCCAAAGGCGCGAAAGTATGGACAGAGTATAACGAAGGATTAAACTATTTTAATATGAAAAAGATCATTTTTTTTAAATATTTTTCCTGATCGGTTTTGAAATTCCCTGACTTTCCCTGACCAAATTTTTGTTCCCTGACTTTCCAATCGAGTGGCGACTATGTAATGGTAGTTTTTTTATCAAATCTGCACTAGTCATGTTGTATCGATTAACCGTATATTCGCCTGAGTATAAATCTGATGGATATAATTCGTTTGGGTTTGCATAAAATGTATAACCGGAAATAAAATAATCGTCTATTTCGCAAAAAATAAATCCATATCTCAGATACAAATATAACGTCTGGCAAGTACTCAAACGCTTTCAAATTACAAACTAATAGATCAGTGTTTTGCCTTAAGCTGCTGATAAAAAAGGTTTGCTCTCACTAGATTTACAGCGAAAAATGTTTACAGAATCACAGTTGTTGAGTGATTGGTATCTATTTCAAAGTTATTATTTATGTTAAACACTATAAATATAAATTTATTAAAAATAACACAAGAAATATATCATCAGCCATCTAAAATCAATCTTTGCAAGACATGGCATTCCAGAAGTTTTCAACACGACCCGTACATCGCTCTTATGGAATACAGAGCATCATCATTAACAAACGGATTATCTCCAGCACAACTTCTGATGCGAAGACGCTTAAAACACTTCTACCAATTGCCCAGAAACAACTTTTACCTGAAACAAAAAGGAACGAAAATCTTCCTTACGAGCAGTACTATCATTCCCCACAACAACAAAATGCTGCGCTGGATGACATCCACCAGATTGTTGGGTCTAGGAAGGTGGGGTAGGGTTTCAAAAGTTGGCCATTTTAACCAGAATTCTTTATTGAAACAATATTTCATCATATTTCAGGTATAACAAAAGAAATAAGGTGAAATTCTGCATTTTGCGTTTCTTGTGAAATTTAAGAAAAAATTATACGTTTTTTCGGGAATAACGAATTGATATACAACCATGAATGAATTATTAAAATGTAGGAAATTTGACGCTCTGCATACATAAATAAATAACAATAACAACATAAATAAGTGAATGGATACTTTTACCGTAGGACATGAGAAGGACTATAAAGGCATTTCATTGAATTTAAATTTTGTTAAATGTAGATTTTTTCAATAAACCCTAATTCCCCTGTAACGGCCACATAAATTAAATAAAAAGTGAAGTTTGAATGAAATATGTAGGTAATTATATTTCCAGTCATGTTGGATTATGAAAATTGGTGGCCTAATTCTTCGGACACGACGTTATCGCGCTATAAAAATAAAGGAAACTGAAAAGTTAAAAAAATGTGGGCATTTTTGGCTGCTTAATAGCTCCGTCGCTTACAGCAATTTTATTTGCTACAAGTTGGCATATTAAGTCATTTTGCGTTAAAATACACCAGAAAGGAGTGATACGAGTATGCCAAAGGCGCGAAAGTATGGACAGAGTATAACGAAGGATTAAACTATTTTAATATGAAAAAGATCATTTTTTTTAAATATTTTTCCTGATCGGTTTTGAAATTCCCTGACTTTCCCTGACCAAATTTTTGTTCCCTGACTTTCCAATCGAGTGGCGACTATGTAATGGTAGTTTTTTTATCAAATCTGCACTAGTCATGTTGTATCGATTAACCGTATATTCGCCTGAGTATAAATCTGATGGATATAATTCGTTTGGGTTTGCATAAAATGTATAACCGGAAATAAAATAATCGTCTATTTCGCAAAAAATAAATCCATATCTCAGATACAAATATAACGTCTGGCAAGTACTCAAACGCTTTCAAATTACAAACTAATAGATCAGTGTTTTGCCTTAAGCTGCTGATAAAAAAGGTTTGCTCTCACTAGATTTACAGCGAAAAATGTTTACAGAATCACAGTTGTTGAGTGATTGGTATCTATTTCAAAGTTATTATTTATGTTAAACACTATAAATATAAATTTATTAAAAATAACACAAGAAAAGTCAGTCTTGCAATTTGACTAAATCGTCAAACGAACTAATTGCAAAAACTCTACCACTTTCAACTTTATTTAACAGGATTCGAAAATTTTGAAACTACAAATATTCAAATTTTGTATCTTTTTTAAATTTTTTCTCTTCCAAAAAGAGAACACGGTTTAATTCAGTTAAGCTATCATTAATGAAAATACTACCCTTCTACCCCCTCTACAAATAATGAAGCATTCAGTTCTTTGTTGCATTCCTTTTTTGCTTCATAATATTTTGTTTTGCCGCTTGTGATGAAATAATCACACATAAGATGTCATCAAATGCATTTTTGTTTGATCCCATGTTGCCGGCGGAATTGTTAAGTTAGTTAGACGTGTTATTATTGTTCTTCTCTTTCTTCACTCGTTTTACGAAACATTTTGTTATGTCTTCAACTGAGATCTCCATCGCATTAACCAGAATCTTCTCCAAACATTCACCGACATTATTTTTGTTTACGCCGGGTATACAAACAATCTCAACAGAATTCTCCAAAAATGTTTTTTCTCCCCAGTTAAGTCGACTTTCAGTAGAAGATACCTTCGATTTTAAATGATCATTTCCGACTCTGAGTTCTTGCACTAAGCCTAGGAAATCTGAGTTGATTTTTTTTTTTTTTTTTTTTTTTTTTATGAATAGGGTAGGCACTGACTGAATGGCGTCAAACATGTGATTCACAGTGCTGCAACTATCTCGTACTCATCAATTGTGCTTGTGTCCATCCGGACATTCCTGCTAAACTTATAAGCGCGAGTGTTGAATACAGAAAAAATAGCAACACTATAATGTTCTGCTTTAATGACTGTTCTGATCGATTCGCAGAATCTTGCACGAGCCCCTCAGAAAGAGGACGTACGGCGGATGAGCCCAACCAACTGGACCAACGGTGGCGACAAGAATCAACGAAGTAGGTGCCCTAATGAGCTACTTCGACGTATTTGGAGATAAGGTCATTGGGACAATTCAATGCAAGTCACGGCATTGAAATAGAGATGGTGGCGGATGAGCCCTTAAAAAAAAGTTGCGAAGTGACCAATAGCCTCGGAAAAGGACGGAGTAACTGTTGACGACCCGGAAAAAACGAATTAAGGACAACAACCTTCGGATCTGCACGTGGAATATTAGAACTCTTAACAGACCACGTGCAGCAAAACAACTAGCGGAGGCCCTAGACTGCTACAGAGCAGGAATTATTGCCATCCAGAAAGTGCGATGTGATGGGCCGGGCAAAAGGAGGATCAAAAACTGTGACGTGTACTACGGTGATTATGCAAGAAGACCACAGCGTTTATTTGGGTGCGGATTCGTCATAAGCGGTAGACTTCGGCAAGAAGTCTTGAGCTTTCGACATGTAAGTAAGCGACTTGTGACAATCCGTATCAAGGCTAAATTCGCCAACATTAGCCTAACATGCGCTCATGCCCCCACAGAGGATAAAGATGACGCCACAAAGTATGACTTCTACGAGTTCCTCGACAAAACCTATGAGCAATGCCCGAAATACGACGTTAAGATCGTACTCGGCAATTTTAACGCCAAAATAGGTAAAGAGGAAATCGTTGGTAGGACTGTCGGAAAACATAGCCTACACGACACAACGTCTGAAAACGGACTTAGACTAATTGACTTCGCAGCGGCACATAACGTCACCATTGCAAGCACACGGTTTCCCCATCTTTATATACACAAAGGGACTTGGCGACACCCAGATCAACAACCACAACAACGGAGTAATACTGTGAGGATGTATGACGTCGGAAAGCTGCAATCGCAAAAAACCGCCTGAACCCATGCCGATCGAATATCCCGTTACCTATCAAGAAATCCATTACCGCCAGCTTCAAGTGCCGAAGACCAGTGGCAACACTGCCAACAAGCTATCAGATACGCCAAAATAAGTTGTCTAACCAAATTCGGGTGTAAGTGTAATAAAAATTCAATTAACAGTAAAATACTAAATAATCAATCATTTCCTGGAAATCCCATTATGGGTAAATCCGACAAAGGAAGAGTGATGTGGAAAAGGCCTATCCTTGAAGAGCCAGATCAAGGCAGGCATAAAGATTCACGGGAAGGAATTTCTGGTATCTATGCATACTAAACTGCACGACATCGACCAGTTATACGAAGATAAAGAAGAGGACATGGACATCTACGATGAAGAAATTAAAAGTGATGAAGAAGATGAAGCTACTGACAATGAAAAAGAGCCAACTTTACAAGAAAACTTAAACGAAGAAAATGTCGAAAACATGGTCGACCTTAACTCCGACTTTGTAAATTTTATGATGGTTCAACGTAAGAAGAAGAAACCTTCACCACCAACATCTCCAAAAAAGGAACCTTCATCCAAGAAGATAGCCATGAAGGACGGAAATAATTCCCCTAAAGACAAGGACATTGCCACCAATAATAAGGAAGAAGATAAAACCCCTCAACCTGCCAGCAACAGCTCCTCAACCACTGTAGAACCACGCCCCACCTTGATGCCACCAATTGTATTTATAACAAAATCCTAAAAGAACAAGGAGTTGCTTTTAGGATTCAAAACATCACAACAAAGACGAAGGATGACCATCAAGGAAGGAAGGAGGGAAGCACGCATTTTTAATACCTACACAGCCAAAGAAGACAAAAAGAAGCTGCTAGTTCTTAAAGGTAAACATTATAGCCACGAGGCCAGTAAAGTCAAAGAAGAACTATTAAAGGAAGGAATACCTGCTTTGACAGTAAGCCCGTACAAAGCAATAAAAAATGCAACACCTTGTGGTTGAAGTGTACAAGACAGCGGATATCCCTTCCATACATAGTAAAACTCTCCTTATGAACCAAAAGGTTTACTGGGAGAAATTTAAAAGTACCAGCATCTCTCAGTGCAAGAATTGCCTAAAGTTCGGTCATGTAGCTAGCAACTGTGGAATGAAGTACAGGTGCGTCAAGTGCAAATATGACCATTTGCCAGGCCAATGCACAAGAACCAGCAACGGCATAACGGACGACAAAGTTTACTGAGTAAACTGCCAGCAGACAGAGCACCCAGCAGGCTACAATGGATGTCCAATGAGAAAGAAGAAACTTGCCGAGAAAGTAAAATCTGCCGCCCAAAAACAAGAGAAACACGCTTTTGCAGTCCAATCAGCATCCAGAACTATTGTCAGCGGTCTTTCGTACGCCAACATAGCACCAGCAGTCGGGCCAGTTACGTCGAACATCATCAACATCCTACCTGCACTACATAACTACAATTGCGTAGCACACGATAATGATTCTGATCATCTGGCAGTAGAAGTGAGGGTAAGACCTAATCAAAAGATATTCTGCGAACAACCAGAACAAGAGCTCCACGTAAGGTATAACAGGGTGAACTGGAGAACATTCCGTACCGAAATTAAAAGAGATCTCCCGGAAGTCCCAACCAGCAGCAATCTCTCAAACAGCGAAATTGATAGTGCCATACTCCAATTCGAGACAACAGTTACCAACGCCTTGGAAAAGCTCAAGACCGCAAAAACCAGCAGAGACCGATATGTTATATGCCGGAACATAATATACAGGCCATATATGCTCACAGACAGACTCCGCAAAAAAAGCTTCAACGGATATACCACAGGTTGTTCAACAGAGAAAACGACGAGTATAGACGCATATACTCCGAACTTCAATGCACCAATACCATGTTCAACCAGGCAGTGAAACATCACCAAGGGGATGAATTCAGGAAAAGACTTGCCAAAATTAAACCGGGACCCGATGCCTTCAAGAAAATAAACCAGCTCGTTGGAAAAAGAGCACCATGCCAGACACACAATAATGCACGGGCAACATTCTGCAATAACACCAAGCGAAAAAGCAGAAGCTCTCGCTAAGCATTTTGAAGAGACCTTCATGGATCGCCCGCCCAATCACCTTCCTGAATTCATCGAAGAAGTTGAAAACAAGTTTGAAGAAGTTGCAGCCTCTAATACTTCAGTCACCAACTTTAATGAGGACAATCCTGCACTCGGACCAACTGGAGATGCTTTTACTTCCATCGAGGAAGTAACTGACATAATCCACGGAGGAAATTCTAAGAAGTCAGCAGGAAATGATGGGATTTCTAACTTTGTGCTTAAAAAGCTACCAAATCTCGCCATCCTACTGCTGACGATCATCTTCAATAACTGCCTTAATAGCAGCTACTTCCCCGAAACATGGAAAACGGCAAAAGTGGTGCCCGTTCCGAAGAAAACCAACAGGACTAGTGTCGAGGGATATCCTGCGAAAGCTTAATCATTTCTTCAGGGAAAGGGAATTCATACCTGAAAGTCAGTATGGTTTCCGAGCACGATACTCCAGCATCCATCCGCTTCTTGAACTGCACTCCGATGTGACACACGGACTGAACAAGAAAGAGACGACAGTCGCCTGTTTACTGGACATCGAAAAGGCCTTCGACATAGTTTGGATAAAAGGACTAATATTCAAACTGTTGTAATAACCCGCGTATTACCGTGCTTTCCTAAACAAAGGAGAAGAGCAATATCGGGGAGAGAATATTTAAAAGAAAACAAATATTTTTCTTGTAATTTGTATTTTATTTAAACTCTAAGGCCTGCTGTCGCTATGCATAGGCTACGACCTTTCGAGTTCGACGTAATTATTCTCTGCGTTAAAACTAAAATTTACTTTAATATTTATACAATTTTCTTTAGTTTATTTCCTATGTGCATTTCATATGCATTTCATACACACTTCATAGCATTTCCCATAATATGTACTTTCTTGTGCCAGATAAAAAATGTCAATCATCAAAATATTACCATGTCACTTGTCACCAAAATTCCATTTCTTTCGCAATACTATTATTCAATCATCCACAAATGTGCCGCTTTGTCGTAACCTATTAAACACTTAGAGGGTTAACCCTAGCTGCTATACATTTGAGTTTCGATATCAGTATTTTGTTTTGTTTTGGGATTCCCTTCAATGCCTGCAGTTGAATTGCATTGGTCATCGATTTTTGGTTGTCCATTACTCACTCATAGTATTTAATGCATGCTTGGGTGCTTCATATCGGTTCTGACCTAGTGACGACAAATTTGTGGATTTGAAATTCGATGCCTCGCTTATGGGCTCGCTTATGGAAAATGGATTGGTGAAGAGTGCCATGAGAATAATCATGTATTACTGTGTGGTTGACTAGGTGCATTGGGAAAATGCAATGATATGTGTATATTTTTATATTTTAAGATGCAGTTGAGGGTGAGAAAAATGTAGAGGGCTAGTGTGCACACTATATCCTCCTCCCCTTCGAAAAAGAAAATTGATCTAGAAGAGGTCAATTTTCTGTACATAGGTATAGGCTAAGTATTTATATTACATTTTTGTTGAATTGAAGTTTTCTTCATTTAAGTATTACTGTTTAATTGTTTTTTTAAGAATATAAAACGAATTTTAGAAATTTAAATAATTATGGTTACATATTATTATATCTTTAAAAATAGGTAGCTTAAAATAAAATTATCTTATACATTTGAAAAATTTAACATGTCATTATTTTGAGTAAATTATATTGTCGTCATTCATGAAATATTAACATTTTGTTGTACGCACATTTTTTTTTTGAAGAATTTAACATTGTCATTATTTTGAGTGAATTCTTTATACATTTTTTTTTCTTCTTCTTTTTGTAAAAAAAAAATTAACATTTTGAACAAGAATGACATGAAATTTGATTTTTGCTTTAGTTCACGTATTTGTGTTTGCTTTGTTGTAACCGTCTTTCGAAAAAAAAAATAATTTATATACCAAGCACTAGTTCTGGTGTTGGGTTACCGTTTTGTGTGGGGCGTTCAATTTGTATTGTCTGTATTTTTTCATTATATTTGTCATTTGTTTTGGTTCTGTTTCTTAATTTGTAAGTTCGGACTTTTTTGTAGCAACTTAATAACAATATTGCAATAACAACAGTATACGTAAGTATATAGTGGTGTATATGGTGCTCATTTAGTGTTGTCAATGGTTTGGCTTCGTCTGACTTTAACTCGTTTATCTTTTCGGAAATGAATTTAAGATCATCATGGTCGGAGAATTTAATAATTGCTACAGTTCCAGGTATGTTTGAAATGTTTTTGTAACTGTTTGTTAATAGTTTTGAAATGTTTAAAGGGGGAATGTAAAAGTTTGTTAGTTTTGAAAATTTTTCACC
The DNA here is from genome assembly GCA_963971375.1 of Platycheirus rosarum. Taxonomy (NCBI): domain Eukaryota; kingdom Metazoa; phylum Arthropoda; class Insecta; order Diptera; family Syrphidae; genus Platycheirus; species Platycheirus rosarum. The sequence continues at coordinate 100,907,109 of OZ020508.1, forward strand.
AGATGCATAGGTTGTCATGTCTCTGTTTTTGAGGTAACAATTTCCTAAAATTTCTATGATTGCTGTGCCGTGTAAAGTGTGGGAAGTGACGATTTCGTTGCATATTTCGTCAATAAAGTAATCATGGAATGAGGAGAAAATCCATTTATTTTCTTGTGAGAGTTGAATCCATATTGTTGAGTGATTTGATTGTCTTATTTCACAAGAATTTGGTTTAGTATGTTTAAGTAATAATTGGATTTCGCATCGTGGGTTTTCTATGTTGGTGCTAAATAAAGGGTGTGTAAGGGAACATAAGTACATATTATCTTGTACTTTGCAGCGAGATAGTTCTGCTGAGTTCATTTGATAAAAATGTTCTTTGTTCTTGTCTATTAGAGTGTATTGGGAGGTTGGTTGTATGAACATGAATTTGTTTTGTTCAGATGTGGGAAGTGGAATGCTTTTATATAAGTGAAATTTTTCAGTTAGAGGTAAGGGTATTTTGATTTCATAAATTACTTTGTCAATATTAATGGCAACTTTGGTAGTGCAACTTTTATAAAGGGATACTATGTTATTGTCCTCTGCTATATAAGGTAATTTAGTATTAAAAGGTAATTCTTGTTTAATTTCTTGTTAAGGCTTCTTCTAATTGTTTTGAAGATATTATGGCTGGGTAAGGTTTACCATGGTTAACGTCTGTTATTAGGTCAAGTATATCGTCTAGCGTGTTAAGGTATCTTATAATTATCAGTGTGACCAATGAAGTTAACGACTCTAATTCAATGAAAGCAACTACGTTTGTAGAATTAATTAATCTGTCTATCATTTGCTTGGTTTGTTCTAATTTTAGGTTAATTGCTGTCATCTGACTAAGTATTGCAGCTTCGGATTTACTGAAAACGTTTTTAGTTGTCTCTAAGATGAGCGTCTGTTTCTTGACTAATGAGTTTGTTTTGTCTGGTCAGTGTAAAAATCGGCATCATCTTCATTTAATGTGCCAAATAATGACTTACTTAATATTCCTACTGCGTTGAGTAAGGCTCTTTTTTGACGGTGCGTATTGTTTATTAGTTCGTATTTTATTTGTATGTCTAGTAGTAAGTTATTCATTTCAGTGATTGCCCCGTTACATAATATTTTGAACTGCTCCTTCTCTTTTAATTGCTTACATAATTCATTTATTTCCCCTATGAAGGTCCCAGCGTGTGTCAATGCTATTGTAAGATCTTTTAGGTCGTAGTATACGACCAGTTTCCATTCATGGGCGTATAACTCAGCTGTTCCTATGTCCTCGAAATATATTCCTGCGTTTTGGTTGATTGGTGTTATTGATATATAACCATATACCGTACACCATAGTCCAAAGAATACAGTTGAAAATTTCATGTTGTGTTTTTGGCTAAAGCGAAAAAGGAATTCTTCTTAAAAATCTTTTTTCTAAAAAAAAATTGAAAAGAATATTGTTCTTTGCTTTATGTAAGTGTGAGTGAATTAGTGTAAAGAAAACGAATGATTGTTTCTTTACTCAGTTTTTTTTTCTTAATACTTTTCTTTTTGGTTGGGGATTATTCCATGAAGGATTTTAAGTCGTTCTTATGTACTATTTTTGTCTTGTTGCGTATTTTTATCTCGGTATTTTCGTGAGAAACGATGTTTGTAACGTTGTAGGGGCCTTCCCATAACGGAGTAAGTTTGTTCTGTCGAACTTGAACTCTCATAAGTACCTTGTCACCTATTTTGAATCTCTTTATTGTAGTGTTCTTGTCGTAATATGTTTTATTTAATTTCTTATTTTCATAAAGCATTTCCCGAGAAATTTTGTAGCCATGCTGCAAACGACTTTTTAGTTCGTTAGCGTAATTATCGTAATTATACTGTATTTGCGGAGATTGTGTCAAGGAATTTGGAATACGCGCTGGGTAACCATATAATAGTTCGAACGGGGTGTACGTTGTACTACTATGGGGTGTAGTGTTGTACACGAACATAGCGTATGGCAACCATGTATCCCAATTTAATGTATCGCGATCAGTATAATGTCTAACATATTCTGCTAATGTTCTATGGCTTCGTTCTAATGCACCATTTGTTTGCGGATGGTATGGGGTTGTTTGTAATTTTCTCGTTTTAAGAATTTTGCAAATTTCTTTAAACAATTTACTTAGGAAATTTGTTCCTTGGTCGGTGAGAATAGATTCTGGAATTCCGAACCGGCAAACCAAACGTTCAACTAGCATGCGTGCTACTGTTGTGGCTTCCGCATTAGGTATAGGAATTGCTTCTGAAAATTTAGTCAAGTCGTCTTGAAAAGTTAAGATATATTTATTGTTGTCGTAACTCGCAGGTAATGAACCTACTATGTCAAGAGCTATTCGCTCGAATGGTGTTTTGCTGGTAGTGGTTACTTTCATGGGAATCTTGTTGAATCGCGACAATTTGTTTTTTTTTGGCATGATGCACACTTCTGTATGTGTAATTTTACGTCTTTGGAAATAGTTGGCCAATAATAGAATTGTTTTATTCGTTTTGTTGTTCTAACGATTCCTTGGTGTCCACCAAAAGGTGACTCGTGATTCTGTAGTATTTTAGTTATGTCTTCAATATTATCAATGTATTTACGTGAGTCGATATGAACATAAGTTTTAAATTGTTTTTGTTGAAATACCTGTGTTATTAAATTCTTTAACTCGTTTTGTGGTTCACTGTTTATTGGTACTGATAATGCGATTGACTCTATTTTTTCTTGGGTAACCTTATTTATTATTGTGTTCAGACCGTTTTTTATGATTTCTTGATCTGTTAAGCTTCTTATAGGTAGGGGTAATGTAAGGACGAGAAACGTAGTTTTTGTTTCTTTAAGAAAAAATGAAGATGTTTGCCCTAAGTTGGGTTTTATAAAATTAGATATACGATTTATCAGTGTTTTCTCTTCTGAGGTTTCTACTAAGGGTAGAAGAATGGCTTTAAATTTCGCTTTATTATTGAGGAATAGACTCTGGTTTGAAGATTAAATTATTTATTGTTTGGGAATCTAATCTTTTCGGTTGTTCTTCTTCGACTTCTATTTCATTATTGTTATTTTCTTCAAGAACTCGTTTTTGGTTTCTGGTTGTTACTAGAACTTTAGTTTCAATGTCGTTCGTTATACGACTAAGTGCATCGGCATTGGTATTACATTTTCCCTATTTGTGAATGATTTTATACTCATAAACTTCTAAAAGAATTCTCCATCTTATTAGTCTGGATGTGGGGTCTTTTCGTCCAATTAACCATTGTAATGAACTGTGGTCAGTTACAATGGTGAATTTTCTGCCATAAATATATGGTCGAAATTGACTCAGAGCATAAATGATTGCGAGTAATTCTTTTTCCGAGGTGGAAAAGCGAGTTTCTGCGTCGTTTAGAGTTCGACTAGCAAAGAAAATGGGCTTATCGTGGCCGATAGGACTTTGTGATAAGACGGCTCCTAATGCAATATTACTTGCATCAGTCGTTACCAGAAATTCTTGACTGAAATCTGGATATGTCAAAACTGGAGGATTAATGATCTTTTCTTTCAAAGCCCTAAATGCTTCATCACAAAAGGCATCCCATTTAAAAGGAATGCTTTTTTTTAATAACCTTGTTAAAGGTTTTGCAATTTCAGCAAAGTTCGGGATAAACTTTCGGTAGTATCCGACAAAACCTAGGAAAGATTTAATGTCTTTAGGTTTTTTTGGTACTGGGAAAGTTTTCACTGCCTTAGTCTTTTCAGGGTTTGGTTTTATCCCATCCTCTGAGATGACATGTCCCAGATAGGTTAATTCTTTCCTAACAAAATTATATTTCTCCGGTTGAAGTTTAAGATTATTTTCTCGAAGGCGATTTAAAACATTAATAAGTCGAGAATTGTGATCCTTAAGATCATAGCCGTAAATGACTATGTCATCTACGTACACAAAACATTCAATACTTTGTAGTCCCATGAGCACATTATTCATAAGCCTTTGGAAAGTAGCATGAGCGTTTTTCAACCCGAATGGCATACGATTGTACTCGTAATGGCCGAACGGAGTACTAAAAGCAGTTTTGGATTTGTCCTTCTTATCCATGAGGATTTGATGGAAGCCTTTCGCCAGATCTAACGTACTGAAATACTTTGCTCTTCCCAACTGATCTAAAATATCAGTTATGTTGGGCAGAGGGTAAGCATCGCCGACAGTAAGTTCATTTAATTTTCTGAAATCGACTACGACTCTCCATCTTTTGGTCCCATCCTGTCCAGGTTTCTTTGGAACAAGTAGTAAGGGTGAGTTCCATGGATTGCTGCTTGGTTGAACTACGCCATCTTCTAGCATTTCGTTCACCTGCTTATGGATTTCCTGCTTTGTGCTGTCTGAAAGTCTATAAGGTCTTGTGTACAGAGGTGGTTTTCCCTCCTCAGTTATGATCTTGTGCCGCATAGCATTTGTATGCGTATCGCCTTCCAAAGAAGAGATCAATGTATTCTCGACAGATTTTCAAAATTGATTTCTTTTCGTCGAGATTACAATGTTTGAATTCTAGAAGTGATTCCAATTTTTTAAGCCTATTTTCTAATGGATTATTAAAATTTTTTGTATCGACAATATTGAAATTGTCGAGTTCATCGTATTTAAAGTTTATATCGTTTATACTGACTTCCTGGTTGGAGTCCAAAATATTCATTATTAATACTTTTACTTTTGAATTTTGTGGTTTGGTTACGGTTTCGCCTATATATAGTATAGGTATATATAATACCTGGTGAAATTTCTTGCTTTCGAATTACTATACTTTGATTTTTACCGATAGAGCTGAAAGGGATGTCAATAATTTGTTGTGCCCGAGATTTTAAAATATTTTTTTCAGTTTTTTCTTTATTAAAATATTCCTCAGTCTTATTTTCTGCTGGGTATTTAAATATTTCCTCAGTCTTATTGTCTGATGGGTTTTTATACTTTTTATTTATATTTCTATATTTATCATCTTTTTTATAATTGGGGTTGAAATTTGGTGGAGAGTGGGAATTGATGTTTTCCAAGGTGTTCAGCCTGCAGTCCTTATGTAATAAGCTATCTGATCCGGCCCGTAGACAATCGGATTCAGACCCTGACACAAATTTTAAATTTGCTGGTAGCAGCTTATTTTTATCAGACTTTTGAAGGGCATCCTTGTTTTCTTCTAAGCTGATATTACCCGTAGATACCACCTCGTAGGTGTAGCATTTTTATTCCTCTTCTCGTTTATTTTTTCAACCTCAGTTTTGGGCGAAATTGTATCTCCTTTTTTTAATTTTAAGCTCTAACTGATTTTGTTCATAATTAATTTTTGAATAAAATTTTGATAAGAAGTCGTTTCCTAATATTCCATCAAATGGAAGGTTTATCTCATTTTTTAAGACTTGAAAAGTATGCTTAATAGAAATTGTGTGTTCACCTGTTTCGAACATTAGTACCGCAGGAGATTTTCCTAAAGTACTGAAAGCATCACCGGCAATGGTTGAAATGATACAATCAACCTTATTTTCCTCTATTTTCGTTACCATTTTTGATTTTAATAGACTTACATCCGCACCTGTGTCAACTAAAAACGTAATATCTCTAGCATTTATTTTGATACGTATCACCGGCTCTGAGTATCCAGTGCAGAATGATACGGCCATATCGGGGTACGGTGTACGTCGGCAGTTGTTAGTACTCGGGAGGAACTGCCGCTGTCCAGTTCCCGAGTGCTGCCATTTCCCGATTGATAATTATTATTGTCGAGGTTACCCTCGAAATTTTGTCTCAGCACATGATGTCTTGTATCATGCCTCGAGATGTGTTGTGGGTTAGGACGTTCTTCGCGAAATGGATTATTTCTTGAAGACTGGTTTTTCATCCGTATATGATTCAACCGCGTCCTGCAATCACGTTGGGAGTGATTCATCTCGTTACAGTAGGTACACCTTGTGAAATGTACCTCCTTTTTTATATTCTGCTGAGGTGTGAAATTTTGAAAATTATTATTGCGGTAGCAACTAGATGACACATGACCTGTTTTACCACGGGTTTGACAAATTGGTCGGTTCTGACCATTTCGGAGGAAGCAAGAGGCGGATGAATGCCCAATTTTTCCACAAGTAGAACAAGTGGGCCTGTTGTTGGCACTTTTGGAGTTAGAGTTTTGAACTTCATTTTCCAAGCGCGGGGATTGTAGAATAGCGTATGAGATTGCCGTTTTTAAATCTGTAGTATTTTGTGCTTTTACTAACAACCTTAAATTCACGTTCCTCAACCCGTCCTCGAAACAACGTATAGCCATAGTTTTATTTTCTGTTATTAAATAATCTCTAAAAGATTTTTCTTCTATAGAGCTACACGTCGCGGCGTCAAGGGCGAGGAGCAAACTGATTAAACGATCCCCATAGTCCTTAACGGATTCTTTTGGAGATTGTCTCGCACTTAGGAGCTCGTTTTGAGCAGACGGTCTCGATTTTGTCTCTTTGAATTGGGACTCCAATTCAGTTTTAAGATCTTTCCATTTGGAAAAGGTCTTATATTGGACAAAATCAAAAGCCGCTCCTTGTAATCTTGCCTCGTCCGTTATAAAGGAAAATAAAGTATTCCCGCAAGAGATAAATCTATTAAGTTCATCCGGGTTGCCATCGAACACCGGCACGATATTGTTAATGTCGCTCAAACTAATTTTCGTTGCCATTTTAGGCGAAGGTTTTTTCGAAAGGGTCGGAACGTGTGGTTCGTAAAAGGTTAGGGCTTGGAACAGTCCTAAAGTTATTTGTCGTCGCGTGAGAATTTTAAGTCAAATAAAAAAATTTGGTCGAAAAACGGTTAAAGCAAATGGGTACAAGTGTGGGTCTTTAAAACTTAAATATAAATAAAATATAACTATAGTACCTTATTTATTTCTGGGTGCTGCTTTGTTTAATTCCCGCGATGATAGATTTCTGGTGTTTTCCGCTTTTTGCTGCTCCTGATGATGTTATTGATGTTGTTGTTGTTGCTGTTGATGTTGATGTTGCTTTCTTTTGATTTTGCTTCTTTTGCCAGGCAAGCTTCGCGCTCTATAGTTGTCAATTACGACCTGGTCTTTTATCACTGCCTGCGATTTGCCAACTGCTTACGCTCTATAGCTAGCAAGGTCTTACTGTTGCAGGTCTTCTAACACAAAAATATTTACTTTTTTTTTTTTTTTTTTTTTTAATTTCACTGTTTCTGGTGTTTAGCCGCAGAACGCATCAAGAGTGGTCTCTTGTTATGGCAAGGCTCTTGTTTTAAAAATTTATTTTTTTTGTTTTCGGTAGAGGGTTTTTAGTACATCCCACCGCTGCCACCATGTAATAACCCGCGTATTACCGTGCTTTCCTAAACAAAGGAGAAGAGCAATATCGGGGAGAGAATATTTAAAAGAAAACAAATATTTTTCTTGTAATTTGTATTTTATTTAAACTCTAAGGCCTGCTGTCGCTATGCATAGGCTACGACCTTTCGAGTTCGACGTAATTATTCTCTGCGTTAAAACTAAAATTTACTTTAATATTTATACAATTTTCTTTAGTTTATTTCCTATGTGCATTTCATATGCATTTCATACACACTTCATAGCATTTCCCATAATATGTACTTTCTTGTGCCAGATAAAAAATGTCAATCATCAAAATATTACCATGTCACTTGTCACCAAAATTCCATTTCTTTCGCAATACTATTATTCAATCATCCACAAATGTGCCGCTTTGTCGTAACCTATTAAACACTTAGAGCGTTAACCCTAGCTGCTATACATTTGAGTTTCGATATCAGTATTTTGTTTTGTTTTGGGATTCCCTTCAATGCCTGCAGTTGAATTGCATTGGTCATCGATTTTTGGTTGTCCATTACTCACTCATAGTATTTAATGCATGCTTGGGTGCTTCATATCGGTTCTGACCTAGTGACGACAAATTTGTGGATTTGAAATTCGATGCCTCGCTTATGGGCTCGCTTATGGAAAATGGATTGGTGAAGAGTGCCATGAGAATAATCATGTATTACTGTGTGGTTGACTAGGTGCATTGGGAAAATGCAATGATATGTGTATATTTTTATATTTTAAGATGCAGTTGAGGGTGAGAAAAATGTAGAGGGCTAGTGTGCACACTACACTGTCTACCTGAACACTTTGTAAGATTAATCAAAAATTTTCTAACACGTAAATCCTTTTATGTACAGGTAAACAAAGAATATTCACAAAGAAAGACGATCAGCGCTGGAGTTCCACAAGGTTCCAAGTTGGGCCCCATACTTTTCAACCTTTATACAGCTGACCAGCCTACCAACATCCCAGGGACAAAAACGAACCTATATGCCGATAACTCCATAACATAAGCATCATCCATTTCACCAGAAATCGCAGCCAGAAGAGTTGAAGGTCACATAAGAAACTTGTGGGACTACTACCTTAAATGGGGATTTTTTTTTATAATTAACGCGCCCACAAGGGACTATTTGTTTCCCTTTTAATGTAAAACACTGCACGGGCATTAGGAAGATAGGGAGGGGAGAGATAGGTGTCGATTAACATTGGTTTTGAATGTTTGCAGATTAAAATGGCAAGGGAAAATCTCGCCGGGTAAACTATTCCAAATTCGTGTGGTCGGCTAAAAAAATCATCCGTATATTTCACGGTACGTCGAAAATTGGGCTCAAGGGTGAACTGATGAGCATTCCTTGCGAGACGAGTATTACGGGAGAAACTTTTAAGGGGAGGAATGCAACTAGCTACTTCGAGTGAAATTTTTTTGTAAAAGAAACGATAAAATAAGGAAAGACATGAAACATTTCGTCGGTGTTCGAGAGAGGCAATTGTTTCAGCGGCAGTTCTAATTCCTATCTAAAGATAAATAGCGATAAGAGCGAGCTTGTCTGCTTCAGAACCCCAACAACAGCAACAAGAGGTCGGAGACGTTTCGAATCACGCTGTGATAATATAAGTATCAAGCTACCAGACAACACAATGATAAGGACAAAGACAACAGAAAAATACATTGCAGTGAATTTCACTAAACGCTTCAAATTCAATAAGCACGCTTCTTTTATGCTTAAGAGAGCCAACTTCTCCCTACATCTGGTCCACCCGGTTCTTAGGGGAAGAAACGGACTAAGCACTAATACTAAGCTCCTCATCTATAAACAGCTGATCCGTCCAGTTCTGACGTACGCTTCTCCTATTTGGTTCACCATATCACTTTTCGAAAGAAAGATACTCCGTAGTTGTACAAGTCTACACCGAAACCTAATTACAAGGAAATATGTCCCAAACAAGAAGCTATATGAAGACAGCAAACTGATCCCAATAAATCAGTTCATGACACAGCTCTCCAAAAATATTTTGAGGAACTTGGAAGACCACCCCAACTTGGAAATCCAACAATTACTCCAGCAACAACTAGAGCCCAGTCATCGCTACCTTAACATTCGAGCCATCACAGACGACTGATTTGAGGATATTATGAACAACGACGGAACCCCGTTCTACGAGAGAACCAGCAACGGACACAACAGAGGATAAACAACACCGTATCCTAACCCCAATTTTTTTTTTAAACCATAGACTGTTATTGTAATTAAGAATTTCAATTCAAAGATTATGCAAACAAAAATATGACATAAGTAAAAATATAGCATTGTATAGAGCCAGCTGAAGTACGTCGGGCCCCTGTTGTTGAGCCGACATGATTTATTTTAATTATAAGTTAGTTTAAGGCCAATTGTACATAAATTTTAACGATGTAATAAAAATAATCTAATCTAAAAAAAAAAACCGCACAGAAGAAGAGATAGGAATGAAAACCTCGTAGTAGAGTCACAGTCGGTGCTGAGTACATGAAAGTACCATTTCTGCAGACTGTTAAACGGAGATGAAGACCAAAATCCCGCTGTCAGGCAGAATGAACCGATCAGCGGTTTTATAAATTTTATGTAATTTGCAATTTATTTATGGCTAAATTTTCCTTTGACTGGGTAAGATAGGTTAAAGTTTTTATAAAACCTTTTTTTTTTAATATGTATTAGTTTATTAGTTTATTGATTAGTATTTATTGTATATCACTAAAAAAAAGTCCAAAGGACAATATATTTGAAATTCAAAAATTGACTGAGCTATTTAACAAATGTGAAAGCGACTACCCTTAAGCACTTACCATGATCATCCCTGGATAATTTCTCTTTTAATGTAGGAGATGAACCATACAAATGGAAATTAGAGTAGCTTTCTAATAATTGTTTGGTTTTCATAGCTTCACAAGTTCGATTTCCTAATAAGTTCGAAAAATGCATATTTAACCTATCGGGAGAAGTAGCAGGCGTTTCACGGTCCATTCTTAACTTATTGATGGAAAAATATTGTCTGCTTAATGAAGCATACTCATTACCACCGTCCATGTTTGAAGCATTAGATTTCGGTGATTGACTAGACGTAAGAGGAATATTAGTTGTTTCAGTAGTTGAAACACAACTACTTAAAAAAGGGTTTGTAACACCTTCGGTAATGAGGCGTTCCTTTTCCCGATATTGACTTTGTTGATGATAAAACCTTTGAAGAACTGTTGAAAAAACATGGAATGATTACTTTTTGCAAATAGTATTAATAACTCACCAATTGGACTTCGATTGCCTTGTCCTTGTATAGGCCATTGAGAGGACTGAGTTTCGGGTTCGTTATTTGCAGTATTTAAAGGCATATCAAATCTTTTACGACACATCGCTGGCGAGTGTTGCGCCAAATCGGAACTATAACTCATAGTTTTTTCGAGTATATCAGGTTTGCTAGTACTTTCCATTTTCCACGTGAAATCAATGTGGTTGTCAAGTTCAGTTGGATTTTTCTTTTGTGTAAATGGGGATGTTGTCAGATTACGTATAATAGATTGACCTGGAAAATGAAATACCTTCTAAGCTTTTATATTCAAAGTCGTAAGAGATAAAATTTCATATACCAATACTACTAAACATTGATTCTTTGCGAGAATTTTCACCAAATTTTTCATTCGATCTTAATCTCTTTTGCATGAAGGGTGATTTTTTGTATAATTTATTAATATCATGTACAATATTTTCTTCAAAACTTGATAATTGGGTAGTAGTTGTTGTATTCGGAGGTATAGCTTGAGATAAATTTGAAGACTGTTGAGACCGCATTTTAGGGTAGTTATTGTTTTGAGCATAGTTACACGGTTTTCTTAATGTTGTATTTATTGTTTTTGACAAGTAGTGCTGATGGTTTGGTATTTGGGTTAATTTACCGGGTTTAGAAAATTGCGTTTTTGAATGGAGTGTTTCCGAGTTTGTATCTGTTGTTGCTGTTGTACCCCAGTTACTAGGAACTAAAGCTCTGCAATAAAAAAAAACACTGATATTAGATAAAAGTATTACTTAATCCATAATCCTAAGCATAACCTTCTCGGTAAAATAAGAATACTCCTATGGAATAAAAACATCTGGTTTATATGAACGTTTATATTATTACATTACATATTGATCTGCTCCGTAGATAAATCTACGAAGCAGAGACACTTATGAGCACTGGCTGCTGAGGCCATCGGCTCAGACAATTACAAAGACAACACACAAGACGACATTGACACAGGACAGAACGGAAGATAGAAAGAGGACGGAAAGTTTATATTATATTTTTATGTTTGTTTGGGCAGCCCGTAAAATTATAAGAGAGAGCATGAATTTTTTCACAGAAAAATAAAACTACAAAAATCTTCGACAAAGTCATATAATTAAGGCTTTCACAGACCGACAAAAATCGCGGGAACAGTAGCGTTATATTAATTTTACCAGATAAAAGTCACTTCACAGCGAAGTCGAAATTAATACATTCTGCTTCCAATCTCTCTATATATAAAAATGGATGTATGTTTGTATGCATGTCCGGTATGGACCCCCAAAACGCGCAACGGATTTTTATGAAATTTTCAGGGTAGATATAGTTTAGTCCAAGGATGGTTCCTGTGAAGGTTTGGTGCCGATATATTATATAATTTTTTTTTTATTGTGGCAAAAAGTGAGCTACCTATAGAAAAAACTTAATTTGTCAGGTTTTTGGAATTTTCAATTTCAATTTTAAGAAAACGTATTTTTTTAAACTAAAACGATTGGTTAATATATATGGACATTTGCTTTTGAATATATGGTTACGCATTGAATACATATGTACGTTTAAACCGCGTGACATCAATCGGAGAATAAATCGTTGGCTGCAAATTTTAAGAACACATATTTTGAAGAACTTGGATCTCGCCTTCAGCAAATGCGCAACAAAACTTTCATTACGAGAACCGCTGAAACTGAAGAACACCGTGGATTTCACCTTCAAAAAATTCGCGCCAGAGTTTTACTTTATTTCACATTATATACAATTTTTTTCTTGGGCGTAGCAACGTGCGCCGCTAGTAGACAAATTAATTATTTCTATTTACTTTTCATGTTTAGATCTGGAGTGCGACCAAGTCTAGCCAGCGAACTTCTCATTTTTTTGAACAAAAGACTTTCTTTGACTGAAATTTAAAGAAGGAAATATTTGTCTTTGGCGAGCGTTCTCTTTTGTCCAAAACTTCGGAATTTGTGTCTTGTGGAACGTTATTTGTCTAAATTTCGTAGAAATGTGCAATCAAAATTATAAAAGACACTGTTTTACCATAATTTTTCTGATACAAAAAAGCTCTTGACCTAGCTAGTTTCTTGTGACCACGACTATATCACGATAGTGTTCTTGCATTTTTCGTCGGTCGTGTGTGGTTTTAATTCTGAAGTTTGGGTTTCATTGCATTTGTAAAACATCAAATGCAATTCAAATCATTTGTTCTTGTTTATTTCATTTATTTGTAAACATGGTGGATACAACTCTGCAAGATTGCATTCTATTTGCAATGAAAAAGTAGAAATTATAATATATTTCTATTTCAATTATATTCTCTTTCACTTTATTGTCTTTCTTTCTTAGAATTTGTGGTTATTGTATTATTGTATTTCCTTAAATCAAAAAAGATAAATACAAATTAATACAATAAACACAAATTCATGATCTCAATTTCATACGTCGAATAAAAAAAATTTCGTAAAACGATTTTGAATTTTAAATTGTGTCTATGTGTGCGTGATTCTGGTTTTGATTTCGACTACGAAAACCGAATCGATTTTCTGTTCTTTTTAGAACAACAACTGTCATTGAGTGCCAATTCAACAATTTCACAAGCATTCAAAATACTTCCGGGATGTTCTGGACGACCAAAGAAAGATTTGAAGATGTGTGTAGTTTTAGTTTTCTTATTTGTATTCCCTCTCCTCAAAATGCCTACTTTACCCCAAGTTTACGTGGAACAAACATATTGTCTTTTTTATACGAAGTCTAATAAAATTTTTCGGTGCATACCTATCTTATTCTAGAAAGCTCACAGTCTCCGACTAGCTCTCGTGCTATACGCATCTCTGTTTATTCGGCTGCTTTCTTTGTACTTAGTACAATAACAAAAAAAAAAAAAACCTTTTCATTTAAAACAAACATTTATTTTCCTTCTCTCTCACTCTTTCTCATTTAAAAGCGCATCTCTTACGCACCGCGTGTGTAGTGATTTTCCATTAAAGCACATGGGCTTAGGCCCCAAAATGAAATCTGGGTGCCGTTTTGGCGGACTTTCTGAAGTCTCGCTATCGGAAACCAAACCAAAAAAAAAAACAGATAAACCTATTCTCCCATTGAAGACTTCCCTGAACTCCCTACAAAAACCATTTCCAAAAATCCAAAGTTTATCGTTATCGCCCCATCAGATGAAAAAAAACCTCTTTCCTCAGTCAGTATTTTTGCACTCAGAAAAGCAATAGACGCTATCAGTACAGAATACGAGCAAATTTCTCAATTAAGAGATGGTAATATTCTAATCCCCTAATAATAGTGCCCCGTGGCTTAGTGGTTAGTGTGTCGGACTGCCAAGCGATAGAACCTGGGTTCAAATCCAGCTCATAGCCACCTTTTTTTCTGGGGTACTGCCTCTTGCGAGGAACTGACAAAACCTCCAAGAGTAAAATTTGTCTCGAAAAAGTGCATCTCATGTAGCCGTTCGGACTCGGCGGTAAACTGTAGGTCCCTTCCATTCTTGCAGAGTAACAACACACACACAGGAATGGTTGAGAGAAGTCACTAGGCCTTGGCTCCTAAAGGAGCTGTCGCGCCAATAAATTTATTTATTTTATAATATTCTAATCCGAACCAAAAATATAAAAATTGCCGACAAATTTATTGCCATCAAAAATCTCTCAGGATTATGCGATGTATTGATCACGATGCACAATCAACTTAATTCCTCGAAAGGTATTGTATACGCCCCATGCCTCATAAGTGTCTCTAAATCTGAAATAGTGTCTGAAATGAAGTCACAAAACGTCACTGAAATATACAAATTCACTAAGACTGTTGACAATATATCCAAACCTACACGATTAATGCTCTTTACCTTCGATAGTTTCCAACCACCTGAAACCGTAGAAATAGGTTCGTACAAAACAAAAGTGTCTGAGTACTTCCCTAATCCCATGCGGTGCAGGAGTTGTCAACTTCTCGGACATACCAAAACAAAATGCAACAATAGCCCATTATGCCCCGCGTGCAGCCTTCCACCTCATTCCGATACTGATTGTACCAGAATAATGTGTGCAAACTGCCTCTCCGACCACTCATCTGATTCTAAAAACTGCCCAAAATTTATTCAGATAAAAGAAATTTTAAAAATAAAAACAAAAAAAAAGTGCACTATGGCTGACGCCAAACGCCTGTATAAAGAACAAAACCCCATAGTACGAAATTTAAATCAAAATTCGTTTGCTTATGTAGCAAATTTATCTAGCTTACCTCCTAAAAACGCAAATTCATCCCAAGCTCCACGTAATAATGGCACCATTGCCACTCCTATTTCTCCTCCCACAACCTCAAAAGACATTAACACGGAAACACCGCTAGCAAAATCAGTACCAACTCCAGCAACACTCTCTGTTTCCTCCCCAACCAACAATGAAAACTCCAAACGATTAAATTCAAACGTAAATCTTACTCAAACAATAACCAAATTCTCAGATACTAATCAAAACCCCAATTCAAACCTCATAATCTCTCATATCAATACCGAAACTAATCTGACACCAAACTCTTCAAACTCTCAAACTAGTATCCAGAACCCTTTTATTAATACACAAACAAATTTACCATTAACCTCAGAAAACTCTCAAAATAATATTCAAAACTCTCATATTAACACACAAACAAACTTGACACCAAACAATTCAAACTCTCAAACTTACTCTACTAACTCACCTATTTCACAAACAACTCAAAATCTTATTGAATCTAAAAACTATTTTATTCACAACTCCGATACGGAAGATGATGAATCTATATAAACAACACAACAGTATCCCCAACCCAGACTCTGCTGCCTTAAGGTTGAAACACCCAGGCTTCTTAGGAAGCCTCGTGGCTTCAACTTTTAGACGGCAGAGTTATGCAACCTACCACCCTCAAACTACAACCAACACAACTTTAGAACTTCCAAACTATTTTAAAGCTCTCCAGTGGAATATGCAAGGTTATATTAATAACTTCGACGAGCTCAATATTCTGATCAAAGAAAGATCGCCATTATTGACAAATATCGTATTTTAGACCATAGTATCTACGCTGATGACGTCTTCATTTTATGTAAACACAATGATTTAGAGATAACAAAAATTACTTTTTCAAAAGCTGTAAAAGACATTGTAAATTGGTGTGATAACTATGGAGCTAATAAATGTAAACTCTTACATATTTGTAAAAAATTGTCTTGTCCTAAAATTTAATTAGCTATAAATAATGTAAATATAGAAAATGTAGTAAACCTAGACATTTTAGGATTAAGATTTAACCATAAATTTAATTGGAAGCCACATTGTATAAACCTGAAATAGAGCCTAGCCGCAAGAAGCAACATAATTAGCTACTTATCCAATAAAAAACTTAATATTCATGTTAACACCTTATGTAATATAACTAAATCTTTAGTTTTAAGTAAAATAGATTATGGTCTTTCTATTTATGGTAAATGTCCAAGCACTACTTTAAATCTTCTCAAATCTACATATCACCAGTCGGCCAGAAGAAGCATAAATGCCTACGCACAACAAGAATTGAAAACATCATGGCGGAAGCTGGCCTTCCCACATTGGAACAGCGCCAATCCGAAAGTTTATTAAAAATCATCGCTAAACTTGTCTTTTCCAAAGACTCGATCATTGACAGTGACAATCAACAAAGCCTTATATAAGGCAAAAGAATTGGGCTTACCCTTCAAACGAGTCAAAGGCTACACTCCAAACCTTCCACCCTGGAAAATAAGCCAAAATTCTTTGCAGCTAAACCTTGTAGAGTACAATAAAGACAACACCAACAGAATAGTATATTATTCTAACTTTGCAGAAATAATAGGAAATCTTAAACATGAAGGTTGGACTCCTTTGTTTACAGATGGGTCGAAATCCGCTTATAACACTTCCTTTGCGGTAACCGATGCAAATGGCATTTTACTGAGGGCAGGGATATTATGCGAGTTCTCATCAATTTTTACTGCTGAAGCATTAGCCATCCAAGAAGCTGCTAAAACGATTTCACTATCAAGCTACAAATTAGTGATATGCACCGACAGCCTCTCAGTTCTCCGTGCCATATCCAACGCAAACCACAATAGCAAGATAATAAACAACATACGTGACCTTCTTATAAGGAACCCCAATAAACTAAAACTTATGTGGGTGCCTAGCCATATTGGCATACCGGGCAACGAATACGCTGACAAAGCCGCAAAGTCTTGCAATAGACTACCTGTCTTCACTTTCGACATATTTTCGAAAAAAGATCTTCAAAGTTACATCGAACAAATCATTAAAAAGAATAAAATCCTAAAATGGAGTGGCTACGAAAATCACTATTCTAAAATTAATACCGATCTTCATACCCCCATTTACCCACCATCTTTATCCAGAGCAACAACGTCAAAATTCATCCGACTTCGGTTAGGTCACACTACCTCAACCCATCAGCACATCTTAAGGAAAGAGGACCCACCTTTGGGTCCAGTCTGTAACAACATCATTAATACCTCACATTTACTCGGCCTCGCAGCATGCAGTATCTCTCAACAAATCAATACCATTTTGCCTTATAATCAAAATATCTATTCATTTTTAAACACTATTAGTATCGAAAACATTTTAAAAATCGAAAAATACTTTAATATTCAAAAATTAGTTATCTAAACAAATACATTTATCTTTGAGTGGAAAGCCTTTGCAGCTAGCGCTCTTTTCTTTCTATTAGCATGTAATTTTGAAATTTTATGTTAATAAAAAATAATAATACTAATAATAATAAATTCAAACGTAAATCTTACTCAAACAATAACCAAATCCTCAGATACTAATCAAAACCCCAATTCAAACCTCATAATCTCTCATATCAATACCGAAACTAATCTGACACCAAACTCTTCAAACTCTCAAACTAGTATCCAGAACCCTTTTATTAATACACAAACAAATTTACCATTAACCTCAGAAAACTCTCAAAATAATATTCAAAACTCTCATATTAACACACAAACAAACTTGACACCAAACAATTCAAACTCTCAAACTTACTCTACTATTTCACCTATTTCACAAACAACTCAAAATCTTATTGAATCTAAAAACTATTTTATTCACAACTCCGATACGGAAGATGATGAATCTATATAAACAACACAACAGTATCCCCAACCCAGACTCTGCTGCCTTAAGGTTGAAACACCCAGGCTTCTTAGGAAGCCTCGTGGCTTCAACTTTTAGACGGCAGAGTTATGCAACCTACCACCCTCAAACTACAACCAACACAACTTTAGAACTTCCAAACTATTTTAAAGCTCTCCAGTGGAATATGCAAGGTTATATTAATAACTTCGACGAGCTCAATATTCTGATCAAAGAAAGATCGCCATGTGCTTTATCTCTTCAAGAGACACATTGTGCGTTTCAATCTACTCCAATTATTCCGAAATCTTATTCGGGTTATTTTCTCAACTTTCCTCAAAATTTAACCGGAAAACAAGGCATAGCTCTTCTTATCAAAAAGAACATACCCCATGTGCAAATCAATATCAACTCAAACATTTTAACACTTGCTGTACAAGTTAACTTGGCCATTAAATTTACTATCGTCTCTTTTTACATATTACCCAAACAAACTTTTTCTCAATCTGATCTTGCAAACATTATACAACAGATACAAACACCTATCCTTTTATGTGGTGATGTTAACTCGTGGAGCGTTCTTTGGGGCTCACATGTTTCGAACCACCGGGGCAATATTATCGAAGAATTCTTATTTTATTTGGATCTAATGCTTCTAAACGACGGATCGCCAACACACTTTTCAACACACAACACTTTTACACATATCGACATATCATGCTGCTCACCCACCCTTTTTCCATTAACGTTATGGAACGTCTTAGAAGGCCTACATAATAGTGACCACTTTCCTATTATAATCCAGCTACAAACTAGCCCAAACAAGTCCAAATTTTATCCAAACCCAAAGTTCAAAATCGACTTGGCTGATTGGGACCGTTACCAAGCTATAACCAAAAAGTACTTAGATAAAAAACCCCCATCTTCAAATATAAACAAAGAAGCCGCGATTTTACAAAAATCAATTCGTTACGCAGCCTACATTTCAATTCCGCAAAATGGTCACACACCCACCACCAGAACGGTTCCCTGGTGGAATCCTGTTCTCAAGGAACTGAGAGATAGAAAAATGAGACTTTGAAGACTTTATAAAAAGCGCCCTCTAATTCCTAACCTTATAGCTTATAAAAAATCAAACGCTTTATTTAGAAAAGAAATGAAAATAAGCAAAGCTAAATCACTGGAAGAATTTACATCAACAATTAATCCAAACTCTTCCGTCGCCAAAATGTGGCATAATATTCGGTGCCTCACTGGCAACTATGTCCCTCGTCCAATAAGATGTCTAGTAACACCCACGGGTACTCTGTCTTCGACTTCAGACATAAGTAATTTCTTCGCTTTCTCTTGGTCAAACCTCTCAGACGACAACAACTTCTCGGCATCCTTCAAGTTTTTGAAAGCAAACAGCCTTTCCAATACACCACCTGACATTTCTGTTACCTCTTTAGCGGGACAAATTGAAGGTAGTATAACACATATTGAATTGGAATGTTGTTTAAGCATGTTGAAAGGCAAAACACCAAGTAGAGACCGCGTATCCTATCCTATGATTAAAAATCTCCCCTCCAATGTAAAATCTAGACTTCTTACACTTTACAACGAGATATTTAACACCGGCATCATCCCACAAACTTGGAAAACTGCTTATATCATCCCACTGCCAAAACCAAACAAACCAATAGACTATAGACGGATACCGTCCAATTTCCCTCATCCCGTGCATGTCCAAAGTTTTGGAAAAAATTGTTGCAAAACGCCTTTTTTGGTTCCTAGAAAATAAAAAGTTAATCAGTGCAAACCAAGTTGCCTTCAAACCCAATAGAGGCTGTTCAGACGCCTTGCTACATATCGACCATTACGTATCCAATGCCTTGTCTTCACGCAATCACGTATCGATACTCAACCTGGACTTCATGAAAGCTTTTGACAAAATAGGGATTCACTTGATATTAAACAAACTCCTTACTTGGGGTGTTGGTCCTAAAACCTACGGATTTATCAAATCATTCCTGTTGAACAGGAAAATATCTGTGAAAGTTAATAACTCCTTTTCTTCTATACAACCTCTTAATAATGGCATACCACAAGGATCACCTTTGTCGGTGGTGTTATTCTTGATTGCTTTTAACGACATTAGTGCCATTATTGACAAATATCGTATTTTAGACCATAGTATCAACGCTGATAACGTCTTCATTTTATGTAAACACAATGATTTAGAGATAACAAAAATTACTTTTTCAAAAGCTGTAAAAGACATTGTAAATTGGTGTGATAACTCTGGAGCTAAACTCTCTCTGAATAAATGTAAACTCTTACATATTTGTAAAAAATTGTCTTGTCCTAAAATTTAATTAGCTATAAATAATGTAAATATAGAAAATGTAGAAAACCTAGACATTTTAGGATTAAGATTTAACCATAAATTTAATTGGAAGCCACATTGTATAAACCTGAAAAAGAGCCTAGCCGCAAGAAGCAACATAATTAGCTACTTATCCAATAAAAAACTTAATATTCATGTTAACACCTTATGTAATATAACTAAATCTTTAGTTTTAAGTAAAATAGATTATGATCTTTATATTTATGGTAAATGTCCAAGCACTACTTTAAATCTTCTCAAATCTACATATCACCAGTCGGCCAGAAGAAGCATAAATGCCTACGCACAACAAGAATTGAAAACATCATGGCGGAAGCTGGCCTTCCCACATTGGAACAGCGCCAATCCGAAAGTTTATTAAAAATCATCGCTAAACTTGTCTTTTCCAAAGACTCGATCATTGACAGTGACAATCAACAAAGCCTTATCTAAGGAAAAAGAATTGGGCTTACCCTTCAAACGAGTCAAAGGCTACACTCCAAACCTTCCACCCTGGAAAATAAGCCAAAATTCTTTGCAGCTAAACCTTGCAGAGTACAATAAAGACAACACCAACAGAATAGTATATTATTCTAACTTTGCAGAAATAATAGGAAATCTTAAACATGAAGGTTGGACTCCTTTGTTTACAGATGGGTCGAAATCCGCTTATAACACTTCCTTTGCGGTAACCGATGCAAATGGCACTTTACTGAGGGCAGGGATATTATGCGAGTTCTCATCAATTTTTACTGCTGAAGCATTAGCCATCCAAGTAGCTGCTAACACGATTTCACTATCAAGCTACAAATTAGTGATATGCACTGACAGCCTCTCAGTTCTCCGTGCCATATCCAACGCAAACCACAATAGCAAGATAATAAACAACATACGTGACCTTCTTATAAGGAACCCCAATAAACTAAAACTTATGTGGGTGCCTAGCCATATTGGCATACCGGGCAACGAATACGCTGACAAAGCCGCAGTCTTGCAATAGACTACCTGTCTTCACTTTCGACATGCATACATACATACATTTATTGGCGCGACAGCTCCTTAAGGAGCCAAGGCCTAGTGACTTATACTCTCAACCATTCCTGTGTGTGTGTTGTTACTCTGCAAGAATGGAAGGGACCTAAAGTTTACCGCCGAGTCCGAACGGCTACATGAGATGCACTTTTTCGAGACAAATTTTACTCTTGGAGGTTTTGTCAGTTCCTCGCAAGAGGCAGTACCCCAGAAAAAAAAGGTGGCTATGAGCTGGATTTGAACCCAGGTTCTTTCGCTTAGCAGTCCGACACACTAACCACTAAGCCACGGGGCACTACACTTTCGACATATTTTCGAAAAAAGATCTTCAAAGTTACATCGAACAAATCATTAAAAAGAATAAAATCCTAAAATGGAGTGGCTACGAAAATCACTATTCTAAAATTAATACCGATCTTCATACCCCCATTTACCCACCATCTTTATCCAGAGCAACAACGTCAAAATTCATCCGACTTCGGTAAGGTCACACTACCTCAACCCATCAGCACATCTTAAGGAAAGAGGACCCACCTTTGGGTCCAGTCTGTAACAACATCATTAATACCTCACATTTACTCGGCCTCGCAGCATGCAGTATCTCTCAACAAATCAATACCATTTTGCCTTATAATCAAAATATCTATTCATTTTTAAACACTATTAGTATCGAAAACATTTTAAAAATCGAAAAATACCTTAATATTCAAAAATTAGTTATCTAAACAAATACATTTATCTTTGAGTGGAAAGCCTTTGCAGCTAGCGCTCTTTTCTTTCTATTAGCATGTAATTTTGAAATTTTATGTTAATAAAAAATAATAATACTAATAATAATAAATTCAAACGTAAATCTTACTCAAACAATAACCAAATCCTCAGATACTCATCAAAACCCCAATTCAAACCTCATAATCTCTCATATCAATACCGAAACTAATCTGACACCAAACTCTTCAAACTCTCAAACTAGTATCCAGAACCCTTTTATTAATACACAAACAAATTTACCATTAACCTCAGAAAACTCTCAAAATAATATTCAAAACTCTCATATTAACACACAAACAAACTTGACACCAAACAATTCAAACTCTCAAACTAACTCTACTAACTAACCTATTTCACAAACAACTCAAAATCTTATTGAATCTAAAAACTATTTTATTCACAACTCCGATACGGAAGATGATGAATCTATATAAACAACACAACAGTATCCCCAAACCAGACTCTGCTGCCTTAAGGTTGAAACACCCAGGCTTCTTAGGAAGCCTCGTGGCCTCAACTTTTAGACGGCAGAGTTATGCAACCTACCACCCTCAAACTACAACCAACACAACTTTAGAACTTCCAAACTATTTTAAAGCTCTCCAGTGGAATATGCAAGGTTATATTAATAACTTCGACGAGCTCAATATTCTGATCAAAGAAAGATCGCCATGTGCTTTATCTCTTCAAGAGACACATTGTGCGTTTTAATCTACTTCAATTATTCCGAAATCTTATTCGGGTTATTTTCTCAACTTTCCTCAAAATTTAACCGGAAAACAAGGCATAGCTCTTCTTATCAAAAAGAACATACCCCATGTGCAAATCAATATCAACTCAAACATTTTAACACTTGCTGTACAAGTTAACTTGGCCATTAAATTTACTATCGTCTCTTTTTACATATTGATTACATCTGATCTTGCAAACATTATACAACAGATACAAACACCTATCCTTTTTTGTGGTGATGTTAACTCGTGGAGCGTTCTTTGGGGCTCACCCGTTTCAAACCACCGGGGCAATATTATCGAAGAATTCTTATTTTATTCGGATCTAATGCTTCTAAACGACGGATCGCCAACACACTTTTCAACACACAACACTTTTACACATATCGACATATCATGCTGCTCACCCACCCTTTTTCCATTAACGACATGGAACGTCTTAGAAGACCTACATAATAGTGACCACTTTCCTATTATAATCCAGCTACAAACTAGCCCAAACAAGTCCAAATTTTATCCAAACCGCAAGTTCAAAATCGACTTGGCTGATTGGGATCGTTACCGTTATTAGACCGTTATTAGTATCGAAAACATTTTAAAAATCGAAAAATACCTTAATATTCAAAAATTAGTTATCTAAACAAATACATTTATCTTTGAGTGGAAAGCCTTTGCAGCTAGCGCTCTTTTCTTTCTATTAGCATGTAATTTTGAAATTTTATGTTAATAAAAAATAATAATACTAATAATAATAAATTCAAACGTAAATCTTACTCAAACAATAACCAAATCCTCAGATACTAATCAAAACCCCAATTCAAACCTCATAATCTCTCATATCAATACCGAAACTAATCTGACACCAAACTCTTCAAACTCTCAAACTAGTATCCAGAACCCTTTTATTAATACACAAACAAATTTACCATTAACCTCAGAAAACTCTCAAAATAATATTCAAAACTCTCATATTAACACACAAACAAACTTGACACCAAACAATTCAAACTCTCAAACTTACTCTACTAACTCACCTATTTCACAAACAACTCAAAATCTTATTGAATCTAAAAACTATTTTATTCACAACTCCGATACGGAAGATGATGAATCTATATAAACAACACAACAGTATCCCCAAACCAGACTCTGCTGCCTTAAGGTTGAAACACCCAGGCTTCTTAGGAAGCCTCGTGGCCTCAACTTTTAGACGGCAGAGTTATGCAACCTACCACCCTCAAACTACAACCAACACAACTTTAGAACTTCCAAACTATTTTAAAGCTCTCCAGTGGAATATGCAAGGTTATATTAATAACTTCGACGAGCTCAATATTCTGATCAAAGAAAGATCGCCATGTGCTTTATCTCTTCAAGAGACACATTGTGCGTTTCAATCTACTCCAATTATTCCGAAATCTTATTCGGGTTATTTTCTCAACTTTCCTGAAAATTTAACCGGAAAACAAGGCATAGCTCTTCTTATCAAAAAGAACATACCCCATGTGCAAATCAATATCAACTCAAACATTTTAACACTTGCTGTACAAGTTAACTTGGCCATTAAATTTACTATCGTCTCTTTTTACATATTGATTACATCTGATCTTGCAAACATTATACAACAGATACAAACACCTATCCTTTTTTGTGGTGATGTTAACTCGTGGAGCGTTCTTTGGGGCTCACCCGTTTCGAACCACCGGGGCAAAATTATCGAAGAATTCTTATTTTATTCGGATCTAATGCTTCTAAACGACGGATCGCCAACACACTTTTCAACACACAACACTTTTACACATATCGACATATCATGCTGCTCACCCACCCTTTTTCCATTAACGACATGGAACGTCTTAGAAGACCTACATAATAGTGACCACTACAGCTACAAACTAGCCCAAACAAGTCCAAATTTTATCCAAAACGCAAGTTCAAAATCGACTTGGCTGATTGGGACCGTTACCAAGCTATAACCAAAAAGTACTTAGATAAAAAACCCCCATTCTCAAATATAAACAAAGAAGCCGCGATTTTACAAAAATCAATTGGTTACGTAGCCAACATTTCAATTCCGCAAAATGGTCACACTCCCACCACCAGAACGGTTCCCTGGTGGAATCCTGTTCTCAAGGAACTGAGAGATAGAAAAATGAGACTTTGGAGACTTTTTAAAAAGCACCCTCTAATTCCTTACCTTATAGCTTATAAAAAGTCAAACGCTTTATTTAGAAAAGAAATGAAAATAAGCAAAGCTAAATCACTGGCTGAATTTACATCAACAATTAATCCAAACTCTCCCGTCGCCAAAATGTGGTATAATATTCGGTGCCTCACTGGCAACTATGTCCCTCGTCCAATAAGATGTCTAGAAACACCCACGGGTACTCTGTCTTCGACTTCAGACATAAGAAATTTCTTCGCTTTCTCTTGGTCAAACCTCTCAGACGACAACAACTTCTCAGCATCCTTCAAGTTTTTGAAAGCAAACAGCCTTTCCAATACACCACCTGACATTTCTGTTACCTCTTTAGCGGGACAAATTGAAGGTAGTATAACACATATTGAATTGGAATGTTGTTTAAGCATGTTGAAAGGCAAAACACCAAATAGAGACCGCGTATCATATCCTATGATTAAAAATCTCCCCTCCAATGTAAAATCTAGACTTCTTACACTTTACAACGAGATATTTAACACCGGCATCATCCCACAAACTTGAAAAAATGCTTATATCATCCCACTGCCAAAACCAAGCAAACCAATAGACTCTATAGACGGATACCGTCCAATTTCCCTCATCCCGTGCATGTCCAAAGTTTTGGAAAAAATTGTTGCAAAACGCCTTTTTTGGTTCCTAGAAAATAAAAAGTTAATCAGTGCAAACCAAGTTGCCTTCAAACCCAATAGAGGCTGTTCAGACGCCTTGCTACATATCGACCATTACGTATCCAATGCCTTGTCTTCACGCAATCACGTATCGATACTCGGCCTGGACTTAATGAAAGCTTTTGACAGAATAGGGATTCACTTGATATTAAACAAACTCCTTACTTGGGGTGTTGGTCCTAAAACCTACGGATTTATCAAATCATTCCTGTTGAACAGGAAAATATCTGTGAAAGTTAATAACTCCTTTTCTTCTATACAACCTCTTAATAATGGCATACCACAAGGATCACCTTTGTCGGTGGTGTTATTCTTTATTGCTTTTAACGACATTAGTGCCATTATTGACAAATATCGTATTTTAGACCATAGTATCAACGCTGATGACGTCTTCATTTTATGTAAACACAATGATTTAGAGATAACAAAAATTACTTTTTCAAAAGCTGTAAAAGACATTGTAAATTGGTGTGATAACTCTGGAGCTAAACTCTCTCTCTCAATAAATGTAAACTCTTACATATTTGTAAAAAATTGTCTTGTCCTAAAATTTAATTAGCTATAAATAATGTAAATATAGAAAATGTAGAAAACCTAGACATTTTAGGATTAAGATTTAACCATAAATTTAATTGGAAGCCACATTGTATAAACCTGAACGAGCCTAGCCGCAAGAAGCAACATAATTAGCTACTTATCCAATAAAAAACTTAATATTCATGTTAACACCTTATGTAATATAACTAAATCTTTAGTTTTAAGTAAAATAGATTATGGTTTTTATATTTATGGTAAATGTCCAAGCACTACTTTAAATCTTCTCAAATCTACATATCACCAGTCGGCCAGAAGAAGCATAAATGCCTACGCACAACAAGAATTGAAAACATCATGGCGGAAGCTGGCCTTCCCACATTGGAACAGCGCACATCCGAAAGTTTATTAAAAATCATCGCTAAACTTGTCTTTTCCAAAGACTCGATCATTGACAGTGACAATCAACAAAGCCTTATCTAAGGCAAAAGAATTGGGCTTACCCTTCAAACGAATCAAAGGCTACACTCCAAACCTTCCACCCTGGAAAATAAGCCAAAATTCTTTGCAGCTAAACCTTGCAGAGTACAATAAAGACAACACCAACAGAATAGTATTTTATTCTAACTTTGCAGAAATAATAGGAAATCTTAAACATGAAGGTTGGACTCCTTTGTTTACAGATGGGTCGAAATCCGCTTATAACACTTCCTTTGCGGTAACCGATGCAAATGGCACTTTACTGAGGGCAGGGATATTATGCGAGTTCTCATCAATTTTTACTGCTGAAGCATTAGCTGTTAAAACGATTTCACTATCAAGCTACAAATTAGTGATATGCACCGACAGCCTCTCAGTTTTCCGTGCCATATCCATAATAGCAAGATAATAAACAACATACGTGACCTTCTTATAAGGAACCCCAATAAACTAAAACTTATGTGGGTGCCTAGCCATATTGGCATACCGGGCAACGAATACGCTGACAAAGCCGCAAAGTCTTGCAATAGACTACCTGTCTTCACTTTCGACATATTTTCGAAAAAAGATCTTCAAAGTTACATCGAACAAATCATTAAAAAGAATAAAATCCTAAAATGGAGTGGCTACGAAAATCACTATTCTAAAATTAATACCGATCTTCATACCCCCATTTACCCACCATCTTTATCCAGAGCAACAACGTCAAAATTCATCCGACTTCGGTTAGGTCACACTACCTCAACCCATCAGCACATTTTAAGGAAAGAGGACCCACCTTTGTGTCCAGTCTGTAACAACATCATTAATACCTCACATTTACTCGGCCTCGCAGCATGCAGTATCTCTCAACAAATCAATACCATTTTGCCTTATAATCAAAATATCTATTCATTTTTAAACACTATTAGTATCGAAAACATTTTAAAAATCGAAAAATACCTTAATATTCATAAATTAGTTATCTAAACAAATACATTTATCTTTGAGTGGAAAGCCTTTGCAGCTAGCGCTCTTTTCTTTCTATTAGCATGTAATTTTGAAATTTTATGTTAATAAAAAATAATAATACTAATAATAATAAATTCAAACGTAAATCTTACTCAAACAATAACCAAATCCTCAGATACTAATCAAAACCCCAATTCAAACCTCATAATCTCTCATATCAATACCGAAACTAATCTGACACCAAACTCTTCAAACTCTCAAACTAGTATCCAGAACCCTTTTATTAATACACAAACAAATTTACCATTAACCTCAGAAAACTCTCAAAATAATATTCAAAACTCTCATATTAACACACAAACAAACTTGACACCAAACAATTCAAACTCTCAAACTTACTCTACTAACTCACCTATTTCACAAACAACTCAAAATCTTATTGAATCTAAAAACTATTTTATTCACAACTCCGATACGGAAGATGATGAATCTATATAAACAACACAACAGTATCCCCAAACCAGACTCTGCTGCCTTAAGGTTGAAACACCCAGGCTTCTTAGGAAGCCTCGTGGCCTCAACTTTTAGACGGCAGAGTTATGCAACCTACCACCCTCAAACTACAACCAACACAACTTTAGAACTTCCAAACTATTTTAAAGCTCTCCAGTGGAATATGCAAGGTTATATTAATAACTTCGACGAGCTCAATATTCTGATCAAAGAAAGATCGCCATGTGCTTTATCTCTTCAAGAGACACATTGTGCGTTTCAATCTACTCCAATTATTCCGAAATCTTATTCGGGTTATTTTCTCAACTTTCCTCAAAATTTAACCGGAAAACAAGGCATAGCTCTTCTTATCAAAAAGAACATACCCCATGTGCAAATCAATATCAACTCAAACATTTTAACACTTGCTGTACAAGTTAACTTGGCCATTAAATTTACTATCGTCTCTTTTTACATATTGATTACATCTGATCTTGCAAACATTATACAACAGATACAAACACCTATCCTTTTTTGTGGTGATGTTAACTCGTGGAGCGTTCTTTGGGGCTCACCCGTTTCGAACCACCGGGGCAATATTATCGAAGAATTCTTATTTTATTCGGATCTAATGCTTCTAAACGACGGATCGCCAACACACTTTTCAACACACAACACTTTTACACATATCGACATATCATGCTGCTCACCCACCCTTTTTCCATTAACGACATGGAACGTCTTAGAAGACCTACATAATAGTGACCACTTTCCTATTATAATCCAGCTACAAACTAGCCCAAACAAGTCCAAATTTTATCCAAACCGCAAGTTCAAAATCGACTTGGCTGATTGGGACCGTTACCAAGCTATAACCAAAAAGTACTTAGATAAAAAACCCCCATCCTCAAATATAAACAAAGAAGCCGCGATTTTACAAAAATCAATTCGTTACGTAGCCAACATTTCAATTCCGCAAAATGGTCACACTCCCACCACCAGAACGGTTCCCTGGTGGAATCCTGTTCTCAAGGAACTGAGAGATAGAAAAATGAGACTTTGGAGACTTTTTAAAAAGCACCCTCTAATTCCTTACCTTATAGCTTATAAAAAGTCAAACGCTTTATTTAGAAAAGAAATGAAAATAAGCAAAGCTAAATCACTGGCTGAATTTACATCAACAATTAATCCAAACTCTTCCGTCGCCAAAATGTGGCATAATATTCGGTGCCTCACTGGCAACTATGTCCCTCGTCCAATAAGATGTCTAGTAACACCCACGGGTACTCTGTCTTCGACTTCAGACATAAGTAATTTCTTCGCTTTCTCTTGGTCAAACCTCTCAGACGACAACAACTTCTCAGCATCCTTCAAGTTTTTGAAAGCAAACAGCCTTTCCAATACACCACCTGACATTTCTGTTACCTCTTTAGCGGGACAAATTGAAGGTAGTATAACACATATTGAATTGGAATGTTGTTTAAGCATGTTGAAAGGCAAAACACCAAGTAGAGACCGCGTATCCTATCCTATGATTAAAAATCTCCCCTCCAATGTAAAATCTAGACTTCTTACACTTTACAACGAGATATTTAACACCGGCATCATCCCACAAACTTGGAAAACTGCTTATATCATCCCACTGCCAAAACCAAACAAACCAATAGACTCTATAGACGGATACCGTCCAATTTCCCTCATCCCGTGCATGTCCAAAGTTTTGGAAAAAATTGTTGCAAAACGCCTTTTTTGGTTCCTAGAAAATAAAAAGTTAATCAGTGCAAACCAAGTTGCCTTCAAACCCAATAGAGGCTGTTCAGACGCCTTGCTACATATCGACCATTACGTATCCAATGCCTTGTCTTCACGCAATCACGTATCGATACTCAACCTGGACTTCATGAAAGCTTTTGACAGAATAGGGATTCACTTGATATTAAACAAACTCCTTACTTGGGGTGTTGGTCCTAAAACCTACGGATTTATCAAATCATTCCTGTTGAACAGGAAAATATCTGTGAAAGTTAATAACTCCTTTTCTTCTATACAACCTCTTAATAATGGCATACCACAAGGATCACCTTTGTCGGTGGTGTTATTCTTGATTGCTTTTAACGACATTAGTGCCATTATTGACAAATATCGTATTTTAGACCATAGTATCTACGCTGATGACGTCTTCATTTTATGTAAACACAATGATTTAGAGATAACAAAAATTACTTTTTCAAAAGCTGTAAAAGACATTGTAAATTGGTGTGATAACTCTGGAGCTAAACTCTCTCTCAATAAATGTAAACTCTTACAAATTTGTAAAAAATTGTCTTGTCCTAAAATTTAATTAGCTATAAATAATGTAAATATAGAAAATGTAGAAAACCTAGACATTTTAGGATTAAGATTTAACCATAAATTTAATTGGAAGCCACATTGTATAAACCTGAAAAAGAGCCTAGCCGCAAGAAGCAACATAATTAGCTACTTATCCAATAAAAAACTTAATATTCATGTTAACACCTTATGTAATATAACTAAATCTTTAGTTTTAAGTAAAATAGATTATGGTCTTTATATTTATGGTAAATGTCCAAGCACTACTTTAAATCTTCTCAAATCTACATATCACCAGTCGGCAAGAAGAAGCATAAATGCCTACGCACAACAAGAATTGAAAACATCATGGCGGAAGCTGGCCTTCCCACATTGGAACAGCGCCAATCCGAAAGTTTATTAAAAATCATCGCTAAACTTGTCTTTTCCAAAGACTCGATCATTGACAGTGACAATCAACAAAGCCTTATCTAAGGCAAAAGAATTGGGCTTACCCTTCAAACGAGTCAAAGGCTACACTCCAAACCTTCCACCCTGGAAAATAAGCCAAAATTCTTTGCAGCTAAACCTTGCAGAGTACAATAAAGACAACACCAACAGAATAGTATATTATTCTAACTTTGCAGAAATAATAGGAAATCTTAAACATGAAGGTTGGACTCCTTTGTTTACAGATGGGTCGAAATCCGCTTATAACACTTCCTTTGCGGTAACCGATGCAAATGGCACTTTACTGAGGGCAGGGATATTATGCGAGTTCTCATCAATTTTTACTGCTGAAGCATTAGCCATTCAAGAAACTGCTAAAACGATTTCACTATCAAGCTACAAATTAGTGATATGCACCGACAGCCTCTCAGTTCTCCGTGCCATATCCAACGCAAACCACAATAGCAAGATAATAAACAACATACGTGACCTTCTTATAAGGAACCCCAATAAACTAAAACTTATGTGGGTGCCTAGCCATATTGGCATACCGGGCAACGAATACGCTGACAAAGCCGCAAAGTCTTGCAATAGACTACCTGTCTTCACTTTCGACATATTTTCGAAAAAAGATCTTCAAAGTTACATCGAACAAATCATTAAAAAGAATAAAATCCTAAAATGGAGTGGCTACGAAAATCACTATTCTAAAATTAATACCGATCTTCATACCCCCATTTACCCACCATCTTTATCTAGAGCAACAACGTCAAAATTCATCCGACTTCGGTTAGGTCACACTACCTCAACCCATCAGCACATCTTAAGGAAAGAGGACCCACCTTTGGGTCCAGTCTGTAACAACATCATTAATACCTCACATTTACTCGGCCTCGCAGCATGCAGTATCTCTCAACAAATCAATACCATTTTGCCTTATAATCAAAATATCTATTCATTTTTAAACACTATTAGTATCGAAAACATTTTAAAAATCGAAAAATACCTTAATATTCAAAAATTAGTTATCTAAACAAATACATTTATCTTTGAGTGGAAAGCCTTTGCAGCTAGCGCTCTTTTCTTTCTATTAGCATGTAATTTTGAAATTTTATGTTAATAAAAAATAATAATACTAATAATAATAAATTCAAACGTAAATCTTACTCAAACAATAACCAAATCCTCAGATACTAATCAAAACCCCAATTCAAACCTCATAATCTCTCATATCAATACCGAAACTAATCTGACACCAAACTCTTCAAACTCTCAAACTAGTATCCAGAACCCTTTTATTAATACACAAACAAATTTACCATTAACCTCAGAAAACTCTCAAAATAATATTCAAAACTCTCATATTAACACACAAACAAACTTGACACCAAACAATTCAAACTCTCAAACTTACTCTACTAACTCACCTATTTCACAAACAACTCAAAATCTTATTGAATCTAAAAACTATTTTATTCACAACTCCGATACGGAAGATGATGAATCTATATAAACAACACAACAGTATCCCCAAACCAGACTCTGCTGCCTTAAGGTTGAAACACCCAGGCTTCTTAGGAAGCCTCGTGGCCTCAACTTTTAGACGGCAGAGTTATGCAACCTACCACCCTCAAACTACAACCAACACAACTTTAGAACTTCCAAACTATTTTAAAGCTCTCCAGTGGAATATGCAAGGTTATATTAATAACTTCGACGAGCTCAATATTCTGATCAAAGAAAGATCGCCATGTGCTTTATCTCTTCAAGAGACACATTGTGCGTTTCAATCTACTCCAATTATTCCGAAATCTTATTCGGGTTATTTTCTCAACTTTCCTCAAAATTTAACCGGAAAACAAGGCATAGCTCTTCTTATCAAAAAGAACATACCCCATGTGCAAATCAATATCAACTCAAACATTTTAACACTTGCTGTACAAGTTAACTTGGCCATTAAATTTACTATCGTCTCTTTTTACATATTGATTACATCTGATCTTGCAAACATTATACAACAGATACAAACACCTATCCTTTTTTGTGGTGATGTTAACTCGTGGAGCGTTCTTTGGGGCTCACCCGTTTCGAACCACCGGGGCAATATTATCGAAGAATTCTTATTTTATTCGGATCTAATGCTTCTAAACGACGGATCGCCAACACACTTTTCAACACACAACACTTTTACACATATCGACATATCATGCTGCTCACCCACCCTTTTTCCATTAACGACATGGAACGTCTTAGAAGACTTACATAATAGTGACCACTTTCCTATTATAATCCAGCTACAAACTAGCCCAAACAAGTCCAAATTTTATCCAAACCGCAAGTTCAAAATCGACTTGGCTGATTGGGACCGTTACCAAGCTATAACCAAAAAGTACTTAGATAAAAAACCCCCATCCTCAAATATAAACAAAGAAGCCGCGATTTTACAAAAATCAATTCGTTACGTAGCCAACATTTCAATTCCGCAAAATGGTCACACTCCCACCACCAGAACGGTTCCCTGGTGGAATCCTGTTCTCAAGGAACTGAGAGATAGAAAAATGAGAGTTTGGAGACTTTTTAAAAAGCACCCTCTAATTCCTTACCTTATAGCTTATAAAAAGTCAAACGCTTTATTTAGAAAAGAAATGAAAATAAGCAAAGCTAAATCACTGGCTGAATTTACATCAACAATTAATCCAAACTCTTCCGTCGCCAAAATGTGGCATAATATTCGGTGCCTCACTGGCAACTATGTCCCTCGTCCAATAAGATGTCTAGTAACACCCACGGGTACTCTGTCTTCGACTTCAGACATAAGTAATTTCTTCGCTTTCTCTTGGTCAAACCTCTCAGACGACAACAACTTCTCGGCATCCTTCAAGTTTTTGAAAGCAAACAGCCTTTCCAATACACCACCTGACATTTCTGTTACCTCTTTAGCGGGACAAATTGAAGGTAGTATAACACATATTGAATTGGAATGTTGTTTAAGCATGTTGAAAGGCAAAACACCAAGTAGAGACCGCGTATCCTATCCTATGATTAAAAATCTCCCCTCCAGACTTCTTACACTTTACAACGAGATATTTAACACCGGCATCATCCCACAAACTTGGAAAACTGCTTATATCATCCCACTGCCAAAACCAAACAAACCAATAGACTATAGACGGATACCGTCCAATTTCCCTCATCCCGTGCATGTCCAAAGTTTTGGAAAAAATTGTTGCAAAACGCCTTTTTTGGTTCCTAGAAAATAAAAAGTTAATCAGTGCAAACCAAGTTGCCTTCAAACCCAATAGAGGCTGTTCAGACGCCTTGCTACATATCGACCATTACGTATCCAATGCCTTGTCTTCACGCAATCACGTATCGATACTCAACCTGGACTTCATGAAAGCTTTTGACAGAATAGGGATTCACTTGATATTAAACAAACTCCTTACTTGGGGTGTTGGTCCTAAAACCTACGGATTTATCAAATCATTCCTGTTGAACAGGAAAATATCTGTGAAAGTTAATAACTCCTTTTCTTCTATACAACCTCTTAATAATGGCATACCACAAGGATCACCTTTGTCGGTGGTGTTATTCTTGATTGCTTTTAACGACATTAGTGCCATTATTGACAAATATCGTATTTTAGACCATAGTATCAACGCTGATGACGTCTTCATTTTATGTAAACACAATGATTTAGAGATAACAAAAATTACTTTTTCAAAAGCTGTAAAAGACATTGTAAATTGGTGTGATAACTCTGGAGCTAAACTCTCTCTCTCAATAAATGTAAACTCTTACATATTTGTAAAAAATTGTCTTGTCCTAAAATTTAATTAGCTATAAATAATGTAAATATAGAAAATGTAGAAAACCTAGACATTTTAGGATTAAGATTTAACCATAAATTTAATTGGAAGCCACATTGTATAAACCTGAAAAAGAGCCTAGCCGCAAGAAGCAACATAATTAGCTACTTATCCAATAAAAAACTTAATATTCATGTTAACACCTTATGTAATATAACTAAATCTTTAAAATCTTCAACAAATCATTAAAAAGAATAAAATCCTAAAATGGAGTGGCTACGAAAATCACTATTCTAAAATTAATACCGATTTTCATACCCCCATTTACCCACCATCTTTATCCTGAGCAACAACGTCAAAATTCATCCGACTTCGGTTAGGTCACACTACCTCAACCCATCAGCACATCTTAAGGAAAGAGGACCCACCTTTGGGTCCAGTCTGTAACAACATCATTAACACCTCACATTTACTCGGCCTCGCAGCATGCAGTATCTCTCAACAAATCAATACCATTTTGCCTTATAATCAAAATATCTATTCATTTTTAAACACTATTAGTATCGAAAACATTTTAAAAATCGAAAAATACCTTAATATTCAAAAATTAGTTATCTAAACAAATACATTTATCTTTGAGTGGAAAGCCTTTGCAGCTAGCGCTCTTTTCTTTCACTTAGCATGTAATTTTGAAATTTTATGTTAATAAAAAATAATAATACTAATAATAATAAATTCAAACGTAAATCTTACTCAAACAATAACCAAATCTTCAGATACTAATCAAAACCCCAATTCAAACCTCATAATCTCTCATATCAATACCGAAACTAATCTGACACCAAACTCTTCAAACTCTCAAACTAGTATCCAGAACCCTTTTATTAATACACAAACAAATTTACCATTAACCTCAGAAAACTCTCAAAATAATATTCAAAACTCTCATTTTAACACACAAACAAACTTGACACCAAACAATTCAAACTCTCAAACTTACTCTACTAACTCACCTATTTCACAAACAACTCAAAATCTTATTGAATCTAAAAACTATTTTATTCACAACTCCGATACGGAAGATGATGAATCTATATAAACAACACAACAGTATCCCCAACCCAGACTCTGCTGCCTTAAGGTTGAAACACCCAGGCTTCTTAGGAAGCCTCGTGGCCTCAACTTTTAGACGGCAGAGTTATGCAACCTACCACCCTCAAACTACAACCAACACAACTTTAGAACTTCCAAACTATTTTAAAGCTCTCCAGTGGAATATGCAAGGTTATATTAATAACTTCGACGAGCTCAATATTCTGATCAAAGAAAGATCGCCATGTGCTTTATCTCTTCAATCTACTCCAATTATTCCGAAATCTTATTCGGGTTATTTTCTCAACTTTCCTCAAAATTTAACCGGAAAACAAGGCATAGCTCTTCTTATCAAAAAGAACATACCCCATGTGCAAATCAATATCAACTCAAACATTTTAACACTTGCTGTACAAGTTAACTTGGCCATTAAATTTACTATCGTCTCTTTTTACATATTGATTACATCTGATCTTGCAAACATTATACAACAGATACAAACACCTATCCTTTTTTGTGGTGATGTTAACTCGTGGAGCGTTCTTTGGGGCTCACCCGTTTCGAACCACCGGGGCAATATTATCGAAGAATTCTTAATTTATTCGGATCTAATGCTTCTAAACGACGGATCGCCAACACACTTTTCAACACACAACACTTTTACACATATCGACATATCATGCTGCTCACCCACCCTTTTTCCATTAACGACATGGAACGTCTTAGAAGACCTACATAATAGTGACCACTTTCCTATTATAATCCAGCTACAAACTAGCCCAAACAAGTCCAAATTTTATCCAAACCGCAAGTTCAAAATCGACTTGGCTAATTGGGACCGTTACCAAGCTATAACCAAAAAGTACTTAGATAAAAAACCCCCATCTTCAAATATAAACAAAGAAGCCGCGATTTTACAAAAATCAATTCGTTACGCAGCCAACATTTCAATTCCGCAAAATGGTCACACACCCACCACCAGAACGGTTCCCTGGTGGAATCCTGTTCTCAAGGAACTGAGAGATAGAAAAATGAGACTTTGGAGATTTTTTAAAAAGCACCCTCTAATTCCTTACCTTATAGCTTATAAAAAGTCAAACGCTTTATTTAGAAAAGAAATGAAAATAAGCAAAGCTAAATCACTGGCTGAATTTACATCAACAATTAATCCAAACTCTTCCGTCGCCAAAATGTGGCATAATATTCGGTGCCTCACTGGCAACTATGTCCCTCGTCCAATAAGATGTCTAGAAACACCCACGGGTACTCTGTCTTCGACTTCAGACATAAGAAATTTCTTCGCTTTCTCTTGGTCAAACCTCTCAGACGACAACAACTTCTCAGCATCCTTCAAGTTTTTGAAAGCAAACAGCCTTTCCAATACACCACCTGACATTTCTGTTACCTCTTTAGCGGGACAAATTGAAGGTAGTATAACACATATTGAATTGGAATGTTGTTTAAGCATGTTGAAAGGCAAAACACCAAGTAGAGACCGCGTATCATATCCTATGATTAAAAATCTCCCCTCCAATGTAAAATCTAGACTTCTTACACTTTACAACGAGATATTTAACACCGGCATCATCCCACAAACTTGAAAAAATGCTTATATCATCCCACTGCCAAAACCAAACAAACCAATAGACTCTATAGACGGATACCGTCCAATTTCCCTCATCCCGTGCATGTCCAAAGTTTTGGAAAAAATTGTTGCAAAACGCCTTTTTTGGTTCCTAGAAAATAAAAAGTTAATCAGTGCAAACCAAGTTGCCTTCAAACCCAATAGAGGCTGTTCAGACGCCTTGCTACATATCGACCATTACGTATCCAATGCCTTGTCTTCACGCAATCACGTATCGATACTCGGCCTGGACTTAATGAAAGCTTTTGACAGAATAGGGATTCACTTGATATTAAACAAACTCCTTACTTGGGGTGTTGGTCCTAAAACCTACGGATTTATCAAATCATTCCTGTTGAACAGGAAAATATCTGTGAAAGTTAATAACTCCTTTTCTTCTATACAACCTCTTAATAATGGCATACCACAAGGATCACCTTTGTCGGTGGTGTTATTCTTGATTGCTTTTAACGACATTAGTGCCATTATTGACAAATATCGTATTTTAGACCATAGTATCAACGCTGATGACGTCTTCATTTTATGTAAACACAATGATTTAGAGATAACAAAAATTACTTTTTCAAAAGCTGTAAAAGACATTGTAAATTGGTGTGATAACTCTGGAGCTAAACTCTCTCTCTCAATAAATGTAAACTCTTACATATTTGTAAAAAATTGTCTTGTCCTAAAATTTAATTAGCTATAAATAATGTAAATATAGAAAATGTAGAAAACCTAGACATTTTAGGATTAAGATTTAACCATAAATTTAATTGGAAGCCACATTGTATAAACCTGAAATAGAGCCTAGCCGCAAGAAGCAACATAATTAGCTACTTATCCAATAAAAAACTTAATATTCATGTTAACACCTTATGTAATATAACTAAATCTTTAGTTTTAAGTAAAATAGATTATGGTCTTTATATTTATGGTAAATGTCCAAGCACTACTTTAAATCTTCTCAAATCTACATATCACCAGTCGGCCAGAAGAAGCATAAATGCCTACGCACAACAAGAATTGAAAACATCATGGCGGAAGCTGGCCTTCCCACATTGGAACAGCGCCAATCCGAAAGTTTATTAAAAATCATCGCTAAACTTGTCTTTTCCAAAGACTCGATCATTGACAGTGACAATCAACAAATCAAAAAGAATTGGGCTTACCCTTCAAACGAGTCAAAGGCTACACTCCAAACCTTCCACCCTGGAAAATAAGCCAAAATTCTTTGCAGCTAAACCTTGCAGAGTACAATAAAGACAACACCAACAGAATAGTATATTATTCTAACTTTGCAGAAATAATAGGAAATCTTAAACATGAAGGTTGGACTCCTTTGTTTACAGATGGGTCGAAATCCGCTTATAACACTTCCTTTGCGGTAACCGATGCAAATGGCACTTTACTGAGGGCAGGGATATTATGCGAGTTCTCATCAATTTTTACTGCTGAAGCATTAGCTGTTAAAACGATTTCACTATCAAGCTACAAATTAGTGATATGCACCGACAGCCTCTCAGTTCTCCGTGCCATATCCAACGCAAACCACAATAGCAAGATAATAAACAACATACGTGACCTTCTTATAAGGAACCCCAATAAACTAAAACTTATGTGGGTGCCTAGCCATATTGGCATACCGGGCAACGAATACGCTGACAAAGCCGCAAAGTCTTGCAATAGACTACCTGTCTTCACTTTCGACATATTTTCGAAAAAAGATCTTCAAAGTTACATCGAACAAATCATTAAAAAGAATAAAATCCTAAAATGGAGTGGCTACGAAAATCACTATTCTAAAATTAATACCGATCTTCATACCCCCATTTACCCACCATCTTTATCCTGAGCAACAACGTCAAAATTCATCCGACTTCGGTTAGGTCACACTACCTCAACCCATCAGCACATCTTAAGGAAAGAGGACCCACCTTTGTGTCCAGTCTGTAACAACATCATTAATACCTCACATTTACTCGGCCTCGCAGCATGCAGTATCTCTCAACAAATCAATACCATTTTGCCTTATAATCAAAATATCTATTCATTTTTAAACACTATTAGTATCGAAAACATTTTAAAAATCGAAAAATACCTTAATATTCATAAATTAGTTATCTAAACAAATACATTTATCTTTGAGTGGAAAGCCTTTGCAGCTAGCGCTCTTTTCTTTCTATTAGCATGTAATTTTGAAATTTTATGTTAATAAATAATAATAATAATAATAATAATAAATTCAAACGTAAATCTTACTCAAACAATAACCAAATCCTCAGATACTAATCAAAACCCCAATTCAAACCTCATAATCTCTCATATCAATACCGAAACTAATCTGACACCAAACTCTTCAAACTCTCAAACTAGTATCCAGAACCCTTTTATTAATACACAAACAAATTTACCATTAACCTCAGAAAACTCTCAAAATAATATTCAAAACTCTCATATTAACACACAAACAAACTTGACACCAAACAATTCAAACTCTCAAACTTACTCTACTAACTCACCTATTTCACAAACAACTCAAAATCTTATTGAATCTAAAAACTATTTTATTCACAACTCCGATACGGAAGATGATGAATCTATATAAACAACACAACAGTATCACCAACCCAGACTCTGCTGCCTTAAGGTTGAAACACCCAGGCTTCTTAGGAAGCCTCGTGGCCTCAACTTTTAGACGGCAGAGTTATGCAACCTACCACCCTCAAACTACAACCAACACAACTTTAGAACTTCCAAACTATTTTAAAGCTCTCCAGTGGAATATGCAAGGTTATATTAATAACTTCGACGAGCTCAATATTCTGATCAAAGAAAGATCGCCATGTGCTTCATCTCTTCAAGAGACACATTGTGCGTTTCAATCTACTCCAATTATTCCGAAATCTTATTCGGGTTATTTTCTCAACTTTCCTCAAAATTTAACCGGAAAACAAGGCATAGCTCTTCTTATCAAAAAGAACATACCCCATGTGCAAATCAATATCAACTCAAACATTTTAACACTTGCTGTACAAGTTAACTTGGCCATTAAATTTACTATCGTCTCTTTTTACATATTGATTACATCTGATCTTGCAAACATTATACAACAGATACAAACCTATCCTTTTTTGTGGTGATGTTAACTCGTGGAGCGTTCTTTGGGGCTCACCCGTTTCGAACCACCGGGGCAATATTATCGAAGAATTCTTATTTTATTCGGATCTAATGCTTCTAAACGACGGATCGCCAACACACTTTTCAACACACAACACTTTTACACATATCGACATATCATGCTGCTCACCCACCCTTTTTCCATTAACGACATGGAACGTCTTAGAAGACCTACATAATAGTGACCACTTTCCTATTATAATCCAGCTACAAACTAGCCCAAACAAGTCCAAATTTTATCCAAACCGCAAGTTCAAAATCGACTTGGCTGATTGGGACCGTTACCAAGCTATAACCAAAAAGTACTTAGATAAAAAACCCCCATCCTCAAATATAAACAAAGAAGCCGCGATTTTACAAAAATCAATTCGTTACGTAGCCAACATTTCAATTCCGCAAAATGGTCACACTCCCACCACCAGAACGGTTCCCTGGTGGAATCCTGTTCTCAAGGAACTGAGAGATAGAAAAATGAGACTTTGGAGACTTTTTAAAAAGCACCCTCTAATTCCTTACCTTATAGCTTATAAAAAGTCAAACGCTTTATTTAGAAAAGAAATGAAAATAAGCAAAGCTAAATCACTGGCTGAATTTACATCAACAATTAATCCAAACTCTTCCGTCGCCAAAATGTGGCATAATATTCGGTGCCTCACTGGCAACTATGTCCCTCGTCCAATAAGATGTCTAGTAACACCCACGGGTACTCTGTCTTCGACTTCAGACATAAGTAATTTCTTCGCTTTCTCTTGGTCAAACCTCTCAGACGACAACAACTTCTCGGCATCCTTCAAGTTTTTGAAAGCAAACAGCCTTTCCAATACACCACCTGACATTTCTGTTACCTCTTTAGCGGGACAAATTGAAGGTAGTATAACACATATTGAATTGGAATGTTGTTTAAGCATGTTGAAAGGCAAAACACCAAGTAGAGACCGCGTATCCTATCCTATGATTAAAAATCTCCCCTCCAATGTAAAATCTAGACTTCTTACACTTTACAACGAGATATTTAACACCGGCATCATCCCACAAACTTGGAAAACTGCTTATATCATCCCACTGCCAAAACCAAACAAACCAATAGACTATAGACGGATACCGTCCAATTTCCCTCATCCCGTGCATGTCCAAAGTTTTGGAAAAAATTGTTGCAAAACGCCTTTTTTGGTTCCTAGAAAATAAAAAGTTAATCAGTGCAAACCAAGTTGCCTTCAAACCCAATAGAGGCTGTTCAGACGCCTTGCTACATATCGACCATTACGTATCCAATGCCTTGTCTTCACGCAATCACGTATCGATACTCAACCTGGACTTCATGAAAGCTTTTGACAGAATAGGGATTCACTTGATATTAAACAAACTCCTTACTTGGGGTGTTGGTCCTAAAACCTACGGATTTATCAAATCATTCCTGTTGAACAGGAAAATATCTGTGAAAGTTAATAACTCCTTTTCTTCTATACAACCTCTTAATAATGGCATACCACAAGGATCACCTTTGTCGGTGGTGTTATTCTTGATTGCTTTTAACGACATTAGTGCCATTATTGACAAATATCGTATTTTAGACCATAGTATCAACGCTGATGACGTCTTCATTTTATGTAAACACAATGATTTAGAGATAACAAAAATAACTTTTTCAAAAGCTGTAAAAGACATTGTAAATTGGTGTGATAACTCTGGAGCTAAACTCTCTCTCTCAATAAATGTAAACTCTTACATATTTGTAAAAAATTGTCTTGTCCTAAAATTTAATTAGCTATAAATAATGTAAATATAGAAAATGTAGAAAACCTAGACATTTTAGGATTAAGATTTAACCATAATCTTAATTGGAAGCCACATTGTATAAACCTGAAAAAGAGCCTAGCCGCAAGAAGCAACATAATTAGCTACTTATCCAATAAAAAACTTAATATTCATGTTAACACCTTATGTAATATAACTAAATCTTTAGTTTTAAGTAAAATAGATTATGGTCTTTATATTTATGGTAAATGTCCAAGCACTACTTTAAATCTTCTCAAATCTACATATCACCAGTCGGCCAGAAGAAGCATAAATGCCTACGCACAACAAGAATTGAAAACATCATGGCGGAAGCTGGCCTTCCCACATTGGAACAGCGCCAATCCGAAAGTTTATTAAAAATCATCGCTAAACTTGTCTTTTCCAAAGACTCGATCATTGACAGTGACAATCAAAAAAGCCTTATCTAAGGCAAAAGAATTGGGCTTACCCTTCAAACGAGTCAAAGGCTACACTCCAAACCTTCCACCCTGGAAAATAAACCAAAATTCTTTGCAGCTAAACCTTGCAGAGTACAATAAAGACAACACCAACAGAATAGTATATTATTCTAACTTTGCAGAAATAATAGGAAATCTTAAACATGAAGGTTGGACTCCTTTGTTTACAGATGGGTCGAAATCCGCTTATAACACTTCCTTTGCGGTAACCGATGCAAATGGCACTTTACTGAGGGCAGGGATATTAGAACATCTTAAGGAAAGAGGACCCACCTTTGGGTCCAGTCTGTAACAACATCATTAATACCTCACATTTACTCGGCCTCGCAGCATGCAGTATCTCTCAACAAATCAATACCATTTTGCCTTATAATCAAAATATCTATTCATTTTTAAACACTATTAGTATCGAAAACATTTTAAAAATCGAAAAATACCTTAATATTCATAAATTAGTTATCTAAACAAATACATTTATCTTTGAGTGGAAAGCCTTTGCAGCTAGCGCTCTTTTCTTTCTATTAGCATGTAATTTTGAAATTTTATGTTAATAAATAATAATAATAATAATAATAATAAATTCAAACGTAAATCTTACTCAAACAATAACCAAATCCTCAGATACTAATCAAAACCCCAATTCAAACCTCATAATCTCTCATATCAATACCGAAACTAATCTGACACCAAACTCTTCAAACTCTCAAACTAGTATCCAGAACCCTTTTATTAATACACAAACAAATTTACCATTAACCTCAGAAAACTCTCAAAATAATATTCAAAACTCTCATATTAACACACAAACAAACTTGACACCAAACAATTCAAACTCTCAAACTTACTCTACTAACTCACCTATTTCACAAACAACTCAAAATCTTATTGAATCTAAAAACTATTTTATTCACAACTCCGATACGGAAGATGATGAATCTATATAAACAACACAACAGTATCCCCAACCCAGACTCTGCTGCCTTAAGGTTGAAACACCCAGGCTTCTTAGGAAGCCTCGTGGCCTCAACTTTTAGACGGCAGAGTTATGCAACCTACCACCCTCAAACTACAACCAACACAACTTTAGAACTTCCAAACTATTTTAAAGCTCTCCAGTGGAATATGCAAGGTTATATTAATAACTTCGACGAGCTCAATATTCTGATCAAAGAAAGATCGCCATGTGCTTTATCTCTTCAATCTACTCCAATTATTCCGAAATCTTATTCGGGTTATTTTCTCAACTTTCCTCAAAATTTAACCGGAAAACAAGGCATAGCTCTTCTTATCAAAAAGAACATACCCCATGTGCAAATCAATATCAACTCAAACATTTTAACACTTGCTGTACAAGTTAACTTGGCCATTAAATTTACTATCGTCTCTTTTTACATATTGATTACATCTGATCTTGCAAACATTATACAACAGATACAAACACCTATCCTTTTTTGTGGTGATGTTATCTCGTGGAGCGTTCTTTGGGGCTCACCCGTTTCGAACCACCGGGGCAATATTATCGAAGAATTCTTATTTTATTCGGATCTAATGCTTCTAAACGACGGATCGCCAACACACTTTTCAACACACAACACTTTTACACATATCGACATATCATGCTGCTCACCCACCCTTTTTCCATTAACGACATGGAACGTCTTAGAAGACCTACATAATAGTGACCACTTTCCTATTATAATCCAGCTACAAACTAGCCCAAACAAGTCCAAATTTTATCCAAACCGCAAGTTCAAAATCGACTTGGCTAATTGGGACCGTTACCAAGCTATAACCAAAAAGTACTTAGATAAAAAACCCCCATCTTCAAATATAAACAAAGAAGCCGCGATTTTACAAAAATCAATTCGTTACGCAGCCAACATTTCAATTCCGCAAAATGGTCACACACCCACCACCAGAACGGTTCCCTGGTGGAATCCTGTTCTCAAGGAACTGAGAGATAGAAAAATGAGACTTTGGAGACTTTTTAAAAAGCACCCTTTAATTCCTTACCTTATAGCTTATAAAAAGTCAAACGCTTTATTTAGAAAAGAAATGAAAATAAGCAAAGCTAAATCACTGGCTGAATTTACATCAACAATTAATCCAAACTCTTCCGTCGCCAAAATGTGGCATAATATTCGGTGCCTCACTGGCAACTATGTCCCTCGTCCAATAAGATGTCTAGAAACACCCACGGGTACTCTGTCTTCG
Organism: Platycheirus rosarum; assembly: GCA_963971375.1. Taxonomy (NCBI): domain Eukaryota; kingdom Metazoa; phylum Arthropoda; class Insecta; order Diptera; family Syrphidae; genus Platycheirus; species Platycheirus rosarum. The sequence continues at coordinate 100,952,074 of OZ020508.1, forward strand.
ACTTCAGACATAAGAAATTTCTTCGCTTTCTCTTGGTCAAACCTCTCAGACGACAACAACTTCTCAGCATCCTTCAAGTTTTTGAAAGCAAACAGCCTTTCCAATACACCACCTGACATTTCTGTTACCTCTTTAGCGGGACAAATTGAAGGTAGTATAACACATATTGAATTGAAAAATCTCCCCTCCAATGTAAAATCTAGACTTCTTACACTTTACAACGAGATATTTAACACCGGCATCATCCCACAAACTTGAAAAAATGCTTATATCATCCCACTGCCAAAACCAAACAAACCAATAGACTCTATAGACGGATACCGTCCAATTTCCCTCATCCCGTGCATGTCCAAAGTTTTGGAAAAAATTGTTGCAAAACGCCTTTTTTGGTTCCTAGAAAATAAAAAGTTAATCAGTGCAAACCAAGTTGCCTTCAAACCCAATAGAGGCTGTTCAGACGCCTTGCTACATATCGACCATTACGTATCCAATGCCTTGTCTTCACGCAATCACGTATCGATACTCGGCCTGGACTTAATGAAAGCTTTTGACAGAATAGGGATTCACTTGATATTAAACAAACTCCTTACTTGGGGTGTTGGTCCTAAAACCTACGGATTTATCAAATCATTCCTGTTGAACAGGAAAATATCTGTGAAAGTTAATAACTCCTTTTCTTCTATACAACCTCTTAATAATGGCATACCACAAGGATCACCTTTGTCGGTGGTGTTATTCTTGATTGCTTTTAACGACATTAGTGCCATTATTGACAAATATCGTATTTTAGACCATAGTATCAACGCTATGATGTCTTCATTTTATGTAAACACAATGATTTAGAGATAACAAAAATTACTTTTTCAAAAGCTGTAAAAGACATTGTAAATTGGTGTGATAACTCTGGAGCTAAACTCTCTCTCTCAATAAATGTAAACTCTTACATATTTGTAAAAAATTGTCTTGTCCTAAAATTTAATTAGCTATATATAATGTAAATATAGAAAATGTAGAAAACCTAGACATTTTAGGATTAAGATTTAACCATAAATTTAATTGGAAGCCACATTGTATAAACCTGAAAAAGAGCCTAGTCGCAAGAAGCAACATAATTAGCTACTTATCCAATAAAAAACTTAATATTCATGTTAACACCTTATGTAATATAACTAAATCTTTAGTTTTAAGTAAAATAGATTATGGTCTTTATATTTATGGTAAATGTCCAAGCACTACTTTAAATCTTCTCAAATCTACATATCACCAGTCGGCCAGAAGAAGCATAAATGCCTACGCACAACAAGAATTGAAAACATCATGGCGGAAGCTGGCCTTCCCACATTGGAACAGCGCCAATCCGAAAGTTTATTAAAAATCATCGCTAAACTTGTCTTTTCCAAAGACTCGATCATTGACAGTGACAATCAACAAAGCCTTATCTAAGGCAAAAGAATTGGGCTTACCCTTCAAACGAGTCAAAGGCTACACTCCAAACCTTCCACCCTGGAAAATAAGCCAAAATTCTTTGCAGCTAAACCTTGCAGAGTACAATAAAGACAACACCAACAGAATAGTATATTATTCTAACTTTGCAGAAATAATAGGAAATCTTAAACATGAAGGTTGGACTCCTTTGTTTACAGATGGGTCGAAATACGCTTATAACACTTCCTTTGCGGTAACCGATGCAAATGGCACTTTACTGAGGGCAGGGATATTATGCGAGTTCTCATCAATTTTTACTGCTGAAGCATTAGCTGTTAAAACGATTTCACTATCAAGCTACAAATTAGTGATATGCACCGACAGCCTCTCAGTTCTCCGTGCCATATCCAACGCAAACCACAATAGCAAGATAATAAACAACATACGTGACCTTCTTATAAGGAACCCCAATAAACTAAAACTTATGTGGGTGCCTAGTCATATTGGCATACCGGGCAACGAATACGCTGACAAAGCCGCAAAGTCTTGCAATAGACTACCTGTCTTCACTTTCGACATATTTTCGAAAAAAAGATCTTCAAAGTTACATCGAACAAATCATTAAAAAGAATAAAATCCTAAAATGGAGTGGCTACGAAAATCACTATTCTAAAATTAATACCGATCTTCATACCCCCATTTACCCACCATCTTTATCCAGAGCAACAACGTCAAAATTCATCCGACTTCGGTTAGGTCACACTACCTCAACCCATCAGCACATCTTAAGGAAAGAGGACCCACCTTTGTGTCCAGTCTGTAACAACATCATTAATACCTCACATTTACTCGGCCTCGCAGCATGCAGTATCTCTCAACAAATCAATACCATTTTGCCTTATAATCAAAATATCTATTCATTTTTAAACACTATTAGTATCGAAAACATTTTAAAAATCGAAAAATACCTTAATATTCATAAATTAGTTATCTAAACAAATACATTTATCTTTGAGTGGAAAGCCTTTGCAGCTAGCGCTCTTTTCTTTCTATTAGCATGTAATTTTGAAATTTTATGTTAATAAATAATAATAATAATAATAATAATAAATTCAAACGTAAATCTTACTCAAACAATAACCAAATCCTCAGATACTAATCAAAACCCCAATTCAAACCTCATAATCTCTCATATCAATACCGAAACTAATCTGACACCAAACTCTTCAAACTCTCAAACTAGTATCCAGAACCCTTTTATTAATACACAAACAAATTTACCATTAACCTCAGAAAACTCTCAAAATAATATTCAAAACTCTCATATTAACACACAAACAAACTTGACACCAAACAATTCAAACTCTCAAACTTACTCTACTAACTCACCTATTTCACAAACAACTCAAAATCTTATTGAATCTAAAAACTATTTTATTCACAACTCCGATACGGAAGATGATGAATCTATATAAACAACACAACAGTATCCCCAAACCAGACTCTGTTGCCTTAAGGTTGAAACACCCAGGCTTCTTAGGAAGCCTCGTGGCCTCAACTTTTAGACGGCAGAGTTATGCAACCTACCACCCTCAAACTACAACCAACACAACTTTAGAACTTCCAAACTATTTTAAAGCTCTCCAGTGGAATATGCAAGGTTATATTAATAACTTCGACGAGCTCAATATTCTGATCAAAGAAAGATCGCCATGTGCTTTATCTCTTCAATCTACTCCAATTATTCCGAAATCTTATTCGGGTTATTTTCTCAACTTTCCTCAAAATTTAACCGGAAAACAAGGCATAGCTCTTCTTATCAAAAAGAACATACCCCATGTGCAAATCAATATCAACTCAAACATTTTAACACTTGCTGTACAAGTTAACTTGGCCATTAAATTTACTATCGTCTCTTTTTACATATTGATTACATCTGATCTTGCAAACATTATACAACAGATACAAACACCTATCCTTTTTTGTGGTGATGTTAACTCGTGGAGCGTTCTTTGGGGCTCACCCGTTTCGAACCACCGGGGCAATATTATCGAAGAATTCTTATTTTATTCGGATCTAATGCTTCTAAACGACGGATCGCCAACACACTTTTCAACACACAACACTTTTACACATATCGACATATCATGCTGCTCACCCACCCTTTTTCCATTAACGACATGGAACGTCTTAGAAGACCTACATAATAGTGACCACTTTCCTATTATAATCCAGCTACAAACTAGCCCAAACAAGTCCAAATTTTATCCAAACCGCAAGTTCAAAATCGACTTGGCTGATTGGGACCGTTACCAAGCTATAACCAAAAAGTACTTAGATAAAAAACCCCCATCCTCAAATATAAACAAAGAAGCCGCGATTTTACAAAAATCAATTCGTTACGTAGCCAACATTTCAATTCCGCAAAATGGTCACACTCCCACCACCAGAACGGTTCCCTGGTGGAATCCTGTTCTCAAGGAACTGAGAGATAGAAAAATGAGACTTTGGAGACTTTTTAAAAAGCACCCTCTAATTCCTTACCTTATAGCTTATAAAAAGTCAAACGCTTTATTTAGAAAAGAAATGAAAATAAGCAAAGCTAAATCACTGGCTGAATTTACATCAACAATTAATCCAAACTCTTCCGTCGCCAAAATGTGGCATAATATTCGGTGCCTCACTGGCAACTATGTCCCTCGTCCAATAAGATGTCTAGTAACACCCACGGGTACTCTGTCTTCGACTTCAGACATAAGAAATTTCTTCGCTTTCTCTTGGTCAAACCTCTCAGACGACAACAACTTCTCGGCATCCTTCAAGTTTTTGAAAGCAAACAGCCTTTCCAATACACCACCTGACATTTCTGTTACCTCTTTAGCGGGACAAATTGAAGGTAGTATAACACATATTGAATTGGAATGTTGTTTAAGCATGTTGAAAGGCAAAACACCAAGTAGAGACCGCGTATCCTATCCTATGATTAAAAATCTCCCCTCCAATGCAAAATGTAGACTTCTTACACTTTACAACGAGATATTTAACACCGGCATCATCCCACAAACTTGGAAAACTGCTTATATCATCCCACTGCCAAAACCAAACAAACCAATAGACTATAGACGGATACCGTCCAATTTCCCTCATCCCGTGCATGTCCAAAGTTTTGGAAAAAATTGTTGCAAAACGCCTTTTTTGGTTCCTAGAAAATAAAAAGTTAATCAGTGCAAACCAAGTTGCCTTCAAACCCAATAGAGGCTGTTCAGACGCCTTGCTACATATCGACCATTACGTATCCAATGCCTTGTCTTCACGCAATCACGTATCGATACTCAACCTGGACTTCATGAAAGCTTTTGACAGAATAGGGATTCACTTGATATTAAACAAACTCCTTACTTGGGGTGTTGGTCCTAAAACCTACGGATTTATCAAATCATTCCTGTTGAACAGGAAAATATCTGTGAAAGTTAATAACTCCTTTTCTTCTATACAACCTCTTAATAATGGCATACCACAAGGATCACCTTTGTCGGTGGTGTTATTCTTGATTGCTTTTAACGACATTAGTGCCATTATTGACAAATATCGTATTTTAGACCATAGTATCAACGCTGATGACGTCTTCATTTTATGTAAACACAATGATTTAGAGATAACAAAAATTACTTTTTCAAAAGCTGTAAAAGACATTGTAAATTGGTGTGATAACTCTGGAGCTAAACTCTCTCTCTCAATAAATGTAAACTCTTACATATTTGTAAAAAATTGTCTTGTCCTAAAATTTAATTAGCTATAAATAATGTAAATATAGAAAATGTAGAAAACCTAGACATTTTAGGATTAAGATTTAACCATAAATTTAATTGGAAGCCACATTGTATAAACCTGAACGAGCCTAGCCGCAAGAAGCAACATAATTAGCTACTTATCCAATAAAAAACTTAATATTCATGTTAACACCTTATGTAATATAACTAAATCTTTAGTTTTAAGTAAAATAGATTATGGTCTTTATATTTATGGTAAATGTCCAAGCACTACTTTAAATCTTCTCAAATCTACATATCACCAGTCGGCCAGAAGAAGCATAAATGCCTACGCACAACAAGAATTGAAAACATCATGGCGGAAGCTGGCCTTCCCACATTGGAACAGCGCCAATCCGAAAGTTTATTAAAAATCATCGCTAAACTTGTCTTTTCCAAAGACTCGATCATTGACAGTGACAATCAACAAAGCCTTATCTAAGGCAAAAGAATTGAGCTTACCCTTCAAACGAGTCAAAGGCTACACTCCAAACCTTCCACCCTGGAAAATAAGCCAAAATTCTTTGCAGCTAAACCTTGCAGAGTACAATAAAGACAACACCAACAGAATAGTATTTTATTCTAACTTTGCAGAAATAATAGGAAATCTTAAACATGAAGGTTGGACTCCTTTGTTTACAGATGGGTCGAAATCCGCTTATAACACTTCCTTTGCGGTAACCGATGCAAATGGCACTTTACTGAGGGCAGGGATATTATGCGAGTTCTCATCAATTTTTACTGCTGAAGCATTAGCCATCCAAGAAGCTGCTAAAACGATTTCACTATCAAGCTACAAATTAGTGATATGCACCGACAGCCTCTCAGTTCTCCGTGCCATATCCAACGCAAACCACAATAGCAAGATAATAAACAACATACGTGACCTTCTTATAAGGAACCCCAATAAACTAAAACTTATGTGGGTGCCTAGCCATATTGGCATACCGGGCAACGAATACGCTGACAAAGCCGCAAAGTCTTGCAATAGACTACCTGTCTTCACTTTCGACATATTTTTGAAAAAAGATCTTCAAAGTTACATCGAACAAATCATTAAAAAGAATAAAATCCTAAAATGGAGTGGCTACGAAAATCACTATTCTAAAATTAATACCGATCTTCATACCCCCATTTACCCACCATCTTTATCCAGAGCAACAACGTCAAAATTCATCCGACTTCGGTTAGGTCACACTACCTCAACCCATCAGCACATCTTAAGGAAAGAGGACCCACCTTTGGGTCCAGTCTGTAACAACATCATTAACACCTCACATTTACTCGGCCTCGCAGCATGCAGTATCTCTCAACAAATCAATACCATTTTGCCTTATAATCAAAATATCTATTCATTTTTAAACACTATTAGTATCGAAAACATTTTAAAAATCGAAAAATACCTTAATATTCAAAAATTAGTTATCTAAACAAATACATTTATCTTTGAGTGGAAAGCCTTTACAGCTAGCGCTCTTTTCTTTCTATTAGCATGTAATTTTGAAATTTTATGTTAATAAAAAATAATAATACTAATAATAATAAATTCAAACGTAAATCTTACTCAAACAATAACCAAATCCTCAGATACTAATCAAAACCCCAATTCAAACCTCATAATCTCTCATATCAATACCGAAACTAATCTGACACCAAACTCTTCAAACTCTCAAACTAGTATCCAGAACCCTTTTATTAATACACAAACAAATTTACCATTAACCTCAGAAAACTCTCAAAATAATATTCAAAACTCTCATATTAACACACAAACAAACTTGACACCAAACAATTCAAACTCTCAAACTTACTCTACTAACTCACCTATTTCACAAACAACTCAAAATCTTATTGAATCTAAAAACTATTTTATTCACAACTCCGATACGGAAGATGATGAATCTATATAAACAACACAACAGTATCCCCAAACCAGACTCTGCTGCCTTAAGGTTGAAACACCCAGGCTTCTTAGGAAGCCTCGTGGCCTCAACTTTTAGACGGCAGAGTTATGCAACCTACCACCCTCAAACTACAACCAACACAACTTTAGAACTTCCAAACTATTTTAAAGCTCTCCAGTGGAATATGCAAGGTTATATTAATAACTTCGACGAGCTCAATATTCTGATCAAAGAAAGATTGCCATGTGCTTTATCTCTTCAAGAGACACATTGTGCGTTTCAATCTACTCCAATTATTCCGAAATCTTATTCGGGTTATTTTCTCAACTTTCCTCAAAATTTAACCGGAAAACAAGGCATAGCTCTTCTTATCAAAAAGAACATACCCCATGTGCAAATCAATATCAACTCAAACATTTTAACACTTGCTGTACAAGTTAACTTGGCCATTAAATTTACTATCGTCTCTTTTTACATATTGATTACATCTGATCTTGCAAACATTATACAACAGATACAAACACCTATCCTTTTTTGTGGTGATGTTAACTCGTGGAGCGTTCTTTGGGGCTCACCCGTTTCGAACCACCGGGGCAATATTATCGAAGAATTCTTATTTTATTCGGATCTAATGCTTCTAAACGACGGATCGCCAACACACTTTTCAACACACAACACTTTTACACATATCGACATATCATGCTGCTCACCCACCCTTTTTCCATTAACGACATGGAACGTCTTAGAAGACCTACATAATAGTGACCACTTTCCTATTATAATCCAGCTACAAACTAGCCCAAACAAGTCCAAATTTTATCCAAACCGCAAGTTCAAAATCGACTTGGCTGATTGGGACCGTTACCAAGCTATAACCAAAAAGTACTTAGATAAAAAACCCCCATCCTCAAATATAAACAAAGAAGCCGCGATTTTACAAAAATCAATTCGTTACGTAGCCAACATTTCAATTCCGCAAAATGGTCACACTCCCACCACCAGAACGGTTCCCTGGTGGAATCCTGTTCTCAAGGAACTGAGAGATAGAAAAATGAGACTTTGGAGACTTTTTAAAAAGCACCCTCTAATTCCTTACCTTATAGCTTATAAAAAGTCAAACGCTTTATTTAGAAAAGAAATGAAAATAAGCAAAGCTAAATCACTGGCTGAATTTACATCAACAATTAATCCAAACTCTTCCGTCGCCAAAATGTGGCATAATATTCGGTGCCTCACTGGCAACTATGTCCCTCGTCCAATAAGATGTCTAGTAACACCCACGGGTACTCTGTCTTCGACTTCAGACATAAGTAATTTCTTCGCTTTCTCTTGGTCAAACCTCTCAGACGACAACAACTTCTCGGCATCCTTCAAGTTTTTGAAAGCAAACAGCCTTTCCAATACACCACCTGACATTTCTGTTACCTCTTTAGCGGGACAAATTGAAGGTAGTATAACACATATTGAATTGGAATGTTGTTTAAGCATGTTGAAAGGCAAAACACCAAGTAGAGACCGCGTATCCTATCCTATGATTAAAAATCTCCCCTCCAATGTAAAATCTAGACTTCTTACACTTTACAAGGAGATATTTAACACCGGCATCATCCCACAAACTTGGAAAACTGCTTATATCATCCCACTGCCAAAACCAAACAAACCAATAGACTATAGACGGATACCGTCCAATTTCCCTCATCCCGTGCATGTCCAAAGTTTTGGAAAAAATTGTTGCAAAACGCCTTTTTTGGTTCCTAGAAAATAAAAAGTTAATCAGTGCAAACCAAGTTGCCTTCAAACCCAATAGAGGCTGTTCAGACGCCTTGCTACATATCGACCATTACGTATCCAATGCCTTGTCTTCACGCAATCACGTATCGATACTCAACCTGGACTTCATGAAAGCTTTTGACAGAATAGGGATTCACTTGATATTAAACAAACTCCTTACTTGGGGTGTTGGTCCTAAAACCTACGGATTTATCAAATCATTCCTGTTGAACAGGAAAATATCTGTGAAAGTTAATAACTCCTTTTCTTCTATACAACCTTTTAATAATGGCATACCACAAGGATCACCTTTGTCGGTGGTGTTATTCTTGATTGCTTTTAACGACATTAGTGCCATTATTGACAAATATCGTATTTTAGACCATAGTATCAACGCTGATGACGTCTTCATTTTATGTAAACACAATGATTTAGAGATAACAAAAATTACTTTTTCAAAAGCTGTAAAAGACATTGTAAATTGGTGTGATAGCTCTGGAGCTAAACTCTCTCTCAATAAATGTAAACTCTTACATATTTGTAAAAAATTGTCTTGTCCTAAAATTTAATTAGCTATAAATAATGTAAATATAGAAAATGTAGAAAACCTAGACATTTTAGGATTAAGATTTAACCATAAATTTAATTGGAAGCCACATTGTATAAACCTGAAAAAGAGCCTAGCCGCAAGAAGCAACATAATTAGCTACTTATCCAATAAAAAAACTTAATATTCATGTTAACACCTTATGTAATATAACTAAATCTTTAGTTTTAAGTAAAATAGATTATGGTCTTTATATTTATGGTAAATGTCCAAGCACTACTTTAAATCTTCTCAAATCTACATATCACCAGTCGGCCAGAAGAAGCATAAATGCCTACGCACAACAAGAATTGAAAACATCATGGCGGAAGCTGGCCTTCCCACATTGGAACAGCGCCAATCCGAAAGTTTATTAAAAATCATCGCTAAACTTGTCTTTTCCAAAGACTCGATCATTGACAGTGACAATCAACAAAGCCTTATCTAAGGCAAAAGAATTGGGCTTACCCTTCAAACGAGTCAAAGGCTACACTCCAAACCTTCCACCCTGGAAAATAAGCCAAAATTCTTTGCAGCTAAACCTTGCAGAGTACAATAAAGACAACACCAACAGAATAGTATATTATTCTAACTTTGCAGAAATAATAGGAAATCTTAATCATGAAGGTTGGACTCCTTTGTTTACAGATGGGTCGAAATCCGCTTATAACACTTCCTTTGCGGTAACCGATGCAAATGGCACTTTACTGAGGGCAGGGATATTATGCGAGTTCTCATCAATTTTTACTGCTGAAGCATTAGCCATCCAAGAAGCTGCTAAAACGATTTCACTATCAAGCTAAAAATTAGTGATATGCACCGACAGCCTCTCAGTTCTCCATGCCATATCCAACGCAAACCACAATAGCAAGATAATAAACAACATACGTGACCTTCTTATAAGGAACCCCAATAAACTAAAACTTATGTGGGTGCCTAGCCATATTGGCATACCGGGCGAATACGCTGACAAAGCCGCAAAGTCTTGCAATAGACTACCTGTCTTCACTTTCGACATATTTTCGAAAAAAGATCTTCAAAGTTACATCGAACAAATCGTTAAAAAGAATAAAATCCTAAAATGGAGTGGCTACGAAAATCACTATTCTAAAATTAATACCGATCTTCATACCCCCATTTACCCACCATCTTTATCCAGAGCAACAACGTCAAAATTCATCCGACTTCGGTTAGGTCACACTACCTCAACCCATCAGCACATCTTAAGGAAAGAGGACCCACCTTTGGGTCCAGTCTGTAACAACATCATTAATACCTCACATTTACTCGGCCTCGCAGCATGCAGTATCTCTCAACAAATCAATACCATTTTGCCTTATAATCAAAATATCTATTCATTTTTAAACACTATTAGTATCGAAAACATTTTAAAAATCGAAAAATACCTTAATATTCATAAATTAGTTATCTAAACAAATACATTTATCTTTGAGTAGAAAGCCTTTGCAGCTAGCGCTCTTTTCTTTCTATTAGCATGTAATTTTGAAATTTTATGTTAATAAAAAATAATAATACTAATAATAATAAATTCAAACGTAAATCTTACTCAAACAATAACCAAATTCTCAGATACTAATCAAAACCCCAATTCAAACCTCATAATCTCTCATATCAATACCGAAACTAATCTGACACCAAACTCTTCAAACTCTCAAACTAGTATCCAGAACCCTTTTATTAATACACAAACAAATTTACCATTAACCTCAGAAAACTCTCAAAATAATATTCAAAACTCTCATATTAACACACAAACAAACTTGACACCAAACAATTCAAACTCTCAAACTTACTCTACTAACTCACCTATTTCACAAACAACTCAAAATCTTATTGAATCTAAAAACTATTTTATTCACAACTCCGATACGGAAGATGATGAATCTATATAAACAACACAACAGTATCCCCAACCCAGACTATGCTGCCTTAAGGTTGAAACACCCAGGCTTCTTAGGAAGCCTCGTGGCCTCAACTTTTAGACGGCAGAGTTATGCAACCTACCACCCTCAAACTACAACCAACACAACTTTAGAACTTCCAAACTATTTTAAAGCTCTCCAGTGGAATATGCAAGGTTATATTAATAACTTCGACGAGCTCAATATTCTGATCAAAGAAAGATCGCCATGTGCTTTATCTCTTCAAGAGACACATTGTGCGTTTCAATCTACTCCAAATTTTCCGAAATCTTATTCGGGTTATTTTCTCAACTTTCCTCAAAATTTAACCGGAAAACAAGGCATAGCTCTTCTTATCAAAAAGAACATACCCCATGTGCAAATCAATATCAACTCAAACATTTTAACACTTGCTGTACAAGTTAACTTGGCCATTAAATTTACTATCGTCTCTTTTTACATATTGATTACATCTGATCTTGCAAACATTATACAACAGATACAAACACCTATCCTTTTTTGTGGTGATGTTAACTCGTGGAGCGTTCTTTGGGGCTCACCCGTTTCGAACCACCGGGGCAATATTATCGAAGAATTCTTATTTTATTCGGATCTAATGCTTCTAAACGACGGATCGCCAACACACTTTTCAACACACAACACTTTTACACATATCGACATATCATGCTGCTCACCCACCCTTTTTCCATTAACGACATGGAACGTCTTAGAAGACCTACATAATAGTGACCACTTTCCTATTATAATCCAGCTACAAACTAGCCCAAACAAGTCCAAATTTTATCCAAACCGCAAGTTCAAAATCGACTTGGCTGATTGGGACCGTTACCAAGCTATAACCAAAAAGTACTTAGATAAAAAACCCCCATCCTCAAATATAAACAAAGAAGCCGCGATTTTACAAAAATCAATTCGTTACGCAGCCAACATTTCAATTCCGCAAAATGGTCACACACCCACCACCAGAACGGTTCCCTGGTGGAATCCTGTTCTCAAGGAACTGAGAGATAGAAAAATGAGACTTTGGAGACTTTTTAAAAAGCACCCTCTAATTCCTTACCTTATAGCTTATAAAAAGTCAAACGCTTTATTTAGAAAAGAAATGAAAATAAGCAAAGCTAAATCACTGGCTGAATTTACATCAACAATTAATCCAAACTCTTCCGTCGCCAAAATGTGGCATAATATTCGGTGCCTCACTGGCAACTATGTCCCTCGTCCAATAAGATGTCTAGAAACACCCACGGGTACTCTGTCTTCGACTTCAGACATAAGAAATTTCTTCGCTTTCTCTTGGTCAAACCTCTCAGACGACAACAACTTCTCAGCATCCTTCAAGTTTTTGAAAGCAAACAGCCTTTCCAATACACCACCTGACATTTCTGTTACCTCTTTAGCGGGACAAATTGAAGGTAGTATAACACATATTGAATTGGAATGTTGTTTAAGCATGTTGAAAGGCAAAACACCAAGTAGAGACCGCGTATCATATCCTATGATTAAAAATCTCCCCTCCAATGTAAAATCTAGACTTCTTACACTTTACAACGAGATATTTAACACCGGCATCATCCCACAAACTTGAAAAAATGCTTATATCATCCCACTGCCAAAACCAAACAAACCAATAGACTCTATAGACGGATACCGTCCAATTTCCCTCATCCCGTGCATGTCCAAAGTTTTGGAAAAAATTGTTGCAAAACGCCTTTTTTGGTTCCTAGAAAATAAAAAGTTAATCAGTGCAAACCAAGTTGCCTTCAAACCCAATAGAGGCTGTTCAGACGCCTTGCTACATATCGACCATTACGTATCCAATGCCTTGTCTTCACGCAATCACGTATCGATACTCAACCTGGACTTCATGAAAGCTTTTGACAGAATAGGGATTCACTTGATATTAAACAAACTCCTTACTTGGGGTGTTGGTCCTAAAACCTACGGATTTATCAAATCATTCCTGTTGAACAGGAAAATATCTGTGAAAGTTAATAACTCCTTTTCTTCTATACAACCTCTTAATAATGGCATACCACAAGGATCACCTTTGTCGGTGGTGTTATTCTTGATTGCTTTTAACGACATTAGTGCCATTATTGACAAATATCGTATTTTAGACCATAGTATCAACGCTGATGACGTCTTCATTTTATGTAAACACAATGATTTAGAGATAACAAAAATTACTTTTTCAAAAGCTGTAAAAGACATTGTAAATTGGTGTGATAACTCTGGAGCTAAACTCTCTCTCAATAAATGTAAACTCTTACATATTTGTAAAAAATTGTCTTGTCCTAAAATTTAATTAGCTATAAATAATGTAAATATAGAAAATGTAGAAAACCTAGACATTTTAGGATTAAGATTTAACCATAAATTTAATTGGAAGCCACATTGTATAAACCTGAAAAAGAGCCTAGCCGCAAGAAGCAACATAATTAGCTACTTATCCAATAAAAAACTTAATATTCATGTTAACACCTTATGTAATATAACTAAATCTTTAGTTTTAAGTAAAATAGATTATGGTCTTTATATTTATGGTAAATGTCCAAGCACTACTTTAAATCTTCTCAAATCTACATATCACCAGTCGGCCAGAAGAAGCATAAATGCCTACGCACAACAAGAATTGAAAACATCATGGCGGAAGCTGGCCTTCCCACATTGGAACAGCGCCAATCCGAAAGTTTATTAAAAATCATCGCTAAACTTGTCTTTTCCAAAGACTCGATCATTGACAGTGACAATCAACAAAGCCTTATCTAAGGCAAAAGAATTGGGCTTACCCTTCAAACGAGTCAAAGGCTACACTCCAAACCTTCCACCCTGGAAAATAAGCCAAAATTCTTTGCAGCTAAACCTTGCAGAGTACAATAAAGACAACACCAACAGAATAGTATATTATTCTAACTTTGCAGAAATAATAGGAAATCTTAAACATGAAGGTTGGACTCCTTTGTTTACAGATGGGTCGAAATCCGCTTATAACACTTCCTTTGCGGTAACCGATGCAAATGGCACTTTACTGAGGGCAGGGATATTATGCGAGTTCTCATCAATTTTTACTGCTGAAGCATTAGCTGTTAAAACGATTTCACTATCAAGCTACAAATTAGTGATATGCACCGACAGCCTCTCAGTTCTCCGTGCCATATCCAACGCAAACCACAATAGCAAGATAATAAACAACATACGTGACCTTCTTATAAGGAACCCCAATAAACTAAAACTTATGTGGGTGCCTAGCCATATTGGCATACCGGGCAACGAATACGCTGACAAAGCCGCAAAGTCTTGCAATAGACTACCTGTCTTCACTTTCGACATATTTTCGAAAAAAGATCTTCAAAGTTACATCGAACAAATCATTAAAAAGAATAAAATTCTAAAATGGAGTGGCTACGAAAATCACTATTCTAAAATTAATACCGATCTTCATACCCCCATTTACCCACCATCTTTATCCAGAGCAACAACGTCAAAATTCATCCGACTTCGGTTAGGTCACACTACCTCAACCCATCAGCACATCTTAAGGAAAGAGGACCCACCTTTGTGTCCAGTCTGTAACAACATCATTAATACCTCACATTTACTCGGCCTCGCAGCATGCAGTATCTCTCAACAAATCAATACCATTTTGCCTTATAATCAAAATATCTATTCATTTTTAAACACTATTAGTATCGAAAACATTTTAAAAATCGAAAAATACCTTAATATTCATAAATTAGTTATCTAAACAAATACATTTATCTTTGAGTGGAAAGCCTTTGCAGCTAGCGCTCTTTTCTTTCTATTAGCATGTAATTTTGAAATTTTATGTTAATAAATAATAATAATAATAATAATAATAAAAATAATAAATTCAAACGTAAATCTTACTCAAACAATAACCAAATCCTTAGATACTAATCAAAACCCCAATTCAAACCTCATAATCTCTCATATCAATACCGAAACTAATCTGACACCAAACTCTTCAAACTCTCAAACTAGTATCCAGAACCCTTTTATTAATACACAAACAAATTTACCATTAACCTCAGAAAACTCTCAAAATAATATTCAAAACTCTCATATTAACACACAAACAAACTTGACACCAAACAATTCAAACTCTCAAACTTACTCTACTAACTCACCTATTTCACAAACAACTCAAAATCTTATTGAATCTAAAAACTATTTTATTCACAACTCCGATACGGAAGATGATGAATCTATATAAACAACACACCAGTATCCCCAAACCAGACTCTGCTGCCTTAAGGTTGAAACACCCAGGCTTCTTAGGAAGCCTCGTGGCCTCAACTTTTAGACGGCAGATTTATGCAACCTACCACCCTCAAACTACAACCAACACAACTTTAGAACTTCCAAACTATTTTAAAGCTCTCCAGTGGAATATGCAAGGTTATATTAATAACTTCGACGAGCTCAATATTCTGATCAAAGAAAGATCGTCATGTGCTTTATCTCTTCAAGAGACACATTGTGCGTTTCAATCTACTCCAATTATTCCGAAATCTTATTCGGGTTATTTTCTCAACTTTCCTCAAAATTTAACCGGAAAACAAGGCATAGCTCTTCTTATCAAAAAGAACATACCCCATGTGCAAATCAATATCAACTCAAACATTTTAACACTTGCTGTACAAGTTAACTTGGCCATTAAATTTACTATCGTCTCTTTTTACATATTGATTACATCTGATCTTGCAAACATTATACAACAGACACAAACACCTATCCTTTTTTGTGGTGATGTTAACTCGTGGAGCGTTCTTTGGGGCTCACCCGTTTCGAACCACCGGGGCAATATTATCGAAGAATTCTTATTTTATTCGGATCTAATGCTTCTAAACGACGGATCGCCAACACACTTTTCAACACACAACACTTTTACACATATCGACATATCATGCTGCTCACCCACCCTTTTTCCATTAACGACATGGAACGTCTTAGAAGACCTACATAATAGTGACCACTTTCCTATTATAATCCAGCTACAAACTAGCCCAAACAAGTCCAAATTTTATCCAAAACGCAAGTTCAAAATCGACTTGGCTGATTGGGACCGTTACCAAGCTATAACCAAAAAGTACTTAGATAAAAAACCCCCATCCTCAAATATAAACAAAGAAGCCGCGATTTTACAAAAATCAATTCGTTACGTAGCCAACATTTCAATTCCGCAAAATGGTCACACTCCCACCACCAGAACGGTTCCCTGGTGGAATCCTGTTCTCAAGGAACTGAGAGATAGAAAAATGAGACTTTGGAGACTTTTTAAAAAGCACCCTCTAATTCCTTACCTTATAGCTTATAAAAAGTCAAACGCTTTATTTAGAAAAGAAATGAAAATAAGCAAAGCTAAATCACTGGCTGAATTTACATCAACAATTAATCCAAACTCTTCCGTCGCCAAAATGTGGCATAATATTCGGTGCCTCACTGGCAACTATGTCCCTCGTCCAATAAGATGTCTAGTAACACCCACGGGTACTCTGTCTTCGACTTCAGACATAAGTAATTTCTTCGCTTTCTCTTGGTCAAACCTCTCAGACGACAACAACTTCTCGGCATCCTTCAAGTTTTTGAAAGCAAACAGCCTTTCCAATACACCACCTGACATTTCTGTTACCTCTTTAGCGGGACAAATTGAAGGTAGTATAACACATATTGAATTGGAATGTTGTTTAAGCATGTTGAAAGGCAAAACACCAAGTAGAGACCGCGTATCCTATCCTATGATTAAAAATCTCCCCTCCAATGTAAAATCTAGACTTCTTACACTTTACAACGAGATATTTAACACCGGCATCATCCCACAAACTTGAAAAAATGCTTATATCATCCCACTGCCAAAACCAAACAAACCAATAGACTATAGACGGATACCGTCCAATTTCCCTCATCCCGTGCATGTCCAAAGTTTTGGAAAAAATTGTTGCAAAACGCCTTTTTTGGTTCCTAGAAAATAAAAAGTTAATCAGTGCAAACCAAGTTGCCTTCAAACCCAATAGAGGCTGTTCAGACGCCTTGCTACATATCGACCATTACGTATCCAATGCCTTGTCTTCACGCAATCACGTATCGATACTCAACCTGGACTTCATGAAAGCTTTTGACAGAATAGGGATTCACTTGATATTAAACAAACTCCTTACTTGGGGTGTTGGTCCTAAAACCTACGGATTTATCAAATCATTCCTGTTGAACAGGAAAATATCTGTGAAAGTTAATAACTCCTTTTCTTCTATACAACCTCTTAATAATGGCATACCACAAGGATCACCTTTGTCGGTGGTGTTATTCTTGATTGCTTTTAACGACATTAGTGCCATTATTGACAAATATCGTATTTTAGACCATAGTATCAACGCTGATGACGTCTTCATTTTATGTAAACACAATGATTTAGAGATAACAAAAATTACTTTTTCAAAAGCTGTAAAAGACATTGTAAATTGGTGTGATAACTCTGGAGCTAAACTCTCTCTCAATAAATGTAAACTCTTACATATTTGTAAAAAATTGTCTTGTCCTAAAATTTAATTAGCTATAAATAATGTAAATATAGAAAATGTAGAAAACCTAGACATTTTAGGATTAAGATTTAACCATAAATTTAATTGGAAGCCACATTGTATAAACCTGAAAAAGAGCCTAGCCGCAAGAAGCAACATAATTAGCTACTTATCCAATAAAAAACTTAATATTCATGTTAACACCTTATGTAATATAACTAAATCTTTAGTTTTAAGTAAAATAGATTATGGTCTTTATATTTATGGTAAATGTCCAAGCACTACTTTAAATCTTCTCAAATCTACATATCACCAGTCGGCCAGAAGAAGCATAAATGCCTACGCACAACAAGAATTGAAAACATCATGGCGGAAGCTGGCCTTCCCACATTGGAACAGCGCCAATCCGAAAGTTTATTAAAAATCATCGCTAAACTTGTCTTTTCCAAAGACTCGATCATTGACAGTGACAATCAACAAAGCCTTATCTAAGGCAAAAGAATTGGGCTTACCCTTCAAACGAGTCAAAGGCTACACTCCAAACCTTCCACCCTGGAAAATAAGCCAAAATTCTTTGCAGCTAAACCTTGCAGAGTACAATAAAGACAACACCAACAGAATAGTATATTATTCTAACTTTGCAGAAATAATAGGAAATCTTAAACATGAAGGTTGGACTCCTTTGTTTACAGATGGGTCGAAATCCGCTTATAACACTTCCTTTGCGGTAACCGATGCAAATGGCACTTTACTGAGGGCAGGGATATTATGCGAGTTCTCATCAATTTTTACTGCTGAAGCATTAGCCATCCAAGAAGCTGCTAAAACGATTTCACTATCAAGCTACAAATTAGTGATATGCACCGACAGCCTCTCAGTTCTCCGTGCCATATCCAACGCAAACCATAATAGCAAGATAATAAACAACATACGTGACCTTCTTATAAGGAACCCCAATAAACTAAAACTTATGTGGGTGCCTAGCCATATTGGCATACCGGGCAACGAATACGCTGACAAAGCCGCAAAGTCTTGCAATAGACTACCTGTCTTCACTTTCGACATATTTTCGAAAAAAGATCTTCAAAGTTACATCGAACAAATCATTAAAAAGAATAAAATCCTAAAATGGAGTGGCTACGAAAATCACTATTCTAAAATTAATACCGATCTTCATACCCCCATTTACCCACCATCTTTATCCAGAGCAACAACGTCAAAATTCATCCGACTTCGGTTAGGTCACACTACCTCAACCCATCAGCACATCTTAAGGAAAGAGGACCCACCTTTGGGTCCAGTCTGTAACAACATCATTAATACCTCACATTTACTCGGCCTCGCAGCATGCAGTATCTCTCAACAAATCAATACCATTTTGCCTTATAATCAAAATATCTATTCATTTTTAAACACTATTAGTATCGAAAACATTTTAAAAATCGAAAAATACCTTAATATTCATAAATTAGTTATCTAAACAAATACATTTATCTTTGAGTGGAAAGCCTTTGCAGCTAGCGCTCTTTTCTTTCTATTAGCATGTAATTTTGAAATTTTATGTTAATAAAAAATAATAATACTAATAATAATAAATTCAAACGTAAATCTTACTCAAACAATAACCAAATTCTCAGATACTAATCAAAACCCCAATTCAAACCTCATAATCTCTCATATCAATACCGAAACTAATCTGACACCAAACTCTTCAAACTCTCAAACTAGTATCCAGAACCCTTTTATTAATACACAAACAAATTTACCATTAACCTCAGAAAACTCTCAAAATAATATTCAAAACTCTCATATTAACACACAAACAAACTTGACACCAAACAATTCAAACTCTCAAACTTACTCTACTAACTCACCTATTTCACAAACAACTCAAAATCTTATTGAATCTAAAAACTATTTTATTCACAACTCCGATACGGAAGATGATGAATGAATAAACAACACAACAGTATCCCCAACCCAGACTCTGCTGCCTTAAGGTTGAAACACCCAGGCTTCTTAGGAAGCCTCGTGGCCTCAACTTTTAGACGGCAGAGTTATGCAACCTACCACCCTCAAACTACAACCAACACAACTTTAGAACTTCCAAACTATTTTAAAGCTCTCCAGTGGAATATGCAAGGTTATATTAATAACTTCGACGAGCTCAATATTCTGATCAAAGAAAGATCGTCATGTGCTTTATCTCTTCAAGAGACACATTGTGCGTTTCAATCTACTCCAATTATTCCGAAATCTTATTCGGGTTATTTTCTCAACTTTCCTCAAAATTTAACCGGAAAGCAAGGCATAGCTCTTCTTATCAAAAAGAACATACCCCATGTGCAAATCAATATCAACTCAAACATTTTAACACTTGCTGTACAAGTTAACTTGGCCATTAAATTTACTATCGTCTCTTTTTACATATTGATTACATCTGATCTTGCAAACATTATACAACAGACACAAACACCTATCCTTTTTTGTGGTGATGTTAACTCGTGGAGCGTTCTTTGGGGCTCACCCGTTTCGAACCACCGGGGCAATATTATCGAAGAATTCTTATTTTATTCGGATCTAATGCTTCTAAACGACGGATCGCCAACACACTTTTCAACACACAACACTTTTACACATATCGACATATCATGCTGCTCACCCACCCTTTTTCCATTAACGACATGGAACGTCTTAGAAGACCTACATAATAGTGACCACTTTCCTATTATAATCCAGCTACAAACTAGCCCAAACAAGTCCAAATTTTATCCAAAACGAAAGTTCAAAATCGACTTGGCTGATTGGGACCGTTACCAAGCTATAACCAAAAAGTACTTAGATAAAAAACCCCCATCCTCAAATATAAACAAAGAAGCCGCGATTTTACAAAAATCAATTCGTTACGTAGCCAACATTTCAATTCCGCAAAATGGTCACACTCCCACCACCAGAACGGTTCCCTGGTGGAATCCTGTTCTCAAGGAACTGAGAGATAGAAAAATGAGACTTTGGAGACTTTTTAAAAAGCACCCTCTAATTCCTTACCTTATAGCTTATAAAAAGTCAAACGCTTTATTTAGAAAAGAAATGAAAATAAGCAAAGCTAAATCACTGGCTGAATTTACATCAACAATTAATCCAAACTCTTCCGTCGCCAAAATGTGGCATAATATTCGGTGCCTCACTGGCAACTATGTCCCTCGTCCAATAAGATGTCTAGTAACACCCACGGGTACTCTGTCTTCGACTTCAGACATAAGTAATTTCTTCGCTTTCTCTTGGTCAAACCTCTCAGACGACAACAACTTCTCGGCATCCTTCAAGTTTTTGAAAGCAAACAGCCTTTCCAATACACCACCTGACATTTCTGTTACCTCTTTAGCGGGACAAATTGAAGGTAGTATAACACATATTGAATTGGAATGTTGTTTAAGCATGTTGAAAGGCAAAACACCAAGTAGAGACCGCGTATCCTATCCTATGATTAAAAATCTCCCCTCCAATGTAAAATCTAGACTTCTTACACTTTACAACGAGATATTTAACACCGGCATCATCCCACAAACTTGAAAAAATGCTTATATCATCCCACTGCCAAAACCAAACAAACCAATAGACTATAGACGGATACCGTCCAATTTCCCTCATCCCGTGCATGTCCAAAGTTTTGGAAAAAATTGTTGCAAAACGCCTTTTTTGGTTCCTAGAAAATAAAAAGTTAATCAGTGCAAACCAAGTTGCCTTCAAACCCAATAGAGGCTGTTCAGACGCCTTGCTACATATCGACCATTACGTATCCAATGCCTTGTCTTCACGCAATCACGTATCGATACTCAACCTGGACTTCATGAAAGCTTTTGACAGAATAGGGATTCACTTGATATTAAACAAACTCCTTACTTGGGGTGTTGGTCCTAAAACCTACGGATTTATCAAATCATTCCTGTTGAACAGGAAAATATCTGTGAAAGTTAATAACTCCTTTTCTTCTATACAACCTCTTAATAATGGCATACCACAAGGATCACCTTTGTCGGTGGTGTTATTCTTGATTGCTTTTAACGACATTAGTGCCATTATTGACAAATATCGTATTTTAGACCATAGTATCAACGCTGATGACGTCTTCATTTTATGTAAACACAATGATTTAGAGATAACAAAAATTACTTTTTCAAAAGCTGTAAAAGACATTGTAAATTGGTGTGATAACTCTGGAGCTAAACTCTCTCTCAATAAATGTAAACTCTTACATATTTGTAAAAAATTGTCTTGTCCTAAAATTTAATTAGCTATAAATAATGTAAATATAGAAAATGTAGAAAACCTAGACATTTTAGGATTAAAATTTAACCATAAATTTAATTGGAAGCCACATTGTATAAACCTGAAAAAGAGCCTAGCCGCAAGAAGCAACATAATTAGCTACTTATCCAATAAAAAACTTAATATTCATGTTAACACCTTATGTAATATAACTAAATCTTTAGTTTTAAGTAAAATAGATTATGGTCTTTATATTTATGGTAAATGTCCAAGCACTACTTTAAATCTTCTCAAATCTACATATCACCAGTCGGCCAGAAGAAGCATAAATGCCTACGCACAACAAGAATTGAAAACATCATGGCGGAAGCTGGCCTTCCCACATTGGAACAGCGCCAATCCGAAAGTTTATTAAAAATCATCGCTAAACTTGTCTTTTCCAAAGACTCGATCATTGACAGTGACAATCAACAAAGCCTTATCTAAGGCAAAAGAATTGGGCTTACCCTTCAAACGAGTCAAAGGCTACACTCCAAACCTTCCACCCTGGAAAATAAGCCAAAATTCTTTGCAGCTAAACCTTGCAGAGTACAATAAAGACAACACCAACAGAATAGTATATTATTCTAACTTTGCAGAAATAATAGGAAATCTTAAACATGAAGGTTGGACTCCTTTGTTTACAGATGGGTCGAAATCCGCTTATAACACTTCCTTTGCGGTAACCGATGCAAATGGCACTTTACTGAGGGCAGGGATATTATGCGAGTTCTCATCAATTTTTACTGCTGAAGCATTAGCCATCCAAGAAGCTGCTAAAACGATTTCACTATCAAGCTACAAATTAGTGATATGCACCGACAGCCTCTCAGTTCTCCGTGCCATATCCAACGCAAACCACAATAGCAAGATAATAAACAACATACGTGACCTTCTTATAAGGAACCCCAATAAACTAAAACTTATGTGGGTGCCTAGCCATATTGGCATACCGGGCAACGAATACGCTGACAAAGCCGCAAAGTCTTGCAATAGACTACCTGTCTTCACTTTCGACATATTTTCGAAAAAAGATCTTCAAAGTTACATCGAACAAATCATTAAAAAGAATAAAATCCTAAAATGGAGTGGCTACGAAAATCACTATTCTAAAATTAATACCGATCTTCATACCCCCATTTACCCACCATCTTTATCCAGAGCAACAACGTCAAAATTCATCCGACTTCGGTTAGGTCACACTACCTCAACCCATCAGCACATCTTAAGGAAAGAGGACCCACCTTTGGGTCCAGTCTGTAACAACATCATTAATACCTCACATTTACTCGGCCTCGCAGCATGCAGTATCTCTCAACAAATCAATACCATTTTGCCTTATAATCAAAATATCTATTCATTTTTAAACACTATTAGTATCGAAAACATTTTAAAAATCGAAAAATACCTTAATATTCATAAATTAGTTATCTAAACAAATACATTTATCTTTGAGTGGAAAGCCTTTGCAGCTAGCGCTCTTTTCTTTCTATTAGCATGTAATTTTGAAATTTTATGTTAATAAAAAATAATAATACTAATAATAATAAATTCAAACGTAAATCTTACTCAAACAATAACCAAATTCTCAGATACTAATCAAAACCCCAATTCAAACCTCATAATCTCTCATATCAATACCGAAACTAATCTGACACCAAACTCTTCAAACTCTCAAACTAGTATCCAGAACCCTTTTATTAATACACAAACAAATTTACCATTAACCTCAGAAAACTCTCAAAATAATATTCAAAACTCTCATATTAACACACAAACAAACTTGACACCAAACAATTCAAACTCTCAAACTTACTCTACTAACTCACCTATTTCACAAACAACTCAAAATCTTATTGAATCTAAAAACTATTTTATTCACAACTCCGATACGGAAGATGATGAATGAATAAACAACACAACAGTATCCCCAACCCAGACTCTGCTGCCTTAAGGTTGAAACACCCAGGCTTCTTAGGAAGCCTCGTGGCCTCAACTTTTAGACGGCAGAGTTATGCAACCTACCACCCTCAAACTACAACCAACACAACTTTAGAACTTCCAAACTATTTTAAAGCTCTCCAGTGGAATATGCAAGGTTATATTAATAACTTCGACGAGCTCAATATTCTGATCAAAGAAAGATCGCCATTATTGACAAATATCGTATTTTAGACCATAGTATCTACGCTGATGACGTCTTCATTTTATGTAAACACAATGATTTAGAGATAACAAAAATTACTTTTTCAAAAGCTGTAAAAGACATTGTAAATTGGTGTGATAACTATGGAGCTAATAAATGTAAACTCTTACATATTTGTAAAAAATTGTCTTGCCCTAAAATTGAATTAGCTATAAATAATGTAAATATAGAAAATGTAGAAAACCTAGACATTTTAGGATTAAGATTTAACCATAAATTTAATTGGAAGCCACATTGTATAAACCTGAAATAGAGCCTAGCCGCAAGAAGCAACATAATTAGCTACTTATCCAATAAAAAACTTAATATTCATGTTAACACCTTATGTAATATAACTAGATCTTTAGTTTTAAGTAAAATAGATTATGGTCTTTATATTTATGGTAAATGTCCAAGCACTACTTTAAGTCTTCTTAAATCTACATATCACCAGTCGGCCAGAAGAAGCATAAATGCCTACCGCACAACAAGAATTGAAAACATCATGGCGGAAGCTGGCCTTCCCACATTGAAACAGCGCCAATCCGAAAGTTTATTAAAAATCATCGCTAAACTTGTCTTTTCCAAAGACTCCATCATTGGCAGTGACATTGATTCAACTTGCTGCTCAAAAATGCAAAGACGTCTTCCATCCACAATCAACAAAGCCTTATCTAAGGCAAAAGAATTGGACTTACCCTTCAAACGAGTAAAAGGTTACACTCCCTGGAAAATAAGCCAAAAGTCTTTGCAGCTAAACCTTGCAGAGTACAATAAAGACAACACCAACAGAATAGTATATTATTCTAACTTTGCAGAAATAATAGAAATCTTAAACATGAAGGTTGGACTCCTTTGTTTACAGATGGGTCGAAATCTGCTTATAACACTTCCTTTGCGGTAACCGATGCAAATGGCACTTTACTGAGGGCAGGGATATTATGCGAGTTCTCATCAATTTTTACTGCTGAAGCATTAGCCATCCAAGAAGCTGCTAAAACGATTTCACTATCAAGCTACAAATTAGTGATATGCACCGACAGCCTCTCAGTTCTCCGTGCCATATCCAACGCAAACCACAATAGCAAGATAATAAACAACATACGTGACCTTCTTATAAGGAACCCCAATAAACTAAAACTTATGTGGGTGCCTAGCCATATTGGCATACCGGGCAACGAATACGCTGACAAAGCCGCAAAGTCTTGCAATAGACTACCTGTCTTCACTTTCGACATATTTTCGAAAAAAGATCTTCAAAGTTACATCGAACAAATCATTAAAAAGAATAAAATCCTAAAATGGAGTGGCTACGAAAATCACTATTCTAAAATTAATACCGATCTTCATTCCCCCATTTACCCACCATCTTTATCCAGAGCAAAACAACGTCAAAATTCATCCGACTTCGGTTAGGTCACACTACCTCAACCCATCAGCACATCTTAAGGAAAGAGGACCCACCTTTGTGTGTAAGTCTGTAACAACATCATTAATACCTCACATTTACTCGGCCTCGCAGCATGCAGTATCTCTCAACAAATCAATACCATTTTGCCTTATAATCAAAATATCTATTCATTTTTAAACACTATTAGTATCGAAAACATTTTAAAAATCGAAAAATACCTTAATATTCATAAATTAGTTATCTAAACAAATACATTTATCTTTGAGTGGAAAGCCTTTGCAGCTAGCGCTCTTTTCTTTCTATTAGCATGTAATTTTGAAATTTTATGTTAATAAAAAATAATAATACTAATAATAATAAATTCAAACGTAAATCTTACTCAAACAATAACCAAATTCTCAGATACTAATCAAAACCCCAATTCAAACCTCATAATCTCTCATATCAATACCGAAACTAATCTGACACCAAACTCTTCAAACTCTCAAACTAGTATCCAGAACCCTTTTATTAATACACAAACAAATTTACCATTAACCTCAGAAAACTCTCAAAATAATATTCAAAACTCTCATATTAACACACAAACAAACTTGACACCAAACAATTCAAACTCTCAAACTTACTCTACTAACTCACCTATTTCACAAACAACTCAAAATCTTATTGAATCTAAAAACTATTTTATTCACAACTCCGATACGGAAGATGATGAATCTATATAAACAACACAACAGTATCCCCAAACCAGACTCTGCTGCCTTAAGGTTGAAACACCCAGGCTTCTTAGGAAGCCTCGTGGCCTCAACTTTTAGACGGCAGAGTTATGCAACCTACCACCCTCAAACTACAACCAACACAACTTTAGAACTTCCAAACTATTTTAAAGCTCTCCAGTGGAATATGCAAGGTTATATTAATAACTTCGACGAGCTCAATATTCTGATCAAAGAAAGATCGCCATTATTGACAAATATCGTATTTTAGACTATAGTATCTACGCTGATGACGTCTTCATTTTATGTAAACACAATGATTTAGAGATAACAAAAATTACTTTTTCAAAAGCTGTAAAAGACATTGTAAATTGGTGTGATAACTCTGGAGCTAATAAATGTAAACTCTTACATATTTGTAAAAAATTGTCTTGTCCTAAAATTGAATTAGCTATAAATGATGTAAATATAGAAAATGTAGAAAACCTAGACATTTTAGGATTAAGATTTAACCATAAATTTAATTGGAAGCCACATTGTATAAACCTGAAATAGAGCCTAGCCGCAAGAAGCAACATAATTAGCTACTTATCCAATAAAAAACTTAATATTCATGTTAACACCTTATGTAATATAACTAGATCTTTAGTTTTAAGTAAAATAGATTATGGTCTTTATATTTATGGTAAATGTCCAAGCACTACTTTAAGTCTTCTTAAATCTACATATCACCAGTCGGCCAGAAGAAGCATAAATGCCTACCGCACAACAAGAATTGAAAACATCATGGCGGAAGCTGGCCTTCCCACATTGAAACAGCGCCAATCCGAAAGTTTATTAAAAATCATCGCTAAACTTGTCTTTTCCAAAGACTCGATCATTGACAGTGACATTAATTCAACTTGCTGCTCAAAAATGCAAAGACGTCTTCCATCCACAATCAACAAAGCCTTATCTAAGGCAAAAGAATTGGACTTACCCTTCAAACGAGTAAAAGGTTACACTCCCTGGAAAATAAGCCAAAAGTCTTTGCAGCTAAACCTTGCAGAGTACAATAAAGACAACACCAACAGAATAGTATATTATTCTAACTTTGCAGAAATAATAGAAATCTTAAACATGAAGGTTGGACTCCTTTGTTTACAGATGGGTCGAAATCTGCTTATAACACTTCCTTTGCGGTAACCGATGCAAATGGCACTTTACTGAGGGCAGGGATATTATGGGAGTTCTCATCAATTTTTACTGCTGAAGCATTAGCCATCCAAGAAGCTGCTAAAACGATATGCACCGACAGCCTCTCAGTTCTCCGTGCCATATCCAACGCAAACCACAATAGCAAGATAATAAACAACATACGTGACCTTCTTATAAGGAACCCCAATAAACTAAAACTTATGTGGGTGCCTAGCCATATTGGCATACCGGGCAACGAATACGCTGACAAAGCCGCAAAGTCTTGCAATAGACTACCTGTCTTCACTTTCGACATATTTTCGAAAAAAGATCTTCAAAGTTACATCGAACAAATCATTAAAAAGAATAAAATCCTAAAATGGAGTGGCTACGAAAATCACTATTCTAAAATTAATACCGATCTTCATACCCCCATTTACCCACCATCTTTATCCAGAGCAAAACAACGTCAAAATTCATCCGACTTCGGTTAGGTCACACTACCTCAACCCATCAGCACATCTTAAGGAAAGAGGACCCACCTTTGTGTCCAGTCTGTAACAACATCATTAATACCTCACATTTACTCGGCCTCGCAGCATGCAGTATCTCTCAACAAATCAATACCATTTTGCCTTATAATCAAAATATCTATTCATTTTTAAACACTATTAGTATCGAAAACATTTTAAAAATCGAAAAATACCTTAATATTCATAAATTAGTTATCTAAACAAATACATTTATATTTGAGTGGAAAGCCTTTGCAGCTAGCGCTCTTTTCTTTCTATTAGCATGTAATTTTGAAATTTTATGTTAATAAAAAATAATAATACTAATAATAATAAATTCAAACGTAAATCTTACTCAAACAATAACCAAATTCTCAGATACTAATCAAAACCCCAATTCAAACCTCATAATCTCTCATATCAATACCGAAACTAATCTGACACCAAACTCTTCAAACTCTCAAACTAGTATCCAGAACCCTTTTATTAATACACAAACAAATTTACCATTAACCTCAGAAAACTCTCAAAATAATATTCAAAACTCTCATATTAACACACAAACAAACTTGACACCAAACAATTCAAACTCTCAAACTTACTCTACTAACTCACCTATTTCACAAACAACTCAAAATCTTATTGAATCTAAAAACTATTTTATTCACAACTCCGATACGGAAGATGATGAATGAATAAACAACACAACAGTATCCCCAACCCAGACTCTGCTGCCTTAAGGTTGAAACACCCAGGCTTCTTAGGAAGCCTCGTGGCCTCAACTTTTAGACGGCAGAGTTATGCAACCTACCACCCTCAAACTACAACCAACACAACTTTAGAACTTCCAAACTATTTTAAAGCTCTCCAGTGGAATATGCAAGGTTATATTAATAACTTCGACGAGCTCAATATTCTGATCAAAGAAAGATCGCCATTATTGACAAATATCGTATTTTAGACCATAGTATCTACGCTGATGACGTCTTCATTTTATGTAAACACAATGATTTAGAGATAACAAAAATTACTTTTTCAAAAGCTGTAAAAGACATTGTAAATTGGTGTGATAACTATGGAGCTAATAAATGTAAACTCTTACATATTTGTAAAAAATTGTCTTGCCCTAAAATTGAATTAGCTATAAATAATGTAAATATAGAAAATGTAGAAAACCTAGGCATTTTAGGATTAAGGTTGAGTTGATTTAGGTTGAAACACCCAGGCTTCTTAGGAAGCCTCGTGGCCTCAACTTTTAGACGGCAGAGTTATGCAACCTACCACCCTCAAACTACAACCAACACAACTTTAGAACTTCCAAACTATTTTAAAGCTCTCCAGTGGAATATGCAAGGTTATATTAATAACTTCGACGAGCTCAATATTCTGATCAAAGAAAGATCGCCATTATTGACAAATATCGTATTTTAGACCATAGTATCTACGCTGATGACGTCTTCATTTTATGTAAACACAATGATTTAGAGATAACAAAAATTACTTTTTCAAAAGCTGTAAAAGACATTGTAAATTGGTGTGATAACTATGGAGCTAATAAATGTAAACTCTTACATATTTGTAAAAAATTGTCTTGCCCTAAAATTGAATTAGCTATAAATAATGTAAATATAGAAAATGTAGAAAACCTAGACATTTTAGGATTAAGATTTAACCATAAATTTAATTGGAAGCCACATTGTATAAACCTGAAATAGAGCCTAGCCGCAAGAAGCAACATAATTAGCTACTTATCCAATAAAAAACTTAATATTCATGTTAACACCTTATGTAATATAACTAGATCTTTAGTTTTAAGTAAAATAGATTATGGTCTTTATATTTATGGTAAATGTCCAAGCACTACTTTAAGTCTTCTTAAATCTACATATCACCAGTCGGCCAGAAGAAGCATAAATGCCTACCGCACAACAAGAATTGAAAACATCATGGCGGAAGCTGGCCTTCCCACATTGAAACAGCGCCAATCCGAAAGTTTATTAAAAATCATCGCTAAACTTGTCTTTTCCAAAGACTCGATCATTGACAGTGACATTGATTCAACTTGCTGCTCAAAAATGCAAAGACGTCTTCCATCCACAATCAACAAAGCCTTATCTAAGGCAAAAGAATTGGACTTACCCTTCAAACGAGTAAAAGGTTACACTCCCTGGAAAATAAGCCAAAAGTCTTTGCAGCTAAACCTTGCAGAGTACAATAAAGACAACACCAACAGAATAGTATATTATTCTAACTTTGCAGAAATAATAGAAATCTTAAACATGAAGGTTGGACTCCTTTGTTTACAGATGGGTCGAAATCTGCTTATAACACTTCCTTTGCGGTAACCGATGCAAATGGCACTTTACTGAGGGCAGCGATATTATGCGAGTTCTCATCAATTTTTACTGCTGAAGCATTAGCCATCCAAGAAGCTGCTAAAACGATATGCACCGACAGCCTCTCAGTTTTCCGTGCCATATCCAACGCAAACCACAATAGCAAGATAATAAACAACATACGTGACCTTCTTATAAGGAACCCCAATAAACTAAAACTTATGTGGGTGCCTAGCCATATTGGCATACCGGGCAACGAATACGCTGACAAAGCCGCAAAGTCTTGCAATAGACTACCTGTCTTCACTTTCGACATATTTTCGAAAAAAGATCTTCAAAGTTACATCGAACAAATCATTAAAAAGAATAAAATCCTAAAATGGAGTGGCTACGAAAATCACTATTCTAAAATTAATACCGATCTTCATACCCCCATTTACCCACCATCTTTATCCAGAGCAAAACAACGTCAAAATTCATCCGACTTCGGTTAGGTCACACTACCTCAACCCATCAGCACATCTTAAGGAAAGAGGACCCACCTTTGTGTCCAGTCTGTAACAACATCATTAATACCTCACATTTACTCGGCCTCGCAGCATGCAGTATCTCTCAACAAATCAATACCATTTTGCCTTATAATCAAAATATCTATTCATTTTTAAACACTATTAGTATCGAAAACATTTTAAAAATCGAAAAATACCTTAATATTCATAAATTAGTTATCTAAACAAATACATTTATCTTTGAGTGGAAAGCCTTTGCAGCTAGCGCTCTTTTCTTTCTATTAGCATGTAATTTTGAAATTTTATGTTAATAAAAAATAATAATACTAATAATAATAAATTCAAACGTAAATCTTACTCAAACAATAACCAAATTCTCAGATACTAATCAAAACCCCAATTCAAACCTCATAATCTCTCATATCAATACCGAAACTAATCTGACACCAAACTCTTCAAACTCTCAAACTAGTATCCAGAACCCTTTTATTAATACACAAACAAATTTACCATTAACCTCAGAGAACTCTCAAAATAATATTCAAAACTCTCATATTAACACACAAACAAACTTGACACCAAACAATTCAAACTCTCAAACTTACTCTACTAACTCACCTATTTCACAAACAACTCAAAATCTTATTGAATCTAAAAACTATTTTATTCACAACTCCGATACGGAAGATGATGAATGAATAAACAACACAACAGTATCCCCAACCCAGACTCTGCTGCCTTAAGGTTGAAACACCCAGGCTTCTTAGGAAGCCTCGTGGCCTCAACTTTTAGACGGCAAAGTTATGCAACCTACCACCCTCAAACTACAACCAACACAACTTTAGAACTTCCAAACTATTTTAAAGCTCTCCAGTGGAATATGCAAGGTTATATTAATAACTTCGACGAGCTCAATATTCTGATCAAAGAAAGATCGCCATTATTGACAAATATCGTATTTTAGACCATAGTATCTACGCTGATGACGTCTTCATTTTATGTAAACACAATGATTTAGAGATAACAAAAATTACTTTTTCAAAAGCTGTAAAAGACATTGTAAATTGGTGTGATAACTATGGAGCTAATAAATGTAAACTCTTACATATTTGTAAAAAATTGTCTTGCCCTAAAATTGAATTAGCTATAAATAATGTAAATATAGAAAATGTAGAAAACCTAGACATTTTAGGATTAAGATTTAACCATAAATTTAATTGGAAGCCACATTGTATAAACCTGAAATAGAGCCTAGCCGCAAGAAGCAACATAATTAGCTACTTATCCAATAAAAAACTTAATATTCATGTTAACACCTTATGTAATATAACTAGATCTTTAGTTTTAAGTAAAATAGATTATGGTCTTTATATTTATGGTAAATGTCCAAGCACTACTTTAAGTCTTCTTAAATCTACATATCACCAGTCGGCCAGAAGAAGCATAAATGCCTACCGCACAACAAGAATTGAAAACATCATGGCGGAAGCTGGCCTTCCCACATTGAAACAGCGCCAATCCGAAAGTTTATTAAAAATCATCGCTAAACTTGTCTTTTCCAAAGACTCCATCATTGGCAGTGACATTGATTCAACTTGCTGCTCAAAAATGCAAAGACGTCTTCCATCCACAATCAACAAAGCCTTATCTAAGGCAAAAGAATTGGACTTACCCTTCAAACGAGTAAAAGGTTACACTCCCTGGAAAATAAGCCAAAAGTCTTTGCAGCTAAACCTTGCAGAGTACAATAAAGACAACACCAACAGAATAGTATATTATTCTAACTTTGCAGAAATAATAGAAATCTTAAACATGAAGGTTGGACTCCTTTGTTTACAGATGGGTCGAAATCTGCTTATAACACTTCCTTTGCGGTAACCGATGCAAATGGCACTTTACTGAGGGCAGCGATATTATGCGAGTTCTCATCAATTTTTACTGCTGAAGCATTAGCCATCCAAGAAGCTGCTAAAACGATTTCACTATCAAGCTACAAATTAGTGATATGCACCGACAGCCTCTCAGTTCTCCGTGCCATATCCAACGCAAACCACAATAGCAAGATAATAAACAACATACGTGACATTCTTATAAGGAACCCCAATAAACTAAAACTTATGTGGGTGCCTAGCCATATTGGCATACCGGGCAACGAATACGCAGACAAAGCCGCAAAGTCTTGCAATAGACTACCTGTCTTCACTTTCGACATATTTTCGAAAAAAGATCTTCAAAGTTACATCGAACAAATCATTAAAAAGAATAAAATCCTAAAATGGAGTGGCTACAAAAATCACTATTCTAAAATTAATACCGATCTTCATACCCCCATTTACCCACCATCTTTATCCAGAGCAAAACAACGTCAAAATTCATCCGACTTCGGTTAGGTCACACTACCTCAACCCATCAGCACATCTTAAGGAAAGAGGACCCACCTTTGTGTCCAGTCTGTAACAACATCATTAATACCTCACATTTACTCTGCCTCGCAGCATGCAGTATCTCTCAACAAATCAACACCATTTTGCCTTATAATCAAAATATCTATTCATTTTTAAACACTATTAGTATCGAAAACATTTTAAAAATCGAAAAATACCTTAATATTCATAAATTAGTTATCTAAACAAATACATTTATCTTTGAGTGGAAAGCCTTTGCAGCTAGCGCTCTTTTCTTTCTATTAGCATGTAATTTTGAAATTTTATGTTAATAAAAAATAATAATACTAATAATAATAAATTCAAACGTAAATCTTACTCAAACAATAACCAAATTCTCAGATACTAATCAAAACCCCAATTCAAACCTCATAATCTCTCATATCAATACCGAAACTAATCTGACACCAAACTCTTCAAACTCTCAAACTAGTATCCAGAACCCTTTTATTAATACACAAACAAATTTACCATTAACCTCAGAAAACTCTCAAAATAATATTCAAAACTCTCATATTAACACACAAACAAACTTGACACCAAACAATTCAAACTCTCAAACTTACTCTACTAACTCACCTATTTCACAAACAACTCAAAATCTTATTGAATCTAAAAACTATTTTATTCACAACTCCGATACGGAAGATGATGAATCTATATAAACAACACAACAGTATCCCCAAACCAGACTCTGCTGCCTTAAGGTTGAAACACCCAGGCTTCTTAGGAAGCCTCGTGGCCTCAACTTTTAGACGGCAGAGTTATGCAACCTACCACCCTCAAACTACAACCAACACAACTTTAGAACTTCCAAACTATTTTAAAGCTCTCCAGTGGAATATGCAAGGTTATATTAATAACTTCGACGAGCTCAATATTCTGATCAAAGAAAGATCGCCATTATTGACAAATATCGTATTTTAGACCATAGTATCTACGCTGATGACGTCTTCATTTTATGTAAACACAATGATTTAGAGATAACAAAAATTACTTTTTCAAAAGCTGTAAAAGACATTGTAAATTGGTGTGATAACTCTGGAGCTAATAAATGTAAACTCTTACATATTTGTAAAAAATTGTCTTGTCCTAAAATTGAATTAGCTATAAATAATGTAAATATAGAAAATGTAGAAAACCTAG
Source organism: Platycheirus rosarum (assembly GCA_963971375.1). Taxonomy (NCBI): domain Eukaryota; kingdom Metazoa; phylum Arthropoda; class Insecta; order Diptera; family Syrphidae; genus Platycheirus; species Platycheirus rosarum. Next base: position 100,986,793 of record OZ020508.1, read on the forward strand.
ACATTTTAGGATTAAGATTTAACCATAAATTTAATTGGAAGCCACATTGTATAAACCTGAAATAGAGCCTAGCCGCAAGAAGCAACATAATTAGCTACTTATCCAATAAAAAACTTAATATTCATGTTAACACCTTATGTAATATAACTAGATCTTTAGTTTTAAGTAAAATAGATTATGGTCTTTATATTTATGGTAAATGTCCAAGCACTACTTTAAGTCTTCTTAAATCTACATATCACCAGTCGGCCAGAAGAAGCATAAATGCCTACCGCACAACAAGAATTGAAAACATCATGGCGGAAGCTGGCCTTCCCACATTGAAACAGCGCCAATCCGAAAGTTTATTAAAAATCATCGCTAAACTTGTCTTTTCCAAAGACTCGATCATTGACAGTGACATTGATTCAACTTGCTGCTCAAAAATGCAAAGACGTCTTCCATCCACAATCAACAAAGCCTTATCTAAGGCAAAAGAATTGGACTTACCCTTCAAACGAGTAAAAGGTTACACTCCCTGGGAAATAAGCCAAAAGTCTTTGCAGCTAAACCTTGCAGAGTACAATAAAGACAACACCAACAGAATAGTATATTATTCTAACTTTGCAGAAATAATAGAAATCTTAAACATGAAGGTTGGACTCCTTTGTTTACAGATGGGTCGAAATCTGCTTATAACACTTCCTTTGCGGTAACCGATGCAAATGGCACTTTACTGAGGGCAGGGATATTATGGGAGTTCTCATCAATTTTTACTGCTGAAGCATTAGCCATCCAAGAAGCTGCTAAAACGATATGCACCGACAGCCTCTCAGTTCTCCGTGCCATATCCAACGCAAACCACAATAGCAAGATAATAAACAACATACGTGACCTTCTTATAAGGAACCCCAATAAACTAAAACTTATGTGGGTGCCTAGCCATATTGGCATACCGGGCAACGAATACGCGGACAAAGCCGCAAAGTCTTCCAATAGACTACCTGTCTTCACTTTCGACATATTTTCGAAAAAAGATCTTGAAAGATACATCGAACAAATCATTAAAAAGAATAAAATCCTAAAATGGAGTGGCTACGAAAATCACTATTCTAAAATTAATACCGATCTTCATACCCCCATCTACCCACCATCTTTATCCAGAGCAACAACATCAAAATTCATCCGACTTCGGTTAGGTCACACTACCTCAACCCATCAGCACATCTTAAGGAAAGAGGACCCACCTTTGTGTCCAGTCTGTAACAACATCATTAATACCTCACATTTACTCGGCCTCGCAGCATGCAGTATCTCTCAACAAATCAATACCATTTTGCCTTATAATCAAAATATCTATTCATTTTTAAGCACTATTAGTATCGAAAACATTTTAAAAATCGAAAAATACCTTAATATTCATAAATTAGTTATCTAAACAAATACATTTATCTTTGAGTGGAAAGCCTTTGCAGCTAGCGCTCTTTTCTTTCTATTAGCGTGTAATTTTGAAATTGTATGTTAATAAATAATAATAATAATAATAATAATAATAATAATATTCTAGAAAGCTATGTTGCTCCTTCTGATATGGGAAGCATTTTCGTATCAGCTAACATTGCTTTACGTTTCTATCCAACATTGCTATTAACATGAGAGTGCTGATAAATTTGTACGTTGATTTGGTCATATATTATATGTATTTGAACTCTTCGCTTTTGAAGCATTGGATTAAATGAGTGGGCATTTATGTAGAAAATAACATGAACTTCTAAAGTGTCAAAACCACAATACTTAACGGTTTTTAGTAAAAATTGAGTACACGACCACACGTCTTATATAATAACGAATTAAAAAAAAAACTTTTCGAAAATTGTAGAACCGGTTTTGATAAAATCCTGTTTTACTTGTCAATGTCGTCGCCGTATGCGAGTAATTGGACGAACTTTTGAAAGATCGTGCCTCTGGGTTGGCGTGATAGTTCTGTACTATTCTTTCAAGTATGATGTTGAGAAAAACGCACGACAACGCATCACCTTGTCTAAATCCTTTGTTGACTTCAAAAGTGTCGGTGAGATCTTTACCGACCTTGACGGAACAGCGTGCGTTTTCCATCATCATTTTACACAAGCGGACGAGTTTGGCAAGGTTCTTAAAATTGCAAATTACGAAAAAACGATGAAAAGGTGGTAGGTATGGATTTGAAGTTCTTGAGTTTTTTCCAAGATCTGCCGTAATCTGAATATTTGGTCGATAGTGGACTTTCCTGGCCTAAAACCGCACTGGTATAGTGTTGACGAATGGCTTTAGGCGTAGTTGGTGCAGTTCAGAGGGTCTCCGTTTTTAAGGATTGGGCAAATTATGCTGAGATTCCATTCATCTTCTTTTTCCTGTGTGGGGGCATGCGCGCATATAAGGCTTATATTGGAGAATTTAGCCTTGATACGGATTGTCATGAGGCGTTCGTTTACACATTTGTAGCTCAAAACCTCTTGAAACTTGTGTTGCTGATGCATTGTAGAGTGCTCAGTAACAGTATTTTTGTTGTCAAAAAATTAAAGGCTTTAGTTAATCTTATTTCTTGAGAAATGATCAGTTTGTTTTTGAAAATGTATCTGCTAAGCATCGAAATGGCCCCAAAAGGTAAACATACGTCCATAGAAATTATAAAAATGGTTATATCACATAGCCAGGACGGAAAATCAGTTCGTCAAATAGCTAAAATTGTGCAACGGAGCCATTCCACAGTTGAGGACATAACTTCACGTTTTAAACATGAAAAAAGGATCCATAATGTCAGCAGGAATGGACAAGGGAAAAAAACTGGAAAAGTACGATGAGAAGCTACTTGTGCGGCTATCAAGGAAAATCCTTTCTTATCCTCGGAATCTCTAAAAGTTTTTTTGAAAGAGACCAGGAATAAGGACGTAAGCAACGAAACAATTTGAAGAGTTCTTCGAAAGCACGATCTGAATGGCCGCGTAGTTTGAAAGAAACCCTAGATAAGTGAACAAAATCGAAAAGAAAGACTTAAATTTGCTAGGGAACATTTAACAAAAGATATTTCATTCTCGAACAAGGTAAAATTAAAATATTTGCATGGTTAGTATATAAATATAATTACAATTTAAAATAGGTTTTATTCACGGACGAAAGCAAATTTAATCTAAAAGGTTCGAAAGGACAAAGGTTTCTATAGCGGAAATCAAATGAAGAATTTTTTCATAAGGTTCGGTCATGGTATAGGGATACATTTCAAGTTCAGGTATTGGTAACTTACACTTTGTGAAGGAAAAATGGACCAGAAGGGTGCCATTTGGTGCCAAGTGTCAGTAAACTTGGAATACAAGATCATTTTATTTTCTACCAGGATAACGACCCTAAGCATACATTTTATCCAGCAAGGTTGTGGTTATTTTATAACTCTTATTTTATAACACCTGCACAGTCACCTGACCTTAATGCAATCAAGCATATTTGGAATGAACTGGAACATCGAGTCGGTCAAAAGAACTTTCGAAATGTTCAGGAGGAGACTGGTCTTCAAGAAGAATGGCAAAAAATACCTCTTGAAGTGTGTTCAAAATTGGTTTCATCAATGCCTCGAGGCCTTGAGGAAGTAATTAAATCAAAAGCATACGCCACAAAAAATTAAATACAGGATGTCCAGGTCAGTCGCAAAAAATATTTGTCTGTCTATCCGTTATTGATAATTGTTGCTACATATGTCAAAAAATTGTTTTGAAGAGTCATTGTTAGACTTGGGATTGTTTCAATTTATATTGCAACGGTAAATACAGTGTCATCGTATTCCTCCAAAATGAATACCTAAAATAGGCTCGACTGGGTTGCACGTGCTTGATCTTAGTGCCTTATCACAAGATTTTTGACAGAAACAAGAAAACATTTATGTAGAAAAATCACACGTTCTAAAGCTATACAAATATTTAAAGCTGTCTTTGAACGATGATGCGGCTTCTGTTCTCAAGCATACCGACATGTTTAATGCAAACTACGAACAGGCCTGGATGGATCTTTGTTCCATATACGACAAAGAAAGGGTTATAATGAATTCACAAATCAAGGTAATAATGGAGCAACCTGATATTATTCCCCACCCTGGTTCAGCCGATAGAAGAAGGCTGCATAATACGTCCAACGAAACAGTTTGGATTAGTTGTTGAGCATTGGGGAGCATTGCTAATTTATTTGGTTACGTTAAAACTAATTCTGAACCCATGGAATTATGGGCAAGAGCTTCGGTGTCTTATGTTCAACCAGTGTTTAAGGATATTTGGGATTTTCTGACAAATAGACAGTTTGAACTTGAAGCGTCTACAAGTAAAAGGGTTTCGATGTGCAATAAAACACATTTTATAACGTCGTGCTCGAAATTTTCGTAGAGAAGGTTTATAATAATAATATTTTATAATATTTTTAACTAAGTGTCTTTAAGGCACATTGCCTTTTTAGAATGCAGCATGACGTTGCACGACACTAGTTAGAAGAATTAGAAAGATCGAGATCAGGTGACTATTTTCTCATTTAAAACTCACGGGCGGCTCTAGCTTGCACTAGGAGTTAGAAAAATTTCTTCTTAACCTGAGTATCGAACTGACGACCTCCAGGTCAGAAGCAAACATCTTATCTACTGCACCAATGCCGCCCGCAAATATATAACTCACTATATGCTATAATTGTTTGAACTTAGGAAATGTAAAGCACGTCATCATACTTTAATTAACACTGAAGTCAAATAATGATAGGAAAGTCAGAATTAGTTCAATTGCGCAGCATAGTTTTGATTATAATCACTCAGCTCAATTAGATGGGAATAAGTTGGTTGATCTTAGTTTTAATGAACCTGGATGGATAGACATATTGTTTAAGGCTAGTATACTATTTGATGTCTTAACCGGGGAAAGATTTACGATAAGGACGGATGGATAGTTGCTCAAAATTCTGAGTTTGGTTAGCTATTGGCAAGCGGGGAAAAGGAATTGATACACAGCTGTTGAAATGCCTTTCATGTAGAGAATATAGAAAATCTCATGCAGCGATATTGGGAAGTTGAGGAACCAAAACCAACAGCACGTTACTTATACGATGACCATCCTTGTGAGACTCATTTTAAAACTCATTATACGAGGAATTCGGGAAGACGTTTTGTGGTAAAACTCCTCTTCAAGGCCTTGTCAGAAATTGCAATCTATGGAGAGGCGATTTCAAAGGAATAAGGATCTTCAACTCGAGTACGCGGCATTCATGAAGGAAATTTGGGCCAAATGGTAGAGATAGACATGGATGAGGAGCAAGAAGCTGGATACTATCTGCCACACCCCTCGGTTATTAAGTTGGATATTGCAACGAATCGTGTAAGGGTAGTTTTTGATGCTTACTCCACCTGGCGGAACATATTTAAACTCACGGTTTCTTACAAAACGACCTTATGACAATTCTTATACAATTCAAGATGAATCCTATTGCGTTAAACACCGATATAGACAAAATGTATAATATAATTTTAGTACACCCAGATGATAGAAAATATCAGTCTTGTGGAGACATTCACCTGAGGAACCAATGAGAACTTGCGAGTTGACAACAGTGACTTATGGCAAAAAGATGTTTGACGCAATTTGCTGAAGATGGGAAGGAGGAGTTTCCAAGGGCAGCTTCTTTGATAAATGATTTCTTTTATATGGATGATTTTATTGCAAGCTACGGCAATGAAGATTCAGTTCGAGTTCTTGTGGACCAATTGTGTAAGCTTCTTCAAAGTGCTGGGTTCAATATAAAGAAATGGGCGTCAAACTCCGAGGACCTACTGAAAGAAATTCTACTGCAAAGGAGAGAACCCGAATGGATTTCTGGCTGAGACAAACCAACCAGTAAAAACTTTGGGCTTACGATTGCATAATGTAACAGATTGTTTTAGCTTTAGGGTGGATTTAAAGGAGATTTCATGCTACACAAATAGAAATTTAATGTATGCTGGTATTTTCGACGCCCTTAGATATCCATCATCATCATCATCGGCGCAACAACCGGGATCCGGTCCGGGCCTCCTTCAACAAATTCTTCCATACATCCCGATTGCTGGCCGACGCCATCCAATCGCGCACCCCAAGGCTTCGGGCGTCCTGGTCTATGCCATCCTTCCAACGTAAGCAAGGTTTGCCACGTTGTCTTCTACCATAAAAAGTACCGCAAAAGACTTTCCGAGTTGGTTCCTCTTCGCTCATGCGAGCTAGGTGTCCAGCCCACCGGAATCTACCGAGCTTTATTTTTTCAACAACATCTGCTTCGAGATAGACCTCATACAATTCATGATTGTATCTTTTCCGGAATCGGGAAACACGGGGCCAACAATTCTCCGTAAGACTTTTCTCTCGAACGCGGATAAGAGATCAGATTGCCTTTTTGTAAGCACCCAAGTCTCGGATCCGTATGTGAGTACTGGTAAGACCATAGTCTTGTACAGCAGCAGTTTGGTTTTTATGGTAAGGTTTCTGGATTTAAAGAGCTTTGACAGACTATAGTAGGTTTTGTTGGATTTCAGCAGCCGCCCGCGTATTTCTTCCTCCATATTGTTATCGGCTGCTACTTTTGACCCAAGATAGTAAAAGGACTGCACTACTTCAAGTTCTTGCTCCGCTTCCCTGATGGTTGTACCAATATTTCTCGCAGACGTTGCCGCCATGTACTTAGTCTTCCCTTCATTTATGTGCAGCCCCAGGTATTTTGCCGCTTGCTCGACCTGGGTAAAGGAGTCTTGTACAGCTTGTTGGCTTCTGCCGATGATGTCGATGTCGTCTGCGTAAGCTAGTATCTGGCTGGACTTGGTGACGATAGTCCCTCTTGTTGACGTGCCAGAGTCACGGATTGCTTTCTCTAACGCCAGGTTGAAGAGGATGCAAGCCAGACCATCCCCTTGTCGGAGTCCATTAAAGATGTTGATTGGTCTGGATAGCAAACCGGCTACTTTTACTTGGCTTGTGATGTTGGTCATGGTCAGCCTACATAGTCGTGTCAATTTATTATATGGGATGCCGAATTCTCTCATGGCCTTATAAAGTTCTACCCTGGCTATGCTATCGTAGGCGGCTTTAAAGTCTATAAAAAGATAGTATGTTGGGATATTAAATTCCAGACTTTTTTCCATCACCTGCCTAAGGGTAAAGATCTGATCAATTGTTGATTTGCCTGGTATAAAACCACATTGATATTTGCCGATTATGGTATTAGCGTATGGGGCTATCCGTTCTTGCAGGATAGAGGAGAATATCTTATAGGATGTACTCAACAATGTTATACCCCTATAGTTGCTGCATTTTGTGATATCTCCCTTCTTATGTATGGGACATATGATGCCTTTTCGCCAGTCTTCTGGTATCTCTTCGTGTTCCCATACGTGATTTCATGAATTGCTTGATGTAGTGTTGGCCCTCCATGTTTGATCAGCTCGGCAGGTATACCATCGGCTCCTGAGGCCTTATTATTTTTGAGCCGATTAATCGCCTGTTTTATCTCCTCAATGCTTGGTGGCTGCAGAGATCTTCTTCTTGAAATGTTGGAGTCTCCATTTTTTCCGTGAGCTGACCGTTCAGCAGTTCATTAAAGTACACTTCCCATCGCTCCAGAATGTCTTCAGGATCGGTGATCAGATTACCCTCTCCTTCTTTACAATATGTACAGCGTGGTGTATATTGCGACATGTTTCTGACGGATTGGTAGAACTTCCGCGCCTGGTGCGGACCTCGCTCTCTATTTCTTTCCATTTCACAGACAATGTTTTTTCCCAGGCTGCCTTTTTTCGTCTGTGAAGTCTTTTTTCTATTCTTCTTCTTCTGAGCTCTTTATATTCATCTTCGCGTGCGCGCGTTCTATGAGACTGTTGCATTGCTCGGTATGCAGCATTCTTACGTTCAGACGCTAGTTTGCATTCATCATCAAACCAGTCGCTCCGATCTCTGCGACAACTGCCTAAGATGGTATCAGCAGTACTAATGACTTTGTTCTTAAGGCGTGACCATTTTTCCTCTACGCCCGGCATTCTGTCCCCAGGACTTACTCTTTCCTCATCGAGCTCTCCGAGGGCGACCCTTAGTGCGCGACTGTATTGGTTGCTTTTGCATTCATCGCCTAGGGCAGCCGCGTTGATTCGAGCCTGACCAGCGGATGCAATACTTCTTCGCATAGCAATCCGCCCTCGGAACACTATACCAACGAGATAGTGGTCCGAGTCGATGTTGGCACCTTGATACGTACGTATCGTCTTCAGGCTCGAGTAGTGGCGGCGATCTATCAACACGTGGTCAATTTGGTTACGAGTGACTCCATCAGCCGATACCCAAGTGACCTTGTGAATATCCTTACGCGGGAGACTGGTACTCGCAACGACCAATTTTGTTGATGCTGCCATTTCTCATGCAAACTATGGGATCTTATGTACTGCCTGAATACTGGCTTCCTACCTAATTTTGCGTTGAAGTCACCAAGGATGATTTTAACGTCATACCTTGGGCAGGCATTGAGGGTCCTCTCTACAAGTTCGTAGTAAGAATCTTTTTCTTCTTCTTCGGACTCCTCAGTAGGTGCGTGAACGTTTATGAGGCTGATGTTATTGAATTTGCCTCGCACGCGAAGGGTGCATAGCCTTTCATTTATTGCGATAAAGCCGATGACGGTAGGCTTCATTTTTTGGCTGACTAGGAAGCCTACATGGTGTTTTGAGTGACCGCTAAAATATATGTCGTATTCTGTTTTCTGCAAAACACCATTCCCTGGCCATCTCACTTCCTGAAGTGCTGTTATGTCAGCTTTATACATGGCCAGGACATCAGCTAGCTGTTGTGCAGCTCCAGCTCTATAGAGCGTTCCGACGTTCCATGAGAAAATTCTTAAATCGTTTAGCCGTTGTCGTTGCTTGGTTCGTCGTTGAGAAATCAGTATATTTCCGAGGCTTGTTGTCGGGTTCTGAGTAATATTTTTTTACGGGAGAGGTTACTAGCCCCTCGCCAACCCTTAGGAAGTACTTGCAATTTTTGCTTATTTGTGTACAAAAATATACACAAAACATTGCCCGGGGACCACCACGTGGAGGTAAAGCAAGCCGCAGGTCCCCCCTTAGATATCCAGCACCGGTTTTAATCAACAACAAGATTCTTGCTGCGGAGCTTATGGCAAGAAAGCGTAGATTGGGATGACCAAATTTTTTTGAAACTTATCAAGAGGTGGCAACATTTATGAGACGATATTAAGGGTTTGGAGAGTTTATCATTGCCGAGATACACACCGCACAATATTTCAGGCAACGTTGGAGATGCATGGATTTTGCGATGCGTCGGAGGTAGCGCATGTGGCAGTTGTTAAACTACGAAGTGTTCTGAATTCAGGGGAGGTGGTTACTAGTTTCATAGCAGGAAAAACAAAGGTCACCAATATCAATCCAGTTCTGGTGGTGGACTTAACCAATCATGCTTCTAAATAACCTATCGTTATTTGACGCTGTCCCTGGCTATGGTGACAATAAACAAAATTTGGAAGAGAGAAAAACTATTCTGTCAGCTACCCTTACAGATATTGAGGACTCCAATTATATACTGGAAAGGTAATCTAGCTTTTTAAAACTGATCAGGATTACTGCGTTATTATTACACTTAAGCTGCAGCACTGCCAACAAATTTCAGCGCAGAACAAGATGGCTAATGGCTGAAGAGTTAAATCGGGTCACAGATCTACTGATAAAACTGCAACAACAAAAACTCTTTTCAGAGGATATAGCCTGCCTTCGAGAAAACATGCCATTTTGAGCAAATCATCAAATTAAACTTAATCATATATTGGACTCTCATGGATTACTGCGGGTTGGTGGGCTAATTGAAGCGGCACCTTTTTGATACAAATGGTTACACACTTAAATTCTTCCGAGTTCATCAGTTTTAATCAAGCTGGGGTGTCAGCACGTCCGAGTTGGCAGCACACAACTTCAAACTCTCGTTTGAAGTAAACGCTTTCAGCCGAAAGAAAATAGTTACCGTTTGGAGTAATTTGTTCTGAAACCAAATACGAAATCTAAAAAAAATTGTCCATGGATAAAAAACAGACAGCAATTTTGACTACTCTTATGATATATGTACATATATAATAATATGAAATTTAATGCGAATTTCAAAATAGAATAAATTAATTTTAAATCCAATTGATTTTGTGAGGCAAACATATTTGAATAGTTTTTTAAAAAAAATATCCATATGACATTTTACTTTAGTTCACAATAAAATTTCTTAGTGCAATTCACAATGAAACTCGTTTCCAGTTACGTGCTGCCAAAAAATATTTGTTTCGAGTTCAATAACCCCCGATTGAATCAAGTTACGCACTGGCACCCGTGATAATCTCATATACTCATCAGAAATACTTGCACGCAGAGCCTCGACTTATTCTTGCACACTTAAGAAAGGATTTTTGGATTATTGGATTATTTAAGCAAAGAGTGAAAATTTTTACACCGCTTTGTTATTTGTCAAAGATTTAACGCTAAACCAATGCAGCAAAGGATAGGAAACCTCCCAGCAGCAAGGCTGAGTGGAGAAAAGGCATTTTTGAATGCTGGGGTGGACTATGCGGGATCCCTACTAGCAACACCTTGGAGGAAGAGAGGATACAAGGGACAAAAGGTCTACGAGGTCCTATTCATTTGTTTATGCACAAAAGCAGTTCATTTGGAACTAGTTTCCGACTTATCAACTGAAGGATTTATTTTAGCTTTAAAACGCTTTGTCACCAGGAAGGGAGGTGCTCGAATCTTTTCTCTGATAATGCCACAAACTTTGTGGGGGAAAAAAATCATTTGAATGAACTTAATAACTTTGCTAAGTCAAGGGAGGTGCAACATTTTTGCACAAGGCGAGCGAAGACAAAATAAATTGATATTTCATTCGTCCATCGGCCACTGTAACCACTAAATACCACTTGTGCCGAGTCGTAGGTTGTACACGTTTATCATTCGAAGAACTTTAAAAACTTAAAGCCAAATTAAGGCATGCTTGAACTCCAGATTGTTGTTGGCATTATCTGAGCAAGTAGAATTTGAACTCTTGACTCCTGCTCATTTTTTTAGTATGGAGCGTTTCGTATTTTATGAATGAGCCAGAATACCTTTCGACAAACATTAACCGCCTTTCTAGATTTCAGATATTAAATCGATTACAACAGGCATTTTGGAAACGTTGGCAGCTGGAATATGTTGGTTCACTTTAACAACGGAGTAAGTGACAAAGGAAATCTAAAAATCTTAATCCAAATGATCTGGTGTTAATCTTGCCTTCCAACGGCTAAATGGCTACTTGGTCACGTGAAGGAGGTACACTATGGGGCTGACGGCTTGGCAAGGGTTGCTACCCTCGTAACTTAAAATGGACTATTGAAACGCTCTATCTCAAAGAAATGTTTACTTAACTTTAATTTGAAATAACTTATAAAATTGTATTTAACTTTCAATCTTAAATAATCTTTAAATAACATTTAAATCAAAGTTAAATGTTGGTTTATTATTATTATTAAATCACATTTACTTAAATTTAAACTGTATTTTAAACTTGAAGTTAAGATAATTTAGTGTAATGTTTATAACAAAACTTGTGAAGTATTCTTGAATAAATTGAAATTATACGCAAAGGTGAGCAGCATGTTCACGCCATCTATATTAAGTAAACTTACAATGACGCGTTTAAGGGTACTTTTTAATGCTTCGTGCACTCCACCTGGCGGAACATCATTAAACTCACAGTTGCTTATGGGACCAGTTCTTCAAAATTACCTTGTGACTGTTCTTATACAATTCAAGCTGAATCATATTGCGTTAAGCGCCGATATAGGCAAACTCTATAGACAGATGATAAAAATATCAGAGTCCTGTGGAGACATTCATCTGAGGAACCAGTGATAACTTACGAGTTGACAACAGTGACTTATGGCACAGCACCAGCTTTGTGTTTGGCAACAAGATGTTTGACGCAATTGGCTGAAGATGGGAAGGAGGAGTTTCCAGAGGCAGCCTCTATGACAACTAATTTATTTTAAATCGATGATTTTATTGCAAGTTGCAGCAATGAAGAATCAGCTCGAGTTGTTGTGGATCAATTGTGCAAGTTTCTTCAAAGTGCTGGATTCAACATAATGAAATGTGCGTCAAACTCGAAGGACCTACTGGAAGAAATTCCACTGGAAAGGAGAGAACCCGAATAGATTTGGTTCTCTGAGACAAACCAACCAGTAAAAACTTTGGGCTTACGATGGCATCCTGTAACACATTGTTTTAACTTTAAGGTGGATTTAAAGGAGATTTCATGCTTTACAAAAAGAAATCTAATGTATGAAACTGGTCGCATCTTCGACCCCTAGGATATATAGCACCGGTTTTGCTAAACTACAAGATTCTTGCAGCAGAGCTTATGGCAAGAAAGCATAGGTTGGGATGACCAAATTTCTTTGAAACTTATCAAGAGGTGGCAACATTTTCGAGATGATATTAACGGCTTGGAGAGTTTATCGTTGCCAACATACAAACCGTAAGCAAGATTCGAGAGTAAAAGCTACTCAGAAATTTCCATATTTTGATGGACGGCGTCCACCATTGTCTTACATGGGCTTAACGGGCACCCAAAAAGGTTTGCTATCGCTAATCGCATTTCAACAATAACTAGTGTAGTTCCAGCAAGTCAATGGCGACATGTGAAAGGAGATAGTATACCTGCTGACTGCGCATCCAGGGACATAGAGTCACATCAACTGCTTAATCATATAAATGACCTATCGTTATTTGACGCAGTTCCTGGCTATCGTGGAAGTAAGCAAAATTTGGAAGAGAGAAAAACTATCCCGTCAGCTACCCTTACAGATGTTGAAGACTCCAACTATATACTGAAAAGGTACTTTAGCTTTTTAAAACTGATAAGGATTACTGCTTTATTATTATGCTTTAGCTGCAACACTCGGCCAAAGAAATTTCAGAACGGAATGGGATAGCTAATGGCTGAAGACTTAAATCGGGCCACAGATCTACTCATAAAACTGGAACAACGAAAACACTTTTCAGATGATATAGCCTGCCTTCGAGAAAACATGCCATCATCTAATTAAACTTAATTAATATTGGACTCTAATGGATTATTGCGGGTTGATGGGCTAATTGAAGTGGCACCCTTGGGATACAAACGGGTATACCCTTTAATTCTTCCGAGTTCATCACTATTAATTAAGCTAGTGTGTCAGCACGTTTCTTGGTACAATCCAGTTTATTCGGTGCAATCAAGCGCTGGAAGCACATAATTTGATTCAATCGATTGTCCTCAATTATATCGTCCGAATCGGCAGCACACAAACTTCAAACTCTCGTTTGAAATAAAACAAATATAAAATCTAAACAAAAATTATTGATAAATAAACAGACAGCAATTTTGGCTACTTTTATCGTGTGCCTTGAGACAAACATTAAAATCAAAATTGAAAGAAAACAAAATAAATTCAGTTAAAATATTGTAATTGTTAATTTATTAAAGTCTAATTGGTTTGAGGTAAGGACTTAAACTGAAAACAACTGAAACTGATTGAGACAGCGACTCACTATTGATTTTTTTTTGAAAATTAAAAAATTCTACGTTGCAAAAAAGAATTCAACTCCATACTGCATGTGTCAATGTGTCAGCGTAATTTTTGTTTCGAGTTCAACAATCCTCGATTGAATCAAGTTGCGTGCTAGCACCCCTGATCATCTCATATATTCATCAGAAATACTTGCACGCAGAGCCTCAACTTATTCTTGCACACTTAAGAAAGGATTTTTGGATTATTGGATTATTCAAGCAAAGAGTGAAAATTTTTACACCGCTTTGTTACTTGTCAAAGATTTAACGCTGAACCAATGCAGCAAAGGATAGGAAACCTCCCAGCAGCAAGGCTGAGTGGAGAAAAGGCATTTTTGAATGCTGGGGTGGACTATGCGGGATCCCTACTAGCAACACCTTAGAGGAAGAGAGGATACAAGGGACAAAAGGTCTACGAGGTCCTATTCATTTGTTTATGCACAAAAGCAGTTCATTTGGAACTAGTTTCCGACTTATCAACTGAAGGATTTATTTTAGCTTTAAAACGCTTTGTCACCAGGAAGGGAGGTGCTCGAATCTTTTCTCTGATAATGCCACAAACTTTGTGGGGGAAAAAAATCATTTGAATGAACTTAATAACTTTGCTAAGTCAAGGGAGGTGCAACATTTTTGCACAAGAAGGCGAGCGAAGACAAAATAAATTGATATTTCATTCGTCCATCGGCCACTGTAACCACTAAATACCACTTGTGCCGAGTCGTAGGTTGTACACGTTTATCATTCGAAGAACTTTAAAAACTTAAAGCCACATTAAGGCATGCTTGAACTCCAGATTGTTGTTGGCATTATCTGAGCAAGTAGAATTTGAACTCTTGACTCCTGCTCATTTTTTTAGTAGGGAGCGTTTCGTATTTTATGAATGAGCCAGAATACCTTTCGACAAACATTAACCGCCTTTCTAGATTTCAGATATTAAATCGATTACAACAGGCATTTTGTAAACGTAGGCAGCTGGAATATGTTGGTTCACTTCAACAACGGAGTAAGTGACAAAGGAAATCTAAAAATCTTAATCCAAATGATCTGGTGTTAATCTTGGATGAAAACCTTCCAACGGCTAAATGGCTACTTGGTCGCGTGAAGGAGGTACACTATGGGGCTGACGGCTTGGCAAGGGTTGCTACCCTCGTAACTTAAAATGGACTATTGAAACGCTCTATCTCAAAGAAATGTTTACTTTACTTTAATTTGAAATAAATTACAAAATTGTATTTAACTTTCAATCTTAAATAATCTTTAAATAACATTTAAATCAAAGTTAAATTTTGGTTTATTACAATTAAAATCACTTAAACTAAATCACATTTACTTAAATTTAAACTGTATTTTAAACTTGAAGTTAAGATAATTTAGTGTAATGTTTATAACAAAACTTGTGAAGTATTCTTGATTAAATTGAAATTATACGCAAAGGTGAGCAGCATGTTCACGTCATCTATATTAAGTAAACTTACAATGACGCGTTTAAGGGTACTTTTTAATGCTTCGTGCACTCCACCTGGCGGAACATCATCAAACTCACAGTTGCTTACGGGACCAGTTCTTCAAAATTACCTTGTGACTATTCTTATACAATTCAAGCTAAATCCTATTGCGTTAAGCGCCGATATAGGCAAACTCTATAGACAGATGATAAAAATATCAGTCCTGTGGAGACATTCACCTGAGGAACCAGTGAGAACTTACGAGTTGACAACAGTGACTTATGGCACAGCACCAGCTTCGTGTTTGGCAACAAGATGTTTGACGCAATTGGCTGAAGATGGGAAGGAGGAGTTTCCAGAGGCAGCCTCTATGACAACTAATTTATTTTAAATCGATGATTTTATTGCAAGTTGCAGCAATGAAGAATCAGCTCGAGTTGTTGTGGATCAATTGTACAAGTTTCTTCAAAGTGCTGGATTCAACATAATGAAATGTGCGTCAAACTCGAAGGACCTACTGGAAGAAATTCCACTGCAAAGGAGAGAATCCGAATAGATTTGGTTCGCTGAGACAAACCAACCAGTAAAAACTTTGGGCTTACGATGGCATCCTGTAACACATTGTTTTAACTTTAAGGTGGATTTAAAGGAGATTTCATGCTTTACAAAAAGAAATCTAATGTATGAAACTGGTCGCATCTTCGACCCCTAGGATATATAGCACCGGTTTTGCTAAACTACAAGATTCTTGCAGCAGAGCTTATGGCAAGAAAGCATAGGTTGGGATGACCAAATTTCTTTGAAACTTATCAAGAGGTGGCAACATTTTCGAGATGATATTAACGGCTTGGAGAGTTTATCGTTGCCAACATACAAACCGTAAGCAAGATTCGAGAGTAAAAGCTACTCGGAAATTTCCATATTTTGATGGACGGCGTCCACCATTGTCTTACATGGGCTTAACGGGCACCCAAAAAGTTTGCTATCGCTAATCGCATTTCAACAATAACTAGTGTAGTTCCAGCAAGTCAATGGCGACATGTGAAAGGAGATAGTAACCCTGCTGACTGCGCATCCAGGGACATAGAGTCACATCAACTGCTTAATCATATAAATGACCTATCGTTATTTGACGCAGTTCCTGGCTATCGTGGAAGTAAGCAAAATTTGGAAGAGAGAAAAACTATCCCGTCAGTTACCCTTACAGATGTTGAAGACTCCAACTATATACTGAAAAGGTACTTTAGCTTTTTAAAACTGATAAGGATTACTGCTTTATTATTACGCTTTAGCTGCAACACTCGGCCAAAGAAATTTCAGAACGGAATGGGATAGCTAATGGCTGAAGACTTAAATCGGGCCACAGATCTACTCATAAAACTGGAACAACGAAAACACTTTTCAGATGATATAGCCTGCCTTCGAGAAAACATGCCATCATCTAATTAAACTTAATTAATATTGGACTCTAATGGATTATTGCGGGTTGATGGGCTAATTGAAGTGGCACCCTTGGGATACAAACGGGTATACCCTTTAATTCTTCCGAGTTCATCACTATTAATTAAGCTAGTGTGCCAGCACGTTTCTTGGTACAATCGAGTTTATTCGGTGCAATCAAGCGCTGGAAGCACATAATTTGATTCAATCGATTGTCCTCAATTATATCGTCCGAATCGGCAGCACACAAACTTCAAACTCTCGTTTGAAATAAAACAAATATAAAATCTAAACAAAAATTATTGATAAATAAACAGCAATTTTGACTACTTTTATCATGTGCCTTGAGACAAACATTAAAATCAGAATTGAAAGAAAACAAAATAAATTCAGTTAAAATATTGTAATTGTTAATTTATTAAAGTCTAATTGGTTTGAGGTAAGGACTTAAACTGAAAACAACTGAAACTGATTGAGACAGCGACTCACTATTGATTTTTTTTTGAAAATTAAAAAATTCTACGTTGCAAAAAAGAATTCAACTCCATACTGCATGTGTCAATGTGTCAGCGTAATTTTTGTTTCGAGTTCAACAATCCTCGATTGAATCAAGTTGCGTGCTAGCACCCCTGATCATCTCATATACTCATCAGAAATACTTGCGCGCAGAGCCTCAACTTATTCTTGCACACTTAAGAAAGGATTTTTGGATTATTGGATTATTCAAGCAAAGAGTGAAAATTTTTACACCGCTTTGTTATTTGTCAAAGATTTAACGCTGAACCAATGCAGCAAAGGATAGGAAACCTCCCAGCAGCAAGGCTGAGTGGAGAAAAGGCATTTTTGAATGCTGGGGTGGACTATGCGGGATCCCTACTAGCAACACCTTAGAGGAAGAGAGGATACAAGGGACAAAAGGTCTACGAGGTCCTATTCATTTGTTTATGCACAAAAGCAGTTCATTTGGAACTAGTTTCCGACTTATCAACTGAAGGATTTATTTTAGCTTTAAAACGCTTTGTCACCAGGAAGGGAGGTGCTCGAATCTTTTCTCTGATAATGCCACAAACTTTGTGGGGAAAAAAAATCATTTGAATGAACTTAATAACTTTGCTAAGTCAAGGGAGGTGCAACATTTTTGCACAAGAAGGCGAGCGAAGACAAAATAAATTGATATTTCATTCGTCCATCGGCCACTGTAACCACTAAATACCACTTGTGCCGAGTCGTAGGTTGTACACGTTTATCATTCGAAGAACTTTAAAAACTTAAAGCCAAATTAAGGCATGCTTGAACTCCAGATTGTTGTTGGCATTATCTGAGCAAGTAGAATTTGAACTCTTGACTCCTGCTCATTTTTTTAGTAGGGAGCGTTTCGTATTTTATGAATGAGCCAGAATACCTTTCGACAAACATTAACCGCCTTTCTAGATTTCAGATATTAAATCGATTACAACAGGCATTTTGGAAACGTTGGCAGCTGGAATATGTTGGTTCACTTCAACAACGGAGTAAGTGACAAAGGAAAT
This sequence comes from Platycheirus rosarum, assembly GCA_963971375.1. Taxonomy (NCBI): domain Eukaryota; kingdom Metazoa; phylum Arthropoda; class Insecta; order Diptera; family Syrphidae; genus Platycheirus; species Platycheirus rosarum. Next base: position 101,004,835 of record OZ020508.1, read on the forward strand.
CTAAAAATCTTAATCCAAATGATCTGGTGTTAATCTTGGATGAAAACCTTCCAACGGCTAAATGGCTACTTGGTCGCGTGAAGGAGGTACACTATGGGGCTGACGGCTTGGCAAGGGTGCTACCCTCGTAACTTAAAATGGACTATTGAACAGCTCTATCTCAAAGAAATGTTTACTTTACTTTAAATTGAAATAACTTACAAAATTGTATTTAACTTTCAATCTTAAATAATCTTTAAATAACATTTAAATCAAAGTTAAATTTTGGTTTATTACAATTAAAATCACTTAAACTAAATCACATTTACTTAAATTTAAACTGTATTTTAAACTTGAAGTTAAGATAATTTAGTGTAATGTTTATAACAAAACTTGTGAAGTATTCTTGATTAAATTGAAATTATACGCAAAGGTGAGCAGCATGTTCACGTCATCTATATTAAGTAAACTTACAATGACGCGTTTAAGGGTACTTTTTAATGCTTCGTGCACTCCACCTGGCGGAACATCATTAAACTCACAGTTGCTTACGGGACCAGTTCTTCAAAATTACCTTGTGACTATTCTTATACAATTCAAGCTAAATCCTATTGCGTTAAGCGCCGATATAGGCAAACTCTATAGACAGATGATAAAAATATCAGTCCTGTGGAGACATTCACCTGAGGAACCAGTGAGAACTTACGAGTTGACAACAGTGACTTATGGCACAGCACCAGCTTCGTGTTTGGCAACAAGATGTTTGACGCAATTGGCTGAAGATGGGAAGGAGGAGTTTCCAGAGGCAGCCTCTATGACAACTAATTTATTTTAAATCGATGATTTTATTGCAAGTTGCAGCAATGAAGAATCAGCTCGAGTTGTTGTGGATCAATTGTACAAGTTTCTTCAAAGTGCTGGATTCAACATAATGAAATGTGCGTCAAACTCGAAGGACCTACTGGAAGAAATTCCACTGGAAAGGAGAGAATCCGAATAGATTTGGTTCGCTGAGACAAACCAACCAGTAAAAACTTTGGGCTTACGATGGCATCCTGTAACACATTGTTTTAACTTTAAGGTGGATTTAAAGGAGATTTCATGCTTTACAAAAAGAAATCTAATGTATGAAACTGGTCGCATCTTCGACCCCTAGGATATATAGCACCGGTTTTGCTAAACTACAAGATTCTTGCAGCAGAGCTTATGGCAAGAAAGCATAGGTTGGGATGACCAAATTTCTTTGAAACTTATCAAGAGGTGGCAACATTTTCGAGATGATATTAACGGCTTGGAGAGTTTATCGTTGCCAACATACAAACCGTAAGCAAGATTCGAGAGTAAAAGCTACTCGGAAATTTCCATATTTTGATGGACGGCGTCCACCATTGTCTTACATGGGCTTAACGGGCACCCAAAAAGTTTGCTATCGCTAATCGCATTTCAACAATAACTAGTGTAGTTCCAGCAAGTCAATGGCGACATGTGAAAGGAGATAGTAACCCTGCTGACTGCGCATCCAGGGACATAGAGTCACATCAACTGCTTAATCATATAAATGACCTATCGTTATTTGACGCAGTTCCTGGCTATCGTGGAAGTAAGCAAAATTTGGAAGAGAGAAAAACTATCCCGTCAGTTACCCTTACAGATGTTGAAGACTCCAACTATATACTGAAAAGGTACTTTAGCTTTTTAAAACTGATAAGGATTACTGCTTTATTATTACGCTTTAGCTGCAACACTCGGCCAAAGAAATTTCAGAACGGAATGGGATAGCTAATGGCTGAAGACTTAAATCGGGCCACAGATCTACTCATAAAACTGGAACAACGAAAACACTTTTCAGATGATATAGCCTGCCTTCGAGAAAACATGCCATCATCTAATTAAACTTAATTAATATTGGACTCTAATGGATTATTGCGGGTTGATGGGCTAATTGAAGTGGCACCCTTGGGATACAAACGGGTATACCTTTTAATTCTTCCGAGTTCATCACTATTAATTAAGCTAGTGTGCCAGCACGTTTCTTGGTACAATCGAGTTTATTCGGTGCAATCAAGCGCTGGAAGCACATAATTTGATTCAATCGATTGTCCTCAATTATATCGTCCGAATCGGCAGCACACAAACTTCAAACTCTCGTTTGAAATAAAACAAATATAAAATCTAAACAAAAATTATTGATAAATAAACAGCAATTTTGACTACTTTTATCATGTGCCTTGAGACAAACATTAAAATCAAAATTGAAAGAAAACAAAATAAATTCAGTTAAAATATTGTAATTGTTAATTTATTAAAGTCTAATTGGTTTGAGGTAAGGACTTAAACTGAAAACAACTGAAACTGATTGAGACAGCGACTCACTATTGATTTTTTTTTGAAAATTAAAAAATTCTACGTTGCAAAAAAGAATTCAACTCCATACTGCATGTGTCAATGTGTCAGCGTAATTTTTGTTTCGAGTTCAACAATCCTCGATTGAATCAAGTTGCGTGCTAGCACCCCTGATCATCTCATATACTCATCAGAAATACTTGCGCGAGTTATGTGTATGCCAACGGCTTGATTAAAAAAAATAATTTTTCTTCAGAGCTTTGCTCTGTTTAAATCTTTATTAACAATTGAACGGACATTCTTGTTTGTGACAGAGTTTTATACATGTTTTTGTCATGCTAAGCAAAATAATATTTTATTAATATGATACATTTTGAAAAGAATTAATATGATACATTTTAAGAAGAATTAATATGATACATTTTAATAATAATAAGATGGGTACATTTGATTTTATTTGTCGTGGGAAAGAATTCTAATTCATGTATGACAAAAGTGCTTAGGTACACTAAAAAGAATTAAAATGAATTGTGAGAGACTTATTCAAAGAAGTATGCTCATATGTAGTATGTATATACGTGTTCGTAATTCCTTCCCCCTAGGAATGGAGCGATGGCCAGAGGAACTGCATTCCGGTGTCAGGAGCGATGATTTTTACAGGTATGGAGTCTGCGGGTTGCGTATTCGGGAAATTTATTAAAGTTTTTGTTGGTGTTTTATGTTGTTTGATCAGGTAGATGAATATGATGAGGATTAGGATGCTGAATATTACAGTTGTGTTGGTGACCAAAATGTTAGTAAGCGAAGTTCTCGCGTGTAATGTTTGGATAAGTTCTATATTTTTGAACTAGTAAGTCTGGAGTTTTTGAAGATTTGGTATTATTTTAATGGATGATGTGTTGATTTCGTTAAGTTGAGATGGAAATATGTGAATGTCATCCCAGAATATTTTTTCGTTGCTTCTATAGGTGATTTCATTAATTTTGATTTCGCAGCCCTCATAGTGAATGAGTTGCGTTCCACTTAGTTTTTGGAGATGCGGCACGCAGGTGGTTTGAATATATGTTTCAGGAATGTTGATCACCAAGAGGTAGTTGTTTTCGGGTTGCAAAATTTCTTCCTTATTTGTCTCTTCTTGAAGGTCACAACTCGCTGGTAGGTTTCTTAGGAGATTGATGATGCAAGTATCGTTGGTTTTTGGTTGATACTTCTCTGCCTCGTTGCAGAAGTATGTTCCTTCAATATTATTACATTTTTTTGTCGAAAAAGTATATATTTTTGGGATTGGATGAGATATAGGAAGGGGAATAATATGAAAAAAGGAAAAGGTTTCTGTGGAGATTTGTGGGATTTTAATATTGAATATAATATTAGTATCGTTATAATAAGCTTGAAGACCTAGAAACTCGTAAATTTGTTCGTCTGAATTTATTTTTACAGACTTATTTTCTAGAATTTTGTATATAAAATCTAATTCATCGGGATTTAAAATTTGTTTTGAAATAACGTTAAGTTTAGCAAGAATTATAGCTTCTGCTATATTTGAAAGGTGATTATTCAATAGGTCTATATTATAATTTATTTGATTCAGGTATTGTGAGTACCTGATTTCGACCTTATCTGTTTGAATTTGTTTATCTATTATATTTTTCGAGTACCTTAAGTAACCTTCGATAACCTCTTGTTGTTTGTTTATGTGATCGGTAATATTACTAAACCTTTGCGTCATTTGGTAATTTAATTGAGTTATTCTGTTAACTTTGTCTGTTATTGTGAGTTGGTCTTCTGTTAATTGTTTGATTTGATTGTTAAGCTGTAAGGCGTCATCTGCGTCCATGTTACCTGTTATGCCTTTTATAACAGAACCAAGTCCGTTAATCAGTCCTCTTTTCTGTCTTGTTCTTGGCATCAGCGTTTGGAGTTTAGTTTTGAGTTCTTCAACTTTCACCTTGAGAACTGTTACTGATTCTTTGAAATTATTGTCCAAGTTTCCAAAAGTTATAAGGGTTTTTTCAATTTTGTCTACGTTCTGTTTATAAGAGCTTAGCTTAACAATGTGTACTAAGTTGTCATAGTCTTTTATTATTCTACTCTGTCCAAGTTTCATGGGTAGGATTCCTGTATTATTTTTAATGTCCTGAATTTCCATTCTCTGACTGATGGATGTCGTTATCGTCATGAGTCTGAAATTTTCGTTTATGTTTAATTTTAGATTTATGAAGTTTTTTATCATCGTAAGTAATAACTGTAACCTTATTGTTAGATTTAATTCTATGTTTGCTAAATCTAGGTGTTAATTTATTCCTTCTAAATTCTTTCCTATATATAATTGAATTTTGTTTAAGTTCTATAGGGTCTTTTTTATTTTTATTAATGTTTTCGATGTTCTTAGAAACTGCCTTTTCTAACTTTTCTTTAATGGAAGGAAAAAGTTTTTCTTGAAATTCATTGAGTTTTTGAAGATACTCATGTTCATTATTAAATTTAATTTCTTTGTTAAATTTATACGTCCTACCATAGAATAATTCGTATGGTGTATGGTTTGTGGCTGTGAGGATAGAATTATTAAATGTAATTATAGTTTCGCTTAAAATGGAACCATGATCTCTTTCTTTCTTTTTATTGTAAATTATCCTGTAAATTTCTGTTAATGTAGAATGTAAACGTTCAACAGGGCTATTGCTGCTGGATTGTTGAAAAGATGTTATATGAAGGTTAATGTTATATTGTTCGCAAAAATCTTTGAAAATTATTGCTGTGAATTCTGATCCTTGGTCAGATACTAGTTGTTTTGGTATGCCGTGAAGGCTAATAAAGTGTTTAATGTATTTTATTACATTAAGACTATTCTGCACAGGTAGTGTATATGCAGCTGCAAATTTTGAGAATTTATCGATTATTGTTAGAATTTTCTTATTGTTAATACTATAGACATCTATGTGGATTATATCAAGTGGTTTATTTGGAGTTGGTGGTATTTCGTGTTTTATTTTGGGAGGGTTTCGGTCATATTTCATAAGTTGACAATTTTCGCAATTGTTAATTATTGTCGTTATTTTTGTTTTCATGTATGGGAAAAAATATTGTCTTTTTAAATGGAGGAGTGTTTCATTAATTCCTCTATGGTTATTCTTGTTATGGTAGTCAGTTATAGTTTTGTCTTGTTCGTCATTGTCTGTTATGTCTGTTAGTATGTCCATGCAACGGATAAGTTTAAAAGTCTTGCTACTAGCGAAGTATTTTGAGTACACATCTTGTACAATTTGGAATGTTTCATCGTCCGTATATATTCCGCAGCATTTATTTGGAGGTAAGTATTGCTTAAAAATGTCTGTTATGTTGTTCTCGTTAAAATCTTGTTTGTAAACAGTCCTTCTTTGTTTATTTTTGAATGGCATTTCAAGTTTTGGGGGTTTGTCTCTGTCGTATTTCTTTAAGATTAGTTGAATATTGAATTCGTTTAGAGGTCTTTCCGAAATAAATATGTGGTCATTTAAATTTTCATTAGCTGAGTGGATCGTAGCAATAGTTGTTTCGTTTGCATTAAGTTCTGTTTTAATATTTGAGGGTTGTGTTCGAATACGACTTAAGGCGTCTGCATTTAAATTGAGTTTCCCTTTTTTATAGACTATCTCGTAGTCAAATTCCTCTTTATGGATATGAGGGTATCTATAGGATTTTGAGTATATGGGAATATCGTCGTTGGTATTTATGCTATGTTTTATTTTGTTTGTGAAGGTTAATTTTTGTCCTTCTTTAAAAAAAATGTCATCGTATGTTCGACACAATTTATGAATAGTTTTTTTTTCTTCGCTATTAAGATGATTTGTTCTGATAAGGTTTGTTATGTCATCAGAGGTTAAAGGTTCTGTTTCAGAGCTGTTAGTACCAATTTCAAAGTTATTTAGTTCACAAAATTCTTGTTGATCGGTTATGTTGTTATAGTCATAGTAGGGATCAAGCTGTTGGTAATTTATTGTATCAGAAGGAGATTCTTCGTTGTTTAAGGAATTGTCTGCTTCTTGCGGGATAATTACATTGTTTAATTCTTGTTTTTTAAAGTTTTGAGGCTGATTTGGTTTAGTGAAATTAGATGGAGAGGGTTGAGTCAGACGAGTTACTCTAGTGGAACCAAGTTCCATAGGATCATATTTTCTTTGTTGGGTTTGTGAAAATTGTTGCGGTTTCTGAGAATAACGTTGAGAAGATGGTTGTTGTTGAATTGGTTGTCGTTGTTGAAACTGTGGTTGATAATTCTGTTGAGTCTTCTGAGGTTGTGTTTGAAGTCCCAATTGTTGTTGAGGAAACCGTTGTTGGTATGTAAGCTGTTGTTGCGGATAGTATTGTTGGGGTTGTAATCTGGGTTGATTAAATGAATTATGTGAAGAGTTAAAATATTGGGGTTGGGGTCTTGTTTGGTTGAATGAAAATGTATTATATGCAGAACTGAAATATTGGGGTTGTTGTTTTTGTACTTCAAAATTTTTCTTGTGCATCATACTATCAAAAAATGACAAGTTTGTTTTTGAGTAGAATATGTTTTGTTCTTGGATACAAAATGCAAAAGCTTGTGGTAATGTGGTGGGTTTCATTGCGCGAATAGTTGAACCAAGGGGTTCTCGTAAACCTACTAGAAAAGTGTTAAGACACATTTCTTCATAGAGGTCATTTTTAGCTTTAATCACATTTAAGTTTGTATCATGAACTTTAATATGATTACTTAAAGTAGCAAATATTTCAATGATCTTGCTGTAAAATTGTTCAACGCTACCTTGATGTTGTTTTAAGTTATGGAGATCTCTAATGAGAGAAGTCTCATTTCTTTTGTCACTGTAATGCAAGACTAAATTGCTTCTTATTGATGTCCAGACAAGTGGGGTGCCATACATATTAAGAATTTCATTGGCAGGTCCAATGATCTTATTACGGATAGCACGGAGAAGTATTTTACCCTGGATTGTACCATCCACTTGCGGAATGAGAGAAAGTATTTCCTCTACATTCTGAATAAATTCAAAAAGAAGTCTAGGATTACCGTCGAATTTAGGTAAATCCTTTATAGCATCAGGCACTCTGAGTGATTTAAAAACATCAATAGGTTCGTTTGGTTGTGGTTGGTCATTACTATTATTGTTGGTTGCCATTTCGAATCTATTTTCTGGTATAACTATTTCACTTGAGGAATTATTAAAAGAGTCACTTAATGTAAGGTTATTCAAGAGATTATTAAGATTGCTTAAAATATTACTATTTTCTTGTTGTGATTTATCTTGAGCTAATATATTTGATTGTTTTGTTAATATATCACTTAATTCTATACTATTATTAACGTTATTATCCGACTCTTCCTCCGAACTTTCACTTATATTTCTTAAAAAATAAGGAGTTTTTCTAGATCTAGTTGCTTTCTTTTTATTAGAAGGGTACATGGGATTTGGTTTGGGATTTTAGAATATATATACTTTTGTTGACTTACATGCAAATTATTTTCAGGATTGACTTCATAGCATCTATGTTATGTATTTTCACTTATAGTTTATAGTTATTTTTGTTTTTATATATATTTCTAAACTTTTTTTTTTTGTTTTTGTATTTATATATTATATTATGTATAATGTTATTTTCACTTTTTTTTTTTTATTTAAACTTTTTATTTTTTATTTAGTTATTATATTTTTTTTGTAGATATTATTTATTTCTTAACTAAGTTGCACTAGTAACTATTTTGTGGTTCAACTGTTTTTAAACTTTGTTCGATTATCCTTCGAAAAAATTTATTGTAAAGATTTGTATATTTATTATTTTTTTTGTATGGTTCTTCCGGGGCCAATGAATTGAAATTCGCCACTTCGAAGTGTGCCCTGGTCCTCTTTTAACTTATTACCCACTTTACACCGATATACCGTCGATGCGAAACGATTCGAGGTATTAGTTAACACCGACTGCGCCAGTTATGTGTATGCCAACGGCTTGATTAAAAAAAATAATTTTTCTTCAGAGCTTTGCTCTGTTTAAATCTTTATTAACAATTGAACGGACATTCTTGTTTGTGACAGAGTTTTATACATGTTTTTGTCATGCTAAGCAAAATAATATTTTATTAATATGATACATTTTGAAAAGAATTAATATGATACATTTTAAGAAGAATTAATATGATACATTTTAATAATAATAAGATAGGTACATTTGATTTTATTTGTCGTGGGAAAGAATTCTAATTCATGTATGACAAAAGTGCTTAGGTACACTAAAAAGAATTAAAATGAATTGTGAGAGACTTATTCAAAGAAGTATGCTCATATGTAGTATGTATATACGTGTTCGTAACTCGCGCAGAGCCTCAACTTATTCTTGCACACTTAAGAAAGGATTTTTGGATTATTGGATTATTCAAGCAAAGAGTGAAAATTTTTACACCGCTTTGTTATTTGTCAAAGATTTAACGCTGAACCAATGCAGCAAAGGATAGGAAACCTCCCAGCAGCAAGGCTGAGTGGAGAAAAGGCATTTTTGAATGCTGGGGTGGACTATGCGGGATCCCTACTAGCAACACCTTAGAGGAAGAGAGGATACAAGGGACAAAAGGTCTACGAGGTCCTATTCATTTGTTTATGCACAAAAGCAGTTCATTTGGAACTAGTTTCCGACTTATCAACTGAAGGATTTATTTTAGCTTTAAAACGCTTTGTCACCAGGAAGGGAGGTGCTCGAATCTTTTCTCTGATAATGCCACAAACTTTGTGGGGAAAAAAAATCATTTGAATGAACTTAATAACTTTGCTAAGTCAAGGGAGGTGCAACATTTTTGCACAAGAAGGCGAGCGAAGACAAAATAAATTGATATTTCATTCGTCCATCGGCCACTGTAACCACTAAATACCACTTGTGCCGAGTCGTAGGTTGTACACGTTTATCATTCGAAGAACTTTAAAAACTTAAAGCCAAATTAAGGCATGCTTGAACTCCAGATTGTTGTTGGCATTATCTGAGCAAGTAGAATTTGAACTCTTGACTCCTGCTCATTTTTTTAGTAGGGAGCGTTTCGTATTTTATGAATGAGCCAGAATACCTTTCGACAAACATTAACCGCCTTTCTAGATTTCAGATATTAAATCGATTACAACAGGCATTTTGGAAACGTTGGCTGCTGGAATATGTTGGTTCACTTCAACAACGGAGTAAGTGACAAAGGAAATCTAAAAATCTTAATCCAAATGATCTGGTGTTAATCTTGGATGAAAACCTTCCAACGGCTAAATGGCTACTTGGTCGCGTGAAGGAGGTACACTATGGGGCTGACGGCTTGGCAAGGGTGCTACCCTCGTAACTTAAAATGGACTATTGAAACGCTCTATCTCAAAGAAATGTTTACTTTACTTTAATTTGAAATAACTTACAAAATTGTATTTAACTTTCAATCTTAAATAATCTTTAAATAACATTTAAATCAAAGTTAAATTTTGGTTTATTACAATTAAAATCACTTAAACTAAATCACATTTACTTAAATTTAAACTGTATTTTAAACTTGAAGTTAAGATAATTTAGTGTAATGTTTATAACAAAACTTGTGAAGTATTCTTGATTAAATTGAAATTATACGCAAAGGTGAGCAGCATGTTCACGCCATCTATATTAAGTAAACTTACAATGACGCGCTTAAGGGTACTTTTTAATGCTTCGTGCACTCCACCTGGCGGAACATCATTAAACTCACAGTTGCTTATGGGACCAGTTCTTCAAAATTACCTTGTGACTGTTCTTATACAATTCAAGCTGAATCATATTGCGTTAAGCGCCGATATAGGCAAACTCTATAGACAGATGATAAAAATATCAGAGTCCTGTGGAGACATTCATCTGAGGAACCAGTGATAACTTACGAGTTGACAAAAGTGACTTATGGCACAGCACCAGCTTCGTGTTTGGCAACAAGATGTTTGACGCAATTGGCTGAAGATGGGAAGGAGGAGTTTCCAGAGGCAGCCTCTATGACAACTAATTTATTTTAAATCGATGATTTTATTGCAAGTTGCAGCAATGAAGAATCAGCTCGAGTTGTTGTGGATCAATTGTGCAAGTTTCTTCAAAGTGCTGGATTCAACATAATGAAATGTGCGTCAAACTCGAAGGACCTACTGGAAGAAATTCCACTGGAAAGGAGAGAACCCGAATAGATTTGGTTCGCTGAGACAAACCAACCAGTAAAAACTTTGGGCTTACGATGGCATCCTGTAACACATTGTTTTAACTTTAAGGTGGATTTAAAGGAGATTTCATGCTTTACAAAAAGAAATCTAATGTATGAAAATGGTCGCATCTTCGACCCCTAGGATATATAGCACCGGTTTTGCTAAACTACAAGATTCTTGCAGCAGAGCTTATGGCAAGAAAGCATAGGTTGGGATGACCAAATTTCTTTGAAACTTATCAAGAGGTGGCAACATTTTCGAGATGATATTAACGGCTTGGAGAGTTTATCGTTGCCAACATACAAACCGTAAGCAAGATTCGAGAGTAAAAGCTACTCAGAAATTTCCATATTTTGATGGACGGCATCCACCATTGTCTTACATGGGCTTAACGGGCACCCAAAAAGGTTTGCTATCGCTAATCGCATTTCAACAATAACTAGTGTAGTTCCAGCAAGTCAATGGCGACATGTGAAAGGAGATAGTATACCTGCTGACTGCGCATCCAGGGACATAGAGTCACATCAACTGCTTAATCATATAAATGACCTATCGTTATTTGACGCAGTTCCTGGCTATCGTGGAAGTAAGCAAAATTTGGAAGAGAGAAAAACTATCCCGTCAGCTACCCTTACAGATGTTGAAGACTCCAACTATATACTGAAAAGGTACTTTAGCTTTTTAAAACTGATAAGGATTACTGCTTTATTATTATGCTTTAGCTGCAACACTCGGCCAAAGAAATTTCAGAACGGAATGGGATAGCTAATGGCTGAAGACTTAAATCGGGCCACAGATCTACTCATAAAACTGGAACAACGAAAACACTTTTCAGATGATATAGCCTGCCTTCGAGAAAACATGCCATCATCTAATTAAACTTAATTAATATTGGACTCTAATGGATTATTGCGGGTTGATGGGCTAATTGAAGTGGCACCCTTGGGATACAAACGGGTATACCCTTTAATTCTTCCGAGTTCATCACTATTAATTAAGCTAGTGTGTCAGCACGTTTCTTGGTACAATCCAGTTTATTCGGTGCAATCAAGCGCTGGAAGCACATAATTTGATTCAATCGATTGTCCTCAATTATATCGTCCGAATCGGCAGCACACAAACTTCAAACTCTCGTTTGAAATAAAACAAATATAAAATCTAAACAAAAATTATTGATAAATAAACAGACAGCAATTTTGGCTACTTTTATCGTGTGCCTTGAGACAAACATTAAAATCAAAATTGAAAGAAAACAAAATAAATTCAGTTAAAATATTGTAATTGTTAATTTATTAAAGTCTAATTGGTTTGAGGTAAGGACTTAAACTGAAAACAACTGAAACTGATTGAGACAGCGACTCACTATTGATTTTTTTTTGAAAATTAAAAAATTCTACGTTGCAAAAAAGAATTCAACTCCATACTGCATGTGTCAATGTGTCAGCGTAATTTTTGTTTCGAGTTCAACAATCCTCGATTGAATCAAGTTGCGTGCTAGCACCCCTGATCATCTCATATATTCATCAGAAATACTTGCGCGCAGAGCCTCAACTTATTCTTGCACACTTAAGAAAGGATTTTTGGATTATTGGATTATTCAAGCAAAGAGTGAAAATTTTTACACCGCTTTGTTACTTGTCAAAGATTTAACGCTGAACCAATGCAGCAAAGGATAGGAAACCTCCCAGCAGCAAGGCTGAGTGGAGAAAAGGCATTTTTGAATGCTGGGGTGGACTATGCGGGATCCCTACTAGCAACACCTTAGAGGAAGAGAGGATACAAGGGACAAAAGGTCTACGAGGTCCTATTCATTTGTTTATGCACAAAAGCAGTTCATTTGGAACTAGTTTCCGACTTATCAACTGAAGGATTTATTTTAGCTTTAAAACGCTTTGTCACCAGGAAGGGAGGTGCTCGAATCTTTTCTCTGATAATGCCACAAACTTTGTGGGGGAAAAAAATCATTTGAATGAACTTAATAACTTTGCTAAGTCAAGGGAGGTGCAACATTTTTGCACAAGAAGGCGAGCGAAGACAAAATAAATTGATATTTCATTCGTCCATCGGCCACTGTAACCACTAAATACCACTTGTGCCGAGTCGTAGGTTGTACACGTTTATCATTCGAAGAACTTTAAAAACTTAAAGCCAAATTAAGGCATGCTTGAACTCCAGATTGTTGTTGGCGTTATCTGAGCAAGTAGAATTTGAACTCTTGACTCCTGCTCATTTTTTTAGTAGGGAGCGTTTCGTATTTTATGAATGAGCCAGAATACCTTTCGACAAACATTAACCGCCTTTCTAGATTTCAGATATTAAATCGATTACAACAGGCATTTTGTAAACGTAGGCAGCTGGAATATGTTGGTTCACTTCAACAACGGAGTAAGTGACAAAGGAAATCTAAAAATCTTAATCCAAATGATCTGGTGTTAATCTTGGATGAAAACCTTCCAACGGCTAAATGGCTACTTGGTCGCGTGAAGGAGGTACACTATGGGGCTGACGGCTTGGCAAGGGTTGCTACCCTCGTAACTTAAAATGGACTATTGAAACGCTCTATCTCAAAGAAATGTTTACTTTACTTTAATTTGAAATAACTTACAAAATTGTATTTAACTTTCAATCTTAAATAATCTTTAAATAACATTTAAAACAAAGTTAAATTTTGGTTTATTACAATTAAAATCACTTAAACTAAATCACATTTACTTAAATTTAAACTGTATTTTAAACTTGAAGTTAAGATAATTTAGTGTAATGTTTATAACAAAACTTGTGAAGTATTCTTGATTAAATTGAAATTATACGCAAAGGTGAGCAGCATGTTCACGTCATCTATATTAAGTAAACTTACAATGACGCGTTTAAGGGTACTTTTTAATGCTTCGTGCACTCCACCTGGCGGAACATCATTAAACTCACAGTTGCTTACGGGACCAGTTCTTCAAAATTACCTTGTGACTATTCTTATACAATTCAAGCTAAATCCTATTGCGTTAAGCGCCGATATAGGCAAACTCTATAGACAGATGATAAAAATATCAGTCCTGTGGAGACATTCACCTGAGGAACCAGTGAGAACTTACGAGTTGACAAAAGTGACTTATGGCACAGCACCAGCTTCGTGTTTGGCAACAAGATGTTTGACGCAATTGGCTGAAGATGGGAAGGAGGAGTTTCCAGAGGCAGCCTCTATGACAACTAATTTATTTTAAATCGATGATTTTATTGCAAGTTGCAGCAATGAAGAATCAGCTCGAGTTGTTGTGGATCAATTGTACAAGTTTCTTCAAAGTGCTGGATTCAACATAATGAAATGTGCGTCAAACTCGAAGGACCTACTGGAAGAAATTCCACTGGAAAGGAGAGAATCCGAATAGATTTGGTTCGCTGAGACAAACCAACCAGTAAAAACTTTGGGCTTACGATGGCATCCTGTAACACATTGTTTTAACTTTAAGGTGGATTTAAAGGAGATTTCATGCTTTACAAAAAGAAATCTAATGTATGAAACTGGTCGCATCTTCGACCCCTAGGATATATAGCACCGGTTTTGCTAAACTACAAGATTCTTGCAGCAGAGCTTATGGCAAGAAAGCATAGGTTGGGATGACCAAATTTCTTTGAAACTTATCAAGAGGTGGCAACATTTTCGAGATGATATTAACGGCTTGGAGAGTTTATCGTTGCCAACATACAAACCGTAAGCAAGATTCGAGAGTAAAAGCTACTCGGAAATTTCCATATTTTGATGGACGGCGTCCACCATTGTCTGACATGGGCTTAACGGGCACCCAAAAAGTTTGCTATCGCTAATCGCATTTCAACAATAACTAGTGTAGTTCCAGCAAGTCAATAGCGACATGTGAAAGGAGATAGTAACCCTGCTGACTGCGCATCCAGGGACATAGAGTCACATCAACTGCTTAATCATATAAATGACCTATCGTTATTTGACGCAGTTCCTGGCTATCGTGGAAGTAAGCAAAATTTGGAAGAGAGAAAAACTATCCCGTCAGTTACCCTTACAGATGTTGAAGACTCCAACTATATACTGAAAAGGTACTTTAGCTTTTTAAAACTGATAAGGATTACTGCTTTATTATTACGCTTTAGCTGCAACACTCGGCCAAAGAAATTTCAGAACGGAATGGGATAGCTAATGGCTGAAGACTTAAATCGGGCCTCAGATCTACTCATAAAACTGGAACAACGAAAACACTTTTCAGATGATATAGCCTGCCTTCGAGAAAACATGCCATCATCTAATTAAACTTAATTAATATTGGACTCTAATGGATTATTGCGGGTTGATGGGCTAATTGAAGTGGCACCCTTGGGATACAAACGGGTATACCCTTTCTTCCGAGTTCATCACTATTAATTAAGCTAGTGTGCCAGCACGTTTCTTGGTACAATCGAGTTTATTCGGTGCAATCAAGCGCTGGAAGCACATAATTTGATTCAATCGATTGTCCTCAATTATATCGTCCGAATCGGCAGCACACAAACTTCAAACTCTCGTTTGAAATAAAACAAATATAAAATCTAAACAAAAATTATTGATAAATAAACAGCAATTTTGACTACTTTTATCATGTGCCTTGAGACAAACATTAAAATCAGAATTGAAAGAAAACAAAATAAATTCAGTTAAAATATTGTAATTGTTAATTTATTAAAGTCTAATTGGTTTGAGGTAAGGACTTAAACTGAAAACAACTGAAACTGATTGAGACAGCGACTCACTATTGATTTTTTTTTGAAAATTAAAAAATTCTACGTTGCAAAAAAGAATTCAACTCCATACTGCATGTGTCAATGTGTCAGGGTAATTTTTGTTTCGAGTTCAACAATCCTCGATTGAATCAAGTTGCGTGCTAGCACCCCTGATCATCTCATATACTCATCAGAAATACTTGCGCGCAGAGCCTCAACTTATTCTTGCACACTTAAGAAAGGATTTTTGGATTATTGGATTATTCAAGCAAAGAGTGAAAATTTTTACACCGCTTTGTTATTTGTCAAAGATTTAACGCTAAACCAATGCAGCAAAGGATAGGAAACCTCCCAGCAGCAAGGCTGAGTGGAGAAAAGGCATTTTTGAATGCTGGGGTGGACTATGCGGGATCCCTACTAGCAACACCTTAGAGGAAGAGAGGATACAAGGGACAAAAGGTCTACGAGGTCCTATTCATTTGTTTATGCACAAAAGCAGTTCATTTGGAACTAGTTTCCGACTTATCAACTGAAGGATTTATTTTAGCTTTAAAACGCTTTGTCACCAGGAAGGGAGGTGCTCGAATCTTTTCTCTGATAATGCCACAAACTTTGTGGGGGAAAAAAATCATTTGAATGAACTTAATAACTTTGCTAAGTCAAGGGAGCTGCAACATTTTTGCACAAGAAGGCGAGCGAAGACAAAATAAATTGATATTTCATTCGTCCATCGGCCACTGTAACCACT
This sequence comes from Platycheirus rosarum, assembly GCA_963971375.1. Classification (NCBI taxonomy): domain Eukaryota; kingdom Metazoa; phylum Arthropoda; class Insecta; order Diptera; family Syrphidae; genus Platycheirus; species Platycheirus rosarum. Next base: position 101,020,822 of record OZ020508.1, read on the forward strand.
AAATACCACTTGTGCCGAGTCGTAGGTTGTACACGTTTATCATTCGAAGAACTTTAAAAACTTAAAGCCAAATTAAGGCATGCTTGAACTCCAGATTGTTGTTGGCATTATCTGAGCAAGTAGAATTTGAACTCTTGACTCCTGCTCATTTTTTTAGTAGGGAGCGTTTCGTATTTTATGAATGAGCCAGAATACCTTTCGACAAACATTAACCGCCTTTCTAGATTTCAGATATTAAATCGATTACAACAGGCATTTTGGAAACGTTGGCAGCTGGAATATGTTGGTTCACTTCAACAACGGAGTAAGTGACAAAGGAAATCTAAAAATCTTAATCCAAATGATCTGGTGTTAATCTTGGATGAAAACCTTCCAACGGCTAAATGGCTACTTGGTCGCGTGAAGGAGGTACACTATGGGGCTGACGGCTTGGCAAGGGTGCTACCCTCGTAACTTAAAATGGACTATTGAAACGCTCTATCTCAAAGAAATGTTTACTTTACTTTAATTTGAAATAACTTACAAAATTGTATTTAACTTTCAATCTTAAATAATCTTTAAATAACATTTAAATCAAAGTTAAATTTTGGTTTATTACAATTAAAATCACTTAAACTAAATCACATTTACTTAAATTTAAACTGTATTTTAAACTTGAAGTTAAGATAATTTAGTGTAATGTTTATAACAAAACTTGTGAAGTATTCTTGATTAAATTGAAATTATACGCAAAGGTGAGCAGCATGTTCACGTCATCTATATTAAGTAAACTTACAATGACGCGTTTAAGGGTACTTTTTAATGCTTCGTGCACTCCACCTGGCGGAACATCATTAAACTCACAGTTGCTTACGGGACCAGTTCTTCAAAATTACCTTGTGACTATTCTTATACAATTCAAGCTAAATCCTATTGCGTTAAGCGCCGATATAGGCAAACTCTATAGACAGATGATAAAAATATCAGTCCTGTGGAGACATTCACCTGAGGAACCAGTGAGAACTTACGAGTTGACAACAGTGACTTATGGCACAGCACCAGCTTCGTGTTTGGCAACAAGATGTTTGACGCAATTGGCTGAAGATGGGAAGGAGGAGTTTCCAGAGGCAGCCTCTATGACAACTAATTTATTTTAAATCGATGATTTTATTGCAAGTTGCAGCAATGAAGAATCAGCTCGAGTTGTTGTGGATCAATTGTACAAGTTTCTTCAAAGTGCTGGATTCAACATAATGAAATGTGCGTCAAACTCGAAGGACCTACTGGAAGAAATTCCACTGGAAAGGAGAGAATCCGAATAGATTTGGTTCGCTGAGACAAACCAACCAGTAAAAACTTTGGGCTTACGATGGCATCCTGTAACACATTGTTTTAACTTTAAGGTGGATTTAAAGGAGATTTCATGCTTTACAAAAAGAAATCTAATGTATGAAACTGGTCGCATCTTCGACCCCTAGGATATATAGCACCGGTTTTGCTAAACTACAAGATTCTTGCAGCAGAGCTTATGGCAAGAAAGCATAGGTTGGGATGACCAAATTTCTTTGAAACTTATCAAGAGGTGGCAACATTTTCGAGATGATATTAACGGCTTGGAGAGTTTATCGTTGCCAACATACAAACCGTAAGCAAGATTCGAGAGTAAAAGCTACTCAGAAATTTCCATATTTTGATGGACGGCGTCCACCATTGTCTTACATGGGCTTAACGGGCACCCAAAAAGTTTGCTATCGCTAATCGCATTTCAACAATAACTAGTGTAGTTCCAGCAAGTCAATGGCGACATGTGAAAGGAGATAGTAACCCTGCTGACTGCGCATCCAGGGACATAGAGTCACATCAACTGCTTAATCATATAAATGACCTATCGTTATTTGACGCAGTTCCTGGCTATCGTGGAAGTAAGCAAAATTTGGAAGAGAGAAAAACTATCCCGTCAGTTACCCTTACAGATGTTGAAGACTCCAACTATATACTGAAAAGGTACTTTAGCTTTTTAAAACTGATAAGGATTACTGCTTTATTATTACGCTTTAGCTGCAACACTCGGCCAAAGAAATTTCAGAACGGAATGGGATAGCTAATGACTGAAGACTTAAATCGGGCCACAGATCTACTCATAAAACTGGAACAACGAAAACACTTTTCAGATGATATAGCCTGCCTTCGAGAAAACATGCCATCATCTAATTAAACTTAATTAATATTGGACTCTAATGGATTATTGCGGGTTGATGGGCTAATTGAAGTGGCACCCTTCGGATACAAACGGGTATACCTTTTAATTCTTCCGAGTTCATCACTATTAATTAAGCTAGTGTGCCAGCACGTTTCTTGGTACAATCGAGTTTATTCGGTGCAATCAAGCGCTGGAAGCACATAATTTGATTCAATCGATTGTCCTCAATTATATCGTCCGAATCGGCAGCACACAAACTTCAAACTCTCGTTTGAAATAAAACAAATATAAAATCTAAACAAAAATTATTGATAAATAAACAGCAATTTTGACTACTTTTATCATGTGCCTTGAGACAAACATTAAAATCAAAATTGAAAGAAAACAAAATAAATTCAGTTAAAATATTGTAATTGTTAATTTATTAAAGTCTAATTGGTTTGAGGTAAGGACTTAACCTGAAAACAACTGAAACTGATTGAGACAGCGACTCACTATTGATTTTTTTTTGAAAATTAAAAAATTCTATGTTGCAAAAAAGAATTCAACTCCATACTGCATGTGTCAATGTGTCAGCGTAATTTTTGTTTCGAGTTCAACAATCCTCGATTGAATCAAGTTGCGTGCTAGCACCCCTGATCATCTCATATACTCATCAGAAATACTTGCGCGCAGAGCCTCAACTTATTCTTGCACACTTAAGAAAGGATTTTTGGATTATTGGATTATTCAAGCAAAGAGTGAAAATTTTTACACCGCTTTGTTATTTGTCAAAGATTTAACGCTGAACCAATGCAGCAAAGGATAGGAAACCTCCCAGCAGCAAGGCTGAGTGGAGAAAAGGCATTTTTGAATGCTGGGGTGGACTATGCGGGATCCCTACTAGCAACACCTTAGAGGAAGAGAGGATACAAGGGACAAAAGGTCTACGAGGTCCTATTCATTTGTTTATGCACAAAAGCAGTTCATTTGGAACTAGTTTCCGACTTATCAACTGAAGGATTTATTTTAGCTTTAAAACGCTTTGTCACCAGGAAGGGAGGTGCTCGAATCTTTTCTCTGATAATGCCACAAACTTTGTGGGGAAAAAAAATCATTTGAATGAACTTAATAACTTTGCTAAGTCAAGGGAGGTGCAACATTTTTGCACAAGAAGGCGAGCGAAGACAAAATAAATTGATATTTCATTCGTCCATCGGCCACTGTAACCACTAAATACCACTTGTGCCGAGTCGTAGGTTGTACACGTTTATCATTCGAAGAACTTTAAAAACTTAAAGCCAAATTAAGGCATGCTTGAACTCCAGATTGTTGTTGGCATTATCTGAGCAAGTAGAATTTGAACTCTTGACTCCTGCTCATTTTTTTAGTAGGGAGCGTTTCGTATTTTATGAATGAGCCAGAATACCTTTCGACAAACATTAACCGCCTTTCTAGATTTCAGATATTAAATCGATTACAACAGGCATTTTGGAAACGTTGGCAGCTGGAATATGTTGGTTCACTTCAACAACGGAGTAAGTGACAAAGGAAATCTAAAAATTTTAATCCAAATGATCTGGTGTTAATCTTGGATGAAAACCTTCCAACGGCTAAATGGCTACTTGGTCGCGTGAAGGAGGTACACTATGGGGCTGACGGCTTGGCAAGGGTGCTACCCTCGTAACTTAAAATGGACTATTGAAACGCTCTATCTCAAAGAAATGTTTACTTTACTTTAATTTGAAATAACTTACAAAATTGTATTTAACTTTCAATCTTAAATAATCTTTAAATAACATTTAAATCAAAGTTAAATTTTGGTTTATTACAATTAAAATCACTTAAACTAAATCACATTTACTTAAATTTAAACTGTATTTTAAACTTGAAGTTAAGATAATTTAGTGTAATGTTTATAACAAAACTTGTGAAGTATTCTTGATTAAATTGAAATTATACGCAAAGGTGAGCAGCATGTTCACGTCATCTATATTAAGTAAACTTACAATGACGCGTTTAAGGGTACTTTTTAATGCTTCGTGCACTCCACCTGGCGGAACATCATCAAACTCACAGTTGCTTACGGGACCAGTTCTTCAAAATTACCTTGTGACTATTCTTATACAATTCAAGCTAAATCCTATTGCGTTAAGCGCCGATATCGGCAAACTCTATAGACAGATGATAAAAATATCAGTCCTGTGGAGACATTCACCTGAGGAACCAGTGAGAACTTACGAGTTGACAACAGTGACTTATGGCACAGCACCAGCTTCGTGTTTGGCAACAAGATGTTTGACGCAATTGGCTGAAGATGGGAAGGAGGAGTTTCCAGAGGCAGCCTCTATGACAACTAATTTATTTTAAATCGATGATTTTATTGCAAGTTGCAGCAATGAAGAATCAGCTCGAGTTGTTGTGGATCAATTGTACAAGTTTCTTCAAAGTGCTGGATTCAACATAATGAAATGTGCGTCAAACTCGAAGGACCTACTGGAAGAAATTCCACTGCAAAGGAGAGAATCCGAATAGATTTGGTTCGCTGAGACAAACCAACCAGTAAAAACTTTGGGCTTACGATGGCATCCTGTAACACATTGTTTTAACTTTAAGGTGGATTTAAAGGAGATTTCATGCTTTACAAAAAGAAATCTAATGTATGAAACTGGTCGCATCTTCGACCCCTAGGATATATAGCACCGGTTTTGCTAAACTACAAGATTCTTGCAGCAGAGCTTATGGCAAGAAAGCATAGGTTGGGATGACCAAATTTCTTTGAAACTTATCAAGAGGTGGCAACATTTTCGAGATGATATTAACGGCTTGGAGAGTTTATCGTTGCCAACATACAAACCGTAAGCAAGATTCGAGAGTAAAAGCTACTCGGAAATTTCCATATTTTGATGGACGGCGTCCACCATTGTCTTACATGGGCTTAACGGGCACCCAAAAAGTTTGCTATCGCTAATCGCATTTCAACAATAACTAGTGTAGTTCCAGCAAGTCAATGGCGACATGTGAAAGGAGATAGTAACCCTGCTGACTGCGCATCCAGGGACATAGAGTCACATCAACTGCTTAATCATATAAATGACCTATCGTTATTTGACGCAGTTCCTGGCTATCGTGGAAGTAAGCAAAATTTGGAAGAGAGAAAAACTATCCCGTCAGTTACCCTTACAGATGTTGAAGACTCCAACTATATACTGAAAAGGTACTTTAGCTTTTTAAAACTGATAAGGATTACTGCTTTATTATTACGCTTTAGCTGCAACACTCGGCCAAAGAAATTTCAGAACGGAATGGGATAGCTAATGACTGAAGACTTAAATCGGGCCACAGATCTACTCATAAAACTGGAACAACGAAAACACTTTTCAGATGATATAGCCTGCCTTCGAGAAAACATGCCATCATCTAATTAAACTTAATTAATATTGGACTCTAATGGATTATTGCGGGTTGATGGGCTAATTGAAGTGGCACCCTTGGGATACAAACGGGTATACCCTTTAATTCTTCCGAGTTCATCACTATTAATTAAGCTAGTGTGCCAGCACGTTTCTTGGTACAATCGAGTTTATTCGGTGCAATCAAGCGCTAAAAACACATAATTTGATTCAATCGATTGTCCTCAATTATATCGTCCGAATCGGCAGCACACAAACTTCAAACTCTCGTTTGAAATAAAACAAATATAAAATCTAAACAAAAATTATTGATAAATAAACAGCAATTTTGACTACTTTTATCATGTGCCTTGAGACAAACATTAAAATCAAAATTGAAAGAAAACAAAATAAATTCAGTTAAAATATTGTAATTGTTAATTTATTAAAGTCTAATTGGTTTGAGGTAAGGACTTAAACTGAAAACAACTGAAACTGATTGAGACAGCGACTCACTATTGATTTTTTTTTGAAAATTAAAAAATTCTACGTTGCAAAAAAGAATTCAACTCCATACTGCATGTGTCAATGTGTCAGCGTAATTTTTGTTTCGAGTTCAACAATCCTCGATTGAATCAAGTTGCGTGCTAGCACCCCTGATCATCTCATATACTCATCAGAAATACTTGCGCGCAGAGCCTCAACTTATTCTTGCACACTTAAGAAAGGATTTTTGGATTATTGGATTATTCAAGCAAAGAGTGAAAATTTTTACACCGCTTTGTTATTTGTCAAAGATTTAACGCTGAACCAATGCAGCAAAGGATAGGAAACCTCCCAGCAGCAAGGCTGAGTGGAGAAAAGGCATTTTTGAATGCTGGGGTGGACTATGCGGGATCCCTACTAGCAACACCTTAGAGGAAGAGAGGATACAAGGGACAAAAGGTCTACGAGGTCCTATTCATTTGTTTATGCACAAAAGCAGTTCATTTGGAACTAGTTTCCGACTTATCAACTGAAGGATTTATTTTAGCTTTAAAACGCTTTGTCACCAGGAAGGGAGGTGCTCGAATCTTTTCTCTGATAATGCCACAAACTTTGTGGGGGAAAAAAATCATTTGAATGAACTTAATAACTTTGCTAAGTCAAGGGAGGTGCAACATTTTTGCACAAGAAGGCGAGCGAAGACAAAATAAATTGATATTTCATTCGTCCATCGGCCACTGTAACCACTAAATACCACTTGTGCCGTGTCGTAAGTTGTACACGTTTATCATTCGAAGAACTTTAAAAACTTAAAGCCAAATTAAGGCATGCTTGAACTCCAGATTGTTGTTGGCATTATCTGAGCAAGTAGAATTTGAACTCTTGACTCCTGCTCATTTTTTTAGTAGGGAGCGTTTCGTATTTTATGAATGAGCCAGAATACCTTTCGACAAACATTAACCGCCTTTCTAGATTTCAGATATTAAATCGATTACAACAGGCATTTTGGAAACGTTGGCAGCTGGAATATGTTGGTTCACTTCAACAACGGAGTAAGTGACAAAGGAAATCTAAAAATCTTAATCCAAATGATCTGGTGTTAATCTTGGATGAAAACCTTCCAACGGCTAAATGGCTAGTTGGTCGCGTGAAGGAGGTACACTATGGGGCTGACGGCTTGGCAAGGGTGCTACCCTCGTAACTTAAAATGGACTATTGAAACGCTCTATCTCAAAGAAATGTTTACTTTACTTTAATTTGAAATAACTTACAAAATTGTATTTAACTTTCAATCTTAAATAATCTTTAAATAACATTTAAATCAAAGTTAAATTTTGGTTTATTACAATTAAAATCACTTAAACTAAATCACATTTACTTAAATTTAAACTGTATTTTAAACTTGAAGTTAAGATAATTTAGTGTAATGTTTATAACAAAACTTGTGAAGTATTCTTGATTAAATTGAAATTATACGCAAAGGTGAGCAGCATGTTCACGTCATCTATATTAAGTAAACTTACAATGACGCGTTTAAGGGTACTTTTTAATGCTTCGTGCACTCCACCTGGCGGAACATCATCAAACTCACAGTTGCTTACGGGACCAGTTCTTCAAAATTACCTTGTGACTATTCTTATACAATTCAAGCTAAATCCTATTGCGTTAAGCGCCGATATAGGCAAACTCTATACACAGATGATAAAAATATCAGTCCTGTGGAGACATTCACCTGAGGAACCAGTGAGAACATACGAGTTGACAACAGTGACTTATGGCACAGCACCAGCTTCGTGTTTGGCAACAAGATGTTTGACGCAATTGGCTGAAGATGGGAAGGAGGAGTTTCCAGAGGCAGCCTCTATGACAACTAATTTATTTTAAATCGATGATTTTATTGCAAGTTGCAGCAATGAAGAATCAGCTCGAGTTGTTGTGGATCAATTGTACAAGTTTCTTCAAAGTGCTGGATTCAACATAATGAAATGTGCGTCAAACTCGAAGGACCTACTGGAAGAAATTCCACTGGAAAGGAGAGAATCCGAATAGATTTGGTTCGCTGAGACAAACCAACCAGTAAAAACTTTGGGCTTACGATGGCATCCTGTAACACATTGTTTTAACTTTAAGGTGGATTTAAAGGAGATTTCATGCTTTACAAAAAGAAATCTAATGTATGAAACTGGTCGCATCTTCGACCCCTAGGATATATAGCACCGGTTTTGCTAAACTACAAGATTCTTGCAGCAGAGCTTATGGCAAGAAAGCATAGGTTGGGATGACCAAATTTCTTTGAAACTTATCAAGAGGTGGCAACATTTTCGAGATGATATTAACGGCTTGGAGAGTTTATCGTTGCCAACATACAAACCGTAAGCAAGATTCGAGAGTAAAAGCTACTCGGAAATTTCCATATTTTGATGGACGGCGTCCACCATTGTCTTACATGGGCTTAACGGGCACCCAAAAAGTTTGCTATCGCTAATCGCATTTCAACAATAACTAGTGTAGTTCCAGCAAGTCAATGGCGACATGTGAAAGGAGATAGTAACCCTGCTGACTGCGCATCCAGGGACATAGAGTCACATCAACTGCTTAATCATATAAATGACCTATCGTTATTTGACGCAGTTCCTGGCTATCGTGGAAGTAAGCAAAATTTGGAAGAGAGAAAAACTATCCCGTCAGTTACCCTTACAGATGTTGAAGACTCCAACTATATACTGAAAAGGTACTTTAGCTTTTTAAAACTGATAAGGATTACTGCTTTATTATTACGCTTTAGCTGCAACACTCGGCCAAAGAAATTTCAGAACGGAATGGGATAGCTAATGACTGAAGACTTAAATCGGGCCACAGATCTACTCATAAAACTGGAACAACGAAAACACTTTTCAGATGATATAGCCTGCCTTCGAGAAAACATGCCATCATCTAATTAAACTTAATTAATATTGGACTCTAATGGATTATTGCGGGTTGATGGGCTAATTGAAGTGGCACCCTTGGGATACAAACGGGTATACCCTTTAATTCTTCCGAGTTCATCACTATTAATTAAGCTAGTGTGCCAGCACGTTTCTTGGTACAATCGAGTTTATTCGGTGCAATCAAGCGCTGGAAGCACATAATTTGATTCAATCGATTGTCCTCAATTATATCGTCCGAATCGGCAGCACACAAACTTCAAACTCTCGTTTGAAATAAAACAAATATAAAATCTAAACAAAAATTATTGATAAATAAACAGCAATTTTGACTACTTTTATCATGTGCCTTGAGACAAACATTAAAATCAAAATTGAAAGAAAACAAAATAAATTCAGTTAAAATATTGTAATTGTTAATTTATTAAAGTCTAATTGGTTTGAGGTAAGGACTTAAACTGAAAACAACTGAAACTGATTGAGACAGCGACTCACTATTGATTTTTTTTTGAAAATTAAAAAATTCTACGTTGCAAAAAAGAATTCAACTCCATACTGCATGTGTCAATGTGTCAGCGTAATTTTTGTTTCGAGTTCAACAATCCTCGATTGAATCAAGTTGCGTGCTAGCACCCCTGATCATCTCATATACTCATCAGAAATACTTGCGCGCAGAGCCTCAACTTATTCTTGCACACTTAAGAAAGGATTTTTGGATTATTGGATTATTCAAGCAAAGAGTGAACATTTTTACACCGCTTTGTTATTTGTCAAAGATTTAACGCTGAACCAATGCAGCAAAGGATAGGAAACCTCCCAGCAGCAAGGCTGAGTGGAGAAAAGGCATTTTTGAATGCTGGGGTGGACTATGCGGGATCCCTACTAGCAACACCTTAGAGGAAGAGAGGATACAAGGGACAAAAGGTCTACGAGGTCCTATTCATTTGTTTATGCACAAAAGCAGTTCATTTGGAACTAGTTTCCGACTTATCAACTGAAGGATTTATTTTAGCTTTAAAACGCTTTGTCACCAGGAAGGGAGGTGCTCGAATCTTTTCTCTGATAATGCCACAAACTTTGTGGGGGAAAAAAATCATTTGAATGAACTTAATAACTTTGCTAAGTCAAGGGAGGTGCAACATTTTTGCACAAGAAGGCGAGCGAAGACAAAATAAATTGATATTTCATTCGTCCATCGGCCACTGTAACCACTAAATACCACTTGTGCCGTGTCGTAAGTTGTACACGTTTATCATTCGAAGAACTTTAAAAACTTAAAGCCAAATTAAGGCATGCTTGAACTCCAGATTGTTGTTGGCATTATCTGAGCAAGTAGAATTTGAACTCTTGACTCCTGCTCATTTTTTTAGTAGGGAGCGTTTCGTATTTTATGAATGAGCCAGAATACCTTTCGACAAACATTAACCGCCTTTCTAGATTTCAGATATTAAATCGATTACAACAGGCATTTTGGAAACGTTGGCAGCTGGAATATGTTGGTTCACTTCAACAACGGAGTAAGTGACAAAGGAAATCTAAAAATCTTAATCCAAATGATCTGGTGTTAATCTTGGATGAAAACCTTCCAACGGCTAAATGGCTACTTGGTCGCGTGAAGGAGGTACACTATGGGGCTGACGGCTTGGCAAGGGTGCTACCCTCGTAACTTAAAATGGACTATTGAAACGCTCTATCTCAAAGAAATGTTTACTTTACTTTAATTTGAAATAACTTACAAAATTGTATTTAACTTTCAATCTTAAATAATCTTTAAATAACATTTAAATCAAAGTTAAATTTTGGTTTATTACAATTAAAATCACTTAAACTAAATCACATTTACTTAAATTTAAACTGTATTTTAAACTTGAAGTTAAGATAATTTAGTGTAATGTTTATAACAAAACTTGTGAAGTATTCTTGATTAAATTGAAATTATACGCAAAGGTGAGCAGCATGTTCACGTCATCTATATTAAGTAAACTTACAATGACGCGTTTAAGGGTACTTTTTAATGCTTCGTGCACTCCACCTGGCGGAACATCATCAAACTCACAGTTGCTTACGGGACCAGTTCTTCAAAATTACCTTGTGACTATTCTTATACAATTCAAGCTAAATCCTATTGCGTTAAGCGCCGATATAGGCAAACTCTATAGACAGATGATAAAAATATCAGTCCTGTGGAGACATTCACCTGAGGAACCAGTGAGAACTTACGAGTTGACAACAGTGACTTATTGCACAGCACCAGCTTCGTGTTTGGCAACAAGATGTTTGACGCAATTGGCTGAAGATGGGAAGGAGGAGTTTCCAGAGGCAGCCTCTATGACAACTAATTTATTTTAAATCGATGATTTTATTGCAAGTTGCAGCAATGAAGAATCAGCTCGAGTTGTTGTGGATCAATTGTACAAGTTTCTTCAAAGTGCTGGATTCAACATAATGAAATGTGCGTCAAACTCGAAGGACCTACTGGAAGAAATTCCACTGGAAAGGAGAGAATCCGAATAGATTTGGTTCGCTGAGACAAACCAACCAGTAAAAACTTTGGGCTTACGATGGCATCCTGTAACACATTGTTTTAACTTTAAGGTGGATTTAAAGGAGATTTCATGCTTTACAAAAAGAAATCTAATGTATGAAACTGGTCGCATCTTCGACCCCTAGGATATATAGCACCGGTTTTGCTAAACTACAAGATTCTTGCAGCAGAGCTTATGGCAAGAAAGCATAGGTTGGGATGACCAAATTTCTTTGAAACTTATCAAGAGGTGGCAACATTTTCGAGATGATATTAACGGCTTGGAGAGTTTATCGTTGCCAACATACAAACCGTAAGCAAGATTCGAGAGTAAAAGCTACTCGGAAATTTCCATATTTTGATGGACGGCGTCCACCATTGTCTTACATGGGCTTAACGGGCACCCAAAAAGTTTGCTATCGCTAATCGCATTTCAACAATAACTAGTGTAGTTCCAGCAAGTCAATGGCGACATGTGAAAGGAGATAGTAACCCTGCTGACTGCGCATCCAGGGACATAGTCACATCAACTGCTTAATCATATAAATGACCTATCGTTATTTGACGCAGTTCCTGGCTATCGTGGAAGTAAGCAAAATTTGGAAGAGAGAAAAACTATCCCGTCAGTTACCCTTACAGATGTTGAAGACTCCAACTATATACTGAAAAGGTACTTTAGCTTTTTAAAACTGATAAGGATTACTGCTTTATTATTACGCTTTAGCTGCAACACTCGGCCAAAGAAATTTCAGAACGGAATGGGATAGCTAATGACTGAAGACTTAAATCGGGCCACAGATCTACTCATAAAACTGGAACAACGAAAACACTTTTCAGATGATATAGCCTGCCTTCGAGAAAACATGCCATCATCTAATTAAACTTAATTAATATTGGACTCTAATGGATTATTGCGGGTTGATGGGCTAATTGAAGTGGCACCCTTGGGATACAAACGGGTATACCCTTTAATTCTTCCGAGTTCATCACTATTAATTAAGCTAGTGTGCCAGCACGTTTCTTGGTACAATCGAGTTTATTCGGTGCAATCAAGCGCTGGAAGCACATAATTTGATTCAATCGATTGTCCTCAATTATATCGTCCGAATCGGCAGCACACAAACTTCAAACTCTCGTTTGAAATAAAACAAATATAAAATCTAAACAAAAATTATTGATAAATAAACAGCAATTTTGACTACTTTTATCATGTGCCTTGAGACAAACATTAAAATCAAAATTGAAAGAAAACAAAATAAATTCAGTTAAAATATTGTAATTGTTAATTTATTAAAGTCTAATTGGTTTGAGGTAAGGACTTAAACTGAAAACAACTGAAACTGATTGAGACAGCGACTCACTATTGATTTTTTTTTTGAAAATTAAAAAATTCTACGTTGCAAAAAAGAATTCAACTCCATACTGCATGTGTCAATGTGTCAGCGTAATTTTTGTTTCGAGTTCAACAATCCTCGATTGAATCAAGTTGCGTGCTAGCACCCCTGATCATCTCATATACTCATCAGAAATACTTGCGCGCAGAGCCTCAACTTATTCTTGCACACTTAAGAAAGGATTTTTGGATTATTGGATTATTCAAGCAAAGAGTGAAAATTTTTACACCGCTTTGTTATTTGTCAAAGATTTAACGCTGAACCAATGCAGCAAAGGATAGGAAACCTCCCAGCAGCAAGGCTGAGTGGAGAAAAGGCATTTTTGAATGCTGGGGTGGACTATGCGGGATCCCTACTAGCAACACCTTAGAGGAAGAGAGGATACAAGGGACAAAAGGTCTACGAGGTCCTATTCATTTGTTTATGCACAAAAGCAGTTCATTTGGAACTAGTTTCCGACTTATCAACTGAAGGATTTATTTTAGCTTTAAAACGCTTTGTCACCAGGAAGGGAGGTGCTCGAATCTTTTCTCTGATAATGCCACAAACTTTGTGGGGGAAAAAAATCATTTGAATGAACTTAATAACTTTGCTAAGTCAAGGGAGGTGCAACATTTTTGCACAAGAAGGCGAGCGAAGACAAAATAAATTGATATTTCATTCGTCCATCGGCCACTGTAACCACTAAATACCACTTGTGCCGTGTCGTAGGTTGTACACGTTTATCATTCGAAGAACTTTAAAAACTTAAAGCCAAATTAAGGCATGCTTGAACTCCAGATTGTTGTTGGCATTATCTGAGCAAGTAGAATTTGAACTCTTGACTCCTGCTCATTTTTTTAGTAGGGAGCGTTTCGTATTTTATGAATGAGCCAGAATACCTTTCGACAAACATTAACCGCCTTTCTAGATTTCAGATATTAAATCGATTACAACAGGCATTTTGGAAACGTTGGCAGCTGGAATATGTTGGTTCACTTCAACAACGGAGTAAGTGACAAAGGAAATCTAAAAATCTTAATCCAAATGATCTGGTGTTAATCTTGGATGAAAACCTTCCAACGGCTAAATGGCTACTTGGTCGCGTGAAGGAGGTACACTATGGGGCTGACGGCTTGGCAAGGGTGCTACCCTCGTAACTTAAAATGGACTATTGAAACGCTCTATCTCAAAGAAATGTTTACTTTACTTTAATTTGAAATAACTTACAAAATTGTATTTAACTTTCAATCTTAAATAATCTTTAAATAACATTTAAATCAAAGTTAAATTTTGGTTTATTACAATTAAAATCACTTAAACTAAATCACATTTACTTAAATTTAAACTGTATTTTAAACTTGAAGTTAAGATAATTTAGTGTAATGTTTTTAACAAAACTTGTGAAGTATTCTTGATTAAATTGAAATTATACGCAAAGGTGAGCAGCATGTTCACGTCATCTATATTAAGTAAACTTACAATGACGCGTTTAAGGGTACTTTTTAATGCTTCGTGCACTCCACCTGGCGGAACATCATTAAACTCACAGTTGCTTACGGGACCAGTTCTTCAAAATTACCTTGTGACTATTCTTATACAATTCAAGCTAAATCCTATTGCGTTAAGCGCCGATATAGGCAAACTCTATACACAGATGATAAAAATATCAGTCCTGTGGAGACATTCACCTGAGGAACCAGTGAGAACTTACGAGTTGACAACAGTGACTTATGGCACAGCACCAGCTTCGTGTTTGGCAACAAGATGTTTGACGCAATTGGCTGAAGATGGGAAGGAGGAGTTTCCAGAGGCAGCCTCTATGACAACTAATTTATTTTAAATCGATGATTTTATTGCAAGTTGCAGCAATGAAGAATCAGCTCGAGTTGTTGTGGATCAATTGTACAAGTTTCTTCAAAGTGCTGGATTCAACATAATGAAATGTGCGTCAAACTCGAAGGACCTACTGGAAGAAATTCCACTGGAAAGGAGAGAATCCGAATAGATTTGGTTCGCTGAGACAAACCAACCAGTAAAAACTTTGGGCTTACGATGGCATCCTGTAACACATTGTTTTAACTTTAAGGTGGATTTAAAGGAGATTTCATGCTTTACAAAAAGAAATCTAATGTATGAAACTGGTCGCATCTTCGACCCCTAGGATATATAGCACCGGTTTTGCTAAACTACAAGATTCTTGCAGCAGAGCTTATGGCAAGAAAGCATAGGTTGGGATGACCAAATTTCTTTGAAACTTATCAAGAGGTGGCAACATTTTCGAGATGATATTAACGGCTTGGAGAGTTTATCGTTGCCAACATACAAACCGTAAGCAAGATTCGAGAGTAAAAGCTACTCGGAAATTTCCATATTTTGATGGACGGCGTCCACCATTGTCTTACATGGGCTTAACGGGCACCCAAAAAGTTTGCTATCGCTAATCGCATTTCAACAATAACTAGTGTAGTTCCAGCAAGTCAATGGCGACATGTGAAAGGAGATAGTAACCCTGCTGACTGCGCATCCAGGGACATAGTCACATCAACTGCTTAATCATATAAATGACCTATCGTTATTTGACGCAGTTCCTGGCTATCGTGGAAGTAAGCAAAATTTGGAAGAGAGAAAAACTATCCCGTCAGTTACCCTTACAGATGTTGAAGACTCCAACTATATACTGAAAAGGTACTTTAGCTTTTTAAAACTGATAAGGATTACTGCTTTATTATTACGCTTTAGCTGCAACACTCGGCCAAAGAAATTTCAGAACGGAATGGGATAGCTAATGACTGAAGACTTAAATCGGGCCACAGATCTACTCATAAAACTGGAACAACGAAAACACTTTTCAGATGATATAGCCTGCCTTCGAGAAAACATGCCATCATCTAATTAAACTTAATTAATATTGGACTCTAATGGATTATTGCGGGTTGATGGGCTAATTGAAGTGGCACCCTTGGGATACAAACGGGTATACCTTTTAATTCTTCCGAGTTCATCACTATTAATTAAGCTAGTGTGCCAGCACGTTTCTTGGTACAATCGAGTTTATTCGGTGCAATCAAGCGCTGGAAGCACATAATTTGATTCAATCGATTGTCCTCAATTATATCGTCCGAATCGGCAGCACACAAACTTCAAACTCTCGTTTGAAATAAAACAAATATAAAATCTAAACAAAAATTATTGATAAATAAACAGCAATTTTGACTACTTTTATCATGTGCCTTGAGACAAACATTAAAATCAAAATTGAAAGAAAACAAAATAAATTCAGTTAAAATATTGTAATTGTTAATTTATTAAAGTCTAATTGGTTTGAGGTAAGGACTTAAACTGAAAACAACTGAAACTGATTGAGACAGCGACTCACTATTGATTTTTTTTTTGAAAATTAAAAAATTCTACGTTGCAAAAAAGAATTCAACTCCATACTGCATGTGTCAATGTGTCAGCGTAATTTTTGTTTCGAGTTCAACAATCCTCGATTGAATCAAGTTGCGTGCTAGCACCCCTGATCATCTCATATACTCATCAGAAATACTTGCGCGCAGAGCCTCAACTTATTCTTGCACACTTAAGAAAGGATTTTTGGATTATTGGATTATTCAAGCAAAGAGTGAACATTTTTACACCGCTTTGTTATTTGTCAAAGATTTAACGCTGAACCAATGCAGCAAAGGATAGGAAACCTCCCAGCAGCAAGGTTGAGTGGAGAAAAGGCATTTTTGAATGCTGGGGTGGACTATGCGGGATCCCTACTAGCAACACCTTAGAGGAAGAGAGGATACAAGGGACAAAAGGTCTACGAGGTCCTATTCATTTGTTTATGCACAAAAGCAGTTCATTTGGAACTAGTTTCCGACTTATCAACTGAAGGATTTATTTTAGCTTTAAAACGCTTTGTCACCAGGAAGGGAGGTGCTCGAATCTTTTCTCTGATAATGCCACAAACTTTGTGGGGGAAAAAAATCATTTGAATGAACTTAATAACTTTGCTAAGTCAAGGGAGGTGCAACATTTTTGCACAAGAAGGCGAGCGAAGACAAAATAAATTGATATTTCATTCGTCCATCGGCCACTGTAACCACTAAATACCACTTGTGCCGTGTCGTAGGTTGTACACGTTTATCATTCGAAGAACTTTAAAAACTTAAAGCCAAATTAAGGCATGCTTGAACTCCAGATTGTTGTTGGCATTATCTGAGCAAGTAGAATTTGAACTCTTGACTCCTGCTCATTTTTTTAGTAGGGAGCGTTTCGTATTTTATGAATGAGCCAGAATACCTTTCGACAAACATTAACCGCCTTTCTAGATTTCAGATATTAAATCGATTACAACAGGCATTTTGGAAACGTTGGCAGCTGGAATATGTTGGTTCACTTCAACAACGGAGTAAGTGACAAAGGAAATCTAAAAATCTTAATCCAAATGATCTGGTGTTAATCTTGGATGAAAACCTTCCAACGGCTAAATGGCTACTTGGTCGCGTGAAGGAGGTACACTATGGGGCTGACGGCTTGGCAAGGGTGCTACCCTCGTAACTTAAAATGGACTATTGAAACGCTCTATCTCAAAGAAATGTTTACTTTACTTTAATTTGAAATAACTTACAAAATTGTATTTAACTTTCAATCTTAAATAATCTTTAAATAACATTTAAATCAAAGTTAAATTTTGGTTTATTACAATTAAAATCACTTAAACTAAATCACATTTACTTAAATTTAAACTGTATTTTAAACTTGAAGTTAAGATAATTTAGTGTAATGTTTATAACAAAACTTGTGAAGTATTCTTGATTAAATTGAAATTATACGCAAAGGTGAGCAGCATGTTCACGTCATCTATATTAAGTAAACTTACAATGACGCGTTTAAGGGTACTTTTTAATGCTTCGTGCACTCCACCTGGCGGAACATCATCAAACTCACAGTTGCTTACGGGACCAGTTCTTCAAAATTACCTTGTGACTATTCTTATACAATTCAAGCTAAATCCTATTGCGTTAAGCGCCGATATAGGCAAACTCTATACACAGATGATAAAAATATCAGTCCTGTGGAGACATTCACCTGAGGAACCAGTGAGAACTTACGAGTTGACAACAGTGACTTATGGCACAGTACCAGCTTCGTGTTTGGCAACAAGATGTTTGACGCAATTGGCTGAAGATGGGAAGGAGGAGTTTCCAGAGGCAGCCTCTATGACAACTAATTTATTTTAAATCGATGATTTTATTGCAAGTTGCAGCAATGAAGAATCAGCTCGAGTTGTTGTGGATCAATTGTACAAGTTTCTTCAAAGTGCTGGATTCAACATAATGAAATGTGCGTCAAACTCGAAGGACCTACTGGAAGAAATTCCACTGGAAAGGAGAGAATCCGAATAGATTTGGTTCGCTGAGACAAACCAACCAGTAAAAACTTTGGGCTTACGATGGCATCCTGTAACACATTGTTTTAACTTTAAGGTGGATTTAAAGGAGATTTCATGCTTTACAAAAAGAAATCTAATGTATGAAACTGGTCGCATCTTCGACCCCTAGGATATATAGCACCGGTTTTGCTAAACTACAAGATTCTTGCAGCAGAGCTTATGGCAAGAAAGCATAGGTTGGGATGACCAAATTTCTTTGAAACTTATCAAGAGGTGGCAACATTTTCGAGATGATATTAACGGCTTGGAGAGTTTATCGTTGCCAACATACAAACCGTAAGCAAGATTCGAGAGTAAAAGCTACTCGGAAATTTCCATATTTTGATGGACGGCGTCCACCATTGTCTTACATGGGCTTAACGGGCACCCAAAAAGTTTGCTATCGCTAATCGCATTTCAACAATAACTAGTGTAGTTCCAGCAAGTCAATGGCGACATGTGAAAGGAGATAGTAACCCTGCTGACTGCGCATCCAGGGACATAGAGTCACATCAACTGCTTAATCATATAAATGACCTATCGTTATTTGACGCAGTTCCTGGCTATCGTGGAAGTAAGCAAAATTTGGAAGAGAGAAAAACTATCCCGTCAGTTACCCTTACAGATGTTGAAGACTCCAACTATATACTGAAAAGGTACTTTAGCTTTTTAAAACTGATAAGGATTACTGCTTTATTATTACGCTTTAGCTGCAACACTCGGCCAAAGAAATTTCAGAACGGAATGGGATAGCTAATGACTGAAGACTTAAATCGGGCCACAGATCTACTCATAAAACTGGAACAACGAAAACACTTTTCAGATGATATAGCCTGCCTTCGAGAAAACATGCCATCATCTAATTAAACTTAATTAATATTGGACTCTAATGGATTATTGCGGGTTGATGGGCTAATTGAAGTGGCACCCTTGGGATACAAACGGGTATACCCTTTAATTCTTCCGAGTTCATCACTATTAATTAAGCTAGTGTGCCAGCACGTTTCTTGGTACAATCGAGTTTATTCGGTGCAATCAAGCGCTGGAAGCACATAATTTGATTCAATCGATTGTCCTCAATTATATCGTCCGAATCGGCAGCACACAAACTTCAAACTCTCGTTTGAAATAAAACAAATATAAAATCTAAACAAAAATTATTGATAAATAAACAGCAATTTTGACTACTTTTATCATGTGCCTTGAGACAAACATTAAAATCAAAATTGAAAGAAAACAAAATAAATTCAGTTAAAATATTGTAATTGTTAATTTATTAAAGTCTAATTGGTTTGAGGTAAGGACTTAAACTGAAAACAACTGAAACTGATTGAGACAGCGACTCACTATTGATTTTTTTTGAAAATTAAAAAATTCTACGTTGCAAAAAAGAATTCAACTCCATACTGCATGTGTCAATGTGTCAGCGTAATTTTTGTTTCGAGTTCAACAATCCTCGATTGAATCAAGTTGCGTGCTAGCACCCCTGATCATCTCATATACTCATCAGAAATACTTGCGCGCAGAGCCTCAACTTATTCTTGCACACTTAAGAAAGGATTTTTGGATTATTGGATTATTCAAGCAAAGAGTGAAAATTTTTACACCGCTTTGTTATTTGTCAAAGATTTAACGCTGAACCAATGCAGCAAAGGATAGGAAACCTCCCAGCAGCAAGGCTGAGTGGAGAAAAGGCATTTTTGAATGCTGGGGTGGACTATGCGGGATCCCTACTAGCAACACCTTAGAGGAAGAGAGGATACAAGGGACAAAAGGTCTACGAGGTCCTATTCATTTGTTTATGCACAAAAGCAGTTCATTTGGAACTAGTTTCCGACTTATCAACTGAAGGATTTATTTTAGCTTTAAAACGCTTTGTCACCAGGAAGGGAGGTGCTCGAATCTTTTCTCTGATAATGCCACAAACTTTGTGGGGGAAAAAAATCATTTGAATGAACTTAATAACTTTGCTAAGTCAAGGGAGGTGCAACATTTTTGCACAAGAAGGCGAGCGAAGACAAAATAAATTGATATTTCATTCGTCCATCGGCCACTGTAACCACTAAATACCACTTGTGCCGTGTCGTAGGTTGTACACGTTTATCATTCGAAGAACTTTAAAAACTTAAAGCCAAATTAAGGCATGCTTGAACTCCAGATTGTTGTTGGCATTATCTGAGCAAGTAGAATTTGAACTCTTGACTCCTGCTCATTTTTTTAGTAGGGAGCGTTTCGTATTTTATGAATGAGCCAGAATACCTTTCGACAAACATTAACCGCCTTTCTAGATTTCAGATATTAAATCGATTACAACAGGCATTTTGGAAACGTTGGCAGCTGGAATATGTTGGTTCACTTCAACAACGGAGTAAGTGACAAAGGAAATCTAAAAATCTTAATCCAAATGATCTGGTGTTAATCTTCGATGAAAACCTTCCAACGGCTAAATGGCTACTTGGTCGCGTGAAGGAGGTACACTATGGGGCTGACGGCTTGGCAAGGGTGCTACCCTCGTAACTTAAAATGGACTATTGAAACGCTCTATCTCAAAGAAATGTTTACTTTACTTTAATTTGAAATAACTTACAAAATTGTATTTAACTTTCAATCTTAAATAATCTTTAAATAACATTTAAATCAAAGTTAAATTTTGGTTTATTACAATTAAATTCACTTAAACTAAATCACATTTACTTAAATTTAAACTGTATTTTAAACTTGAAGTTAAGATAATTTAGTGTAATGTTTATAACAAAACTTGTGAAGTATTCTTGATTAAATTGAAATTATACGCAAAGGTGAGCAGCATGTTCACGTCATCTATATTAAGTAAACTTACAATGACGCGTTTAAGGGTACTTTTTAATGCTTCGTGCACTCCACCTGGCGGAACATCATCAAACTCACAGTTGCTTACGGGACCAGTTCTTCAAAATTACCTTGTGACTATTCTTATACAATTCAAGCTAAATCCTATTGCGTTAAGCGCCGATATAGGCAAACTCTATAGACAGATGATAAAAATATCAGTCCTGTGGAGACATTCACCTGAGGAACCAGTGAGAACTTACGAGTTGACAACAGTGACTTATGGCACAGCACCAGCTTCGTGTTTGGCAACAAGATGTTTGACGCAATTGGCTGAAGATGGGAAGGAGGAGTTTCCAGAGGCAGCCTCTATGACAACTAATTTATTTTAAATCGATGATTTTATTGCAAGTTGCAGCAATGAAGAATCAGCTCGAGTTGTTGTGGATCAATTGTACAAGTTTCTTCAAAGTGCTGGATTCAACATAATGAAATGTGCGTCAAACTCGAAGGACCTACTGGAAGAAATTCCACTGCAAAGGAGAGAATCCGAATAGATTTGGTTCGCTGAGACAAACCAACCAGTAAAAACTTTGGGCTTACGATGGCATCCTGTAACACATTGTTTTAACTTTAAGGTGGATTTAAAGGAGATTTCATGCTTTACAAAAAGAAATCTAATGTATGAAACTGGTCGCATCTTCGACCCCTAGGATATATAGCACCGGTTTTGCTAAACTACAAGATTCTTGCAGCAGAGCTTATGGCAAGAAAGCATAGGTTGGGATGACCAAATTTCTTTGAAACTTATCAAGAGGTGGCAACATTTTCGAGATGATATTAACGGCTTGGAGAGTTTATCGTTGCCAACATACAAACCGTAAGCAAGATTCGAGAGTAAAAGCTACTCGGAAATTTCCATATTTTGATGGACGGCGTCCACCATTGTCTTACATGGGCTTAACGGGCACCCAAAAAGTTTGCTATCGCTAATCGCATTTCAACAATAACTAGTGTAGTTCCAGCAAGTCAATGGCGACATGTGAAAGGAGATAGTAACCCTGCTGACTGCGCATCCAGGGACATAGAGTCACATCAACTGCTTAATCATATAAATGACCTATCGTTATTTGACGCAGTTCCTGGCTATCGTGGAAGTAAGCAAAATTTGGAAGAGAGAACAACTATCCCGTCAGTTACCCTTACAGATGTTGAAGACTCCAACTATATACTGAAAAGGTACTTTAGCTTTTTAAAACTGATAAGGATTACTGCTTTATTATTACGCTTTAGCTGCAACACTCGGCCAAAGAAATTTCAGAACGGAATGGGATAGCTAATGACTGAAGACTTAAATCGGGCCACAGATCTACTCATAAAACTGGAACAACGAAAACACTTTTCAGATGATATAGCCTGCCTTCGAGAAAACATGCCATCATCTAATTAAACTTAATTAATATTGGACTCTAATGGATTATTGCGGGTTGATGGGCTAATTGAAGTGGCACCCTTGGGATACAAACGGGTATACCCTTTAATTCTTCCGAGTTCATCACTATTAATTAAGCTAGTGTGCCAGCACGTTTCTTGGTACAATCGAGTTTATTCGGTGCAATCAAGCGCTGGAAGCACATAATTTGATTCAATCGATTGTCCTCAATTATATCGTCCGAATCGGCAGCACACAAACTTCAAACTCTCGTTTGAAATAAAACAAATATAAAATCTAAACAAAAATTATTGATAAATAAACAGCAATTTTGACTACTTTTATCATGTGCCTTGAGACAAACATTAAAATCAAAATTGAAAGAAAACAAAATAAATTCAGTTAAAATATTGTAATTGTTAATTTATTAAAGTCTAATTGGTTTGAGGTAAGGACTTAAACTGAAAACAACTGAAACTGATTGAGACAGCGACTCACTATTGATTTTTTTTTGAAAATTAAAAAATTCTACGTTGCAAAAAAGAATTCAACTCCATACTGCATGTGTCAATGTGTCAGCGTAATTTTTGTTTCGAGTTCAACAATCCTCGATTGAATCAAGTTGCGTGCTAGCACCCCTGATCATCTCATATACTCATCAGAAATACTTGCGCGCAGAGCCTCAACTTATTCTTGCACACTTAAGAAAGGATTTTTGGATTATTGGATTATTCAAGCAAAGAGTGAAAATTTTTACACCGCTTTGTTATTTGTCAAAGATTTAACGCTGAACCAATGCAGCAAAGGATAGGAAACCTCCCAGCAGCAAGGCTGAGTGGAGAAAAGGCATTTTTGAATGCTGGGGTGGACTATGCGGGATCCCTACTAGCAACACCTTAGAGGAAGAGAGGATACAAGGGACAAAAGGTCTACGAGGTCCTATTCATTTGTTTATGCACAAAAGCAGTTCATTTGGAACTAGTTTCCGACTTATCAACTGAAGGATTTATTTTAGCTTTAAAACGCTTTGTCACCAGGAAGGGAGGTGCTCGAATCTTTTCTCTGATAATGCCACAAACTTTGTGGGGGAAAAAAATCATTTGAATGAACTTAATAACTTTGCTAAGTCAAGGGAGGTGCAACATTTTTGCACAAGAAGGCGAGCGAAGACAAAATAAATTGATATTTCATTCGTCCATCGGCCACTGTAACCACTAAATACCACTTGTGCCGTGTCGTAGGTTGTACACGTTTATCATTCGAAGAACTTTAAAAACTTAAAGCCAAATTAAGGCATGCTTGAACTCCAGATTGTTGTTGGCATTATCTGAGCAAGTAGAATTTGAACTCTTGACTCCTGCTCATTTTTTTAGTAGGGAGCGTTTCGTATTTTATGAATGAGCCAGAATACCTTTCGACAAACATTAACCGCCTTTCTAGATTTCAGATATTAAATCGATTACAACAGGCATTTTGGAAACGTTGGCAGCTGGAATATGTTGGTTCACTTCAACAACGGAGTAAGTGACAAAGGAAATCTAAAAATCTTAATCCAAATGATCTGGTGTTAATCTTGGATGAAAACCTTCCAACGGCTAAATGGCTACTTGGTCGCGTGAAGGAGGTACACTATGGGGCTGACGGCTTGGCAAGGGTGCTACCCTCGTAACTTAAAATGGACTATTGAAACGCTCTATCTCAAAGAAATGTTTACTTTACTTTAATTTGAAATAACTTACAAAATTGTATTTAACTTTCAATCTTAAATAATCTTTAAATAACATTTAAATCAAAGTTAAATTTTGGTTTATTACAATTAAATTCACTTAAACTAAATCACATTTACTTAAATTTAAACTGTATTTTAAACTTGAAGTTAAGATAATTTAGTGTAATGTTTATAACAAAACTTGTGAAGTATTCTTGATTAAATTGAAATTATACGCAAAGGTGAGCAGCATGTTCACGTCATCTATATTAAGTAAACTTACAATGACGCGTTTAAGGGTACTTTTTAATGCTTCGTGCACTCCACCTGGCGGAACATCATCAAACTCACAGTTGCTTACGGGACCAGTTCTTCAAAATTACCTTGTGACTATTCTTATACAATTCAAGCTAAATCCTATTGCGTTAAGCGCCGATATAGGCAAACTCTATAGACAGATGATAAAAATATCAGTCCTGTGGAGACATTCACCTGAGGAACCAGTGAGAACTTACGAGTTGACAACAGTGACTTATGGCACAGCACCAGCTTCGTGTTTGGCAACAAGATGTTTGACGCAATTGGCTGAAGATGGGAAGGAGGAGTTTCCAGAGGCAGCCTCTATGACAACTAATTTATTTTAAATCGATGATTTTATTGCAAGTTGCAGCAATGAAGAATCAGCTCGAGTTGTTGTGGATCAATTGTACAAGTTTCTTCAAAGTGCTGGATTCAACATAATGAAATGTGCGTCAAACTCGAAGGACCTACTGGAAGAAATTCCACTGGAAAGGAGAGAATCCGAATAGATTTGGTTCGCTGAGACAAACCAACCAGTAAAAACTTTGGGCTTACGATGGCATCCTGTAACACATTGTTTTAACTTTAAGGTGGATTTAAAGGAGATTTCATGCTTTACAAAAAGAAATCTAATGTATGAAACTGGTCGCATCTTCGACCCCTAGGATGTATAGCACCGGTTTTGCTAAACTACAAGATTCTTGCAGCAGAGCTTATGGCAAGAAAGCATAGATTGGGATGACCAAATTTCTTTGAAACTTATCAAGAGGTGGCACCCAAAAAGGTTTGCTACATTTATCGCTAATCGCATTTCAACAATCACTAGTGTAGTTCCAGCAAGTCAATGGCGACATGTGAAAGGAGATATTAACCCTGCTGACTGCGCATCCAGGGGCATGGAGTCACATCAACTGCTTAATCATCTAAATGACCTATCGTTAGTTTCATTTATTTATGCACAAAAGCAGTTCATTTGAAATTAGTTTCCAAATTATCAACTGAAGGATTTATTTTAGCTTTAAAAGGCTTTGTCACCACGAGGGGGAGGTGCTCGAATCTTTTCTCTGATAATGGCAGAAACTTTGTGGGGGGAAAAAATCATTTGAATGAACTTGATAAGTTTGCTTAGTCAAGGGAGGTGAAATATTTTTGCACAAGAAGGCGAGCGAAGACAAAATAAATTGGTATTTCATTCGTCCATCGGCCACTGTAACCACTAAATACCACTTGTGCCGAGTCGTAAGTTGTACACGTTAATCATTCTACGGCTAAATGGCTACTTGGTCGCGTGAAGGAGGTACACTATGGGACTGACGGCTTGGCGAGGGTTGCTACCCTCGTAACTTAAAATGGATCTCAAAGAAATGTTTACTTAACTTTAATTTGAAATAACTTACAAAATTGTATTTAACTTTCAATCTTAAATATAAATAATCTTTAAATAACATTTAAATCAAAGTTAAATTTTGGTTTATTACAATTTAAATCACTTAAACTAAAACACATTTACTTAAATTTAAACTGTATTTTAAACTTGAAGTTAACATAATTTTGTGTAATAATTTGTATATAAAAAAACTTGTGAAGTATTCTTGATTAAATTGAAATTATACGTGTCTATAGACATGCTTTATTATCTTCAGTCTGGATCTGGATTAAGTCTTAACACGTATTACAATAACAATTTGGGATCCTGCTTTCCATCTGCATCTATTTCAAGATCCAAGAATTGGTACTAATTCTGAAAAATAGATGGAACTTTCGCAATATTGTAATGGGAATTGAACACAAAAAACTGTTTGATCTGGATCTGGATCGTATTATTATCCACAAAGATCCATATATATCTTGTAGATAATAAAACGCAGCAAAGGTGAGCAGCATCTTCACGCCATCTGTATTAAGTAAACTTACAATGACGCGCTTAAGGGTACTTTTTAATGCTTCGTGCACTCCACTTGGCGGAACATCATTAAACTCACAGTTGCTTACGGGACCAGTTCTTCAAAATTACCTTATCACTATTCTTATACAATTCAAGCAAAATCCTATTGCGTTAAGCGCCGATATAGGCAAACTCTATAGACAGATGATAAAAATATCAGAGTCCTGTGGAGACATTCACCTGAGGAACCAGTGAGAACTTACGAGTTGACAACAGTGACTTATGGCACAGCACCAGCTTCGTGTTTGGCAACAAGATGTTTGACGCAATTGGCTCAAGATGTTCATTAGATTAGATTATTTTTATTATATTGGTTAGAATTTATGTACAATTGGTCTTAAACTAACTTATAACTACAATAAATCATGTCGGCTCAACAACAGGGGCCCGACTAACTTCAGCTGACTCTATACAATGCTATATTTTTACTTATATCATATTGTTGTTTGCATAATCTTTTAATTGAAATTCTTAATTATAATTTACTGTCTTTGGTTTTAAAAAATTGGGGTTAGGATGCGGTTTTGCTTATCATCTGTTATGTCCGCTGCTGGTTCTCTCGTAGAACGGCGCTCCGTCATTGTTCATTATATCCTCGAATCGATCGTCTGTGATGGCTCGAATGTTGAGGTAGCGATGGCTAGGCTCTAGTTGTTGCTGGAGTAGTTGCTGGATTTCCAAGTTGGGGTGGTCCTCCATGTTCCTCAAAATATTTTTGGAGAGCTGTGTCATGAACTGACTTATTGGGATCACTTTGCTGTCTTCATATAGCTTCCTGTTTGGGAAATATTTCCTTGTAATGGGGTGTAGGCCTGTACAGCTACGGAGTATCTTCTTTTCAAAAACTTCGATCTTCTTCATATATGTTGGTGATATGGTGAACCAAATAGGACAAGCGTACGTCAGAACTGGACGGATCAGCTGCTTATAGATGAGGAGTTTGGTATTAGTGTTTAGTCCGTTTCTTCTTCTAAGAAGCGGGTGCACCAGATGTAGAGAGAAGTTGGCTCTCTTAAACATAAATGAAGCGTGCTTATTGAATTGGAAGCGGTTAGTGAATTTCACTCCAAGGTATTTTGCTGTTTTTTTGTCCTTATCACTGTGTTGTCTGGTAGCTTAATACTAATATTATCATAGCGTGATAAGAAACGTCTTCGACCTCTTGTTGCTGTTGTTGGGGTTCTGCAGCAGATAAGCTCGCTCTTATCGCTATTTATCTTTAGTCCCCATTTAAGGTAGTAGTCCCACAAGTTTCTTATGTGACCTTCAACTCTCCTGGCTGCGATTTCTGCTGAAATGGATGTTGCATATGTTAAGGAGTCATCGGCATATAGCTTTGTTTTCGTCCCTGGGATGTTAGTAGGCTGGTCAGCTGTATAAAGGTTGAAAAGTATGGGGCCCAACTTGGAACCTTGTGGAACTCCAGCGCTGATCGTCTTTCTTTGTGAATATTGTTTGTTTACCTGTACATAAAAGGATCTATGGGTTAGAAAATTTTTGATTAATCTTACCAAGTGTTCAGGTAGTCCTAGGCTTGACAGTTTGAATATTAGTCCTTTTATCCAAACTGTGTCGAAGGCCTTTTCGATGTCCGGTAAACAGGCGTCGTCTTTTTCTTGTTGAGTCCGTTTGTCCAAGAAGCGGATGGATGGTTGACTGTCGTGCTCGGAAACCATACTGACATTCCGGTATGAATTCCCTTTCCCTGAAGAAATGATGAAGCCTTCTCAGGATAATTCCCTCCAGGATTTTGCTGACACAGCATAAAAGCGAAATCGGATGATATCCATCGACACTAGTCCTGTTGGTTTTCTTCGGAACGGGCACCACTTTTGCCGTTTTCCATGTTTCGGGGAAGTAGCTGTTATTAAGGCAGTTATTGAAGATGATCGTCAGCAGTAGGATGGCGAGATTTGGTAGTTTTTTAAGCACAAAGTTAGAAATCCCATCATTTCCTGCTGACTTCTTAGAATTTCCTCCGTAGATTATGTCAGTTACTTCCTCGATGGAAGTAATAGCATCTCCTGTTGGTCCGAGTGCAGGACTGTCCTCATTAAAGTTGGTGACTGAAGTATTAGAGGCTGCAACTTTTTCAAACTTGTTTTCAACTTTTTCGATGAATTCAGGAAGGTGATTGGGCGGGCGATCCTTGAAGGTCTCTTCAAAATGCTTAGCGAGGACTTTTGCTTTTTGGGTTGGTGTTGTTGCAGTATATTGCCCGTGCATTATTGTGTCTGGCATCGTGCTCTTTTTCCCAACAAGATGGTTAATTTTCTTGAAGGCATCGGGTCCCGGTTTGATTTTGGCAAGTCTTTTCCTGAATTCATCCTCCTGGTGATGTTTCACTGCCTGGTTGAACATGGTGTTGGTGCATTGAAGTTCGGAGTATATGCATCTATACTCGTCGTTCTCTCTGTTGAACAGCCTGTGGTATATCTGTTGAAGCTTTTTGCGGAGTCTCTGTCTGTGAGCATATATGGCCTGTATATGTTCCGGTATATTCACATATCGGTCACTGCTGGTTTTTGCGGTCTTGAGCTTTTCTAAGGCGTTGGTAACTGTTGTCTCGAATTGGAGTATGGCACTATCAATTTCGCTGTTTGAGAGATTGCTGCTGGTTGGGACTTCCGGGAGATCTCTTTCAATTTTGGTACGAAATGTTCTCCAGTTCACCCTGTTATACCTTATGTGGAGTTCTGTTCTGGTTGTTTCCAGAATATCTTTTGATTAGGTCGTTCCCTAACTGCTACTGCCAGATGGTCGGAATCACTATCGTGTGCTACGCAATTGTAGTTCCGTAGTTCAGGTAGGATGTTGATGAAGTTCGACGTAACCAAAAAGAAATCCAAATGAGATGGAGTTCTAGGGAATGTTGGTTTTGGTTGAGACAAGACAACCAAAGAGTGATGCTCGGGATTTCCTTGTAACCAGTCAACAATTGCTTTGCCTTGGTGAGATTCCGCGGTATCCATCCATAGAGGTTGCCGACCGTTGAAGTCTCCTCCAATGACACAAGATGTGTATTGATTAGCAATGTGGAGATCGTGATGTATGTCGCTTCTTGTTGAGTTGCACTTGATTTATACTGAGACTAGCAGAAGCGTCTCAGACTCGGTCAGTTTAGTGACGACTGTCGTTTTTTCCATGCATCTAAGTCCAGTTATTCTTTTCTTTTCGCTCCTGAGATCCGATTTGAGAAGAATTGCTGTTCCTCTGACGCTCGCTACTTTGTCCTCTCTGTAGGATGTGTAATGGTCTGATTTAAAGTTGTTCTTCGCTGTGATGTTGGTTTCCTGTAAGAAAATAATGTCTGTTTTTTTTTTATTTTAAAAACATAGATAGAGAAATTCGTCTGGCTGTGGAATAAATAGAATCAACGTTATGTTATAATTGAAAGTTGGGTTTTTATATACATAATTTGAATATAAGTTGACCCAATATCTTAATTTATCATCCAAAGTACCGTAGTTGCTTGGAATTATCTCTTTTGCCTTCTGGAGAAGGGAGAAGAGATCTGCTCCAAACAGTCTTTCGGTATCCTCGAAAATGTTGAATGACGTTGGTCCTCGGCTACCCTCGTAACTTAAAATGGACTATTGAAACGCTCTATCTCAAAGAAATGTTTACTTAACTTTAATTTGAAATAACTTATAAAATTGTATTTAACTTTCAATCTTAAATAATCTTTAAATAACATTTAAATCAAAGTTAAATGTTGGTTTATTATTATTATTAAATCACATTTACTTAAATTTAAACTGTATTTTAAACTTGAAGTTAAGATAATTTAGTGTAATGTTTATAACAAAACTTGTGAAGTATTCTTGAATAAATTGAAATTATACGCAAAGGTGAGCAGCATGTTCACGCCATCTATATTAAGTAAACTTACAATGACGCGTTTAAGGGTACTTTTTAATGCTTCGTGCACTCCACCTGGCGGAACATCATTAAACTCACAGTTGCTTATGGGACCAGTTCTTCAAAATTAACTTGTGACAGTTCTTATACAATTCTAGCTAAATCCTATTGCGTTAAGCGCCGATATAGGCAAACTCTATAGACAGATGATAAAAATATCAGAGTCCTGTGGAGACATTCACCTGAGGAACCAGTGAGAACTTACGAGTTGACAACAGTGACTTATGGCACAGCACCAGCTTCGTGTTTGGCAACAAGATGTTTGACGCAATTGGCTGAAAATGGGAAGGAGGAGCTTCCAGAGGCTGCCTCTTTGAAAACTAATTTCTTTTATATAGATGATTTTATTGCAAGTTGCAGCAATGAAGAATCAGCTCGAGTTATTGTGGATCAATTGTGCAAGTTTCTTCAAAGTGCTGGATTCAACATAATGAAATGTGTGTCAAACTCGAAGGACCTACTGGAACAAATTCCACTGGAAAGGAGAGAACCCGAATGGATTTGGTTCGCTGAGACAAACCAACCAGTAAAAACTTTGGGCTTACGATGGCATCCTGTAACACATTGTTTTAGCTTAAAGCTGGATTTAAAGCAGATTTCATGCTTTACAAAAAGAAATCTAATGTATGAAACTGGTCGCATCTTCGACCCCTAGGAAATATAGCACCGGTTTTGCTAAACTACAAGATTCTTGCAGCAGACCTTATGGCAAGAAAGCATAGATTGGGATGACCAAATTTCTTTGAAACTTATCAAGAGGTGGCAACATTTTCGGGATGATATTAACGGCTTGGATACAAACCGTAAGCAAGATTCGAGAGTAAGGGCTACTCGGAAATTTCCATATTTGGATTGACGGAGTCCACCATTGTCTTACATGGGCTTAACGGGCACCCAAAAAGGTTTGCTACATTTACCGCTAATTGCATTTCAACAATCACTAGTGTAGTTCCAGCAAGTCAATGGCGACATGTGAAAGGAGATAGTAACCCTGCTGACTGCGCATCCAGGGACATGGAGTCACATCAACTGCTTAATCATCTAAATGACCTATCGTTATTTGATGCAGTTACTGGCTATCGTGGCAGTAAGCAAAATTTGGAAGAAAGAAAAACTGTCCCGTCAGCTACCCTTACAGATGTTGAAGACTCCAACTATATACTGGAAAGGTACTCTTGCTTTTTAAAACTGATAAGGATTACTGCTTTATTATTACGCTTTAGCTGCAACAGTCGGCCAAAGAAATTTCAGAGCGGAATGGGATAGCTAATGGCTGAAGACTTAAATCGGGCCACAGATCTACTCATAAAACTGGAACAACGAAAACACTTTTCAGATGATATAGCCTGCCTTCGAGAAAACATGCCATCCGCCCATTTCGCTGCCAGCTCCACGCTGCCTCAAAGCAACGTTGCCCCTCCTGTACTTGAGAATGTAAATTTTTCCATGGGACACATTTTTTTCCGCACTCGTACAGTAGCAAGAGTTCTCAAAGATCTCGATATACACAAATCCGCTGGCCCGGATGGTATACCCCCGATTCTTCTGAAGAGGTGTTCTTCCACACTGGCAAAGCCACTGCGTAAGCTTTTCCATCGCTCCTACTCTTCTGGAATCTTTCCTAGAAGATGGAAAACAGCATTTGTCCAGCCTGTCCCTAAGAAAGGTGACCCATCCTCCCCCTCCTCCTACCGACCCATAGCACTGACATCCCTTCTTTCTAAGGTCATGGAAACACTGATTAACCGTCAGCTTAAGGAATATCTCGAAGATCGAAAGCTTCTCCATGACCGTCAGTATGGCTTCCGCAGCAACCGTTCCACTGGTGATCTGATGGCATATCTCACCGAACAGTGGAACAAATCTTTACATCGCTTTGGTGAAAGTAAGATTATTGCTCTTGATATCTCCAAGGCATTTGATAGAGTTTGGCATGAAGCTCTCTCGAAAATGCGTGCTTTTGGGATCGATAATACTCTTGTTCGTTGGATTAGAAGCTATCTCCTGGACCGTTCAATACAAGTTGTATTGGACGGATTCAAGTCTGATTCCCATAAAATAAATGCTGGTGTGCCCCAGGGCTCTGTTCTGTCTCCGACTCTTTTCCTCATTTTTATAAATGATCTTCTGTATGTTACTTCTAATCCACTTAACTGTTTTGCTGACGACTCTACCCTCAGCTTTTCATATTCGTTCGATAATTCACGTCCTTCGCCTTCGGACGTACAATTGCAACGGTGCCGTATGTCAAGCTCATTAAACTCCGATTTATACAGCATTGTCAAATGGGGTAATAGAAATCGTGTGGAGTTTAATGCTTCGAAAACTCAATGCTGTCTTCTGTCGTTAAAGCTAAACATTCCCCCAATGCCATTGTCCATGAATGGCACTTACATCGAAGAAACCGAAAAGCTCTCAGTACTCGGTATGTGTGTCAACGACGACCTCCGTTGGAACGACCATATATTTGAGATCGCTAAGAATGCTGCAAAGTGCTTAGGTTTTCTGTATCGGTGTAAGAAGTATTTTTCCCCATCTGATCTGGCTACAATTTATAAAGCGTTTATACGCCCTAAACTCGAGTATAACTCCCACCTCTGGGCAGGTGCTTCGCAAACATCGCTTCACCTGCTTGATAGAATACAAAATCGAGCGATAAGATTGATAGGTAATAGAACTGCCGCTGAAACAATTGCCCCACTCGAACACCGACGCAATGTTTCATGTCTTTCCTTATTTTATCGTTTCTTTTACAAAAAATGTTCACTCGAAGTAGCCAGTTGCATTCCTCCCCTTAAAAGTTTCTCCCGTAATACTCGTCTCGCAAGGAAACATCGCTTCACCTGCTTGATAGAATACAAAATCGAGCGTTAAGATTGATAGGTAATAGAACTGCCGCTGAAACACCTTCACCCTTGAGCCTAATTTCGGACGTACCAAGAAATATAGGGATTCTTTTTTTAGCCAAACGACACGAATTTGGAATAGTTTACCCGGCGGGATTTTCCCTTGCCATTTTGATCTGCAAACATTCAAAACCAATGTTAATCGGCACCTCCTATCTCTCCCCTCCCTATCTTCGTAATGCCCGCGCAGTGTGTTCTACATTAAAAGGGAAACACATAATCCCTTGTGCGCGCGTTAATTATAAAAAAAAAAAAAAATATGCCCCGATAATTTTCTGGTACGTCATAGGAGCCTTTTTGTGTAAAGGGAATATAATTGTTCTTTTAAAGCTTTCTGGGACGTCTGCACTCTCGAAAATTCTATTGAACTCTCTGTCAATACGTACAAAAATTCCGTTGAACAATTTATAAAAAACTCTACTGGAACACGATCATCTCCCGGAGCCTTTCCAATTTTTGATTTTTCAATCACATTTTTAACTTTCTCAATTGAAAATGGTGCATCCAGTATATCATCTTTAAAATTTGGCGCTGCGTACTGTGGAAGCGGAGAAAATTGTGGTGCGTTGAGCAATTTCCTAAAATAAACACGCAGTTCTGACGCGTTCAGTGCTGCTGCAATAAATGGTTCTCCCGTTGATTAATTTGGCGGCTTTCCAAAATTCTGCCGAAAATTTAGAAGTATTCAGGACATTTATGTTTCTTTGTTCCAGACACTTTCTTTTCTCATAACAAAGTTGTTTAAATTTTTTACTGGCATCTGCGTACATAATTTTGAAAAAATTCTTTGATTTCTCTCTAGCTTTTTGACAATCCTCGTCAAACCATCTCTGTTTAAAAATATCGTTTCTAGTTCTCGTTTTAGCACTTACTGAAACAGCTTTGATTATAATTTGGGTAAGGTCCTTCATTTGTAACTGATTTAACGACCTGCGTAATGCAAGTTCGACGTTTAAGTCATTTTGATATGAAGTAAGTTGACTATCTCTCCACTTCAACTTGGAAAGCAGCTCCAGTTGTTTTGTATTGGACGTAAAATCATCATCCGCAACTACGCAAGTAACTTCCAAGGGCATCTGGTCTGAAAAAGTCTGCTCTGCTATCCTAAAATCACTTACAATCGAATTCCACTTTCCTGACACAAAACAGTAATCTATGACTGAGCACGATGTTCCACGAATAAACGTATACTCGCCATTTTGGTCACCTTTGCAGCTCCCATTTAGCAACCTTGCATCCAGAGTATCGGCAATATCCAATATTTTAACACCTTTTCCATCACATGTTTCGTCTTTTGATCTGCGCGTAGGTCTGATGATTGGTGATGCTGTTCCGCTAACGAAGCTGTTTTGCGACAAACCAACCCTAGCATTGAAATCGCCAATAAGAACATTTACTGAGCCTAGATTCTGCAGGGTCTCGCAGAGTCGATTATAATCCCTCATCCAGTGTGAACAATTCAGGTTAATTGGCAATTGGATTTATTTTTAGCTCCAGAACTTCCATCTCTTCAACTCTCTTGAAATTCGTAGCAACCGCTTTGAGATTTTTACGATATCCCCATAATCCTCCACCACTTCCTCTTCCAAAAATGCTTGATTTGACTGCTGTCCATTTTAATTCATAATTAATAAATATATCGTTAAATTTGTACTTTTCTTCTTCTAATACATGTGTTTCGAAGAGCATAAATATATCAAAACTTTTTATATAATTAAAGAAATTCATAATAAAAAAATTATTTTTAAGACCTGCGACATTATATCCTAAAATACTTAAGTTTACATAACTAATTTGTTTCTGGTAGACGGGTACTCCTCATTCCATTCTATCGTGTGAACGTCCACACGTTTGCTGCGTCGTGCTTGTGTTTGCACCCAAATTCATTTCATCTCTTGCCTCAATTGACGAAGTGCAACCAACTTCAGATGACTTCGGATTTGACATTTCGCATGTTTACGTTTTGAATGCCACATTCTATTTCATTCATAATTTTTTTAATGTCGGTAAATTTAATGAAATCACCGCCAAATATATTGCGTAGCACCTCTAGGGGATCTTTTGGTCCACAAATTAAACCTTTTGTAAAATCCCAAGTAAAACAATTATTGAGTATGAGAAGTTTATCGTCTTTCAGTTGAATTTTAACTTGAGGAAACCTAAAACGCAGAAACTTGGCGATTGGAAGCAGGTTGTTTCTTCGGCGACGTGTGTTGTGTGGGAGGTCCTTATGAATATGGATTTGTGTGCCTTTTAGTTTGCTAGAGTTACGAAGTATGTTCCAAGCTGCGTTCCGCGAGTTAAGTTTAACCTACCGAATATGCGTACTCAATTTTAGAACTTTAGTCGTCAGTGTCAATCAAACCAGCGCAGACAGACTTGGCAGATCCTTTAGTAACTGAAGATAACCATCATCCATCTCTATCATTCTCTCTCTCTTATAATTCAAAATTTTATTACGACTTTGATTAAAACTTTTACGCTCTTAATTTTAATAGAGGCACGACTGGGTCGCACGTACTTGCTCCGGTGTGCTAATCCTTTTTAGGTAGAGGTAGTGGGTATAGAGACAATATTTAAAGTTAACACAGAGGTTTTGTTTATTTAGGGGCAGGTGTTAACTTTTGTTTTCTTATTGTTATTCTGTGTGCTTACTGATGATGAAACGCTTTAAAATACGTAGGTATGTATGTAAGTTTTCATCTTCTTTTATTTGACTAATGGCTAGGGCTTAGCCGAGCAACATGAAAAAAAATTTTGGGGAAAATATTAAACTAATAAAATTTTTATGAAATCAAAAAAGCACAATTCATAACGTTTTTTGTCAAAAATTTTGTAAGCCATTTTATTTCTTTTGCTGGTACTTTTTCTTTTACGCTTTAAAATACGTAGGTATGTATGTAAGTTTTCATCTTCTTTTATTTGACTAATGGCTAGGGCTTAGCCGAGCAACATGAAAAAAAATTTTGGGGAAAATATTAAACTAATAAAATTTTTATGAAATCAAAAAAGCACAATTCATAACGTTTTTTGTCAAAAATTTTGTAAGCCATTTTATTTCTTTTGCTGTTTTCGAAAACATATTTTAAATTTTTTTTGAGTATGTCAATTTAGAGAAATCAATAGTTTATACTAGGAGAAAAATTAAAAAAAAATATATAGATCCATTTTAAAAATATTCAAAAAACAAAAATGTTAATAAGCAATATTTTCTAAATCATAAAACGCTATATATTTTGAAAATTTCATTAAAATCCGTCAATTAGTCAACGAGAAAGTCTGATTTAAAAAAAACGGTCATATGGGAGGTACCGTTATAAAACTTTTTCTGGAAAATCCATTTAAACTAAGATAGATTTTGCATAGAAAACACCATTCAAAAAGTTTTATCAAAATCATATCATAGGAGCCGTTTTCGAGAAAAATAAGTTTTTCATTAAAAGTTATATGGTAGGTACCGTTAGTTTTGGCGCTAGAATGCCAATTCGAAAAATTGTCGTGTAGAGTACTCTAAAAATACTATATACCAAGTTTGAATCAAATCGGCCCAACCGTTTAGGCTCTGGATCTTGAAGCACCTTGATGACATCGGTTGACATTCACATAAGTTTTATGCAAATTTACGCATAAAGTAGGAGCGAATCCAAGTCACATCAGCAAATCGAGGTGTGTTTTTTAACATGAACGAGGAGCTATTGGACGAATCCAGTATGCTGCGTTTTTTATTCCAGTCCGATAAATTCCAAGCATATCCACATTTAATGACCGTTTCCACAATGGACAAGTCGAGTGTAGAATCATGAAGAGGGTTTAAGGATTTGGTGGTACTGAATTGTTTTTCCAGATTATTTATTTTAGACAAACACTGAGCATAGGATTGTTGTGATTGATAATTAGACTCCTCAACACTTTTAAATAGGAGATCAAATTTGGAATGGTTTAAACCTTTTTTTGGGTTAATAAGTTTTCATTCATAAGTGATCGATTGAAATGTTCTTGCACTCATCACAATAAAAAATAAAG
The DNA here is from genome assembly GCA_963971375.1 of Platycheirus rosarum. NCBI lineage: Eukaryota > Metazoa > Arthropoda > Insecta > Diptera > Syrphidae > Platycheirus > Platycheirus rosarum. Next base: position 101,058,150 of record OZ020508.1, read on the forward strand.
TTATTTATGTCTTTCAAGAAAACACTCGCTCTTTTAGTATTACCAATGCAGGAGGGATGAAGGGATTTGCCATAGATACCATTGTATTTAAGTAACTCCGCGGTTACGTCAGCATTGCTACACATTGGATTGGCACACGACATTATTTCGATAGTTAAGTAATGTGGGTCAGTTAGAATTTCAACACTCAGCAATTTATACAGGCCGCATAAAATGAAACTTAATAATGTAGGCCACGAGCAGTAGGCAAGAAAAATTGAATTCATTATTATTATTATTTTTTTTTTAATTGTGTCGTGACGCGAGAAATGGCAAGAAAAACAATTCTTTTTTTTCGGATTATGCAAAAACGAAAATTGCAGAAAAGAAAATTAAGGGAGCAAACTAAAAACACATCCGATCAGTTCTGAGGGCAATTATATTATTATTATATTACTGTATATATAGTTCCTGGATATTTATGACAAAGCTTTTGAATTCATTAACTATAGCAATGAATTACTAGAATATAACGACGAGCTGATCTGCTTCGGCGATTTTAATCTAAGCAATATTGCATGGTTACGATGTCCTGAAACAAACGTTATGTTGCCAACTGGACATCTTAAATCTGGTGACTTAAAACTAATTGAAGATTTAAACTCTCTTGGACTTCAACCAATTTAACGATGTTTCTAATTGCAATGGAAGGACCTTGGATCTAATTTTCACAACCTGTGTTGAAGACAGTGTTGTGGAAAAACCAACAGTTCCTTTAGTAGTAATTAGTTAGAGAAACTTTATTTGAAGATAATTTTGATTTTTTAACATTAATTAGTTATTCTTAAGTTTAATATGGTTTGGCCAATGGCCGTCTACCAGATTAAAAATTTGCTTAAACTAAATTATAAAATGAACTTAATTGTTTATTCAAGTCTCCTTCGCGAATACGTTGTCTATATAAAAGTGTGGTTGACGTATATTTATATAATATTTCCCAGTCTAATTTTCCATTCAGGACTTCCAAGGTTTCGTCCCATACCATCGAAGTAAGTCCAAAGTACCTCACACGAAACTCTCTCAAAATTGGACATATGGAAATAAAGTGATATAGTTTAAATTTAATAATTCGCTTCTAAAGCATTATAGAGCCTGCCAATGGCCGTCTACCAGATTGACAATTTGCTTAAACTAAATTATAAAATGAACTTAATTGTTTATTCAAAAGTCTCTTTCGCGAATACGTTATCTATATAAAAGTGTGGTTGACGTATATTTATATAATATTTCCCAGCCTAATTTTCCATTCAGGACTTCCAAGGTTTCGTCCCATACCATCGAAGTAAGTCCAAAGTAGTCCAAAGTACCTCACATGAAACTCTCTCAAAATTGGACATATGGCAATAAAGTGATATAGTTTAAATTTAATAATTCGCCTCTAACTTTAAATATTAAATTTATCATACTTATGAGGCAGCGGTTGAGCAAGTATGTTTGTTCTCGAAGATCCTGTTAATGAAAATACACTAGTAATTTAGTTTTAATTTAAATAACCACCTTACCTTGGGTAGGGGGATAGTTATTAGTTTATTGAATAATGAGAATTGAAATAATTACAAAATATGAAGTCTATTTATATAAAAGTTGGTGGCAAAAATATGCTGAGTTTTATATATTAATTATTATTATTTCTGTTTTGTCACTGTTTGGAGACAGTGAAAGTAGGTTACTTGAAAGTGTAGTCAGCATATTTGCAGTGCACCGATGAGTTGTTGTTTTGTATCCGTAAACAATCTTTCGCCAGAAAAAGGTGAAACATTAGTTAATTTGCTTCGGAGATAATAAGGGATACTGGATCGTTGTTGGTGGTGTGGGTCATCAGGTAGGAGACCTTACTTATTTTGTGTTTCAGCTGGGTGATTTGCTGCTCCAGATTGTTGTTCTCCACAGCTTGATAGGCTATACCGGCAGTCATCAGTACTTGGGGAGCGTATTTAACAAGTCCTTTCATTACCATAGGGATGGCGCCGCGTTTTGATCGTCCTTTGGGATAGCTTGCGATGATGCCTTCCTTAACTCTCTCGGCTTCTAACGTAAGAGCTTGTTCTACAGCCTGACAGTGTTGGTTTAATTGGCTATACTTATTGTTGTCATATTGATTGCAAAATAATTTGAAATCTTGGAGAAGAGTGTCAATAGCATGTAAATCACCAGTGATATTCAGAGAAGTTTCCACCGAAAATTCAAGGTTGAAGAGTTTGATCGATGCATTTCCTAAACGCTGAATGTTAATTCCAGGAGTAAGAGGTTGAATGTCAAAAGCGCTAGCTGCTGGATAAGTTAGGGAAAGCCAAAATAAGATAACTCGTGAAAGTAGCGTAGTGGTTCGATTTTGCACCCGGTTACTTCTTCTTAAGGCTGGTTCTCCTTCGGTGTCATCTGGAAATATTGGGACCAATCGATTTGTCGCACGGTGCACAACTTCCCGTTTTGTTGTTTTTACATCAACTCTGCGCACATTGCCCTTTTCATCAGGATAACATTCAATGATTCGACCCATTTTCCAGTCTGAAGGCATAACGCTCGCTTCTTGAAGTAATACTACATCTCCGATACCAAGGTTTTGAGTTCCAAACTTCCATTTGTTTCGTTTCTGTAGATGTTGTAGATATTCTTGGTGAAATCTTTTCCAAAATTGCTGCTGAAGCTGCTGCGTTTTGTTATTGGACCAACCGTTTTAGATGGTTGGCCAGCATCGATTACAGAGTTCTTAAAGCTACGCTGAGTTATAAAGTGAAACGGTGTTAGGGCGGGTGCATCTTCTGCTTCTAATGGGTCTGGATATAGAGGTCTGCTGTTAAGTATACCTTCAATACGACACAAGAGGGTATTAAATTCTTCGTATGTTAAATTCCTCGTTCCTGACATTTTTTTAACAAAATGTTTCATAGATTGGACGGCGGCTTCCCATAGTCCACCGAAGTTGGGGCTGTACGGCGGGTTAAACTTCCAGACAATTTCTTGGATGGCCAGGCTATCCTTGATATTTTTAGTGATCTTGGTCCATTCTTCGTTGATTTTCCTTTTGGCTCCTATGAAATTTGTGCCATTGTCGGAGAGCACAAGGGAAGGCCAACAGCGTCCATTCGCAAAACGTGTGAATGCGGCTAGGAACATATCCGTGCTGAGATCGGAGCATATCTCTATATGAACAGCTTTAGTAACCAGGCAAACAAATACTGCCACCCAAACTTTAATGATTTTATCGAATCTTATTGCGCTGGCCTTAATATAAAAAGGACCGCACAGGTCGACTCCGATTTTACTGAAAGCGGGTGCGGGAGTAATGCGTTCCAGTGGCAGATCGCCCATAATCGGCTGAATGGTCTTAGCCTTCCATCGTATACAAACTGGGCAGGATCGAATACATTTTTTTATGCGTGATCTTACAGCAGGGATCCAGTAGTCTTCTTTTATCAGATGCTCTGTTAAGGAATTTCCGCTATGATGGTGATCATGGTGAGTTTTGCGAACTATCAAGTCAACTAAGTGACATTTCGTTAATATTATTGGATGCCGCTGGCTCTCTGGAATATTGGCAAGGGAAATCCTCCCCCCTACGCGAAAAATGCCGTCAGAATCAATAAATGGTTTTAAACAGGACAACCAGCTTTTCTTCGGAAAAAGTCTTGATTTGTTGAATTGGGAGATTTCGACTCTGAAAACTCGTTGCTGCTGAAAACGGATAATTTTTACCTTTGCTTTAGATATTTCTTCAGCAGTGACAGGGCCAGTTGGGCGTGTTTCATTCTTTATCTTACAAGTCCAGCGAAGACAGTATGCGATCACTCGTAATAAGCGTTTAAAGCAAGAGAATCTTTCGATGAAACTTTCTTCCATAAGCTCGTTTGTGGTGGCATTACTAATAGTGCACTCAATCTCTTGGAACGGGGTGAGTGGTAACTGGTCGTTTATTAACCAACTAGGTCCTCTTAACCATAGTGTGCAGTCGACTAACTGAGTTGGTGGAAGCCCGCGAGAAGCTGGATCTGCCGGATTTTCAGAAGATTGAACATAGTGCAGTTCCCTGGGGTTGATAACTTTTCGAATTTTTCTGACTCTGGACTTCACAAATTTGTTGTCAATCTCTTTGTTATTTCTTACCCATGCAAGGGCAACCATACTGTCAGTGTATCCAGTCATAGTAATACAAGGAGAATTTAGCTTGCGACTGACCTGAGTGAAAAGTTCAGTTAGAAGTAAAATTCCTTCAAGTTCCATCTTGGGTATTGTGCATAGTTTACTTTCTTTGTTCGCTTTTGTCTTTAGTGGAGTGACGCGACCTCTTGCCGCTAGTAAGCAAATATTGTAAGTTGATTTTTTTTTCTCTGTCTCTTCAATTTTTACTCGGCTGTAAACTACTGCTGCGTAACCATCTCCGGAGGCGTCACAAAATCCAATGAGCTGAATAGGCGTGCTTTTAACTCCTCCAATCCAACGTGGAATTTTAATGTTATTGAGTTTTGAAACTGTTCCGAATACCTTGTTGAATTTTTGTTGTATTTTCTCATCTACTTCATCATCCCAGTCATACTTCAGTACCCACAGGTCTTGGATCCAAATTCGGAGCAGCATAATGACGGGAAGGATCCAGCCCATAGGATCATAAAGCGATGCTGCTGCAGATAATAGGCCTCTTTTTGTGTATTTAATGTTGTCTTTGTTTGTGTTTTGGAAAGAAAATACATCTTCTACTGGATTGTAGAGTATTCCTAAGATCCTCATTGTTGGATCGGAGATTTGTTTGTATGCACAAAGCTTTCTAGAGTCCTCAACGTTATTTAGGACTCCTGGGTTATTCGATGCCCATTTAGTTTTCCGGCTTCCAAGGTAGTGGTTATTTTTGCGATTTGATCTTGGCATTTGGTTATGCTGTCCGCTCCGTGAATCAGATCATCCATATAAATAGAGTTCTTGATGATGTCAATAGTTTCCAGGTCTGGGGCATTATCTTCAGCTATTTGGCGGACCGTTCTGATGGCTTGCCATGGAGCACAGTCTACCCCGTATGTCACAGTGTTTAGTGTGTATTCACCTAAAGGTTCTTTTTTATTTGGTCGCCAGATGATTCTAAACTTACATCGGTCTGCCTCGGGTATCAGAAATTGGCGGAACATCTGTTGCATGTCGCTGGTGAATATGTATTCATATTGTCGACTCTGATGGACGATATCGAATATGTGGGACTAGAGTTTTGGTCCTGGGTGGATGAGTTGGTTAAGACAGACACCGTTACTTGATGGTGCACTGGCGTTAAAAACGTTCCTCAATTTAGTTGTGATAGCATCTTTGCGAAGGATACTTATATATGGAATGAAGTAAGCTTTTCCGGTCTCGTCTCGCTGTTGCTCAACAGGAACTGGAGACATATGATGAGAAGTTAGATAATCAGCCATAAAATCGTTTGACATCTTCTTGTGAATTTCATCCTTCTCCCAGCGTCTTTCTTGTCTCATAAAAAACTTTACAGCCATCCTAAACGAGTTACCTAGGGCGGGGGCGTTGTCCTTCCAAGGAATGGGGACGACATATCGACCGTCTTTCGTTCGACAGTGTTTCTCGATGAATAGCTTTTCACAAAATAAATCATCATCTTCCTCAATGTTCTCCCTGCGGGCTGGCATATCCCAGAAATCTATTAAGTTTGTCTCGTACTCCGAGAGGGTGGTGAAGACTGAGGTTTTATTTCCTGGATTACTACCTGGGTCTCCAGATACAATCCACCCACCAAGGTATGTATTTTGAAGTAAGAGTCCATCTTTTTTCTCCAGTCCTGGTCGTAGAACTGTTGAATATACAGGTCCACCCAATAAAAGCGGTATATGGGCAGGCTTATTGAATTGAGGGTCTGCAAGCGGCTTGTCAAATGAGGACTTCCAGGCGATATGGCTGGGCATACTGGGAAGAGATCCGGTTACACGTTTAACAACCAGAGCCTTTATATTGACGAATGGTAGTTCTGGATGATCAAGCTTGAGTTTGATGCTGGCAATAGAACGGACCGTTCCAATCTCTCCCCCTACTCCAATGACTTTGACCAAGGTTCGTTTTTTTGGCAATCGCAATTTCTGTACTAAGTCTTCAGTAATGTAGTTCGCTTGACTGCTCTGATCTAGTAAGCAACGGATAGGGACATCTGCGTTATCAATCAAAAGTGTTGCAATGGCTGTAGGAAGAAGAACATTCGAGGATGTTTCAGACTCATTTTGGCACAGGTAAGTGCTGCTTGTTGCTGGAATGTCAGTCTGGATTGAAACTGGTTGTGGATGCATTGCCATAATGTGAGGTCCTTGACATATTTCACATTTTAGAAACTGTTTTGATCTGCAGGGAGAGCGATAGTCAAAACGATGCATGGCGCAAAATATGCAGATTTTGTAGTCCCGTAGCAAGGCTTCCCGATTTTGAGTGCTAAGAAATTGTGGACAATCTGTCACATAATTTTGATCCCTGCAGATGAAGCATTTTGTCGTCTGTTGTGGCTGGACTGTTGCATGGACTCTGGTGTTCGGAATCCATGACCTTTTCGCACCTGGAGTTTTTTGAATTGGCTGCATTGCTTTGTGAACATCGTCTTGAGTTTAATGGTGCTGGTATTCTCTAAACATGAAGTCTTCTATTTGATCCAGAGTGGGAAATCTGTTTTTAGTAGTGATAACATCTTCTAGTCTTCCACGTGTGATAGGATCCAAGCCTCGAAGGATAAGAAAAGCTAAAATTTGTTCTCCATTTACCTCGATTTTTTTTAGATTAGAGATCCTCCCTTTAGTGTAGTGCATATATGTAATGAGGGAATCCGCATTGCCTGGTATAGTTGGTCGTTGGGGTAGGGCCAATAGAGCTTCCAATTCCACTTTGGCTAAGTGCCGTGGATTATCAAATGTTCGGTCTAAAAGAGCCCAGGCTACAACATAGTTGTCTCCAGTCAAATCTAGATCGCTTACTGCTTCCAGTGCCTTGCCACTTAGCTTGGATTTAAGCAATGCAAAACGGTCGATGCTCAATGTATGGCTTCTACGCACCAGGGAATCGAACTGTTCTTTGAATTCCCGATACTTAGTGATGTTTCCACTAAACTCGTTTATGTGGATTTCCGGGATTTTAACACCAATATGTTCGGTACGAGACCCTGTAGCTCGAAAGTCGGATTCACGTTCGATGGTATGTTTTGCTATGGCATGCAAGAGTGCTTCAGTTGTCTGGGATGGCTGTGACCGTTGTGGCAACTTGGTATTGTACGCTCCTTCGGGGTTATTTAGAACGTACCCTACTCCTTCTACAAATGTATGATTTGCAAGCTGAGAGTTTTGTTGAAGCTGTTCTGTTGTTGCTGCGGGCTGTTGTTGCTGCTGAGGGTACAACTGATGACCGTTTTGATTGGATCCTCCTCTTCTCGCTGTAGAGTTTTTGATTGGGTATGCTCAGTTTTTTGCTCAGTCGGATTTATTACTGGATCTACACCCGACGGTGCTTTGGGAGCCTGTCTTTTTTCAGGTTGGATTGTCTCCTTGGTAGTTTCCATAACTCCTTTATCATCCTTCAAAAGTTCAGGTTGATGTTTTCCAATGAATCCGTTAATTTGGGAAAATATTTTTTTTGCTGCTTGGTATTTTGGCAAAAATTCATCAGCGGTATCTTGACTCTGATCTATCAAGGTGTTGTAATAAGCCTCGATGGAAGTCCGAAGATTCTTCGCCTTGTTGTACTGCCTTGAGAGCGTTTCCAGGGTACGCTTCTCTAATCCCAGCTTTGTAAGGTTAACTCTAACCTCCTCTAGCTGGACGATGACATCTTGAAGGTTATCTATAACCCTTTGAATTTTATTCATTTTATTTTTTGAATTTAACCACTTGGTTATGAAATATATGTAATTAAAAAAAAAATGACTCGAAGGACCACTTGTTAATGAAAATACACTAGTAATTTAGTTTTAATTTAAATAACCACCTTACCTTGGGTAGGGGGATAGTTATTAGTTTATTGAATAATGAGAAGTGAAATAATTACAAAATATGAAGTCTATTTATATACAAGTTGGTGGCAAAAATATGCTGAGTTTTATATATTAATTATTATTATTTCTGTTTTGTCACTGTTTGGAGACAGTGAAAGTAGGTTACTTGAAAGTGTAGTCAGCATATTTGCAGTGCACCGATGAGTTGTTGTTTTGTATCCGTAAACAATCCAAATTGAGTTGACTGTATATCATTCTATGAGAAGATTGTGCTTCATGTTTAAAATTTGCATACTCGAAGTGGCTTAATTTTTTCTAAAATTGAATTGAATTTCCCTCTCAGGTCTGAAATGCTTATGTCAGGTGGAAACTGTACGCTTTCACCTAAACCCAGAGCTAGCTCCTCCCACCTCTCGACTAAGTTACTCCTTGTTGACAACATTTTCTTAAGAACTTGCTTTGGAAGTCTTACTTCATCCATTTTCATCAACTTCATAATGTAATCAAAATGCAGCTTCAGGCTCCTTAAAAATAATGGAGGCTCAGTTGTCTCCAAATGCATCATATAGTTTGACGTGCAGAGTGGCAGCCGAAAAATGAGATTTAAAAAATATCGGCGGAACCTTTCTACCTCATCGTATTTGCAAAATCCCCAAACTTGTGCCCCATAAAGCATTATAGAGCCTGCAGTCGCGTGAAGCGTACAACGTGCCCACACTGAAGAAACAGCTCTTTTCGCTTTCGATAGCTTGTATTCAAAATGTTTTCTCATATTGAGATTTGATGTAACTATTATTTGTACTCTCGAACAATTGCAACATATTCTCCCTTATACATCCACATTTCATTGTTTGCATATCTGCCACCTCCATCTCTAAATATCATGATTTTTGACTTCTGCAGGTTAACGGACAGGTTCCAGTTTTCGCAGTAACTCTCCAGTCGGTTCATCATTCGTTGCATTCCTTCTACCGATTCAGATAGGAAAACAATATCATCTGCGAATATAAGGCCAGGTATCCGGTTATTTCCAAAATGGATTCCTCCTCCTATCTCCTCCACGATGTCATTGATGAACAGAATAAACAGTAATGTGCTCAGGACGCAACCTTGTTTCACTCCCATTTGTGTTGGAAATTCTTCAGATGTTGACTCCCCACCCCATACATAGGCAACGTTATTGTCATACATCGCTTTCAGCAAGGCAACACTTTTTCCTGATATACCCAATTTATAGAGCTTATAGAAAAGTGCTTCGAACGCTGCTCGAAAATCAACGAAAAAGGCATATGGTTTCTTTTTCTTTCTTTTAAAGTTCTCCGCAATGTTTAAAAGATTAAATATTTGGTCTATAGTAGAATAGTTTCTCCTAAATCCTGCCTGAAATTCATTAAGAATTCTCTTCTCTTCAACCCAATGTGTAAGCCTTTTAAAAATCAGAGTGCTAAAAAGCTTCACTGACGAATTCAAAAAGGATATGCCCCGATAATTTTCTGGTACGTCATAGGAGCCTTTTTTGTGTAAAGGGAATATAATTGACCTTTTAAAGCTTTCTGGGACGTCTGCACTCTCGAAAATTCTATTGAACTCCTCTGTCAATACGTACAAAAATTCCGTTGAACAATTTATAAAAAACTCTACTGGGACACGATCATCTCCCGGAGCTTTTCCAATTTTTGATTTCACATTTTTAACTTCCTCAACCGAAAATGGTGCATCCAGTATATCATCTTTAAAATTTGGCGCTGCGTACTGTAGAATCGGAGAAAATTGTGGTGCGTTGAGCAATTTCCTAAAATAAACACGCAGTTCTGACGCGTTCAGTGCTGCAGCAATAAATGGTTCTCCCGTTGATTAATTTGGCGGCTTTCCAAAATTTTGCCGAAAATTTAGAAAGGGCATTTATGTTTCTTTGTTCCAGACACTTTCTTTTCTCATAACAAAGTTGTTTAAATTTTTTACTGGCATCTGCGTACATAATTTTGAAAAAATTCTTTGATTTCTCTCTAGCTTTTTGACAATCCTCGTCAAACCATCTCTGTTTAAAAATATCGTTTCTAGTTCTCGTTTTAGCACTTACTGGAACAGCTTTGATTATAATTTGGGTAAGGTCCTTCATTTGTAACTGATTTAACGACCTGCGTAATGCAAGTTCCACGTTTAAGTCATTTTGATATGAAGTAAGTTGACTATCTCACCACTTCAACTTGGGAAGCAGCTCCAGTTGTTTTGTATTGGACGTACAATCATCACCCGCAACTACGCAAGTAACTTCCAAGGGCATCTGGTCTGAAAAAGTCTGCTCTGCTATCCTAAAATCACTTACAATCAAATTCCACTTTCCTGACACAAAACAGTAATCTATGACTGAGCACGATGTTCCACGAATAAACGTATACTCGCCATTTTGGTCACCTTTGCAGCTCCCATTTAGCAACCTTGCATCCAGAGTATCGGCAATATCCAATATTTTAACACCTTTTCCATCACATGTTTCGTCTTTTGATCTGCGCGTAGGTCTGATGATTGGTATTGCTGTTCCGCTAACGAAGCTGTTTTGCGACAAACCAACCCTAGCATTGAAATCGCCAATAAGAACATTTACTGAGCCTAGATTCTGCAGGGTCTCGCAGAGTCGATTATAATCCCTCATCCAGTGTGAACAATTCAGGTTAATTGGCAATTGGATGTGGACCACAAAACCATTTATTTTTAGCTCCAGAACTTCCATCTCTTCACCTCTCCTGAAATTCGTAGCAACCGCTTTGATAGTTTTACGATATCCCCATAATCCTCCACCACTTCCTCTTCCAAAAATGCTTGATTTGACTGCTGGAGCCCATTTTAATTCATAATTAATAAATATATCGTTAAATTTGTACTTTTCTTCTTCTAATACATGTGTTTCGAAGAGCATAAATATATAAATTCATAATAAAAAAATTATTTTTAAGACCTGCGACATTATATCCTAAAATACTTAAGTTTACATAACTAATTTGTTTCTGGTAGACGGGTACTCCTCATTCCATTCTATCGTGTGAACGTCCACACGTTTGCTGCGTCGTGCTTGTGTTTGCACCCAAATTCATTTCATCTCTTGCCTCAATTGACGAAGTGCAACCAACTTCAGATGACTTCCGATTTGACATTTCGCATGTTTACGTTTTGAATGCCACATTCTATTTCATTCATAAATTTTTTAATGTCGGTAAATTTAATGAAATCACCGCCAAATATATTGCGTAGCACCTCTAGGGGATCTTTTGGTCCACAAATTAAACCTTTTGTAAAATCCCAAGTAAAACAATTGTTGAGTATGAAAAGTTTATCGTCTTTCAGTTGAATTTTAACTTGAGGAAACCTAAAACGCAGAAACTTGGCGATTGGAAGCAAGTTGTTTCTTCGGCGACGTGTGTTGTGTGGGAGGTCCTTATGAATATGGATTTGTGTGCCTTTTAGTTTGCTAGAGTTACGAAGTATGTTCCAAGCTGCGTTCCGCGAGTTAAGTTTAACCTACCGAATATGCGTACTCAATTTTAGAACTTTAGTCGTCAGTGTCAAGCAAACCAGCGCAGACAGACTTGGCAGATCCTTTAGTAACTGAAGATAACCATCATCCATCTCTATCATTCTCTCTCTCTTATAATTCAAAATTTTATTACGACTTTGATTAAAACTTTTACGCTCTTAATTTTAATAGAGGCACGACTGGGTCGCACGTACTTGCTCCGGTGTGCTAATCCTTTTTAGGTAGAGGTAGTGGGTATAGAGACAATATTTAAAGTTAACACAGAGGTTTTGTTTATTTAGGGGCAGGTGTTAACTTTTGTTTTCTTATTGTTATTCTGTGTGCTTACTGATGATGAAACGCTTTAAAATACGTAGGTATGTATGTAAGTTTTCATCTTCTTTTATTTGACTAATGGCTAGGGCTTAGCCGAGCAACATGAAAAAAAATTTTGGGGAAAATATTAAACTAATAAAATTTTTATGAAATCAAAAAAGCACAATTCATAACGTTTTTTGTCAAAAATGTTGTAAGCCATTTTATTTCTTTTGCTGTTTTCTATTTTATGAATTTTTCATTTCAAAATCGTTCGACCAGTTTCTTCAAAAAAATGTTTTTTTTTGAAAAACTTTTCGAAAACATATTTTAAAATTTTTTTGAGTATGTCAATTTAAAGAAATCAATAGTTTATACTAGGAGAAAAATTAAAAAAAAATATATAGATCCATTTTAAAAATATTCAAAAAACAAAAATGTTAATAAGCAATATTTTTTAAATCATAAAACACTATATATTTTGAAAATTTCATTAAAATCCGTCAATTAGTTAACGAGAAAGTCTGATTTAAAAAAAACGGTCATATGGGAGGTACCGTTATAAAACTTTTTCTGGAAAATCCATTTAAACTAAGATAGATTTTGCATAGAAAACACCATTCAAAAAGTTTTATCAAAATCATATCATAGGAGCCGTTTTCGAGAAAAATAAGTTTTTCATTAAAAGTTATATGGTAGGTACCGTTAGTTTTGGGGCTAGAATGCCAATTTGAAAAATTGTCGTGTAGAGTACTCTAAAAATACTATATACCAAGTTTGAATCAAATCGGCCCAACCGTTTAGGCTCTGGATCTTGAAGCACCTTGATGACATCGGTTGACATTCACATAAGTTTTATGCAAATTTACGCATAAAGTAGGAGCGAATCCAAGTCACATCAGCAAATCGAGGTATGTTTTTTAACATGAACGAGGAGCTATTGGACGAATCCAGTATGCTGCGTTTTTTATTCCAGTCCGATAAATTCCAAGCATATCCACATTTAATGACCGTTTCCACAATGGACAAGTCGAGTGTAGAATCATGAAGAGGGTTTAAGGATTTGGTGGTACTGAATTGTTTTTCCAGATTGAGCATAGGATTGTTGTGATTGATAATTAGACTCCTCAACACTTTTAAATAGGAGATCAAATTTGGAATGGTTTAAACCTTTTTTTGGGTTAATAAGTTTTCATTCATAAGTGATCGATTGAAATGTTCTTGCACTCATCACAATAAAAAATAAAGTTATTTATGTCTTTCAAGAAAACACTCGCTCTTTTAGTATTACCAATGCAGGAGGGATGAAGGGATTTGCCATAGATACCATTGTATTTAAGTAACTCCGCGGTTACGTCAGCATTGCTACACATTGGATTGGCACACGACATTATTTCGATAGTTAAGTAATGTGGGTCAGTTAGAATTTCAACACTCAGCAATTTATACAGGCCGCATAAAATGAAACTTAATAATGTAGGCCACGAGCAGTAGGCAAGAAAAATTGAATTCATTATTATTATTATTTTTTTTTTAATTGTGTCGTGACGCGAGAAATGGCAAGAAAAACAATTCTTTTTTTTCGGATTATGCAAAAACGAAAATTGCAGAAAAGAAAATTAAGGGAGCAAACTAAAAACACATCCGATCAGTTCTGAAGGCAATTATATTATTATTATATTACTGTATATATAGTTCCTGGATATTTATGACAAAGCTTTTGAATTCATTAACTATAGCAATGAATTACTAGAATATAACGACGAGCTGATCTGCTTCGGCGATTTTAATCTAAGCAATATTGCATGGTTACGATGTCCTGAAACAAACGTTATGTTGCCAACTGGACATCTTAAATCTGGTGACTTAAAACTAATTGAAGATTTAAACTCTCTTGGACTTCAACCAATTTAACGATGTTTCTAATTGCAATGGAAGGACCTTGGATCTAATTTTCACAACCTGTGTTGAAGACAGTGTTGTGGAAAAACCAACAGTTCCTTTAGTAGTAATTAGTTAGAGAAACTTTATTTGAAGATAATTTTGATTTTTTAACATTAATTAGTTATTCTTAAGTTTAATATGGTTTGGCCAATGGCCGTCTACCAGATTAAAAATTTGCTTAAACTAAATTATAAAATGAACTTAATTGTTTATTCAAGTCTCCTTCGCGAATACGTTGTCTATATAAAAGTGTGGTTGACGTATATTTATATAATATTTCCCAGTCTAATTTTCCATTCAGGACTTCCAAGGTTTCGTCCCATACCATCGAAGTAAGTCCAAAGTACCTCACACGAAACTCTCTCAAAATTGGACATATGGAAATAAAGTGATATAGTTTAAATTTAATAATTCGCTTCTAAAGCATTATAGAGCCTGCCAATGGCCGTCTACCAGATTGACAATTTGCTTAAACTAAATTATAAAATGAACTTAATTGTTTATTCAAAAGTCTCTTTCGCGAATACGTTATCTATATAAAAGTGTGGTTGACGTATATTTATATAATATTTCCCAGCCTAATTTTCCATTCAGGACTTCCAAGGTTTCGTCCCATACCATCGAAGTAAGTCCAAAGTAGTCCAAAGTACCTCACATGAAACTCTCTCAAAATTGGACATATGGCAATAAAGTGATATAGTTTAAATTTAATAATTCGCCTCTAACTTTAAATATTAAATTTATTATACTTATGAGGCAGCGGTTGAGCAAGTATGTTTGTTCTCGAAGATCCTGTTAATGAAAATACACTAGTAATTTAGTTTTAATTTAAATAACCACCTTACCTTGGGTAGGGGGATAGTTATTAGTTTATTGAATAATGAGAATTGAAATAATTACAAAATATGAAGTCTATTTATATAAAAGTTGGTGGCAAAAATATGCTGAGTTTTATATATTAATTATTATTATTTCTGTTTTGTCACTGTTTGGAGACAGTGAAAGTAGGTTACTTGAAAGTGTAGTCAGCATATTTGCAGTGCACCGATGAGTTGTTGTTTTGTATCCGTAAACAATCTTTCGCCAGAAAAAGGTGAAACATTAGTTAATTTGCTTCGGAGATAATAAGGGATACTGGATCGTTGTTGGTGGTGTGGGTCATCAGGTAGGAGACCTTACTTATTTTGTGTTTCAGCTGGGTGATTTGCTGCTCCAGATTGTTGTTCTCCACAGCTTGATAGGCTATACCGGCAGTCATCAGTACTTGGGGAGCGTATTTAACAAGTCCTTTCATTACCATAGGGATGGCGCCGCGTTTTGATCGTCCTTTGGGATAGCTTGCGATGATGCCTTCCTTAACTCTCTTGGCTTCTAACGTAAGAGCTTGTTCTACAGCCTGACAATGTTGGTTTAATTGGCTATACTTATTGTTGTCATATTGATTGCAAAATAATTTGAAATCTTGGAGAAGAGTGTCAATAGCATGTAAATCACCAGTGATATTCAGAGAAGTTTCCACCGAAAATTCAAGGTTGAAGAGTTTGATCGATGCATTTCATAAACGCTGAATGTTAATTCCAGGAGTAAGAGGTTGAATGTCAAAAGCGCTAGCTGCTGGATAAGTTAGGGAAAGCCAAAATAAGATAACTCGTGAAAGTAGCGTAGTGGTTCGATTTTGCACCCGGTTACTTCTTCTTAAGGCTGGTTCTCCTTCGGTGTCATCTGGAAATATTGGGACCAATCGATTTGTCGCACGGTGCACAACTTCCCGTTTTGTTGTTTTTACATCAACTCTGCGCACATTGCCCTTTTCATCAGGATAACATTCAATGATTCGACCCATTTTCCAGTCTGAAGGCATAACGCTCGCTTCTTGAAGTAATACTACATCTCCGATACCAAGGTTTTGAGTTCCAAACTTCCATTTGTTTCGTTTCTGTAGATGTTGTAGATATTCTTGGTGAAATCTTTTCCAAAATTGCTGCTGAAGCTGCTGTACTTGTAACCAGCGTTTTGTTATTGGACCAACCGTTTTAGATGGTTGGCCAGCATCGATTACAGAGTTCTTAAAGCTACGCTGAGTTATAAAGTGAAACGGTGTTAGGGCGGGTGCATCTTCTGCTTCTAATGGGTCTGGATATAGAGGTCTGCTGTTAAGTATACCTTCAATACGACACAAGAGGGTATTAAATTCTTCGTATGTTAAATTCCTCGTTCCTGACATTTTTTTAACAAAATGTTTCATAGATTGGACGGCGGCTTCCCATAGTCCACCGAAGTTGGGGCTGTACGGCGGGTTAAACTTCCAGACAATTTCTTGGATGGCCAGGCTATCCTTGATATTTTTAGTGATCTTGGTCCATTCTTCGTTGATTTTCCTTTTGGCTCCTATGAAATTTGTGCCATTGTCGGAGAGCACAAGGGAAGGCCAACAGCGTCCATTCGCAAAACGTGTGAATGCGGCTAGGAACATATCCGTGCTGAGATCGGAGCATATCTCTAGATGAACAGCTTTAGTAACCAGGCAAACAAATACTGCCACCCAAACTTTAATGATTTTATCGAATCTTATTGCGCTGGCCTTAATATAAAAAGGACCGCACAGGTCGACTCCGATTTTACTGAAAGCGGGTGCGGGAGTAATGCGTTCCAGTGGCAGATCGCCCATAATCGGCTGAATGGTCTTAGCCTTCCATCGTATACAAACTGGGCAGGATCGAATACATTTTTTTATGCGTGATCTTACAGCAGGGATCCAGTAGTCTTCTTTTATCAGATGCTCTGTTAAGGAATTTCCGCTATGATGGTGATCATGGTGAGTTTTGCGAACTATCAAGTCAACTAAGTGACATTTCGTTAATATTATTGGATGCCGCTGGCTCTCTGGAATATTGGCAAGGGAAATCCTCCCCCCTACGCGAAAAATGCCGTCAGAATCAATAAATGGTGTTAAACAGGACAACCAGCTTTTCTTCGGAAAAAGTCTTGATTTGTTGAATTGGGAGATTTCGACTCTGAAAACTCGTTGCTGCTGAAAACGGATAATTTTTACCTTTGCTTTAGATATTTCTTCAGCAGTGACAGGGCCAGTTGAGCGTGTTTCATTCTTTATCTTACAAGTCCAGCGAAGACAGTATGCGATCACTCGTAATAAGCGTTTAAAGCAAGAGAATCTTTCGATGAAACTTTCTTCCATAAGCTCGTTTGTGGTGGCATTACTAATAGTGCACTCAATCTCTTGGAACGGGGTGAGTGGTAACTGGTCGTTTATTAACCAACTAGGTCCTCTTAACCATAGTGTGCAGTCGACTAACTGAGTTGGTGGAAGCCCGCGAGAAGCTGGATCTGCCGGATTTTCAGAAGATTGAACATAGTGCAGTTCCCTGGGGTTGATAACTTTTCGAATTTTTCTGACTCTGGACTTCACAAATTTGTTGTCAATCTCTTTGTTATTTCTTACCCATGCAAGGGCAACCATACTGTCAGTGTATCCAGTCATAGTAATACAAGGAGAATTTAGCTTGCGACTGACCTGAGTGAAAAGTTCAGTTAGAAGTAAAATTCCTTCAAGTTCCATCTTGGGTATTGTGCATAGTTTACTTTCTTTGTTCGCTTTTGTCTTTAGTGGAGTGACGCGACCTCTTGCCGCTAGTAAGCAAATATTGTAAGTTGATTTTTTTTTCTCTGTCTCTTCAATTTTTACTCGGCTGTAAACTACTGCTGCGTAACCATCTCCGGAGGCGTCACAAAATCCAATGAGCTGAATAGGCGTGCTTTTAACTCCTCCAATCCAACGTGGAATTTTAATGTTATTGAGTTTTGAAACTGTTCCGAATACCTTGTTGAATTTTTGTTGTATTTTCTCATCTACTTCATCATCCCAGTCATACTTCAGTACCCACAGGTCTTGGATCCAAATTCGGAGCAGCATAATGACGGGAAGGATCCAGCCCATAGGATCATAAAGCGATGCTGCTGCAGATAATAGGCCTCTTTTTGTGTATTTAATGTTGTCTTTGTTTGTGTTTTGGAAAGAAAATACATCTTCTACTGGATTGTAGAGTATTCCTAAGATCCTCATTGTTGGATCGGAGATTTGTTTGTATGCACAAAGCTTTCTAGAGTCCTCAACGTTATTTAGGACTCCTGGGTTATTCGATGCCCATTTAGTTTTCCGGCTTCCAAGGTAGTGGTTATTTTTGCGATTTGATCTTGGCATTTGGTTATGCTGTCCGCTCCGTGAATCAGATCATCCATATAAATAGAGTTCTTGATGATGTCAATAGTTTCCAGGTCTGGGGCATTATCTTCAGCTATTTGGCGGACCGTTCTGATGGCTTGCCATGGAGCACAGTCTACCCCGTATGTCACAGTGTTTAGTGTGTATTCACCTAAAGGTTCTTTTTTATTTGGTCGCCAGATGATTCTAAACTTACATCGGTCTGCCTCGGGTATCAGAAATTGGCGGAACATCTGTTGCATGTCGCTGGTGAATATGTATTCATATTGTCGACTCTGATGGACGATATCGAATATGTGGGACTAGAGTTTTGGTCCTGGGTGGATGAGTTGGTTAAGACAGACACCGTTACTTGATGGTGCACTGGCGTTAAAAACGTTCCTCAATTTAGTTGTGATAGCATCTTTGCGAAGGATACTTATATATGGAATGTAGTAAGCTTTTCCGGTCTCGTCTCGCTGTTGCTCAACAGGAACTGGAGACATATGATGAGAAGTTAGATAATCAGCCATAAAATCGTTTGACATCTTCTTGTGAATTTCATCCTTCTCCCAGCGTCTTTCTTGTCTCATAAAAAACTTTACAGCCATCCTAAACGAGTTACCTAGGGCGGGGGCGTTGTCCTTCCAAGGAATGGGGACGACATATCGACCGTCTTTCGTTCGACAGTGTTTCTCGATGAATAGCTTTTCACAAAATAAATCATCATCTTCCTCAATGTTCTCCCTGCGGGCTGGCATATCCCAGAAATCTATTAAGTTTGTCTCGTACTCCGAGAGGGTGGTGAAGACTGAGGTTTTATTTCCTGGATTACTACCTGGGTCTCCAGATACAATCCACCCACCAAGGTATGTATTTTGAAGTAAGAGTCCATCTTTTTTCTCCAGTCCTGGTCGTAGAACTGTTGAATATACAGGTCCACCCAATAAAAGCGGTATATGGGCAGGCTTATTGAATTGAGGGTCTGCAAGCGGCTTGTCAAATGAGGACTTCCAGGCGATATGGCTGGGCATACTGGGAAGAGATCCGGTTACACGTTTAACAACCAGAGCCTTTATATTGACGAATGGTAGTTCTGGATGATCAAGCTTGAGTTTGATGCTGGCAATAGAACGGACCGTTCCAATCTCTCCCCCTACTCCAATGACTTTGACCAAGGTTCGTTTTTTTGGCAATCGCAATTTCTGTACTAAGTCTTCAGTAATGTAGTTCGCTTGACTGCTCTGATCTAGTAAGCAACGGATAGGGACATCTGCGTTATCAATCAAAAGTGTTGCAATGGCTGTAGGAAGAAGAACATTCGAGGATGTTTCAGACTCATTTTGGCACAGGTAAGTGCTGCTTGTTGCTGGAATGTCAGTCTGGATTGAAACTGGTTGTGGATGCATTGCCATAATGTGAGGTCCTTGACATATTTCACATTTTAGAAACTGTTTTGATCTGCAGGGAGAGCGATAGTCAAAACGATGCATGGCGCAAAATATGCAGATTTTGTAGTCCCGTAGCAAGGCTTCCCGATTTTGAGTGCTAAGAAATTGTGGACAATCTGTCACATAATTTTGATCCCTGCAGATGAAGCATTTTGTCGTCTGTTGTGGCTGGACTGTTGCATGGACTCTGGTGTTCGGAATCCATGACCTTTTCGCACCTGGAGTTTTTTGAATTGGCTGCATTGCTTTGTGAACATCGTCTTGAGTTTAATGGTGCTGGTATTCTCTAAACATGAAGTCTTCTATTTGATCCAGAGTGGGAAATCTGTTTTTAGTAGTGATAACATCTTCTAGTCTTCCACGTGTGATAGGATCCAAGCCTCGAAGGATAAGAAAAGCTAAAATTTGTTCTCCATTTACCTCGATTTTTTTTAGATTAGAGATCCTCCCTTTAGTGTAGTGCATATATGTAATGAGGGAATCCGCATTGCCTGGTATAGTTGGTCGTTGGGGTAGGGCCAATAGAGCTTCCAATTCCACTTTGGCTAAGTGCCGTGGATTATCAAATGTTCGGTCTAAAAGAGCCCAGGCTACAACATAGTTGTCTCCAGTCAAATCTAGATCGCTTACTGCTTCCAGTGCCTTGCCACTTAGCTTGGATTTAAGCAATGCAAAACGGTCGATGCTCAATGTATGGCTTCTACGCACCAGGGAATCGAACTGTTCTTTGAATTCCCGATACTTAGTGATGTTTCCACTAAACTCGTTTATGTGGATTTCCGGGATTTTAACACCAATATGTTCGGTACGAGACCCTGTAGCTCGAAAGTCGGATTCACGTTCGATGGTATGTTTTGCTATGGCATGCAAGAGTGCTTCAGTTGTCTGGGATGGCTGTGACCGTTGTGGCAACTTGGTATTGTACGCTCCTTCGGGGTTATTTAGAACGTACCCTACTCCTTCTACAAATGTATGATTTGCAAGCTGAGAGTTTTGTTGAAGCTGTTCTGTTGTTGCTGCGGGCTGTTGTTGCTGCTGAGGGTACAACTGATGACCGTTTTGATTGGATCCTCCTCTTCTCGCTGTAGAGTTTTTGATTGGGTATGCTCAGTTTTTTGCTCAGTCGGATTTATTACTGGATCTACACCCGACGGTGCTTTGGGAGCCTGTCTTTTTTCAGGTTGGATTGTCTCCTTGGTAGTTTCCATAACTCCTTTATCATCCTTCAAAAGTTCAGGTTGATGTTTTCCAATGAATCCGTTAATTTGGGAAAATATTTTTTTTGCTGCTTGGTATTTTGGCAAAAATTCATATCTTGACTCTGATCTATCAAGGTGTTGTAATAAGCCTCGATGGAAGTCCGAAGATTCTTCGCCTTGTTGTACTGCCTTGAGAGCGTTTCCAGGGTACGCTTCACTAATCCCAGCTTTGTAAGGTTAACTCTAACCTCCTCTAGCTGGACGATGACATCTTGAAGGTTATCTATAACCCTTTGAATTTTATTCATTTTATTTTTTGAATTTAACCACTTGGTTATGAAAAATATGTAATTAAAAAAAAAATGACTCGAAGGACCACTTGTTAATGAAAATACACTAGTAATTTAGTTTTAATTTAAATAACCACCTTACCTTGGGTAGGGGGATAGTTATTAGTTTATTGAATAATGAGAAGTGAAATAATTACAAAATATGAAGTCTATTTATATAAAAGTTGGTGGCAAAAATATGCTGAGTTTTATATATTAATTATTATTATTTCTGTTTTGTCACTGTTTGGAGACAGTGAAAGTAGGTTACTTGAAAGTGTAGTCAGCATATTTGCAGTGCACCGATGAGTTGTTGTTTTGTATCCGTAAACAATCCAAATTGAGTTGACTGTATATCATTCTATGAGAAGATTGTGCTTCATGTTTAAAATTTGCATACTCGAAGTGGCTTAATTTTTTCTAAAATTGAATTGAATTTCCCTCTCAGGTCTGAAATGCTTATGTCAGGTGGAAACTGTACGCTTTCACCTAAACCCAGAGCTAGCTCCTCCCACCTCTCGACTAAGTTACTCCTTGTTGACAACATTTTCTTAAGAACTTGCTTTGGAAGTCTTACTTCATCCATTTCCATCAACTTCATAATGTAATCAAAATGCAGCTTCAGGCTCCTTAAAAATAATGGAGGCTCAGTTGTCTCCAAATGCATCATATAGTTTGACGTGCAGAGTGGCAGCCGAAAAATGAGATTTAAAAAATATCGGGGGAACCTTTCTACCTCATCGTATTTGCAAAATCCCCAAACTTGTGCCCCATAAAGCATTATAGAGCCTGCAGTCGCGTGAAAAATTTTAAGCTTTGAGCTATGTTCGATGTGTTTGTTGTCAATACAACGTGCCCACACTGAAGAAACAGCTCTTTTCGCTTTCGATAGCTTGTATTCAAAATGTTTTCTCATATTGAGATTTGATGTAACTATTATTTGTACTCTCGAACAATTGCAACATATTCTCCCTTATACATCCACATTTCATTGTTTGCATATCTGCCACCTCCATCTCTAAATATCATGATTTTTGACTTCTGCAGGTTAACGGACAGGTTCCAGTTTTCGCAGTAACTCTCCAGTCGGTTCATCATTCGTTGCATTCCTTCTACCGATTCAGATAGGAAAACAATATCATCTGCGAATATAAGGCCAGGTATCCGGTTATTTCCAAAATGGATTCCTCCTCCTATCTCCTCCACGATGTCATTGATGAACAGAATAAACAGTAATGTGCTCAGGACGCAACCTTGTTTCACTCCCATTTGTGTTGGTAATTCTTCAGATGTTGACTCCCCACCCCATACATAGGCAACGTTATTGTCATACATCGCTTTCAGCAAGGCAACAGTTTTTCCTTATATACCCAATTTATAGAGCTTATAGAAAAGTGCTTCGAACGCTGCTCGAAAATCAACGAAAAAGGCATATGGTTTCTTTTTCTTTCTTTTAAAGTTCTCCGCAATGTTTAAAAGATTAAATATTTGACCTATAGTAGAATAGTTTCTCCTAAATCCTGCCTGAAATTCATTAAGAATTCTCTTCTCTTCAACCCAATGTGTAAGCCTTTTAAAAATCAGAGTGCTAAAAAGCTTCACTGACGAATTCAAAAAGGATATGCCCCGATAATTTTCTGGTACGTCATAGGAGCCTTTTTTGTGTAAAGGGAATATAATTGACCTTTTAAAGCTTTCTGGGACGTCTGCACTCTCGAAAATTCTATTGAACTCCTCTGTCAATACGTACAAAAATTCCGTTGAACAATTTATAAAAAACTCTACTGGGACACGATCATCTCCCGGAGCTTTTCCAATTTTTGATTTTTCAATTTTCATTTCATTTTTAACTTCCTCAACCGAAAATGGTGCATCCAGTATATCATCTTTAAAATTTGGCGCTGCGTACTGTGGAATCGGAGAAAATTGTGGTGCGTCGAGCAATTTCCTAAAATAAACACGCAGTTCTGACGCGTTCAGTGCTGCAGCAATAAATTGTTCTCCCGTTGATTAATTTGGCGGCTTTCCAAAATTCTGCCGAAAATTATTCAGGGCATTTATGTTTCTTTGTTCCAGACACTTTCTTTTCTCATAACAAAGTTGTTTAAATTTTTTACTGGCATCTGCGTACATAATTTTGAAAAAATTCTTTAATTTCTCTCTAGCTTTTTGACAATCCTCGTCAAACCATCGCTTACTGCTTCCAGTGCCTTGCCACTTAGCTTGGATTTAAGCAATGCAAAACGGTCGATGCTCGATGTATGGCTTCTACGCACCAGGGAATCGAACTGTTCTTTGAATTCCCGATACTTAGTGATGTTTCCACTAAACTCGTTTATGTGGATTTCCGGGATTTTAACACCAATATGTTCGGTACGAGACCCTGCAGCTCGAAAGTCGGATTCACGTTCGATGGTATGTTTTGCTATGGCATGCAAGAGTGCTTCAGTTGTCTGGGATGGCTGTGACCGTTGTGGCAACTTGGTATTGTACGCTCCTTCTTTATTTAGAACGTACCCTACTCCTTCTACAAATGTATGATTTGCAAGCTGAGAGTTT
The DNA here is from genome assembly GCA_963971375.1 of Platycheirus rosarum. Taxonomy (NCBI): domain Eukaryota; kingdom Metazoa; phylum Arthropoda; class Insecta; order Diptera; family Syrphidae; genus Platycheirus; species Platycheirus rosarum. The sequence continues at coordinate 101,081,670 of OZ020508.1, forward strand.
TGTTGAAGCTGTTCTGTTGTTGCTGCGGGCTGTTGTTGCTGCTGAGGGTACAACTGATGACCGTTTTGATTGGATCCTCCTCTTCTCGCTGTAGAGTTTTTGATTGGGTATGCTCAGTTTTTTGCTCAGTCGGATTTATTACTGGATCTACACCCGACGGTGCTTTGGGAGCCTGTCTTTTTTCAGGTTGGATTGTCTCCTTGGTAGTTTCCATAACTCCTTTATCATCCTTCAAAAGTTCAGGTTGATGTTTTCCAATGAATTCGTTAATTTGGGAAAATATTTTTTTTGCTGCTTGGTATTTTGGCAAAAATTCATCAGCGGTATCTTGACTCTGATCTATCAAGGTGTTGTAATAAGCCTCGATGGAAGTCCGAAGATTCTTCGCCTTGTTGTACTGCCTTGAGAGCGTTTCCAGGGTACGCTTCTCTAATCCCAGCTTTGTAAGGTTAACTCTAACCTCCTCTAGCTGGACGATGACATCTTGAAGGTTATCTATAACCCTTTGAATTTTATTCATTTTATTTTTTGAATTTAACCACTTGGTTATGAAATATATGTAATTAAAAAAAAATTACTCTAAGGACCACTTGTTAATGAAAATACACTAGTAATTTAGTTTTAATTTAAATAACCACCTTACCTTGGGTAGGGGGATAGTTATTAGTTTATTGAATAATGAGAAGTGAAATAATTACAAAATATGAAGTCTATTTATATAAAAGTTGGTGGCAAAAATATGCTGAGTTTTATATATTAATTATTATTATTTCTGTTTTGTCACTGTTTGGAGACAGTGAAAGTAGGTTACTTGAAAGTGTAGTCAGCATATTTGCAGTGCACCGATGAGTTGTTGTTTTGTATCCGTAAACAATCCAAATTGAGTTGACTGTATATCATTCTATGAGAAGATTGTGCTTCATGTTTAAAATTTGCATACTCGAAGTGGCTTAATTTTTTCTAAAATTGAATTGAATTTCCCTCTCAGGTCTGAAATGCTTTTGTCAGGTGGAAACTGTACGCTTTCACCTAAGCCCAGAGCTAGCTCCTCCCACCTCTCGACTAAGTTACTCCTTGTTGACAACATTTTCTTAAGAACTTGCTTTGGAAGTCTTACTTCATCCATTTCCATCAACTTCATAATGTAATCAAAATGCAGCTTCAGGCTCCTTAAAAATAATGGAGGCTCAGTTGTCTCCAAATGCATCATATAGTTTGACGTGCAGAGTGGCAGCCGAAAAATGAGATTTAAAAAATATCGGGGGAACCTTTCTACCTCATCGTATTTGCAAAATCCCCAAACTTGTGCCCCATAAAGCATTATAGAGCCTGCAGTCGCGTGAAAAATTTTAAGCTTTGAGCTATGTTCGATGTGTTTGTTGTCAATACAACGTGCCCACACTGAAGAAACAGCTCTTTTCGCTTTCGATAGCTTGTATTCAAAATGTTTTCTCATATTGAGATTTGATGTAACTATTATTTGTACTCTCGAACAATTGCAACATATTCTACCTTATACATCCACATTTCATTGTTTGCATATCTGCCACCTCCATCTCTAAATATCATGATTTTTGACTTCTGCAGGTTAACGGACAGGTTCCAGTTTTCGCAGTAACTCTCCAGTCGGTTCATCATTCGTTGCATTCCTTCTACCGATTCAGATAGGAAAACAATATCATCTGCGAATATAAGGCCAGGTATCCGGTTATTTCCAAAATGGATTCCTCCTCCTATCTCCTCCACGATGTCATTGATGAACAGAATAAACAGTAATGTGCTCAGGACGCAACCTTGTTTCACTCCCATTTGTGTTGGAAATTCTTCAGATGTTGACTCCCCACCCCATACATAGGCAACGTTATTGTCATACATCGCTTTCAGCAAGGCAACAGTTTTTCCTTATATACCCAATTTATAGAGCTTATAGAAAAGTGCTTCGAACGCTGCTCGAAAATCAACGAAAAAGGCATATGGTTTCTTTTTCTTTCTTTTAAAGTTCTCCGCAATGTTTAAAAGATTAAATATTTGGTCTATAGTAGAATAGTTTCTCCTAAATCCTGCCTGAAATTCATTAAGAATTCTCTTCTCTTCAACCCAATGTGTAAGCCTTTTAAAAATCAGAGTGCTAAAAAGCTTCACTGACGAATTCAAAAAGGATATGCCCCGATAATTTTCTGGTACGTCATAGGAGCCTTTTTTGTGTAAAGGGAATATAATTGACCTTTTAAAGCTTTCTGGGACGTCTGCACTCTCGAAAATTCTATTGAACTCCTCTGCCAATACGTACAAAAATTCCGTTGAACAATTTATAAAAAACTCTACTGGGACACGATCATCTCCCGGAGCTTTTCCAATTTTTGATTTTTCAATCACATTTTTAACTTCCTCAACCGAAAATGGTGCATCCAGTATATCATCTTTAAAATTTGGCGCTGCGTACTGTGGAATCGGAGAAAATTGTGGTGCGTTGAGCAATTTCCTAAAATAAACACGCAGTTCTGACGCGTTCAGTGCTGCAGCAATAAATGGTTCTCCCGTTGATTAATTTGGCGGCTTTCCAAAATTCTGCCGAAAATGTAGATGTATTCAGGGCATTTATGTTTCTTTGTTCCAGACACTTTCTTTTCTCATAACAAAGTTGTTTAAATGTTTTACTGGCATCTGCGTACATAATTTTGAAAAAATTCTTTGATTTCTCTCTAGCTTTTTGACAATCCTCGTCAAACCATCTCTGTTTAAAAATATCGTTTCTAGTTCTCGTTTTAGCACTTACTGGAACAGCTTTGATTATAATTTGGGTAAGGTCCTTCATTTGTAACTGATTTAACGACCTGCGTAATGCAAGTTCCACGTTTAAGTCATTTTGATATGAAGTAAGTTGACTATCTCACCACTTCAACTTGGGAAGCAGCTCCAGTTGTTTTGTATTGGACGTACAATCATCACCCGCAACTACGCAAGTAACTTCCAAGGGCATCTGGTCTGAAAAAGTCTGCTCTGCTATCCTAAAATCACTTACAATCGAATTCCACTTTCCTGACACAAAACAGTAATCTATGACTGAGCACGATGTTCCACGAATAAACGTATACTCGCCATTTTGGTCACCTTTGCAGCTCCCATTTAGCAACCTTGCATCCAGAGTATCGGCAATATCCAATATTTTAACACCTTTTCCATCACATGTTTCGTCTTTTGATCTGCGCGTAGGTCTGATGATTGGTGATGCTGTTCCGCTAACGAAGCTGTTTTGCGACAAACCAACCCTAGCATTGAAATCGCCAATAAGAACATTTACTGAGCCTAGATTCTGCAGGGTCTCGCAGAGTCGATTATAATCCCTCATCCAGTGTGAACAATTCAGGTTAATTGGCAATTGGATTTATTTTTAGCTCCAGAACTTCCATCTCTTCAACTCTCTTGAAATTCGTAGCAACCGCTTTGAGATTTTTACGATATCCCCATAATCCTCCACCACTTCCTCTTCCAAAAATGCTTGATTTGACTGCTGGAGCCCATTTTAATTCATAATTAATAAATATATCGTTAAATTTGTACTTTTTTTCTTCTAATACATGTGTTTCGAAGAGCATAAATATATAAATTCATAATAAAAAATTTATTTTTAAGACCTGCGACATTATATCCTAAAATACTTAAGTTTACATAACTAATTTGTTTCTGGTAGACGGGTACTCCTCATTCCATTCTATCGTGTGAACGTCCACACGTTTGTGCGTCGTGCTTGTGTTTGCACCCAAATTCATTTCATCTCTTGCTTCAATTGACGAAGTGCAACCAACTTCAGATGACTTCCGATTTGACATTTCGCATGTTTACGTTTTGAATGCCACATTCTATTTCATTCATAAATTTTTTAATGTCGGTAAATTTAATGAAATCACCGCCAAATATATTGCGTAGCACCTCAAGGGGATCTTTTGGTCCACAAATTAAACCTTTTGTAAAATCCCAAGTAAAACAATTGTTGAGTATGAAAAGTTTATCGTCTTTCAGTTGAATTTTTACTTGAGGAAACCTAAAACGCAGAAACTTGGCGATTGGAAGCAGGTTGTTTCTTCGGCGACGTGTGTTGTGTGGGAGGTCCTTATGAATATGGATTTGTGTGCCTTTTAGTTTGCTAGAGTTACGAAGTATGTTCCAAGCTGCGTTCCGCGAGTTAAGTTTAACCTACCGAATATGCGTACTCAATTTTAGAACTTTAGTCGTCAGTGTCAATCAAACCAGCGCAGACAGACTTGGCAGATCCTTTAGTAACTGAAGATAACCATCATCCATCTCTATCTTTCTCTCTCTCTTATAATTAAAAAATTTATTACGACTTTGATTAAAACTTTTACACTTTTAATTTTAATAGAGGCACGACTGGGTCGCACGTACTTGCTCCGGTGTGCTAATCCTTTTTAGGTAGAGGCGTCTTTTTGACAAAGATTTAATTTTAATGTTGTAGTTTGAAGCTCGAACGAACATGCGTCACGATTAATGGAATAAATACATAAATATATAGGATTGTTAGCTTTTGCAGTTTTTTAGTGTATTATCTTTTTACTTGTTGTTTACTGTTTATAATACGATTTGCTAATAGAAAGATAAAAGGACTATTTTCATTTCAATTTTCATTTTGGTAATGATAAATTTGAACAACTGGCATAAAGATTCGTGGGAATCAGCAGTGGGGCAAAAATGCTAGGTATAGGGACCTATATAGGTCTCAATAACAATAATTTAATGAAATAAAATTAAATAAAATAGCTTAATTATGTTTGATGGATCCATAAACGTATGGTGTGGGTAGGTATTAATGGAATTTATTAAGGATATTATGTACTTATAATAAGGTTGGAAGGAAGGAAGGTAGATACTAAAATTAAGATGCACATTCCAACTACTGTTAAGCGAGTGGGTATAGAGACAATATTTAAAGTTAACACAGTGGTTTTGTTTATTTAGGGGCAGGTGTAAGCTTTTGTTTTCTCGATTGAAATTTTTCCATTCAATAGTAATCGAATAGTTTTTTTTTATTTTTTAGTTGTTTTTGTGTGTTTATCATAGGCTTCTTTATTTATTCTGTGTGCTTACTGATGATGAAATGCTTTAAAATACGTAGGTATGTATGTAAGTTTTCATCTTCTTTTATTTGACTAATGGCTAGGGCTTAGCCGAGCAACATGAAAAAAAATTTTGGGGAAAATATTAAACTAATAAAATTTTTATGAAATCAAAAAAACACAATTCATAACGTTTTTTGTCAAAAATGTTGTAAGCCATTTTATTTCTTTTGCTGTTTTCTATTTTATGAATTTTTCATTTCAAAATCGTTCGACCAGTTTTTTCAAAAAAATGTTTTTTTTGAAAAACTTTTCGAAAACATATTTTAAAATTTTTTTGAGTATGTCAATTTAAAGAAATCAATAGTTTATACTAGGAGAAAAATTAAAAAAAAATATATAGATCCATTTTAAAAATATTCAAAAAACAAAAATGTTTAATAAGCAATATTTTTTAAATCATAAAACACTATATATTTTGAAAATTTCATTAAAATCCGTCAATTAGTTAACGAGAAAGTCTGATTTAAAAAAAACGGTCATATGGGAGGTACCGTTATAAAACTTTTTCTGGAAAATCCATTTAAACTAAAAGATAGATTTTGCATAGAAAACACCATTCAAAAAGTTTTATCAAAATCGTAGGAGTTTTATGCAAATTTACGCATAAAGTAGGAGCGAATCCAAGTCACGTCAGCAAATCGAGGTGTGTTTTTTAACATGAACGAGGAGCTATTGGACGAATCCAGTTTGCTGAGTCTTTTATTAGAGTCCGATAAATTCCAAGCATGTCCACATTTAATGAACGTTTCCACAATGGACAAGTCGGGTGTAGAATCATGATGAGGGTTTAAGGATTTGGTGGTACTGAATTGTTTTTCCAGATTATTTATTTTAGACAAACACTGAGCAGAGGATTGTTGTGATTGATAATTAGACTCCTCAACACTTTTAAATAGGAGATCAAATTTGGAATGGTTTAAACGTTTTTTTGGGTTAATGAGTTTTCATTCATAAGTGATCGATTGAAATGTTCTTGCACTCATCACAATAAAAAATAAAGTTATTTATGTCTTTCAAGAAAACACTCGCTCTTTTAGTATTACCAATGCAGGAGGGATGAAGGGATTTACCATAGATACCATTGCATTTAAGTAACTCCGCGGTTACGTCAGCATTGCTACACATTGGATTGGCACACGACATTATTTCGATAGTTAAGTAATGTGGGTCAGTTAGAATTTCAACACTCAGCAATTTATACAGGCCGCGTAAAATGAAACTTAATAATGTAGGCCACGAGCAGTAGGCAAGAAAAATTGAATTCATTATTATTATTATAATTTTTTTTAATTGTGTCGTGACGCGAGAAATGGCAAGAAAAACAATTCTTTTTTTTCGGATTATGCAAAAACGAAAATTGCAGAAAAGAAAATTAAGGGAGCAAACTAAAAACACGTCCGATCAGTTCTGAGGGCAATTATATTATTATTATATTACTGTATATATAGTTCCTGGATATTTATGACAAAGCTTTTGAATTCATTAACTATGACAATGAATTACTAGAATATAACGACGAGCTGATCTGCTTCAATATTGCATGGTTACGATATCCTGAAAAAAACGTTATGTTGCCAACTGGACATCTTAAATCTGGTGACTTAAAACTAATTGAAGATTTAAACTCTCTTGGACTTCACCAATTTAACGATGTTTCTAATTGCAATGGAAGGACCTTGGATCTAATTTTCACAACCTGTGTTGAAGATAGTGTTGTGGAAAAACCAACAGAGTTCCTTTAGTAGTAATTAGTTAGAGAAACTTTATTTGAAGATAATTTTGATTTTTTAACAATAATTAGTTATTCTTAAGTTTAATATGGTTTGGCCAATGGCCGTCTACCAGATTAAAAATTTGCTTAAACTAAATTATAAAATGAACTTAATTGTTTATTCAAAAGTCTCCTTCGCGAATACGTTGTCTATATAAAATTGTGGTTGACGTATATTTATATAATATTTCCCAGCCTAATTTTCCATTCAGGACTTCCAAGGTTTCGTCCCATACCATCGAAGTAAGTCCAAAGTAGTCCAAAGTACCTCACACGAAACTCTCTCAAAATTGGACATATGGCAATAAAGTGATATAGTTTAAATTTAATAATTCGCCTCTAACTTTAATATTAAATTTATCATACTTATGAGGCAGCGGTTGAGCAAGTATGTTTGTTCTCGAAGATCCAAATTGAGTTGACTGTATATCATTCTATGAGAAGATTGTGCTTCATGTTTAAAATTTGCATACTCGAAGTGGCTTAATTTTTTCTAAAATTGAATTGAATTTCCCTCTCAGGTCTGAAATGCTTATGTCAGGTGGAAACTGTACGCTTTCACCTAAACCCAGAGCTAGCTCCTACCACCTCTCGACTAAGTTACTCCTTGTTGACAACATTTTCTTAAGAACTTGCTTTGGAAGTCTTACTTCATCCATTTCCATCAACTTCATAATGTAATCAAAATGCAGCTTCAGGCTCCTTAAAAATAATGGAGGCTCAGTTGTCTCCAAATGCATCATATAGTTTGACGTGCAGAGTGGCAGCCGAAAAATGAGATTTAAAAAATATCGGCGGAACCTTTCTACCTCATCGTATTTGCAAAATCCCCAAACTTGTGCCCCATAAAGCATTATAGAGCCTGCAGTCGCGTGAAAATTTTTAAGCTTTGAGCTATGTTTGATCTGTTTGTTGTCAATACAACGTGCCCACACTGAAGAAACAGCTCTTTTCGCTTTCGATAGCTTGGATTCAAAATGTTTTCTCATATTGAGATTTGATGTAACTATTATTTGTACTCTCGAACAATTGCAACATATTCTCCCTTATACATCCACATTTCATTGTTTGCATATCTGCCACCTCCATCTCTAAATATCATGATTTTTGACTTCTGCAGGTTAACGGACAGGTTCCAGTTTTCGCAGTAACTCTCCAGTCGGTTCATCATTCGTTGCATTCCTTCTACCGATTCAGATAGGAAAACAATATCATCTGCGAATATAAGGCCAGGTATCCGGTTATTTCCAAAATGGATTCCTCCTCCTATCTCCTCCACGATGTCATTGATGAACAGAATAAACAGTAATGTGCTCAGCACGCAACCTTGTGTCACTCCCATTTGTGTTGGAAATTCTTCAGATGTTGGCTCCCCACCCCATACATAGGCAACGTTATTGTCATACATCGCTTTCAGCAAGGCAACAGTTTTTCCTGATATACCCAATTTATAGAGCTTATAGAAAAGTGCTTCGAACGCTGCTCGAAAATCAACGAAAAAGGCATATGGTTTCTTTTTCTTTCTTTTAAAGTTCTCCGCAATGTTTAAAAGATTAAATATTTGGTCTATAGTAGAATAGTTTCTCCTAAATCCTGCCTGAAATTCATTAAGAATTCTCTTCTCTTCAACCCAATGTGTAAGCCTTTTAAAAATCAGAGTGCTAAAAAGCTTCACTGACGAATTCAAAAAGGATATGCCCCGATAATTTTCTGGTACGTCATAGGAGCCTTTTTTGTGTAAAGGGAATATAATTGACCTTTTAAAGCTTTCTGGGACGTCTGCACTCTCGAAAATTCTATTGAACTCCTCTGTCAATACGTACAAAAATTCCGTTGAACAATTTATAAAAAACTCTACTGGGACACGATCATCTCCCGGAGCTTTTCCAATTTTTGATTTTTCAATTTTCATTTCATTTTTAACTTCCTCAACCGAAAATGGTGCATCCAGTATATCATCTTTAAAATTTGGCGCTGCGTACTGTGGAATCGGAGAAAATTGTGGTGCGTCGAGCAATTTCCTAAAATAAACACGCAGTTCTGACGCGTTCAGTGCTGCAGCAATAAATTGTTCTCCCGTTGATTAATTTGGCGGCTTTCCAAAATTCTGCCGAAAATTTAGATGTATTCAGGGCATTTATGTTTCTTTGTTCCAGACACTTTCTTTTCTCATAACAAAGTTGTTTAAATTTTTTACTGGCATCTGCGTACATAATTTTGAAAAAATTCTTTAATTTCTCTCTAGCTTTTTGACAATCCTCGTCAAACCATCTCTGTTTAAAAATATCGTTTCTAGTTCTCGTTTTAGCACTTACTGGAACAGCTTTGATTATAATTTGGGTAAGGTCCTTCATTTGTAACTGATTTAACGACCTGCGTAATGCAAGTTCCACGTTTAAGTCATTTTGATATGAAGTAAGTTGACTATCTCACCACTTCAACTTGGGAAGCAGCTCCAGTTGTTTTGTATTGGACGTACAATCATCACCCGCAACTACGCAAGTAACTTCCAAGGGCATCTGGTCTGAAAAAGTCTGCTCTGCTATCCTAAAATCACTTACAATCGGATTCCACTTTCCTGACACAAAACAGTAATCTATGACTGAGCACGATGTTCCACGAATAAACGTATACTCGCCATTTTGGTCACCTTTGCAGCTCCCATTTAGCAACCTTGCATCCAGAGTATCGGCAATATCCAATATTTTAACACCTTTTCCATCACATGTTTCGTCTTTTGATCTGCGCGTAGGTCTGATGATTGGTGATGCTGTTCCGCTAACGAAGCTGTTTTGCGACAAACCAACCCTAGCATTGAAATCGCCAATAAGAACATTTACTGAGCCTAGATTCTGCAGGGTCTCGCAGAGTCGATTATAATCCCTCATCCAGTGTGAACAATTCAGGTTAATTGGCAATTGGATGTGGACCACAAAACCATTAATTTTAGCTCCAGAACTTCCATCTCTTCAACTCTCTTGAAATTCGTAGCAACCGCTTTGAGATTTTTACGATATCCCCATAATCCTCCACCACTTCCTCTTCCAAAAATGCTTGATTTGACTGCTGGAGCCCATTTTAATTCATAATTAATAAATATATCGTTAAATTTGTACTTTTCTTCTTCTAATACATGTGTTTCGAAGAGCATAAATATATCAAAACTTTTTATATAATTAAAGAAATTCATAATAAAAAATTTATTTTTAAGACCTGCGACATTATATCCTAAAATACTTAAGTTTACATAACTAATTTGTTTCTGGTAGACGGGTACTCCTCATTCCATTCTATCGTGTGAACGTCCACACGTTTGCTGCGTCGTGCTTGTGTTTGCACCCAAATTCATTTCATCTCTTGCCTCAATTGACGAAGTGCAACCAACTTCAGATGACTTCCGATTTGACATTTCGCATGTTTACGTTTTGAATGCCACATTCTATTTCATTCATAAATTTTTTAATGTCGGTAAATTTAATGAAATCACCGCCAAATATATTGCGTAGCACCTCTAGGGGATCTTTTGGTCCACAAATTAAACCTTTTGTAAAATCCCAAGTAAAACAATTATTGAGTATGAGAAGTTTATCGTCTTTCAGTTGAATTTTAACTTGAGGAAACCTAAAACGCAGAAACTTGGCGATTGGAAGCAGGTTGTTTCTTCGGCGACGTGTGTTGTGTGGGAGGTCCTTATGAATATGGATTTGTGTGCCTTTTAGTTTGCTAGAGTTACGAAGTATGTTCCAAGCTGCGTTCCGCGAGTTAAGTTTAACCTACCGAATATGCGTACTCAATTTTAGAACTTTAGTCGTCAGTGTCAATCAAACCAGCGCAGACAGACTTGGCAGATCCTTTAGTAACTGAAGATAACCATCATCCATCTCTATCTTTCTCTCTCTCTTATAATTCAAAATTTTATTACGACTTTGATTAAAACTTTTACACTTTTAATTTTAATAGAGGCACAACTGGGTCGCACGTACTTGCTCCGGTGTGCTAATCCTTTTTAGGTAGAGGCGTCTTTTTGACAAAGATTTAATTTTAATGTTGTAATTTGAAGCTGCGAACATGCGTCACGATTAATGGAATAAACACATAAATATATAGGATTGTTAGCTTTTGCAGTTTTTTAGTGTATTATCTTTTTACTTGTTGTTTACTGTTTATAATACGATTTGCTAATAGAAAGATAAAAGGACTTTTTTCAGTTCAATTTTCATTTTGGTATGGATAAATATGAACAACTGGCATAAAGATTCGTGGGAATCAGCAGTGGGGCAATAATGCTAGGTATAGGGACCTATATAGGTCTCAATAACAATAATTTAATGAAATAAAATTAAATAAAATAGCTTAATTATGTTTGATGGATGCTTTTGAATTCATTAACTATATCAATGAATTACTAGAATATAACGAAGAGCTGATCTGCTTCGGTGATTTTAATCTAAGCAATATTGCATGGTTACGATGTCCTGAAACAAACGTTATGTTGCCAACTGGACATCTTTAATCTGGTGACTTAAAACTAATTGAAGATTTAAACTCTCTTGGACTTCACCAATTTAACGATGTTTCTAATTGCAATGGAAGGACCTTGGATCTAATTTTCGCAACCTGTGTTGAAGACATTGTTGTGGAAAAATCAACAGTTCCGTTAGTAGTAGTTAGTTAGAGAAACTTTATTTGAAGATAATTTTTAATTTTTAACAGTAATTTGTTATTCTTGAGTTTAATATGGTTTGGCCAATGGCCGTCTACCAGATTGACAATTTGCTTAAACCTAATTATAAAATGAACTTAATTGTTTATTCAAAAGTCTCCTTCGCGAATACGTTGTCTATATAAAATTGTGGTTGACGTATATTTATATAATATTTCCCAGCCTAATTTTCCATTCAGGACTTCCAAGGTTTCGTCCCATACCATCGAAGTAAGTCCAAAGTAGTCCAAAGTACCTCACACGAAACTCTCTCAAAATTGGACATATGGCAATAAAGTGATATAGTTTAAATTTAATAATTCGCCTCTAACTTTAAATATTAAATTTATCATACTTATGAGGCAGCGGTTGAGCAAGTATGTTTGTTCTCGAAGATCCAAATTGAGTTGACTGTATATCATTCTATGAGAAGATTGTGCTTCATGTTTAAAATTTGCATACTCGAAGTGGCTTAATTTTTTCTAAAATTGAATTGAATTTCCCTCTCAGGTCTGAAATGCTTATGTCAGGTGGAAACTGTACGCTTTCACCTAAACCCAGAGCTAGCTCCTCCCACCTGTCGACTAAGTTACTCCTTGTTGACAACATTTTCTTAAGAACTTGCTTTGGAAGTCTTACTTCATCCATTTCCATCACCTTCATAATGTAATCAAAATGCAGCTTTAGGCTCCTTAAAAATAATGGAGGCTCAGTTGTCTCCAAATGCAACATATAGTTTGGCGTGCAGAGTGGCAGCCGAAAAATGAGATTTAAAAAATATCGGAGGAACCTTTCTACCTCATCGTATTTGCAAAATCCCCAAACTTGTGCCTCATAAAGCATTATAGAGCCTGCAGTCGCGTGAAAAAAATTAAGCTTTGAGCTATGTTCGATGTGTTTGTTCTTAATATAAAGTGCCCACACTGAAGAAACAGCTCTTTTCGCTTTCGATAGCTTGGATTCAAAATGTTTTCTCATATTGAGATTTGATGTAACTATTATTTGTACTCTCGAACAATTGCAACATATTCTCCCTTATACATCCACATTTCATTGTTTGCATATCTGCCACCTCCATCTCTAAATATCATGATTTTTGACTTCTGCAGGTTAACGGACAGGTTCCAGTTTTCGCAGTAACTCTCCAGTCGGTTCATCATTCGTTGCATTCCTTCTACCGATTCAGATAGGAAAACAATATCATCTGCGAATATAAGGCCAGGTATCCGGTTATTTCCAAAATGGATTCCTCCTCCTATCTCCTCCACGATGTCATTGATGAACAGAATAAACAGTAATGTGCTCAGCACGCAACCTTGTGTCACTCCCATTTGTGTTGGAAATTCTTCAGATGTTGGCTCCCCACCCCATACATAGGCAACGTTATTGTCATACATCGCTTTCAGCAAGGCAACAGTTTTTCCTGATATACCCAATTTATAGAGCTTATAGAAAAGTGCTTCGAACGCTGCTCGAAAATCAACGAAAAAGGCATATGGTTTCTTTTTCTTTCTTTTAAATTTCTCCGCAATGTTTAAAAGATTAAATATTTGGTCTATAGTAGAATAGTTTCTCCTAAATCCTGCCTGAAATTCATTAAGAATTCTCTTCTCTTCAACCCAATGTGTAAGCCTTTTAAAAATCAGAGTGCTAAAAAGCTTCACTGACGAATTCAAAAAGGATATGCCCCGATAATTTTCTGGTACGTCATAGGAGCCTTTTTTGTGTAAAGGGAATATAATTGACCTTTTAAAGCTTTCTGGGACGTCTGCACTCTCGAAAATTCTATTGAACTCCTCTGTCAATACGTACAAAAATTCCGTTGAACAATTTATAAAAAACTCTACTGGGACACGATCATCTCCCGGAGCTTTTCCAATTTTTGATTTTTCAATTTTCATTTCATTTTTAACTTCCTCAACCGAAAATGGTGCATCCAGTATATCATCTTTAAAATTTGGCGCTGCGTACTGTGGAATCGGAGAAAATTGTGGTGCGTCGAGCAATTTCCTAAAATAAACACGCAGTTCTGACGCGTTCAGTGCTGCAGCAATAAATTGTTCTCCCGTTGATTAATTTGGCGGCTTTCCAAAATTCTGCCGAAAATTTAGATGTATTCAGGGCATTTATGTTTCTTTGTTCCAGACACTTTCTTTTCTCATAACAAAGTTGTTTAAATTTTTTACTGGCATCTGCGTACATAATTTTGAAAAAATTCTTTAATTTCTCTCTAGCTTTTTGACAATCCTCGTCAAACCATCTCTGTTTAAAAATATCGTTTCTAGTTCTCGTTTTAGCACTTACTGGAACAGCTTTGATTATAATTTGGGTAAGGTCCTTCATTTGTAACTGATTTAACGACCTGCGTAATGCAAGTTCCACGTTTAAGTCATTTTGATATGAAGTAAGTTGACTATCTCACCACTTCAACTTGGGAAGCAGCTCCAGTTGTTTTGTATTGGACGTACAATCATCACCCGCAACTACGCAAGTAACTTCCAAGGGCATCTGGTCTGAAAAAGTCTGCTCTGCTATCCTAAAATCACTTACAATCGGATTCCACTTTCCTGACACAAAACAGTAATCTATGACTGAGCACGATGTTCCACGAATAAACGTATACTCGCCATTTTGGTCACCTTTGCAGCTCCCATTTAGCAACCTTGCATCCAGAGTATCGGCAATATCCAATATTTTAACACCTTTTCCATCACATGTTTCGTCTTTTGATCTGCGCGTAGGTCTGATGATTGGTGATGCTGTTCCGCTAACGAAGCTGTTTTGCGACAAACCAACCCTAGCATTGAAATCGCCAATAAGAACATTTACTGAGCCTAGATTCTGCAGGGTCTCGCAGAGTCGATTATAATCCCTCATCCAGTGTGAACAATTCAGGTTAATTGGCAATTGGATGTGGACCACAAAACCATTAATTTTAGCTCCAGAACTTCCATCTCTTCAACTCTCTTGAAATTCGTAGCAACCGCTTTGAGATTTTTACGATATCCCCATAATCCTCCACCACTTCCTCTTCCAAAAATGCTTGATTTGACTGCTGGAGCCCATTTTAATTCATAATTAATAAATATATCGTTAAATTTGTACTTTTCTTCTTCTAATACATGTGTTTCGAAGAGCATAAATATATCAAAACTTTTTATATAATTAAAGAAATTCATAATAAAAAATTTATTTTTAAGACCTGCGACATTATATCCTAAAATACTTAAGTTTACATAACTAATTTGTTTCTGGTAGACGGGTACTCCTCATTCCATTCTATCGTGTGAACGTCCACACGTTTGCTGCGTCGTGCTTGTGTTTGCACCCAAATTCATTTCATCTCTTGCCTCAATTGACGAAGTGCAACCAACTTCAGATGACTTCCGATTTGACATTTCGCATGTTTACGTTTTGAATGCCACATTCTATTTCATTCATAAATTTTTTAATGTCGGTAAATTTAATGAAATCACCGCCAAATATATTGCGTAGCACCTCTAGGGGATCTTTTGGTCCACAAATTAAACCTTTTGTAAAATCCCAAGTAAAACAATTATTGAGTATGAGAAGTTTATCGTCTTTCAGTTGAATTTTAACTTGAGGAAACCTAAAACGCAGAAACTTGGCGATTGGAAGCAGGTTGTTTCTTCGGCGACGTGTGTTGTGTGGGAGGTCCTTATGAATATGGATTTGTGTGCCTTTTAGTTTGCTAGAGTTACGAAGTATGTTCCAAGCTGCGTTTCGCGAGTTAAGTTTAACCTACCGAATATGCGTACTCAATTTTAGAACTTTAGTCGTCAGTGTCAATCAAACCAGCGCAGACAGACTTGGCAGATCCTTTAGTAACTGAAGATAACCATCATCCATCTCTATCTTTCTCTCTCTCTTATAATTCAAAATTTTATTACGACTTTGATTAAAACTTTTACACTTTTAATTTTAATAGAGGCACAACTGGGTCGCACGTACTTGCTCCGGTGTGCTAATCCTTTTTAGGTAGAGGCGTCTTTTTGACAAAGATTTAATTTTAATGTTGTAATTTGAAGCTCGAACGAACATGCGTCACGATTAATGGAATAAACACATAAATATATAGGATTGTTAGCTTTTGCAGTTTTTTAGTGTATTATCTTTTTACTTGTTGTTTACTGTTTATAATACGATTTGCTAATAGAAAGATAAAAGGACTTTTTTCAGTTCAATTTTCATTTTGGTATGGATAAATATGAACAACTGGCATAAAGATTCGTGGGAATCAGCAGTGGGGCAATAATGCTAGGTATAGGGACCTATATAGGTCTCAATAACAATAATTTAATGAAATAAAATTAAATAAAATAGCTTAATTATGTTTGATGGATCCATAAACGTATGGTGTGGGTAGGTATTAATGGAATTTATTAAGGATATTATGTACTTATAATAAGGTTGGAAGGAAGGAAGGTAGGTACTAAAATTAAGATGCACATTCCAACTACTGTTAAGCGAGTGGGTATAGAGACAATATTTAAAGTTAACACAGTGGTTTTGTTTATTTAGGGGCAGGTGTAAGCTTTTGTTTTCTCGATTGAAATTTTTCCATTCAGTAGTAATCGAATAGTTTTTTTTTTATTTTTTAGTTGTTTTTGTGTGTTTATCATAGGCTTCCTTATTTATTCTGTGTGCTTGCTGATGATGAAATGCTTTAAAATACGTAGGTATGTATGTAAGTTTTCATCTTCTTTTATTTGACTAATGGCTAGGGCTTAGCGGAGCAACATGAAAAAAAATTTTGGGGAAAATATTAAACTAATAAAATTTTTATGAAATCAAAAAAACACAATTCATAACGTTTTTTGTCAAAAATGTTGCAAGCCATTTTATTTCTTTTGCTGTTTTCTATTTTATGAATTTTTCATTTCAAAATCGTTCGACCAGTTTTTTCAAAAAAATGTTTTTTTTGAAAAACTTTTCGAAAACATATTTTAAAATTTTTTCGAGTATGTCAATTTAAAGAAATCAATAGTTTATACTAGGAGAAAAATTAAAAAAAATATATAGATCCATTTTAAAAATATTCAAAAAACAAAAATGTTAATAAGCAATATTTTTTAAATCATAAAACACTATATATTTTGAAAATTTCATTAAAATCCGTCAATTAGTTAACGAGAAAGTCTGATTTAAAAAAAAACGGTCATATGGGAGGTACCGTTATAAAACTTTTTCTGGAAAATCCATTGAAACTAAAAGATAGATTTTGCATAGAAAACACCATTCAAAAAGTTTTATCAAAATCGTAGGAGCCGTTTTCGAGAAAAAAAGTTTTTCATTAAAAGTTATATGGTAGGTAGCGTTAGTTTTGGGGCTAGAATGCCAATTCGAAAAATTGTCGGGTAGAGTACTCTAAAAATACTATATACCAAGTTTGAATCAAATCGGCCCAACCGTTTAGGCTCTGGATCTTGAAGCACCTTGATGACATCGGTTGACATTCACATAAGTTTTATGCAAATTTACGCATAAAGTAGGAGCGAATCCAAGTCACGTCAGCAAATCGAGGTGTGTTTTTTAACATGAACGAGGAGCTATTGGACGAATCCAGTTTGCTGAGTCTTTTATTAGAGTCCGATAAATTCCAAGCATGTCCACATTTAATGACCGTTTCCACAATGGACAAGTCGAGTGTAGAATCATGAAGAGGGTTTAAGGATTTGGTGGTACTGAATTGTTTTTCCAGATTATTTATTTTAGACAAACACTGAGCAGAGGATTGTTGTGATTGATAATTAGACACCTCAACACTTTTAAATAGGAGATCAAATTTGGAATGGTTTAAACGTTTTTTTGGGTTAATGAGTTTTCATTCATAAGTGATCGATTGAAATGTTCTTGCACTCATCACAATAAAAAATAAAGTTATTTATGTCTTTCAAGTAAACACTCGCTCTTTTAGTATTACCAATGCAGGAGGGATGAAGGGATTTGCCATAGATACCGTTGCATTTAAGTAACTCCGCGGTTACGTCAGCATTGCTACACATTGGATTGGCACACGACATTATTTCGATAGTTAAGTAATGTGGGTCAGTTAGAATTTCAACACTCAGCAATTTATACAGGCCGCGTAAAATGAAACTTAATAATGTAGGCCACGAGCAGTAGGCAAGAAAAATTGAATTCATTATTATTATTACAATTTTTTTTAATTGTGTCGTGACGCGAGAAATGGCAAGAAAAACAATTCTTTTTTTTCGGATTATGCAAAAACGAAAATTGCAGAAAAGAAAATTAAGGGAGCAAACTAAAAACACGTCCGATCAGTTCTGAGGGCAATTATATTATTATTATATTACTGTATATATAGTTCCTGGATATTTATGACAAAGCTTTTGAATTCATTAACTATATCAATGAATTACTAGAATATAACGAAGAGCTGATCTGCTTCGGTGATTTTAATCTAAGCAATATTGCATGGTTACGATGTCCTGAAACAAACGTTATGTTGCCAACTGGACATCTTAAATCTGGTGACTTAAAACTAATTGAAGATTTAAACTCTCTTGGACTTCACCAATTTAACGATGTTTCTAATTGCAATGGAAGGACCTTGGATCTAATTTTCGCAACCTGTGTTGAAGACATTGTTGTGGAAAAATCAACAGTTCCTTTAGTAGTAGTTAGTTAGAGAAACTTTATTTGAAGATAATTTTTAATTTTTAACAGTAATTTGTTATTCTTGAGTTTAATATGGTTTGGCCAATGGCCGTCTACCAGATTGACAATTTGCTTAAACCTAATTATAAAATGAACTTAATTGTTTATTCAAAAGTCTCCTTCGCGAATACGTTGTCTATATAAAATTGTGGTTGACGTATATTTATATAATATTTCCCAGCCTAATTTTCCATTCAGGACTTCCAAGGTTTCGTCCCATACCATCGAAGTAAGTCCAAAGTAGTCCAAAGTACCTCACACGAAACTCTCTCAAAATTGGACATATGGCAATAAAGTGATATAGTTTAAATTTAATAATTCGCCTCTAACTTTAAATATTAAATTTATCATACTTATGAGGCAGCGGTTGAGCAAGTATGTTTGTTCTCGAAGATCCAAATTGAGTTGACTGTATATCATTCTATGAGAAGATTGTGCTTCATGTTTAAAATTTGCATACTCGAAGTGGCTTAATTTTTTCTAAAATTGAATTGAATTTCCCTCTCAGGTCTGAAATGCTTATGTCAGGTGGAAACTGTACGCTTTCACCTAAACCCAGAGCTAGCTCCTCCCACCTGTCGACTAAGTTACTCCTTGTTGACAACATTTTCTTAAGAACTTGCTTTGGAAGTCTTACTTCATCCATTTCCATCACCTTCATAATGTAATCAAAATGCAGCTTTAGGCTCCTTAAAAATAATGGAGGCTCAGTTGTCTCCAAATGCAACATATAGTTTGGCGTGCAGAGTGGCAGCCGAAAAATGAGATTTAAAAAATATCGGAGGAACCTTTCTACCTCATCGTATTTGCAAAATCCCCAAACCTGTGCCTCATAAAGCATTATAGAGCCTGCAGTCGCGTGAAAAAAATTAAGCTTTGAGCTATGTTCGATGTGTTTGTTCTTAATACAAAGTGCCCACACTGAAGAAACAGCTCTTTTCGCTTCCGATAGCTTGGATTCAAAATGTTTTCTCATATTGAGATTTGATGTAACTATTATTTGTACTCTCGAACAATTGCAACATATTCTCCCTTATACATCCACATTTCATTGTTTGCATATCTGCCACCTCCATCTCTAAATATCATGATTTTTGACTTCTGCAGGTTAACGGACAGGTTCCAGTTTTTGCAGTAACTCTCCAGTCGGTTCATCATTCGTTGCATTCCTTCTACCGATTCAGATAGGAAAACAATATCATCTGCGAATATAAGGCCAGGTATCCGGTTATTTCCAAAATGGATTCCTCCTCCTATCTCCTCCACGATGTCATTGATGAACAGAATAAACAGTAATGTGCTCAGCACGCAACCTTGTGTCACTCCCATTTGTGTTGGAAATTCTTCAGATGTTGGCTCCCCACCCCATACATAGGCAACGTTATTGTCATACATCGCTTTCAGCAAGGCAACAGTTTTTCCTGATATACCCAATTTATAGAGCTTATAGAAAAGTGCTTCGAACGCTGCTCGAAAATCAACGAAAAAGGCATATGGTTTCTTTTTCTTTCTTTTAAAGTTCTCCGCAATGTTTAAAAGATTAAATATTTGGTCTATAGTAGAATAGTTTCTCCTAAATCCTGCCTGAAATTCATTAAGAATTCTCTTCTCTTCAACCCAATGTGTAAGCCTTTTAAAAATCAGAGTGCTAAAAAGCTTCACTGACGAATTCAAAAAGGATATGCCCCGATAATTTTCTGGTACGTCATAGGAGCCTTTTTTGTGTAAAGGGAATATAATTGACCTTTTAAAGCTTTCTGGGACGTCTGCACTCTCGAAAATTCTATTGAACTCCTCTGTCAATACGTACAAAAATTCCGTTGAACAATTTATAAAAACTCTACTGGGACACGATCATCTCCCGGAGCTTTTCCAATTTTTGATTTTTCAATTTTCATTTCATTTTTAACTTCCTCAACCGAAAATGGTGCATCCAGTATATCATCTTTAAAATTTGGCGCTGCGTACTGTGGAATCGGAGAAAATTGTGGTGCGTCGAGCAATTTCCTAAAATAAACACGCAGTTCTGACGCGTTCAGTGCTGCAGCAATAAATTGTTCTCCCGTTGATTAATTTGGCGGCTTTCCAAAATTCTGCCGAAAATTTAGATGTATTCAGGGCATTTATGTTTCTTTGTTCCAGACACTTTCTTTTCTCATAACAAAGTTGTTTAAATTTTTTACTGGCATCTGCGTACATAATTTTGAAAAAATTCTTTAATTTCTCTCTAGCTTTTTGGCAATCCTCGTCAAACCATCTCTGTTTAAAAATATCGTTTCTAGTTCTCGTTTTAGCACTTACTGGAACAGCTTTGATTATAATTTGGGTAAGGTCCTTCATTTGTAACTGATTTAACGACCTGCGTAATGCAAGTTCCACGTTTAAGTCATTTTGATATGAAGTAAGTTGACTATCTCACCACTTCAACTTGGGAAGCAGCTCCAGTTGTTTTGTATTGGACGTACAATCATCACCCGCAACTACGCAAGTAACTTCCAAGGGCATCTGGTCTGAAAAAGTCTGCTCTGCTATCCTAAAATCACTTACAATCGGATTCCACTTTCCTGACACAAAACAGTAATCTATGACTGAGCACGATGTTCCACGAATAAACGTATACTCGCCATTTTGGTCACCTTTGCAGCTCCCATTTAGCAACCTTGCATCCAGAGTATCGGCAATATCCAATATTTTAACACCTTTTCCATCACATGTTTCGTCTTTTGATCTGCGCGTAGGTCTGATGATTGGTGATGCTGTTCCGCTAACGAAGCTGTTTTGCGACAAACCAACCCTAGCATTGAAATCGCCAATAAGAACATTTACTGAGCCTAGATTCTGCAGGGTCTCGCAGAGTCGATTATAATCCCTCATCCAGTGTGAACAATTCAGGTTAATTGGCAATTGGATGTGGACCACAAAACCATTAATCTTAGCTCCAGAACTTCCATCTCTTCAACTCTCTTGAAATTCGTAGCAACCGCTTTGAGATTTTTACGATATCCCCATAATCCTCCACCACTTCCTCTTCCAAAAATGCTTGATTTGACTGCTGGAGCCCATTTTAATTCATAATTAATAAATATATCGTTAAATTTGTACTTTTCTTCTTCTAATACATGTGTTTCGAAGAGCATAAATATATCAAAACTTTTTATATAATTAAAGAAATTCATAATAAAAAATTTATTTTTAAGACCTGCGACATTATATCCTAAAATACTTAAGTTTACATAACTAATTTGTTTCTGGTAGACGGGTACTCCTCATTCCATTCTATCGTGTGAACGTCCACACGTTTGCTGCGTCGTGCTTGTGTTTGCACCCAAATTCATTTCATCTCTTGCCTCAATTGACGAAGTGCAACCAACTTCAGATGACTTCCGATTTGACATTTCGCATGTTTACGTTTTGAATGCCACATTCTATTTCATTCATAAATTTTTTAATGTCGGTAAATTTAATGAAATCACCGCCAAATATATTGCGTAGCACCTCTAGGGGATCTTTTGGTCCACAAATTAAACCTTTTGTAAAATCCCAAGTAAAACAATTATTGAGTATGAGAAGTTTATCGTCTTTCAGTTGAATTTTAACTTGAGGAAACCTAAAACGCAGAAACTTGGCGATTGGAAGCAGGTTGTTTCTTCGGCGACGTGTGTTGTGTGGGAGGTCCTTATGAATATGGATTTGTGTGCCTTTTAGTTTGCTAGAGTTACGAAGTATGTTCCAAGCTGCGTTCCGCGAGTTAAGTTTAACCTACCGAATATGCGTACTCAATTTTAGAACTTTAGTCGTCAGTGTCAATCAAACCAGCGCAGACAGACTTGGCAGATCCTTTAGTAACTGAAGATAACCATCATCCATCTCTATCTTTCTCTCTCTCTTATAATTCAAAATTTTATTACGACTTTGATTAAAACTTTTACACTTTTAATTTTAATAGAGGCACAACTGGGTCGCACGTACTTGCTCCGGTGTGCTAATCCTTTTTAGGTAGAGGCGTCTTTTTGACAAAGATTTAATTTTAATGTTGTAATTTGAAGCTCGAACGAACATGCGTCACGATTAATGGAATAAACACATAAATATATAGGATTGTTAGCTTTTGCAGTTTTTTAGTGTATTATCTTTTTACTTGTTGTTTACTGTTTATAATACGATTTGCTAATAGAAAGATAAAAGGACTTTTTTCAGTTCAATTTTCATTTTGGTATGGATAAATATGAACAACTGGCATAAAGATTCGTGGGAATCAGCAGTGGGGCAATAATGCTAGGTATAGGGACCTATATAGGTCTCAATAACAATAATTTAATGAAATAAAATTAAATAAAATAGCTTAATTATGTTTGATGGATCCATAAACGTATGGTGTGGGTAGGTATTAATGGAATTTATTAAGGATATTATGTACTTATAATAAGGTTGGAAGGAAGGAAGGTAGGTACTAAAATTAAGATGCACATTCCAACTACTGTTAAGCGAGTGGGTATAGAGACAATATTTAAAGTTAACACAGTGGTTTTGTTTATTTAGGGGCAGGTGTAAGCTTTTGTTTTCTCGATTGAAATTTTTCCATTCAGTAGTAATCGAATAGTTTTTTTTTTATTTTTTAGTTGTTTTTGTGTGTTTATCATAGGCTTCCTTATTTATTCTGTGTGCTTGCTGATGATGAAATGCTTTAAAATACGTAGGTATGTATGTAAGTTTTCATCTTCTTTTATTTGACTAATGGCTAGGGCTTAGCGGAGCAACATGAAAAAAAATTTTGGGGAAAATATTAAATTAATAAAATTTTTATGAAATCAAAAAAACACAATTCATAACGTTTTTTGTCAAAAATGTTGTAAGCCATTTTATTTCTTTTGCTGTTTTCTATTTTATGAATTTTTCATTTCAAAATCGTTCGACCAGTTTTTTCAAAAAAATGTTTTCTTTGAAAAACTTTTCGAAAACATATTTTAAAATTTTTTCGAGTATGTCAATTTAAAGAAATCAATAGTTTATACTAGGAGAAAAATTAAAAAAAATATATAGATCCATTTTAAAAATATTCAAAAAACAAAAATGTTAATAAGCAATATTTTTTAAATCATAAAACACTATATATTTTGAAAATTTCATTAAAATCCGTCAATTAGTTAACGAGAAAGTCTGATTTAAAAAAAAAACGGTCATATGGGAGGTACCGTTATAAAACTTTTTCTGGAAAATCCATTGAAACTAAAAGATAGATTTTGCATAGAAAACACCATTCAAAAAGTTTTATCAAAATCGTAGGAGCCGTTTTCGAGAAAAAAAGTTTTTCATTAAAAGTTATATGGTAGGTAGCGTTAGTTTTGGGGCTAGAATGCCAATTCGAAAAATTGTCGGGTAGAGTACTCTAAAAATACTATATACCAAGTTTGAATCAAATCGGCCCAACCGTTTAGGCTCTGGATCTTGAAGCACCTTGATGACATCGGTTGACATTCACATAAGTTTTATGCAAATTTACGCATAAAGTAGGA
The DNA here is from genome assembly GCA_963971375.1 of Platycheirus rosarum. Classification (NCBI taxonomy): domain Eukaryota; kingdom Metazoa; phylum Arthropoda; class Insecta; order Diptera; family Syrphidae; genus Platycheirus; species Platycheirus rosarum. The sequence continues at coordinate 101,105,493 of OZ020508.1, forward strand.
GCGAATCCAAGTCACGTCAGCAAATCGAGGTGTGTTTTTTAACATGAACGAGGAGCTATTGGACGAATCCAGTTTGCTGAGTCTTTTATTAGAGTCCGATAAATTCCAAGCATGTCCACATTTAATGACCGTTTCCACAATGGACAAGTCGAGTGTAGAATCATGAAGAGGGTTTAAGGATTTGGTGGTACTGAATTGTTTTTCCAGATTATTTATTTTAGACAAACACTGAGCAGAGGATTGTTGTGATTGATAATTAGACTCCTCAACACTTTTAAATAGGAGATCAAATTTGGAATGGTTTAAACGTTTTTTTGGGTTAATGAGTTTTCATTCATAAGTGATCGATTGAAATGTTCTTGCACTCATCACAATAAAAAATAAAGTTATTTATGTCTTTCAAGTAAACACTCGCTCTTTTAGTATTACCAATGCAGGAGGGATGAAGGGATTTGCCATAGATACCGTTGCATTTAAGTAACTCCGCGGTTACGTCAGCATTGCTACACATTGGATTGGCACACGACATTATTTCGATAGTTAAGTAATGTGGGTCAGTTAGAATTTCAACACTCAGCAATTTATACAGGCCGCGTAAAATGAAACTTAATAATGTAGGCCACGAGCAGTAGGCAAGAAAAATTGAATTCATTATTATTATTACAATTTTTTTTAATTGTGTCGTGACGCGAGAAATGGCAAGAAAAACAATTCTTTTTTTTCGGATTATGCAAAAACGAAAATTGCAGAAAAGAAAATTAAGGGAGCAAACTAAAAACACGTCCGATCAGTTCTGAGGGCAATTATATTATTATTATATTACTGTATATATAGTTCCTGGATATTTATGACAAAGCTTTTGAATTCATTAACTATATCAATGAATTACTAGAATATAACGAAGAGCTGATCTGCTTCGGTGATTTTAATCTAAGCAATATTGCATGGTTACGATGTCCTGAAACAAACGTTATGTTGCCAACTGGACATCTTAAATCTGGTGACTTAAAACTAATTGAAGATTTAAACTCTCTTGGACTTCACCAATTTAACGATGTTTCTAATTGCAATGGAAGGACCTTGGATCTAATTTTCGCAACCTGTGTTGAAGACATTGTTGTGGAAAAATCAACAGTTTCTTTAGTAGTAGTTAGTTAGAGAAACTTTATTTGAAGATAATTTTTAATTTTTAACAGTAATTTGTTATTCTTGAGTTTAATATGGTTTGGCCAATGGCCGTCTACCAGATTGACAATTTGCTTAAACCTAATTATAAAATGAACTTAATTGTTTATTCAAAAGTCTCCTTCGCGAATACGTTGTCTATATAAAATTGTGGTTGACGTATATTTATATAATATTTCCCAGCCTAATTTTCCATTCAGGACTTCCAAGGTTTCGTCCCATACCATCGAAGTAAGTCCAAAGTAGTCCAAAGTACCTCACACGAAACTCTCTCAAAATTGGACATATGGCAATAAAGTGATATAGTTTAAATTTAATAATTCGCCTCTAACTTTAAATATTAAATTTATCATACTTATGAGGCAGCGGTTGAGCAAGTATGTTTGTTCTCGAAGATCCAAATTGAGTTGACTGTATATCATTCTATGAGAAGATTGTGCTTCATGTTTAAAATTTGCATACTCGAAGTGGCTTAATTTTTTCTAAAATTGAATTGAATTTCCCTCTCAGGTCTGAAATGCTTATGTCAGGTCGAAACTGTACGCTTTCACCTAAACCCAGAGCTAGCTCCTCCCACCTGTCGACTAAGTTACTCCTTGTTGACAACATTTTCTTAAGAACTTGCTTTGGAAGTCTTACTTCATCCATTTCCATCACCTTCATAATGTAATCAAAATGCAGCTTTAGGCTCCTTAAAAATAATGGAGGCTCAGTTTTCTCCAAATGCAACATATAGTTTGGCGTGCAGAGTGGCAGCCGAAAAATGAGATTTAAAAAATATCGGAGGAACCTTTCTACCTCATCGTATTTGCAAAATCCCCAAACTTGTGCCTCATAAAGCATTATAGAGCCTGCAGTCGCGTGAAAAAAATTAAGCTTTGAGCTATGTTCGATGTGTTTGTTCTTAATACAAAGTGCCCACACTGAAGAAACAGCTCTTTTCGCTTCCGATAGCTTGGATTCAAAATGTTTTCTCATATTGAGATTTGATGTAACTATTATTTGTACTCTCGAACAATTGCAACATATTCTCCCTTATACATCCACATTTCATTGTTTGCATATCTGCCACCTCCATCTCTAAATATCATGATTTTTGACTTCTGCAGGTTAACGGACAGGTTCCAGTTTTTGCAGTAACTCTCCAGTCGGTTCATCATTCGTTGCATTCCTTCTACCGATTCAGATAGGAAAACAATATCATCTGCGAATATAAGGCCAGGTATCCGGTTATTTCCAAAATGGATTCCTCCTCCTATCTCCTCCACGATGTCATTGATGAACAGAATAAACAGTAATGTGCTCAGCACGCAACCTTGTGTCACTCCCATTTGTGTTGGAAATTCTTCAGATGTTGGCTCCCCACCCCATACATAGGCAACGTTATTGTCATACATCGCTTTCAGCAAGGCAACAGTTTTTCCTGATATACCCAATTTATAGAGCTTATAGAAAAGTGCTTCGAACGCTGCTCGAAAATCAACGAAAAAGGCATATGGTTTCTTTTTCTTTCTTTTAAAGTTCTCCGCAATGTTTAAAAGATTAAATATTTGGTCTATAGTAGAATAGTTTCTCCTAAATCCTGCCTGAAATTCATTAAGAATTCTCTTCTCTTCAACCCAATGTGTAAGCCTTTTAAAAATCAGAGTGCTAAAAAGCTTCACTGACGAATTCAAAAAGGATATGCCCCGATAATTTTCTGGTACGTCATAGGAGCCTTTTTTGTGTAAAGGGAATATAATTGACCTTTTAAAGCTTTCTGGGACGTCTGCACTCTCGAAAATTCTATTGAACTCCTCTGTCAATACGTACAAAAATTCCGTTGAACAATTTATAAAAACTCTACTGGGACACGATCATCTCCCGGAGCTTTTCCAATTTTTGATTTTTCAATTTTCATTTCATTTTTAACTTCCTCAACCGAAAATGGTGCATCCAGTATATCATCTTTAAAATTTGGCGCTGCGTACTGTGGAATCGGAGAAAATTGTGGTGCGTCGAGCAATTTCCTAAAATAAACACGCAGTTCTGACGCGTTCAGTGCTGCAGCAATAAATTGTTCTTCCGTTGATTAATTTGGCGGCTTTCCAAAATTCTGCCGAAAATTTAGATGTATTCAGGGCATTTATGTTTCTTTGTTCCAGACACTTTCTTTTCTCATAACAAAGTTGTTTAAATTTTTTACTGGCATCTGCGTACATAATTTTGAAAAAATTCTTTAATTTCTCTCTAGCTTTTTGGCAATCCTCGTCAAACCATCTCTGTTTAAAAATATCGTTTCTAGTTCTCGTTTTAGCACTTACTGGAACAGCTTTGATTATAATTTGGGTAAGGTCCTTCATTTGTAACTGATTTAACGACCTGCGTAATGCAAGTTCCACGTTTAAGTCATTTTGATATGAAGTAAGTTGACTATCTCACCACTTCAACTTGGGAAGCAGCTCCAGTTGTTTTGTATTGGACGTACAATCATCACCCGCAACTACGCAAGTAACTTCCAAGGGCATCTGGTCTGAAAAAGTCTGCTCTGCTATCCTAAAATCACTTACAATCGGATTCCACTTTCCTGACACAAAACAGTAATCTATGACTGAGCACGATGTTCCACGAATAAACGTATACTCGCCATTTTGGTCACCTTTGCAGCTCCCATTTAGCAACCTTGCATCCAGAGTATCGGCAATATCCAATATTTTAACACCTTTTCCATCACATGTTTCGTCTTTTGATCTGCGCGTAGGTCTGATGATTGGTGATGCTGTTCCGCTAACGAAGCTGTTTTGCGACAAACCAACCCTAGCATTGAAATCGCCAATAAGAACATTTACTGAGCCTAGATTCTGCAGGGTCTCGCAGAGTCGATTATAATCCCTCATCCAGTGTGAACAATTCAGGTTAATTGGCAATTGGATGTGGACCACAAAACCATTTATTTTTAGCTCCAGAACTTCCATCTCTTCAACTCTCTTGAAATTCGTAGCAACCGCTTTGAGATTTTTACGATATCCCCATAATCCTCCACCACTTCCTCTTCCAAAAATGCTTGATTTGACTGCTGGAGCCCATTTAAATTCATAATTAATAAATATATCGTTAAATTTGTACTTTTCTTCTTCTAATACATGTGTTTCGAAGAGCATAAATATATCAAAACTTTTTATATAATTAAAGAAATTCATAATAAAAAAATTATTTTTAAGACCTGCGACATTATATCCTAAAATACTTAAGTTTACATAACTAATTTGTTTCTGGTAGACGGGTACTCCTCATTCCATTCTATCGTGTGAACGTCCACACGTTTGCTGCGTCGTGCTTGTGTTTGCACCCAAATTCATTTCATCTCTTGCCTCAATTGACGAAGTGCAACCAACTTCAGATGACTTCCGATTTGACATTTCGCATGTTTACGTTTTGAATGCCACATTCTATTTCATTTATAAATTTTTTAATGTCGGTAAATTTAATGAAATCACCGCCAAATATATTGCGTAGCACCTCTAGGGGATCTTTTGGTCCACAAATTAAACCTTTTGTAAAATCCCAAGTAAAACAATTATTGAGTATGAGAAGTTTATCGTCTTTCAGTTGAATTTTAACTTGAGGAAACCTAAAACGCAGAAACTTGGCGATTGGAAGCAGGTTGTTTCTTCGGCGACGTGTGTTGTGTGGGAGGTCCTTATGAATATGGATTTGTGTGCCTTTTAGTTTGCTAGAGTTACGAAGTATGTTCCAAGCTGCGTTCCGCGAGTTAAGTTTAACCTACCGAATATGCGTACTCAATTTTAGAACTTTAGTCGTCAGTGTCAATCAAACCAGCGCAGACAGACTTGGCAGATCCTTTAGTAACTGAAGATAACCATCATCCATCTCTATCTTTCTCTCCTCATCGTATTTGCAAAATCCCCAAACTTGTGCCTCATAAAGCATTATAGAGCCTGCAGTCGCGTGAAAAAAATTAAGCTTTGAGCTATGTTCGATGTGTTTGTTTTTAATACAAAGTGCCCACACTGAAGAAACAGCTCTTTTCGCTTCCGATAGCTTGGATTCAAAATGTTTTCTCATATTGAGATTTGATGTAACTATTATTTGTACTCTCGAACAATTGCAACATATTCTCCCTTATACATCCACATTTCATTGTTTGCATATCTGCCACCTCCATCTCTAAATATCATGATTTTTGACTTCTGCAGGTTAACGGACAGGTTCCAGTTTTTGCAGTAACTCTCCAGTCGGTTCATCATTCGTTGCATTCCTTCTACCGATTCAGATAGGAAAACAATATCATCTGCGAATATAAGGCCAGGTATCCGGTTATTTCCAAAATGGATTCCTCCTCCTATCTCCTCCACGATGTCATTGATGAACAGAATAAACAGTAATGTGCTCAGCACGCAACCTTGTGTCACTCCCATTTGTGTTGGAAATTCTTCAGATGTTGGCTCCCCACCCCATACATAGGCAACGTTATTGTCATACATCGCTTTCAGCAAGGCAACAGTTTTTCCTGATATACCCAATTTATAGAGCTTATAGAAAAGTGCTTCGAACGCTGCTCGAAAATCAACGAAAAAGGCATATGGTTTCTTTTTCTTTCTTTTAAAGTTCTCCGCAATGTTTAAAAGATTAAATATTTGGTCTATAGTAGAATAGTTTCTCCTAAATCCTGCCTGAAATTCATTAAGAATTCTCTTCTCTTCAACCCAATGTGTAAGCCTTTTAAAAATCAGAGTGCTAAAAAGCTTCACTGACGAATTCAAAAAGGATATGCCCCGATAATTTTCTGGTACGTCATAGGAGCATTTTTTGTGTAAAGGGAATATAATTGACCTTTTAAAGCTTTCTGGGACGTCTGCACTCTCGAAAATTCTATTGAACTCCTCTGTCAATACGTACAAAAATTCCGTTGAACAATTTATAAAAACTCTACTGGGACACGATCATCTCCCGGAGCTTTTCCAATTTTTGATTTTTCAATTTTCATTTCATTTTTAACTTCCTCAACCGAAAATGGTGCATCCAGTATATCATCTTTAAAATTTGGCGCTGCGTACTGTGGAATCGGAGAAAATTGTGGTGCGTCGAGCAATTTCCTAAAATAAACACGCAGTTCTGACGCGTTCAGTGCTGCAGCAATAAATTGTTCTCCCGTTGATTAATTTGGCGGCTTTCCAAAATTCTGCCGAAAATTTAGATGTATTCAGGGCATTTATGTTTCTTTGTTCCAGACACTTTCTTTTCTCATAACAAAGTTGTTTAAATTTTTTACTGGCATCTGCGTACATAATTTTGAAAAAATTCTTTAATTTCTCTCTAGCTTTTTGGCAATCCTCGTCAAACCATCTCTGTTTAAAAATATCGTTTCTAGTTCTCGTTTTAGCACTTACTGGAACAGCTTTGATTATAATTTGGGTAAGGTCCTTCATTTGTAACTGATTTAACGACCTGCGTAATGCAAGTTCCACGTTTAAGTCATTTTGATATGAAGTAAGTTGACTATCTCACCACTTCAACTTGGGAAGCAGCTCCAGTTGTTTTGTATTGGACGTACAATCATCACCCGCAACTACGCAAGTAACTTCCAAGGGCATCTGGTCTGAAAAAGTCTGCTCTGCTATCCTAAAATCACTTACAATCGGATTCCACTTTCCTGACACAAAACAGTAATCTATGACTGAGCACGATGTTCCACGAATAAACGTATACTCGCCATTTTGGTCACCTTTGCAGCTCCCATTTAGCAACCTTGCATCCAGAGTATCGGCAATATCCAATATTTTAACACCTTTTCCATCACATGTTTCGTCTTTTGATCTGCGCGTAGGTCTGATGATTGGTGATGCTGTTCCGCTAACGAAGCTGTTTTGCGACAAACCAACCCTAGCATTGAAATCGCCAATAAGAACATTTACTGAGCCTAGATTCTGCAGGGTCTCGCAGAGTCGATTATAATCCCTCATCCAGTGTGAACAATTCAGGTTAATTGGCAATTGGATGTGGACCACAAAACCATTTATTTTTAGCTCCAGAACTTCCATCTCTTCAACTCTCTTGAAATTCGTAGCAACCGCTTTGAGATTTTTACGATATCCCCATAATCCTCCACCACTTCCTCTTCCAAAAATGCTTGATTTGACTGCTGGAGCCCATTTAAATTCATAATTAATAAATATATCGTTAAATTTGTACTTTTCTTCTTCTAATACATGTGTTTCGAAGAGCATAAATATATCAAAACTTTTTATATAATTAAAGAAATTCATAATAAAAAAATTATTTTTAAGACCTGCGACATTATATCCTAAAATACTTAAGTTTACATAACTAATTTGTTTCTGGTAGACGGGTACTCCTCATTCCATTCTATCGTGTGAACGTCCACACGTTTGCTGCGTCGTGCTTGTGTTTGCACCCAAATTCATTTCATCTCTTGCCTCAATTGACGAAGTGCAACCAACTTCAGATGACTTCCGATTTGACATTTCGCATGTTTACGTTTTGAATGCCACATTCTATTTCATTCATAAATTTTTTAATGTCGGTAAATTTAATGAAATCACCGCCAAATATATTGCGTAGCACCTCTAGGGGATCTTTTGGTCCACAAATTAAACCTTTTGTAAAATCCCAAGTAAAACAATTATTGAGTATGAGAAGTTTATCGTCTTTCAGTTGAATTTTAACTTGAGGAAACCTAAAACGCAGAAACTTGGCGATTGGAAGCAGGTTGTTTCTTCGGCGACGTGTGTTGTGTGGGAGGTCCTTATGAATATGGATTTGTGTGCCTTTTAGTTTGCTAGAGTTACGAAGTATGTTCCAAGCTGCGTTCCGCGAGTTAAGTTTAACCTACCGAATATGCGTACTCAATTTTAGAACTTTAGTCGTCAGTGTCAATCAAACCAGCGCAGACAGACTTGGCAGATCCTTTAGTAACTGAAGATAACCATCATCCATCTCTATCTTTCTCTCTCTCTTATAATTCAAAATTTTATTACGACTTTGATTAAAACTTTTACACTTTTAATTTTAATAGAGGCACAACTGGGTCGCACGTACTTGCTCCGGTGTGCTAATCCTTTTTAGGTAGAGGCGTCTTTTTGACAAAGATTTAATTTTAATGTTGTAATTTGAAGCTCGAACGAACATGCGTCACGATTAATGGAATAAACACATAAATATATAGGATTGTTAGCTTTTGCAGTTTTTTAGTGTATTATCTTTTTACTTGTTGTTTACTGTTTATAATATGATTTGCTAATAGAAAGATAAAAGGACTTTTTCAGTTCAATTTTCATTTTGGTATGGATAAATTTGAACAACTGGCATAAAGATTCGTGGGAATCAGCAGTGGGGCAATAATGCTAGGTATAGGGACCTATATAGGTCTCAATAACAATAATTTAATGAAATAAAATTAAATAAAATAGCTTAATTATGTTTGATGGATCCATAAACGTATGGTGTGGGTAGGTATTAATGGAATTTATTAAGGATATTATGTACTTATAATAAGGTCGGAAGGAAGGAAGGTAGGTACTAAAATTAAGATGCACATTGCAACTACTGTTAAGCGAGTGGGTATAGAGACAATATTTAAAGCTAACACAGTGGTTTTGTTTATTTAGGGGCAGGTGTAAGCTTTTGTTTTCTCGATTGAAATTTTTCCATTCAGTAGTAATCGAATAGTTTTTTTTTTATTTTTTAGTTGTTTTTGTGTGTTTATCATAGTCTTGCTTATTTATTCTGTGTGCTTACTGATGATGAAATGCTTTAAAATACGTAGGTATGTATGTAAGTTTTCATCTTCTTTTATTTGACTAATGGCTAGGGCTTAGCGGAGCAACATGAAAAAAAATTTTGGGGAAAATATTAAACTAATAAAATTTTTATGAAATCAAAAAAACACAATTCATAACGTTTTTTGTCAAAAATGTTGTAAGCCATTTTATTTCTTTTGCTGTTTTCTATTTTATGAATTTTTCATTTCAAAATCGTTCGACCAGTTTTTTCAAAAAAATGTTTTTTTTGAAAAACTTTTCGAAAACATATTTTAAATTTTTTTTGAGTATGTCAATTTAAAGAAATCAATAGTTTATACTAGGAGAAAAATTAAAAAAAAAATATATAGATGCATTTTAAAAATATTCAAAAAAACAAAAATGTTAATAAGCAATATTTTTTAAATCATAAAACACTATATATTTTGAAAATTTCATTAAAATCCGTCAATTAGTTAACGAGAAAGTCTGATTTAAAAAAAAACCGTCATATGGGAGGTACCGTTATAAAACATTTTCTGAAAAATCCATTTAAACTAAAAGATAGATTTTGCATAGAAAACACCATTCAAAAAGTTTTATCAAAATCGTAGGAGCCGTTTTCGAGAAAAAAAGTTTTTCATTAAAAGTTATATGGTAGGTACCGTTAGTTTTGGGGCTAGAATGCCAATTCGAAAGAGTACTCTAAAAATAGAGTACTCTAAAAATACTATATACCAAGTTTGAATCAAATCGGCCCAACCGTTTAGGCTCTCGATCTTGAAGCACCTTGATGACATCGGTTGACATTCACATAAGTTTTATGCAAATTTACGCATAAAGTAGGAGCGAATCCAAGTCACATCAGCAAATCGAGGTGTGTTTTTTAACATGAACGAGGAGCTATTGGACGAATCCAGTATGCTGCGTTTTTTATTCCAGTCCGATAAATTCCAAGCATATCCACATGACCGTTTCCTCAATGGACAAGTCGAGTGTAGAATCATGAAGAGGGTTTAAGGATTTGGTGGTACTGAATTGTTTTTCCAGATTATTTATTTTAGACAAACACTGAGCAGAGGATTGTTGTGATTGATAATTAGACTCCTCAACACTTTTAAATAAGAGATCAAATTTGGAATGGTTTAAACGTTTTTTTGGGTTAATAAGTTTTCATTCATAAGTGATCGATTGAAATGTTCTTGCACTCATCACAATAAAAAATAAAGTTATTTATGTCTTTCAAGTAAACACTCGCTCTTTTAGTATTACCAATGCAGGAGGGATTTGCCATAGACACCGTTGCATTTAAGTAACTCCGCGGTTACGTCAGCATTGCTACACATTGGATTGGCACACGACATTATTTCGATAGTTAAGTAATGTGGGTCAGTTAGAATTTCAACACTCAGCAATTTATACAGGCCGCGTAAAATGAAACTTAATAATGTAGGCCACGAGCAGTAGGCAAGAAAAATTGAATTCATTATTATTATTACAATTTTTTTTAATTGTGTCGTGACGCGAGAAATGGCAAGAAAAACAATTCTTTTTTTTCGGATTATGCAAAAACGAAAATTGCAGAAAAGAAAATTAAGGGAGCAAACTAAAAACACGTCCGATCAGTTCTGAGGGCAATTATATTATTATTATATTACTGTATATATAGTTCCTGGATATTTATGACAAAGCTTTTGAATTCATTAACTATATCAATGAATTACTAGAATATAACGACGAACTGATCTGCTTCATGGTTCGATATCCTGAAACAAACGTTATGTTGCCAACTGGACATCTTAAATCTGGTTACTAAAAACTAATTGAAGATTTAAACTCTCTTGGATTTCACCAATTTAACGATGTTTCTAATTGCAATGGAAGGACCTTGGATCTAATTTTCGCAACCTGTGTTGAAGACATTGTAAAAATCAACAGTTCCTTTAGTAGTAGTTAGTTAGAGAAACTTTATTTGAAGATAATTTTGAATTTTTAACAGTAATTTGTTATTCTTAAGTTTAATATGGTTTGGCCAATGGCCGTCTACCAGATTGACAATTTGCTTAAACTAAATTATAAAATGAACTCAATTGTTTATTCAAGTCTCTTTCGCGAATACGTTGTCTATATAAAAGTGTGGTTGACGTATATTTATATAATATTTCCCAGCCTAATTTTCCATTCAGGACTTTCAAGGTTTCGTCCCATACCATCGAAGTAAGTCCAAAGTACCTCACACGAAACTCTCTCAAAATTGGACATATGGCAATAAAGTGATATAGTTTAAATTTAATAATTCGCTTTAACTTTTAATATTAAATTTATCATACTTATGAGGCAGCGGTTGAGCAAGTATGTTTGTTCTCGAAGATCCAAATTGAGTTGACTGTATATCATTCTATGAGAAGATTGTGCTTCATGTTTAAAATTTGCATACTCGAAGTGGCTTAATTTTTTCTAAAATTGAATTGAATTTCCCTCTCAGGTCTGAAATGCTTATGTCAGGTCGAAACTGTACGCTTTCACCTAAACCCAGAGCTAGCTCCTCCCACCTGTCGACTAAGTTACTCCTTGTTGACAACATTTTCTTAAGAACTTGCTTTGGAAGTCTTACTTCATCCATTTCCATCACCTTCATAATGTAATCAAAATGCAGCTTTAGGCTCCTTAAAAATAATGGAGGCTCAGTTGTCTCCAAATGCAACATATAGTTTGGCGTGCAGAGTGGCAGCCGAAAAATGAGATTTAAAAAATATCGGAGGAACCTTTCTACCTCATCGTATTTGCAAAATCCCCAAACTTGTGCCTCATAAAGCATTATAGAGCCTGCAGTCGCGTGAAAAAAATTAAGCTTTGAGCTATGTTCGATGTGTTTGTTCTTAATACAAAGTGCCCACACTGAAGAAACAGCTCTTTTCGCTTCCGATAGCTTGGATTCAAAATGTTTTCTCATATTGAGATTTGATGTAACTATTACACCTAAGTATTTGTACTCTCAAACAATTGCAACATATTCTCCCTTATACATCCACATTATCCATCTCTAAATATCATGATTTTTGACTTCTGCAGGTTAACGGACAGGTTCCAGTTTTCGCAGTAACTCTCCAGTCGGTTCATCATTCGCTGCATTGCTTCTATTGATTCAGATAGGAAAACAATATCATCTGCGAATATAAGGCCAGGTATCCGGTTATTTCCAAAATGGATTCCTCCTCCTATCTCCTCCACGATTTCATTGATGAACAGAATAAACAGTAATGTGCTCAGGACGCAACCTTGTTTCACTCCCATTTGTGTTGGAAATTCTTCAGATGTTGACTCCCCATCCCATACATAGGCAACGTTATAGTCATACATCGCTTTCAGCGAGGCAACAGTTTTTCCTGATATACCCAATTTATAGAGCTTATAGAAAAGTGCTTCTCGGGCTATCGAATCGAACGCTGCTCGAAAAACAACGAAAAAGGCATATAGTTTCTTTTTCTTTCTTTTAAAGTTCTCCGCAATGTTTAAAAGATTAAATATTTGGTCTATAGTAGAATAGTTTCTCCTAAATCCTGCCTGAAATTCATTAAGAATTCTCTTCTCTTCAACCCAATGTGTAAGCCTTTTAAAAATCAGAGTGCTAAATAGCTTCACTGACGAATTCAAAAAGGATATGCCCCGATAATTTTCTGGTACGTCATAGGCGCCTTTTTTGTGTAAAGGGAATATAATTGATCTTCTAAAGCTTTCTGGGACGTCTGCACTCTCGAAAATTCTATTGAACTCAATACGTACAAAAATTCCGTTGAACAATTTATAAAAAACTCTACTGGGACACGATCATCCTCCGGAGCCTTTCCAATTTTTGATTTTTCAATTTTCATTTCATTTTTAACTTCCTCAACCGAAAATGGTGCATCCAGTATATCATCTTTAAAATTTGGCGCTGCGTACTGTGGAAGCGGAGAAAATTGTGGTGCGTTGAGCAATTTCCTAAAATAAACACGCAGTTCTGACGCGGTCAGTGCTGCAGCAATAAAATTGGTTCTCCCGTTGATTAATTTGGCGGCTTTCCAAAATTCTGCCGAAAATTTAGATGTATTCAGGACATTTATGTTTCTTTGTTCCAGACACTTTCTTTTCTCATAACAAAGTTGTTTAAATTTTTTATTGGCATCTGCGTACATAATTTTGAAAAAGATGTGTTATAGTTCCTCATCAGCTTTAGGAATGAGAACGATTTCTCTCTAGCTTTTTGACAATCCTCGTCAAACCATCTCTGTTTAAAAATATCGTTTCTAGTTCTCGTTTTAGCACTTACTGGAACAGCTTTATTTATAATTTGGGTAAGGTCCTTCATTTGTAACTGATTTAACGATCTGCGTAATGCAAGTTCCACGTTTAAGTTATTTTGATATGAAGTAAGTTGACTATCTCTCCACTTCAACTTGGGAATCAGCTCCAGTTGTTTTGCATTGGAAGTAAAATCATCTTCCTAAATAACAAATTTGAAATCTGGGAGAAAAAAAATTGTGAAGATTTGCAAAAAAAAAAATTTGAGAGTACCTTTTTCACTTTCCAGATGTGAGAAAAAAATAAATTGCACGACTGGATCGCACGTACTTTCTCTTATGTGCGGTCACAGCTTGAAATAAAATTTGAAAAATATTAAGAGAACTACCAAGATTATATTGTTTTTTTTTTGACTTTTGATTGTTTGAAAAAAGTACGTAAAATAGTTTTCAGCGGAAAAATTTAAACGCCATTTTATTTCTTTAAAAAATGTGAAAAAGTTCACACTTTATTTTTCAAAATCGTTAAAGCCGTTTTTAAATAAAACGGTTTTTTTAACAACTTTTTTTCAAAAAATTAAAAAAAATAATTCAAGAATACAATCTTAAACACAAAAATAACGTAAAACAAAATTTAAAAAAAATTCACTTACCCGTTTTCAAAATATTGATTTTTCAAAAAGAAAATTTAAAAAAATTATTAAAAATACAAAAGAAAAGTTTTCGGAAAAATTACTCAAGCTATCTACATCTTCTTGAATATCAATTTTGATTGTAATCGGATCACCAGTTTTCGAAAAAGTCGAAGAAAAAAAACCGGTCCTATGGGAGGTACCATTTTTAGCCCACCATACATTTTTTTTCACCAAAATATAATTCATAATATAATGTAGTACACTGATCTTTTTTATAAAAATTCTTGGAGCCGTTTTCGAGAAAAATAAGCTTTTACATAACGGTTATATGACAGCTACCGTTAATTTTTGAGCTAAAAAAAAATTGAAAAAAGTCCTCTGTAGAATGTCAAAAGAACCTTAAGTTCAAAATTTGAAGACGATTGGTGCAACGGTTTAGGCTGCAGTCCAAAATACATCCGTACAGACAGACAGACCGACAGACAGAGACGGACAGAATTTTGCCAGTAACTCAAATATGTTTCTCTATCATCGTAATGTCATGTTTGATTGTTATCTAAAAAAATTTAATCTGCACGAATGCATAACTTGTATTATAGTTCCTATAATCGCAAGTAAAAATGATTCTTGTAAGTTAATGTTCGTATAAAATAATGAAAATGAAATTGAAATATTGTGCTATTTAAGTCTGAATTGGAAATTAATATTATTTATTTTTGTATTTATACCTTCTCCTAAGTTGTTTTTTATAATATTTGGTATTCCTTTTCGTAGATGTATATACAACGTAGTTGCCATCGGATGTGAAATTATTCAACTTTTTGTATTCAGGTTTTGTTTTTACGACTGTCCTGTTTTGGACTAAATCTGGACAATGGTCAAAGTTCTTGGATTTTAAGTGTAAGTTTTTTCTAATGATTGTGGTTTTCTTGAGCCTTTTAAAGTTCTGGAATAGTTTTTCTATGTCTTCTCTTGATATGTTTTAGCAAATAAAATCTATTGGTTTGAATTTTGTTGTTGTGTGAATGGTATTGTTGTAAATATTAATAATAAAATAATTAATAAATTTAATATTTTGTCATCTAGTTCCAAAGTGTCCTTTGAAGCATTAAGGATCCGAAGATGTTCATTAAGTGTTCCGTGCAGCCTCTCTATGTCGGTGTAGCCGGTTTTTATTGAAGCCGTGGTTTTATGAAACTCGATGTTATTTTCTTTCATAAATTGTTCAACACAAGTGTGCAAAATACACGTTTCTCCATCAGATACGATTTTTTTTGGCTTTCCTAGAAATTGGATCCTTTGTTTCAGTGCATTTAGAATTACTTTCCAATTTATGTCTTCTAAATGTTGAACTGTCGCGTATTTTGAAAACTTGTCAATCGTCGTGAAATACATCCTCCCTCGCTCAGGAAACCAAATATCGACGTGCATTATATCATTGATACCATTTGGTGTTTCGGTGACTTGCATTGGCAATTGAAGTGGTTGCCGATCGTGTTTGGCTACATTACACACATTAGAATTGTTTATAAATTTTTGGATTTCGATTTGCATTTTGGGATAAAAATAAAATTGCTTGAGTTCAGAAAAGACTTCATTAATTCCCCTGTGGTTATTCTTTAAATGTTCATTTTTGATTATGGTAAGTAATTCATTTTTGTCTGTTATGTCAGTTAGTCGTATCGTTGATCTCAATTTTTGTTGAGTGCAAAATACTTAACAAATAAAGATTGAAACTCAAGAATCATTGCATAATGTTGATTCAAATACTTTTATTTTTCTCTAATTGAATGAAATTTTGAATTTTTTGTGAATTATTTTGAATGATAATTTTTCTTTTGGACCATATGATAAATAAACTTAATTTTTGAACAAATTGATGGGTTTCTCAGTGATAAAAATGTGAAGTGTTTCATCCTCAGTGGCACTGTGGATGGTTGCGTCAGTTGATATAACATCTTAGATATCATTCTGGTCTGAAGAAGTTGCAATAATAACATCTTGGTTATTTTTATTTGATTCAACATCAGAATTCACTTCGTTTATAAAAAAAAGGTCTATAAATCTACACAAACCATCCGCAACGCAGTTTTCTTTTCCTTTTAGGTATTCGATAGTAAAATCATACTCATTTAACATGATCTTCCACCTCTGAAGCTTCATGTTCGGTTCTTTTATTCCACTCAACCACACCAGGGGCTTGTGGTCTGTCCTGACAGTACATTTTCTTCCGTATAAGTATGTTCGGAAGTACTTCACAGACCAGACAACAGAAAGCAATTCTTTTTCGATAGTCGAATAATTGCACTCATGGTTGTTTAGGGTACGAGAAGCGTAGCAAATCGGATGATTGCTTTGACTAAGAACCGCTCATAAAGCGTAGTTTGATGCGTCGGTGGTAAGAACAAACAGTTTTTGAAAATCGCGACTTCGAAAAATGGGCTCAGATGTAAGTAAAGTTTTCAAGTTTTTGAATGACTTAACATACTGAGGGTCGGACACATTAATTTTTTCAGAGTTTTTAAGATATTTTATCATGGGGTGGGCTAGCTTGGCATAATCTTTTATGAACTTCCGGTAGTACCCAGTTATCCCTAAAAATTGTCTTATACCTTTGGTGTTGGTTGGTATTTGCATGTCTATAATTGATTTAACTTTATTTGCGTCTGGTTTAATACCATTGCTAATTACAATGTGGCCAAAATATGGTGTTGATTATTCAGCAAAGTGACATTTGTTTAATTGAATTTTTAAATTTGATTGTTTTAAAACTTGTAAATTTTTTTTAAGTGAAAGAAGATTTTCTTCAAAACTTGTCGAGTAAATGAGAATATCGTCCAAATAGACAACACAAATAACTTTGATGAAATCTTTAAGGACGTAATTCATTAGCCTTTGAAAAGTTTTTGGCGCATTTTTCAGGCCGGGAGGCATCCTTAAAAAACTCATAATTGCCTCTTTTTGTTGAAAACGCGGTTTTCGCTCGGTCACTTGGGACAACCTCTATTTGATGAAATATCTATACATCTTCGAATAAACTGGGATTTCGTCTTTAGTTATTATTTGATGTTGGATTTGACTTGTAAATGTCAAGTCATCCCCTTCCTTATAGAAAAGTGATTTGTAACCTCGAAGAAGTGATTTAAGCTTGGAAGTATCATCAGGGCAAAGATGTCTTGCAAACATTTTATCCTCAATTATTTCGTTTTGAAAATCTTCGCAACTAAAAACGTTAAAAGACTCGTCTTCAAAACATTTTGAGGCATACCTTTCTTCTTCTCTATTTTCATTTTCAGAAAACGGTTTTTTAAGTCTATCACTGAATTCAGGTCCATGAGAATGTTGTTACCTATTAGTCCCTCGAAATTAGAGTTATTGTAGGTTCGACGAGAGTGAGCACTGTTATTGTTGTAGTTATTTTGCCGGAATTGACTACTATTATTATTGTAGTACTTTTGACGAAGCTGGCCCATTGAATTATTATTGTGATATTGACGGGATTTTCCAGCCTGATTATTATTTTCATTTTGACTGCTTTGGTTAGAACTATTAAATTGCCTATTGTAACCACGTGAAGAAATATTGTTTCTTGTAAAACAATTATTAATTGCATTAAAGTTATTATTACCTCTACATACGTCACTGAAACCATCAGTGTTAGGCCCAACACGTTGGTGGTTAACTTCTAAGATAATTTTGAAAGCATAAGGATTTTGGATTTCTACTAAGAATTATAGTTTTTGTCGGTTCTGGTAGATTATTTTTAAATGCTTCAAGGGCAATTCTCTGGTTAACATCATTTGAATTATTTGATAATAAAAAGCGCTATTTATCCGGCTGAGTAAATTATTAATTTTATTATAGTAGTCCTAAGTCTAAAAGCTTTTCTACTGTAAGTCGTTCGCCATAATTGTTTTTAAGAATTTCTTTAATTTCATCCCAAATAGTTAGCCTACCATGTCAATGAGGCAATGCTATACACAATTGAGCCTAACCTGTCCAGGAAGTCTAACAAATTCTTACCATTCCCATCGAATTTTGGGATCTTAGTTATTAATTCTAATACTATCTTAAACCTATCAGGAGCACTCAATACCTCCATCTTGATGATCCAAGAAATAAAGTTGTGGATAGATGATAGGGTACCCACTCAGGGAAATTTTCCCTTTAATCCTTCTCCTTATTTGGTCGTAGATCGTGGCTTGAATTTATTAGGTACCCGAGATTTTTATTTTTGTGGACTTCTCCTTAATTTTTTGTTTTTGAGAATAATAACTTTTATTTTGTATTGCTACACAATTATTAAAATTAAAATTTTTTTTCCTTTTGCCCAGCGAAGGAAGCGTTTTTTGGTGCAGTGTGAAAACAAGGCTCAAGATTTATAATTTTATTTAATTAAACAAAAGTTTTGTATTAATAAACGGTATGTCTTTGTTTCAGATCATTAATTTGAAACACGTTTTCAAAAAATTTTAGTTTCTGTTCTAAGGTTCTTTCAAAACTTTTGGTTAGTTGATAAAAATTTTAACGTTTAAGGGTTTTTATTTTTTTTTCGAGCAGAAATTATTGAACTTCACTGAGTTTTTTTTCACACACGCACTTTTTTTTCGGCTGCGCCAATTATCTTGTAATTTCTTTTATTTAAGAAAAAGACAATTTACTGAGTTTAATTTAATTGTATAAAGTTGTTCATTTCTTTTTTTAATACATGTAAGTTTTATTTAGTGATAATAAGATTTTAACGTTTTACAAATAAGGTTTTTTGTTTTAAATCTTAAGCGCACGCTTGTTGGAAACAGAAATAGAATGAAAAGCTCAACAGCATAAAACATTTCTAAGTTAAAGTTATTAAACTGTAGCCAAAGCTCAACTTAAGCCCTTGGCGTCATTTAGTTGCTAAGCAATAGTTTGTTAAGCAAAAATACTCTCTTCTTCGATTGCTGTACGTGTTTTTAATATGAAGCCAACAGTTAAGTTTCAAAGTTTGATAACACACAATGATTTTTGCTTGTAAAAACCATGAGTGGTGAGTACAATTTGCCTTAGGGAATCTGTTATAATAAGTATAACACATCTGTTATATAACAATATACATATACTTTGAAAAGCCTCTACATAGCGTTTGTTCCATCTTATCTGGAATGTTGTACCGTCGTTTGGAATCCGTATTATAATACTCGATTTCTAACGATAGAACGGGTTCAAAAGAGCTTAACAAGGTTTGAATTTTACAAACTAAATTGGTATATTAGAAAACCTTCATATCTCGTAGGTGCCTGCTTTTTAATATGCAAATGATTGAAGAAGTAATCTTTGTAATAATGTTTATCAAAGATATAATAAACAATCAAAGAAATTGTTCCTATCTACTAGAGCACATTAACTCTTTTTTCAAGTTATTTTTTAAATTTTATTCAACGACGTGACCGCACTTATGAGCGAGTACTTGCGATCCAGTCGTGAAACTTATTTATTTCCCTTATACGTCTTTGGAATACACTTCTGCGTAACCTGAGAGAATTAATTGACACACGTCGATTAGAGAACGAGTTACGGCTGTCCTTTTTAACCAATGCAACAAATTTTGATTTTACCCACCTCCTTTTTTCTCATTTAACTTTTATCAAGAAAACTCAACAAATATAACATTAATTCTCTTAAAATAAAGTTATGTATGCATTTTTCCTTCGTTGATTTAGGTCATATTTTAATTTTTTATTTGTTTTTTTATTTTGTCATTTATATTTTATTAATTAAATTGTATTCATTATTATTATTGTATGTATTATATTATGTTTTTATTTATATATTGATGTATTTTAATTTAATATTTGTAATCTAATTGAGAAATATTATCTCAGATTGATGAAATAAATAAATAAATAACAAAATAAATATGCTTCAGACAATTGGCGACCTGCGTACGGAAAATAATGAACTGAAGATTAGAGTGCAATCGCTTCAAAGCAAATTAAATTGACAACAACAAGAAAAGCACTTTATTTTTCAAAATCGTTAAAGCCGTTTTTAAATAAAACGGTTTTTTTAACAACTTTTTTTCAAAAAATTAAAAAAAATAATTCAAGAATACAATCTTAAACACAAAAATAACGTAAAACAAAATTTAAAAAAAATTCACTTACCCGTTTTCAAAATATTGATTTTTCAAAAAGAAAATTTAAAAAAATTATTAAAAATACAAAAGAAAAGTTTTCGGAAAAATTACTCAAGCTATCTACATCTTCTTGAATACCAATTTTGATTGTAATCGGATCACCAGTTTTCGAAAAAGTCGAAGAAAAAAAACCGGTCCTATGGGAGGTACCATTTTTAGCCCACCATACATTTTTTTTCACCAAAATATAATTCATAATATAATGTAGTACACTGATCTTTTTTATAAAAATTCTTGGAGCCGTTTTCGAGAAAAATAAGCTTTTACATAACGGTTATATGACAGCTACCGTTAATTTTTGAGATAATAAAAAATTGAAAAAAGTCCTCTGTAGAATGTCAAAAGAACCTTAAGTTCAAAATTTTAAGACGATTGGTGCAACGGTTTAGGCTGCAGTCCAAAATACATCCGTACAGACAGACAGACCGACAGACAGAGACGGACAGAATTTTGCCAGTAACTCAAATATGTTTCTCTATCATCGTAATGTCATGTTTGATTGTTATCTAAAAAAATTTAATCTGCACGAATGCATAACTTGTATTATAGTTCCTATAATCGCAAGTAAAAATGATTCTTGTAAGTTAATGTTCGTATAAAATAATGAAAATGAAATTGAAATATTGTGCTATTTAAAGTCTGAATTGGAAATTAATATTATTTATTTTTGTATTTATACCTTCTCCTAAGTTGTTTTTTATAATATTTGGTATTCCTTTTCGTAGATGTATCTACAACGTAGTTGCCATCGGATGTGAAATTATTCAACTTTTTGTATTCAGGTTTTGTTTTTACGACTGTCCTGTTTTGGACTAAATCTGGACAATAGTCAAAGTTCTTGGATTTTAAGTGTAAGTTTTTTCTAATGATTGTGGTTTCCTTGAGCCTTTTAAAGTTCTGGAATAGTTTTTCTGTCTTCTCTTGATATGTTTTTGCAAATAAAATCTATTGGTTTGAATTTTGTTGTTGTGTGAATGGTATTGTTGTAAATATTAATAATAAAATAATTAATAAATTTAATATTTTGTCATCTAGTTCCGAAGTGTCCTTTGAAGCATTAAGGATCCGAAGATGTTCATTAAGTGTTCCGTGCAGCCTCTCTATGTCGGTGTAGCCGGTGTTTATTGAAGCCGTGGTTTTATGAAACTCGATGTTATTTTCTTTCATAAATTGTTCAACACAAGTGTGCAAAATACACGTTTCTCCATCAGATACGATTTTTTTTGGCTTTCCTAGAAATTGGATCCTTTGTTTCAGTGCATTTAGAATTACTTTCCAATTTCTGTCTTCTAAATGTTGAACTGTCGCGTATTTTGAAAACTTGTCAATCGTCGTGAAATACATCCTCCCTCGCTCAGGAAACCAAATATCGACGTGCATTATATCATTGATACCATTTGGTGTTTCGGTGACTTGCATTGGCAATTGAAGTGGTTGCCGATCGTGTTTGGCTACATTACACACATTAGAATTGTTTATAAATTTTTGGATTTCGATTTGCATTTTGGGATAAAAATAAAATTGCTTGAGTTCAGAAAAGACTTCATTAATTCCCCTGTGGTTATTCTTTAAATGTTCATTTTTGATTATGGTAAGTAATTCATTTTTGTCTGTTATGTCAGTTAGTCGTATCGTTGATCTCAATTTTTGTTGAGTGCAAAATACTTAACAAATAAAGATTGAAACTCAAGAATCATTGCATAATGTTGATTCAAATACTTTTATTTTTCTCTAATTGAATGAAATTTTGAATTTTTTGTGAATTATTTTGAATGATAATTTTTCTTTTGGACCATATGATAAATAAACTTAATTTTTGAACAAATTGATGGGTTTCTCAGTGATAAAAATGTGAAGTGTTTCATCCTCAGTGGCACTGTGGATGGTTGCGTCAGTTGATATAACATCTTAGATATCATTCTGGTCTGAAGAAGTTGCAATAATAACATCTTGGTTATTTTTATTTGATTCAACATCAGAATTCACTTCGTTTATAAAAAAAGGTCTATAAATCTACACAAACCATCCGCAACGCAGTTTTCTTTTCCTTTTAGGTATTCGATAGTAAAATCATACTCATTTAACATGATCTTCCACCTCTGAAGCTTCATGTTCGGTTCTTTTATTCCACTCAACCACACCAGGGGCTTGTGGTCTGTCCTGACAGTACATTTTCTTCCGTATAAGTATGTTCGGAAGTACTTCACAGACCAGACAACAGAAAGCAATTCTTTTTCGATAGTCGAATAATTGCACTCATGGTTGTTTAGGGTACGAGAAGCGTAGCAAATCGGATGATTGCTTTGACTAAGAACCGCTCATAAAGCGTAGTTTGATGCGTCGGTGGTAAGAACAAACAGTTTTTGAAAATCGCGACTTCGAAAAATGGGCTCAGATGTAAGTAAAGTTTTTAAGTTTTTGAATGACTTAACATACTGAGGGTCGGACACATTAATTTTTTCAGAGTTTTTAAGATATTTTATCATGGGGTGGGCTAGCTTGGCATAATCTTTTATGAACTTCCGGTAGTACCCAGTTATCCCTAAAAAATTGTCTTATACCTTTGGTGTTGGTTGGTATTTGCATGTCTATAATTGATTTAACTTTATTTGCGTCTGGTTTAATACCATTGCTAATTACAATGTGGCCCAAATATGGTGTTGATTATTCGGCAAAGTGACATTTGTTTAATTGAATTTTTAAATTTGATTGTTTTAAAACTTGTAAAATTTTTTTAAGTGAAAGAAGATTTTCTTCAAAACTTGTCGAGTAAATGAGAATATCGTCCAAATAGACAACACAAATAACTTTGATGAAATCTTTAAGGACGTAATTCATTAGCCTTTGAAAAGTTTTTGGCGCATTTTTCAGGCCGGGAGGCATCCTTAAAAACTCATAATTGCCTCTTTTTGTTGAAAACGCGGTTTTCGCTCGGTCACTTGGGACAACCTCTATTTGATGAAATATCTATACATCTTCGAATAAACTGGGATTTCGTCTTTAGTTATTATTTGATGTTGGATTTGACTTGTAAATGTCAAGTCATCCCCTTCCTTATAGAAAAGTGATTTGTAACCTCGAAGAAGTGATTTAAGCTTGGAAGTATCATCAGGGCAAAGATGTCTTGCAAACATTTTATCCTCAATTATTTCGTTTTGAAAATCTTCGCAACTAAAAACGTTAAAAGACTCGTCTTCAAAACATTTTCAGGCATACCTTTCTTCTTCTCTATTTTCATTTTCAGAAAACGGTTTTTTAAGTCTATCACTGAATTCAGGTCCATGAGAATGTTGTTACCTATTAGTCCCTCGAAATTAGAGTTATTGTAGGTTCGACGAGAGTGAGCACTGTTATTGTTGTAGTTATTTTGCCGGAATTGACTACTATTATTATTGTAGTACTTTTGACGAAGCTGGCCCATTGAATTATTATTGTGATATTGACGGGATTTTCCAGCCTGATTATTATTTTCATTTTGACTGCTTTGGTTAGAACTATTAAATTGCCTATTGTAACCACGTGAAGAAATATTGTTTCTTGTAAAACAATTATTAATTGCATTAAAGTTATTATTACCTCTACATACGTCACTGAAACCATCAGTGTTAGGCCCAACACGTTGGTGGTTAACTTCTAAGATAATTTTGAAAGCATAAGGATTTTGGATTTCTACTAAGAATTATAGTTTTTGTCGGTTCTGGTAGATTATTTTTAAATGCTTCAAGGGCAATTCTCTGGTTAACATCATTTGAATTATTTGATAATAAAAAGCGCTATTTATCCGGCTGAGTAAATTATTAATTTTATTATAGTAGTCCTAAGTCTAAAAGCTTTTCTACTGTAAGTCGTTCGCCATAATTGTTTTTAAGAATTTCTTTAATTTCATCCCAAGTAGTTAGCCTACCATGTAAATGAGGCAATGCTATACACAATTGAGCCTAACCTGTCCAGGAAGTCTAACAAATTCTTACCATTCCCATCGAATTTTGGGATCTTAGTTATTAATTCTAATACTATCTTAAACCTATCAGGAGGACTCAATACCTCCATCTTGATGATCCAAGAAATAAAGTTGTGGATAGATGATAGGGTACCCACTCAGGGAAATTTTCCCTTTAATCCTTCTCCTTATTTGGTCGTAGATCGTGGCTTGAATTTATTAGGTACCCGAGATTTTTATTTTTGTGGACTTCTCCTTAATTTTTTGTTTTTGAGAATAATAACTTTTATTTTGTATTGCTACACAATTATTAAAATTAATTTTTTTTTTCCTTTTGCCCAGCGAAGGAAGCGTTTTTTGGTGCAGTGTGAAAACAAGGCTCAAGATTTATAATTTTATTTAATTAAACAAAAGTTTTGTATTAATAAACTTGAAGCCAACAGTTAAGTTTCAAAGTTTGATAACACACAATGATTTTTGCTTGTAAAAAACCATGAGTGGTGAGTACAATTTGCCTTAGGGAATCTGTTATAATAAGTATAACACATCTGTTATATAACAATATACATATACTTTGAAAAGCCTCTACATAGCGTTTGTTCATCTGGAATGTTGTACCGTCGTTTGGAATCCGTATTATAATACTCGATTTCTAACGATAGAACGGGTTCAAAAGAGCTTAACAAGGTTTGAATTTTACAAACTAAATTGGTATATTAGAAAACCTTCATATCTCGTAGGTGCCTGCTTTTTAATATGCAAATGATTGAAGAAGTAATCTTTGTAATAATGTTTATCAAAGATATAATAAACAATCAAAGAAATTGTTCCTGTCTACTAGAGCACATTAACTCTTTTTTCAAGTTATTTTTTAAATTTTATTCAACGACGTGACCGCACTTATGAGCGAGTACTTGCGATCCAGTCGTGAAACTTATTTATTTCCCTTATACGTCTTTGGAATACACTTCTGCGTAACCTGAGAGAATTAATTGACACACGTCGATTAGAGAACGAGTTACGGCTGTCCTTTTTAATCAATGCAACAAATTTTGATTTTACCCACCTCCTTTTTTCTCATTTAACTTTTATCAAGAAAACTCAACAAATATAACATTAATTCTCTTAAAATAAAGTTATGTATGCATTTTTCCTTCGTTGATTTAGGTCATATTTTAATTTTTATTTGTTTTTTTATTTTGTCATTTATATTTTATTAATTAAATTGTATTCATTATTATTATTGTATGTATTATATTATGTTTTTATTTATATATTGATGTATTTTAATTTAATATTTGTAATCTAATTGAGAAATATTATCTCAGATTGATGAAATAAATAAATAAATAACAAAATAAATATGCTTCAGACAATTGGCGACCTGCGTACGGAAAATAATGAACTGAAGATTAGAGTGCAATCGCTTCAAAGCAAATTAAATTGGCAACAACAAGAAAAGCACTTTATTTTTCAAAATCGTTAAAGCCGTTTTTAAATAAAACGGTTTTTTTAACAACTTTTTTTCAAAAAATTAAAAAAAATAATTCAAGAATACAATCTTAAACACAAAAATAACGTAAAACAAAATTTAAAAAAAAAATCACTTACCCGTTTTCAAAATATTGATTTTTCAAAAAGATAATTTAAAAAAATTATTAAAAATACAAAAGAAAAGTTTTCGGAAAAATTACTCAAGCTATCTACATCTTCTTGAATATCAATTTTGATTGTAATCGGATCACCAGTTTTCGAAAAAGTCGAAGAAAAAAACCGGTCCTATGGGAGGTACCATTTTTAGCCCACCATAAATTTTTTTTCACCAAAATATAATGCATAATATAATGTAGTACACTGATCTTTTTTATAAAAATTCTTGGAGCCGTTTTCGAGAAAAATAAGCTTTTACATAACGGTTATATGACAGCTACCGTTAATTTTTGAGCTAAAAAAAAATTGAAAAAGTCCTCTGTAGAATGTCAAAAGAACCTTAAGTTCAAAATTTTAAGACGATTGGTGCAACGGTTTAGGCTGCAGTCCAAAATACATCCGTACAGACAGACAGACCGACAGACAGAGACAGACGGACAGAATTTTGCCAGTAACTCAAATATGTTTCTCTATCATCGTAATGTCATGTTTGATTGTTATCTAAAAAAATTTAATCTGCACGAATGCATAACTTGTATTATAGTTCCTATAATCGCAAGTAAAAATGATTCTTGTAAGTTAATGTTTGTATAAAATAATGAAAATGAAATTGAAATATTGTGCTATTTAAGTCTGAATTGGAAATTAATATTATTTATTTTTGTATTTATACCTTCTCCTAAGTTGTTTTTTATAATATTTGGTATTCCTTTTCGTAGATGTATCTACAACGTAGTTGCCATCGGATGTGAAATTATTCAACTTTTTGTATTCAGGTTTTGTTTTTACGACTGTCCTGTTTTGGACTAAATCTGGACAATGGTCAAAGTTCTTGGATTTTAAGTGTAAGTTTTTTCTAATGATTGTGGTTTCCTTGAGCCTTTTAAAGTTCTGGAATAGTTTTTCTATGTCTTCTCTTGATATGTTTTTGCAAATAAAATCTATTGGTTTGAATTTTGTTGTTGTGTGAATGGTATTGTTGTAAATATTAATAATAAAATAATTAATAAATTTAATATTTTGTCATCTAGTTCCGAAGTGTCCTTTGAAGCATTAAGGATCCGAAGATGTTCATTAAGTGTTCCGTGCAGCCTCTCTATGTCGGTGTAGCCGGTGTTTATTGAAGCCGTGGTTTTATGAAACTCGATGTTATTTTCTTTCATAAATTGTTCAACACAAGTGTGCAAAATACACGTTTCTCCATCAGATACGATTTTTTTTGGCTTTCCTAGAAATTGGATCCTTTGTTTCAGTGCATTTAGAATTACTTTCCAATTTCTGTCTTCTATATGTTGAACTGTCGCGTATTTTGAAAACTTGTCAATCGTCGTGAAATACATCCTCCCTCGCTCAGGAAACCAAATATCGACGTGCATTATGTCATTGATACCATTTGGTGTTTCGGTGACTTGCATTGGCAATTGAAGTGGTTGCCGATCGTGTTTGGCTACATTACACACATTAGAATTGTTTATAAATTTTTGGATTTCGATTTGCATTTTGGGATAAAAATAAAATTGCTTGAGTTCAGAAAAGACTTCATTAATTCCCCTGTGGTTATTCTTTAAATGTTCATTTTTGATTATGGTAAGTAATTCATTTTTGTCTGTTATGTCAGTTAGTCGTATCGTTGATCTCAATTTTTGTTGAGTGCAAAATACTTAACAAATAAAGATTGAAACTCAAGAATCATTGCATAATGTTGATTCAAATACTTTTATTTTTCTCTAATTGAATGAAATTTTGAATTTTTTGTGAATTATTTTGAATGATAATTTTTCTTTTGGACCATATGATAAATAAACTTAATTTTTGAACAAATTGATGGGTTTCTCAGTGATAAAAATGTGAAGTGTTTCATCCTCAGTGGCACTGTGGATGGTTGCGTCAGTTGATATAACATCTTAGATATCATTCTGGTCTGAAGAAGTTGCAATAATAACATCTTAGTTATTTTTATTTGATTCAACATCAGAATTCACTTCGTTTATAAAAAAAAGGTCTATAAATCTACACAAACCATCCGCAACGCAGTTTTCTTTTCCTTTTAGGTATTCGATAGTAAAATCATACTCATTTAACATGATCTTCCACCTCTGAAGCTTCATGTTCGGTTCTTTTATTCCACTCAACCACACCAGGGGCTTGTGGTCTGTCCTGACAGTACATTTTCTTCCGTATAAGTATGTTCGGAAGTACTTCACAGACCAGACAACAGAAAGCAATTCTTTTTCGATAGTCGAATAATTGCACTCATGGTTGTTTAGGGTACGAGAAGCGTAGCAAATCGGATGATTGCTTTGACTAAGAACCGCTCATAAAGCGTAGTTTGATGCGTCGGTGGTAAGAACAAACAGTTTTTGAAAATCGCGACTTCGAAAAATGGGCTCAGATGTAAGTAAAGTTTTCAAGTTTTTGAATGACTTAACATACTGAGGGTCGGACACATTAATTTTTTCAGAGTTTTTAAGATATTTTATCATGGGGTGGGCTAGCTTGGCATAATCTTTTATGAACTTCCGGTAGTACCCAGTTATCCCTAAAAAATTGTCTTATACCTTTGGTGTTGGTTGGTATTTGCATGTCTATAATTGATTTAACTTTATTTGCGTCTGGTTTAATACCATTGCTAATTACAATGTGGCCCAAATATGGTGTTGATTATTCGGCAAAGTGACATTTGTTTAATTGAATTTTTAAATTTGATTGTTTTAAAACTTGTAAAATTTTTTTAAGTGAAAGAAGATTTTCTTCAAAACTTGTCGAGTAAATGAGAATATCGTCCAAATAGACAACACAAATAACTTTGATGAAATCTTTAAGGACGTAATTCATTAGCCTTTGAAAAGTTTTTGGCGCATTTTTCAGGCCGGGAGGCATCCTTAAAAACTCATAATTGCCTCTTTTTGTTGAAAACGCGGTTTTCGCTCGGTCACTTGGGACAACCTCTATTTGATGAAATATCTATACATCTTCGAATAAACTGGGATTTCGTCTTTAGTTATTATTTGATGTTGGATTTGACTTGTAAATGTCAAGTCATCCCCTTCCTTATAGAAAAGTGATTTGTAACCTCGAAGAAGTGATTTAAGCTTGGAAGTATCATCAGGGCAAAGATGTCTTGCAAACATTTTATCCTCAATTATTTCGTTTTGAAAATCTTCGCAACTAAAAACGTTAAAAGACTCGTCTTCAAAACATTTTGAGGCATACCTTTCTTCTTCTCTATTTTCATTTTCAGAAAACGGTTTTTTAAGTCTATCACTGAATTCAGGTCCATGAGAATGTTGTTACCTATTAGTCCCTCGAAATTAGAGTTATTGTAGGTTCGACGAGAGTGAGCACTGTTATTGTTGTAGTTATTTTGCCGGAATTGACTACTATTATTATTGTAGTACTTTTGACGAAGCTGGCCCATTGAATTATTATTGTGATATTGACGGGATTATTATTTTCATTTTGACTGCTTTGGTTAGAACTATTAAATTGCCTATTGTAACCACGTGAAGAAATATTGTTTCTTGTAAAACAATTATTAATTGCATTAAAGTTATTATTACCTCTACATACGTCACTGAAACCATCAGTGTTAGGCCCAACACGTTGGTGGTTAACTTCTAAGATAATTTTGAAAGCATAAGGATTTTGGATTTCTACTAAGAATTATAGTTTTTGTCGGTTCTGGTAGATTATTTTTAAATGCTTCAAGGGCAATTCTCTGGTTAACATCATTTGAATTATTTGATAATAAAAAGCGCTATTTATCCGGCTGAGTAAATTATTAATTTTATTATAGTAGTCCTAAGTCTAAAAGCTTTTCTACTGTAAGTCGTTCGCCATAATTGTTTTTAAGAATTTCTTTAATTTCATCCCAAGTAGTTAGCCTACCATGTCAATGAGGCAATGCTATACACAATTGAGCCTAACCTGTCCAGGAAGTCTAACAAATTCTTACCATTCCCATCGAATTTTGGGATCTTAGTTATTAATTCTAATACTATCTTAAACCTATCAGGAGCACTCAATACCTCCATCTTGATGATCCAAGAAATAAAGTTGTGGATAGATGATAGGGTACCCACTCAGGGAAATTTTCCCTTTAATCCTTCTCCTTATTTGGTCGTAGATCGTGGCTTGAATTTATTAGGTACCCGAGATTTTTATTTTTGTGGACTTCTCCTTAATTTTTTGTTTTTGAGAATAATAACTTTTATTTTGTATTGCTACACAATTATTAAAATTAAAATTTTTTTTCCTTTTGCCCAGCGAAGGAAGCGTTTTTTGGTGCAGTGTGAAAACAAGGCTCAAGATTTATAATTTTATTTAATTAAACAAAAGTTTTGTATTAATAAACGGTATGTCTTTGTTTCAGATCATTAATTTGAAACACGTTTTCAAAAAATTTTAGTTTCTGTTCTAAGGTTCTTTCAAAACTTTTGGTTAGTTGATAAAAATTTTAACGTTTAAGGGTTTTTATTTTTTTTTCGAGCAGAAATTATTGAACTTCACTGAGTTTTTTTTCACACACGCACTTTTTTTTCGGCTGCGCCAATTATCTTGTAATTTCTTTTATTTAAGAAAAAGACAATTTACTGAGTTTAATTTAATTGTATAAAGTTGTTCATTTCTTTTTTTAATACATGTAAGTTTTATTTAGTGATAATAAGATTTTAACGTTTTACAAATAAGGTTTTTTGTTTTAAATCTTAAGCGCACGCTTGTTGGAAACAGAAATAGAATGAAAAGCTCAACAGCATAAAACATTTCTAAGTTAAAGTTATTAAACTGTAGCCAAAGCTCAACTTAAGCCCTTGGCGTCATTTAGTTGCTAAGCAATAGTTTGTTAAGCAAAAATACTCTCTTCTTCGATTGCTGTACGTGTTTTAATATGAAGCCAACAGTTAAGTTTCAAAGTTTGATAACACACAATGATTTTTGCTTGTAAAAAACCATGAGTGGTGAGTACAATTTGCCTTAGGGAATCTGTTATAATAAGTATAACACATCTGTTATATAACAATATACATATACTTTGAAAAGCCTCTACATAGCGTTTGTTCCATCTTATCTGGAATGTTGTACCGTCGTTTGGAATCCGTATTATAATACTCGATTTCTAACGATAGAACGGGTTCAAAAGAGCTTAACAAGGTTTGAATTTTACAAACTAAATTGGTATATTAGAAAACCTTCATATCTCGTAGGTGCCTGCTTTTTAATATGCAAATGATTGAAGAAGTAATCTTTGTAATAATGTTTATCAAAGATATAATAAACAATCAAAGAAATTGTTCCTATCTACTAGAGCACATTAACTCTTTTTTCAAGTTATTTTTTAAATTTTATTCAACGACGTGACCGCACTTATGAGCGAGTACTTGCGATCCAGTCGTGAAACTTATTTATTTCCCTTATACGTCTTTGGAATACACTTCTGCGTAACCTGAGAGAATTAATTGACACACGTCGATTAGAGAACGAGTTACGGCTGTCCTTTTTAACCAATGCAACAAATTTTGATTTTACCCACCTCCTTTTTTCTCATTTAACTTTTATCAAGAAAACTCAACAAATATAACATTAATTCTCTTAAAATAAAGTTATGTATGCATTTTTCCTTCGTTGATTTAGGTCATATTTTAATTTTTTATTTGTTTTTTTATTTTGTCATTTATATTTTATTAATTAAATTGTATTCATTATTATTATTGTATGTATTATATTATGTTTTTATTTATATATTGATGTATTTTAATTTAATATTTGTAATCTAATTGAGAAATATTATCTCAGATTGATGAAATAAATAAATAAATAACAAAATAAATATGCTTCAGACAATTGGCGACCTGCGTACGGAAAATAATGAACTGAAGATTAGAGTGCAATCGCTTCAAAGCAAATTAAATTGGCAACAAGAAAAGCACTTTATTTTTCAAAATCGTTAAAGCCGTTTTTAAATAAAACGGTTTTTTTAACAACTTTTTTTCAAAAAATTAAAAAAAATAATTCAAGAATACAATCTTAAACACAAAAATAACGTAAAACAAAATTTAAAAAAAAAATCACTTACCCGTTTTCAAAATATTGATTTTTCAAAAAGATAATTTAAAAAAATTATTAAAAATACAAAAGAAAAGTTTTCGGAAAAATTACTCAAGCTATCTACATCTTCTTGAATATCAATTTTGATTGTAATCGGATCACCAGTTTTCGAAAAAGTCGAAGAAAAAAAACGGTCCTATGGGAGGTACCATTTTTAGCCCACCATAAATTTTTTTTCACCAAAATATAATGCATAATATAATGTAGTACACTGATCTTTTTTATAAAAATTCTTGGAGCCGTTTTCGAGAAAAATAAGCTTTTACATAACGGTTATATGACAGCTACCGTTAATTTTTGAGCTAAAAAAAAATTGAAAAAGTCCTCTGTAGAATGTCAAAAGAACCTTAAGTTCAAAATTTGAAGACGATTGGTGCAACGGTTTAGGCTGCAGTCCAAAATACATCCGTACAGACAGACAGACCGACAGACAGAGACGGACAGAATTTTGCCAGTAACTCAAATATGTTTCTCTATCATCGTAATGTCATGTTTGATTGTTATCTAAAAAAATTTAATCTGCACGAATGCATAACTTGTATTATAGTTCCTATAATCGCAAGTAAAAATGATTCTTGTAAGTTAATGTTCGTATAAAATAATGAAAATGAAATTGAAATATTGTGCTATTTAAAGTCTGAATTGGAAATTAATATTATTTATTTTTGTATTTATACCTTCTCCTAAGTTGTTTTTTATAATATTTGGTATTCCTTTTCGTAGATGTATCTACAACGTAGTTGCCATCGGATGTGAAATTATTCAACTTTTTGTATTCAGGTTTTGTTTTTACGACTGTCCTGTTTTGGACTAAATCTGGACAATAGTCAAAGTTCTTGGATTTTAAGTGTAAGTTTTTTCTAATGATTGTGGTTTCCTTGAGCCTTTTAAAGTTCTGGAATAGTTTTTCTGTCTTCTCTTGATATGTTTTTGCAAATAAAATCTATTGGTTTGAATTTTGTTGTTGTGTGAATGGTATTGTTGTAAATATTAATAATAAAATAATTAATAAATTTAATATTTTGTCATCTAGTTCCGAAGTGTCCTTTGAAGCATTAAGGATCCGAAGATGTTCATTAAGTGTTCCGTGCAGCCTCTCTATGTCGGTGTAGCCGGTGTTTATTGAAGCCGTGGTTTTATGAAACTCGATGTTATTTTCTTTCATAAATTGTTCAACACAAGTGTGCAAAATACACGTTTCTCCATCAGATACGATTTTTTTTGGCTTTCCTAGAAATTGGATCCTTTGTTTCAGTGCATTTAGAATTACTTTCCAATTTCTGTCTTCTAAATGTTGAACTGTCGCGTATTTTGAAAACTTGTCAATCGTCGTGAAATACATCCTCCCTCGCTCAGGAAACCAAATATCGACGTGCATTATATCATTGATACCATTTGGTGTTTCGGTGACTTGCATTGGCAATTGAAGTGGTTGCCGATCGTGTTTGGCTACATTACACACATTAGAATTGTTTATAAATTTTTGGATTTCGATTTGCATTTTGGGATAAAAATAAAATTGCTTGAGTTCAGAAAAGACTTCATTAATTCCCCTGTGGTTATTCTTTAAATGTTCATTTTTGATTATGGTAAGTAATTCATTTTTGTCTGTTATGTCAGTTAGTCGTATCGTTGATCTCAATTTTTGTTGAGTGCAAAATACTTAACAAATAAAGATTGAAACTCAAGAATCATTGCATAATGTTGATTCAAATACTTTTATTTTTCTCTAATTGAATGAAATTTTGAATTTTTTGTGAATTATTTTGAATGATAATTTTTCTTTTGGACCATATGATAAATAAACTTAATTTTTGAACAAATTGATGGGTTTCTCAGTGATAAAAATGTGAAGTGTTTCATCCTCAGTGGCACTGTGGATGGTTGCGTCAGTTGATATAACATCTTAGATATCATTCTGGTCTGAAGAAGTTGCAATAATAACATCTTGGTTATTTTTATTTGATTCAACATCAGAATTCACTTCGTTTATAAAAAAAAGGTCTATAAATCTACACAAACCATCCGCAACGCAGTTTTCTTTTCCTTTTAGGTATTCGATAGTAAAATCATACTCATTTAACATGATCTTCCACCTCTGAAGCTTCATGTTCGGTTCTTTTATTCCACTCAACCACACCAGGGGCTTGTGGTCTGTCCTGACAGTACATTTTCTTCCGTATAAGTATGTTCGGAAGTACTTCACAGACCAGACAACAGAAAGCAATTCTTTTTCGATAGTCGAATAATTGCACTCATGGTTGTTTAGGGTACGAGAAGCGTAGCAAATCGGATGATTGCTTTGACTAAGAACCGCTCATAAAGCGTAGTTTGATGCGTCGGTGGTAAGAACAAACAGTTTTTGAAAATCGCGACTTCGAAAAATGGGCTCAGATGTAAGTAAAGTTTTCAAGTTTTTGAATGACTTAACATACTGAGGGTCGGACACATTAATTTTTTCAGAGTTTTTAAGATATTTTATCATGGGGTGGGCTAGCTTGGCATAATCTTTTATGAACTTCCGGTAGTACCCAGTTATCCCTAAAAAATTGTCTTATACCTTTGGTGTTGGTTGGTATTTGCATGTCTATAATTGATTTAACTTTATTTGCGTCTGGTTTAATACCATTGCTAATTACAATGTGGCCCAAATATGGTGTTGATTATTCGGCAAAGTGACATTTGTTTAATTGAATTTTTAAATTTGATTGTTTTAAAACTTGTAAAATTTTTTTAAGTGAAAGAAGATTTTCTTCAAAACTTGTCGAGTAAATGAGAATATCGTCCAAATAGACAACACAAATAACTTTGATGAAATCTTTAAGGACGTAATTCATTAGCCTTTGAAAAGTTTTTGGCGCATTTTTCAGGCCGGGAGGCATCCTTAAAAACTCATAATTGCCTCTTTTTGTTGAAAACGCGGTTTTCGCTCGGTCACTTGGGACAACCTCTATTTGATGAAATATCTATACATCTTCGAATAAACTGGGATTTCGTCTTTAGTTATTATTTGATGTTGGATTTGACTTGTAAATGTCAAGTCATCCCCTTCCTTATAGAAAAGTGATTTGTAACCTCGAAGAAGTGATTTAAGCTTGGAAGTATCATCAGGGCAAAGATGTCTTGCAAACATTTTATCCTCAATTATTTCGTTTTGAAAATCTTCGCAACTAAAAACGTTAAAAGACTCGTCTTCAAAACATTTTGAGGCATACCTTTCTTCTTCTCTATTTTCATTTTCAGAAAACGGTTTTTTAAGTCTATCACTGAATTCAGGTCCATGAGAATGTTGTTACCTATTAGTCCCTCGAAATTAGAGTTATTGTAGGTTCGACGAGAGTGAGCACTGTTATTGTTGTAGTTATTTTGCCGGAATTGACTACTATTATTATTGTAGTACTTTTGACGAAGCTGGCCCATTGAATTATTATTGTGATATTGACGGGATTATTATTTTCATTTTGACTGCTTTGGTTAGAACTATTAAATTGCCTATTGTAACCACGTGAAGAAATATTGTTTCTTGTAAAACAATTATTAATTGCATTAAAGTTATTATTACCTCTACATACGTCACTGAAACCATCAGTGTTAGGCCCAACACGTTGGTGGTTAACTTCTAAGATAATTTTGAAAGCATAAGGATTTTGGATTTCTACTAAGAATTATAGTTTTTGTCGGTTCTGGTAGATTATTTTTAAATGCTTCAAGGGCAATTCTCTGGTTAACATCATTTGAATTATTTGATAATAAAAAGCGCTATTTATCCGGCTGAGTAAATTATTAATTTTATTATAGTAGTCCTAAGTCTAAAAGCTTTTCTACTGTAAGTCGTTCGCCATAATTGTTTTTAAGAATTTCTTTAATTTCATCCCAAGTAGTTAGCCTACCATGTCAATGAGGCAATGCTATACACAATTGAGCCTAACCTGTCCAGGAAGTCTAACAAATTCTTGCCATTCCCATCGAATTTTGGGATCTTAGTTATTAATTCTAATACTATCTTAAACCTATCAGGAGCACTCAATACCTCCATCTTGATGATCCAAGAAATAAAGTTGTGGATAGATGATAGGGTACCCACTCAGGGAAATTTTCCCTTTAATCCTTCTCCTTATTTGGTCGTAGATCGTGGCTTGAATTTATTAGGTACCCGAGATTTTTATTTTTGTGGACTTCTCCTTAATTTTTTGTTTTTGAGAATAATAACTTTTATTTTGTATTGCTACACAATTATTAAAATTAATTTTTTTTTTCCTTTTGCCCAGCGAAGGAAGCGTTTTTTGGTGCAGTGTGAAAACAAGGCTCAAGATTTATAATTTTATTTAATTAAACAAAAGTTTTGTATTAATAAACGGTATGTCTTTGTTTCAGATCATTAATTTGAAACACGTTTTCAAAAAATTTTAGTTTCTGTTCTAAGGTTCTTTCAAAACTTTTGGTTAGTTGATACAAATTTTAACGTTTAAGGGTTTTTATTTTTTTTTCGAGCAGAAATTATTGAACTTCACTGAGTTTTTTTTTCACACACGCACTTTTTTTTCGGCTGCGCCAATTATCTTGTAATTTCTTTTATTTAAGAAAAAGACAATTTACTGAGTTTAATTTAATTGTATAAAGTTGTTCATTTCTTTTTTTAATACATGTAAGTTTTATTTAGTGATAATAAGGTTTTAACGTTTTACAAATAAGGTTTTTTGTTTTAAATCTTAAGCGCACGCTTGTTGGAAACAGAAATAGAATGAAAAGCTCAACAGCATAAAACATTTCTAAGTTAAAGTTATTAAACTGTAGCCAAAGCTCAACTTAAGCCCTTGGCGTCATTTAGTTGCTAAGCAATAGTTTGTTAAGCAAAAATACTCTCTTCTTCGATTGCTGTACGTGTTTTTAATATGAAGCCAACAGTTAAGTTTCAAAGTTTGATAACACACAATGATTTTTGCTTGTAAAAAACCATGAGTGGTGAGTACAATTTGCCTTAGGGAATCTGTTATAATAAGTATAACACATCTGTTATATAACAATATACATATACTTTGAAAAGCCTCTACATAGCGTTTGTTCCATCTTATCTGGAATGTTGTACCGTCGTTTGGAATCCGTATTATAATACTCGATTTCTAACGATAGAACGGGTTCAAAAGAGCTTAACAAGGTTTGAATTTTACAAACTAAATTGGTATATTAGAAAACCTTCATATCTCGTAGGTGCCTGCTTTTTAATATGCAAATGATTGAAGAAGTAATCTTTGTAATAATGTTTATCAAAGATATAATAAACAATCAAAGAAATTGTTCCTGTCTACTAGAGCACATTAACTCTTTTTTCAAGTTATTTTTTAAATTTTATTCAACGACGTGACCGCACTTATGAGCGAGTACTTGCGATCCAGTCGTGAAACTTATTTATTTCCCTTATACGTCTTTGGAATACACTTCTGCGTAACCTGAGAGAATTAATTGACACACGTCGATTAGAGAACGAGTTACGGCTGTCCTTTTTAATCAATGCAACAAATTTTGATTTTACCCACCTCCTTTTTTCTCATTTAACTTTTATCAAGAAAACTCAACAAATATAACATTAATTCTCTTAAAATAAAGTTATGTATGCATTTTTCCTTCGTTGATTTAGGTCATATTTTAATTTTTTATTTGTTTTTTTATTTTGTCATTTATATTTTATTAATTAAATTGTATTCATTATTATTATTGTATGTATTATATTATGTTTTTATTTATATATTGATGTATTTTAATTTAATATTTGTAATCTAATTGAGAAATATTATCTCAGATTGATGAAATAAATAAATAAATAACAAAATAAATATGCTTCAGACAATTGGCGACCTGCGTACGGAAAATAATGAACTGAAGATTAGAGTGCAATCGCTTCAAAGCAAATTAAATTGGCAACAAGAAAAGCACTTTATTTTTCAAAATCGTTAAAGCCGTTTTTAAATAAAACGGTTTTTTAACAACTTTTTTTCAAAAAATTAAAAAAAATAATTCAAGAATACAATCTTAAACACAAAAATAACGTAAAACAAAATTTAAAAAAAAAATCACTTACCCGTTTTCAAAATATTGATTTTTCAAAAAAAATTTAAAAAAATTATTGAAAATACAAAAGAAAAGTTTTCGGAAAAATTACTCAAGCTATCTACATCTTCTTGAATATCAATTTTGATTGTAATCGGATCACCAGTTTTCGAAAAAGTCGAAGAAAAAAAACGGTCCTATGGGAGGTACCATTTTTAGCCCACCATAAATTTTTTTTCACCAAAATATAATGCATAATATAATGTAGTACACTGATCTTTTTTATAAAAATTCTTGGAGCCGTTTTCGAGAAAAATAAGCTTTAACATAACGGTTATATGACAGCTACCGTTAATTTTTGAGCTAAAAAAAAATTGAAAAAGTCCTCTGTAGAATGTCAAAAGAACCTTAAGTTCAAAATTTGAAGACGATTGGTGCAACGGTTTAGGCTGCAGTCCAAAATACATCCGTACAGACAGACAGACCGACAGACAGAGACGGACAGAATTTTGCCAGTAACTCAAATATGTTTCTCTATCATCGTAATGTCATGTTTGATTGTTATCTAAAAAAATTTAATCTGCACGAATGCATAACTTGTATTATAGTTCCTATAATCGCAAGTAAAAATGATTCTTGTAAGTTAATGTTCGTATAAAATAATGAAAATGAAATTGAAATATTGTGCTATTTAAGTCTGAATTGGAAATTAATATTATTTATTTTTGTATTTATACCTTCTCCTAAGTTGTTTTTTATAATATTTGGTATTCCTTTTCGTAGATGTATCTACAACGTAGTTGCCATCGGATGTGAAATTATTCAACTTTTTGTATTCAGGTTTTGTTTTTACGACTGTCCTGTTTTGGACTAAATCTGGACAATGGTCAAAGTTCTTGGATTTTAAGTGTAAGTTTTTTCTAATGATTGTGGTTTCCTTGAGCCTTTTAAAGTTCTGGAATAGTTTTTCTATGTCTTCTCTTGATATGTTTTTGCAAATAAAATCTATTGGTTTGAATTTTGTTGTTGTGTGAATGGTATTGTTGTAAATATTAATAATAAAATAATTAATAAATTTAATATTTTGTCATCTAGTTCCGAAGTGTCCTTTGAAGCATTAAGGATCCGAAGATGTTCATTAAGTGTTCCGTGCAGCCTCTCTATGTCGGTGTAGCCGGTGTTTATTGAAGCCGTGGTTTTATGAAACTCGATGTTATTTTCTTTCATAAATTGTTCAACACAAGTGTGCAAAATACACGTTTCTCCATCAGATACGATTTTTTTTGGCTTTCCTAGAAATTGGATCCTTTGTTTCAGTGCATTTAGAATTACTTTCCAATTTCTGTCTTCTATATGTTGAACTGTCGCGTATTTTGAAAACTTGTCAATCGTCGTGAAATACATCCTCCCTCGCTCAGGAAACCAAATATCGACGTGCATTATGTCATTGATACCATTTGGTGTTTCGGTGACTTGCATTGGCAATTGAAGTG
Organism: Platycheirus rosarum; assembly: GCA_963971375.1. NCBI lineage: Eukaryota > Metazoa > Arthropoda > Insecta > Diptera > Syrphidae > Platycheirus > Platycheirus rosarum. Next base: position 101,144,761 of record OZ020508.1, read on the forward strand.
GTTGCC